>CM045770.1:77864913-79064913 GCA_025200525.1 Camellia lanceoleosa | reverse complement strand
GTAAATGCTTCTCCATATTAAGGGTTATGCTTTCAACTGTGACTCTCCCACATGACTAATTCCACCACTTGTTCTAGCTGCATTAGATGAAATTCCTCAACTCTAATTCCGGTGGAGGTTAGCAAGACTTTACCAGAGTAGTGAGTACTATGTGCATTTGACAGAATTTCCAAGGTTGTCCTCAGTCAACAATGCTACCTTTGTTGCTGATCAAAAAAAAAAAAAAAAAAAAAACAATGCTACCTTTGTAAGGACATGCATGGAGGTGCTAAACTAACATTTTTCTTCTGTGCTGCAAACAGAAAGTTCGAAAAAAGAAAGAAAAAAAGAACTTGGAAAGTTTGCAAGCTATTACTGTCACTAGATTTATGAACCTAAATGGAAATGAAAAGTTCAGACTAAACTGTAAGATGAGATTAGAACTGTCAGAGTGCATTAAATTGCAAAGGCATGTGATCTTTAGGTTCAGAAGCCATTTGTACCTGTATGTTGTGTTAAAATAAGTTGAGGCTTATTTGAGCATCTTCTCATCATTTCATAAGAAAAATGATTTTTGCAAATGATGTTACATGTTCCTGCAGGCATTGTTTTATTCAGCATTACTTTGTGCTCGTGAGATGCTTGCTCCTGAGGATGCATCTGCTGACCTTATCAGGGCTCTTAACAACCGTCTAGTTGCATTATCATTTCACATAAGGGAGTATTACTGGACCGATATGAGTAAACTCAATGAAATCTACCGCTACAAGACTGAGGAATATTCATATGATGCAGTCAACAAGTTCAATATCTACCCAGATCAGATTCCTCCGTGGCTGGTGGAATGGATGCCTAATAAGGGAGGCTATTTGATTGGAAATCTGCAGCCAGCTCACATGGACTTCCGTTTCTTCTCTCTAGGAAATTTGTGGTCTATTGTAAGCAGTCTTGCAACCGATGATCAGGCGCATGCCATATTGGATCTTATTGAAGCAAAATGGGCAGACTTAGTAGTTGATATGCCATTGAAGATAGTTTATCCTGCTCTTGAGGGCCAGGAGTGGCGAATTATTACAGGAAGTGATCCAAAAAACACGTATTGATATTTTTTTTAATGGCATCAATGTTCATTCCCATTCTTGATTTTGGCATCTGTTTCTATGTCCAACTTCTTAATTATGCTTTTTAATGCAGGCCTTGGTCTTACCACAACGGAGGTTCCTGGCCAACTTTACTATGGCAGGTTAGTTTGATATTTGTGAACTTTTTATGGTTTATTGCCATCACTGTGCTGGAGCTTAATTCCAAAGCACATAGTGACTTAAAAATGACACCTCATTTTGAAACCCAACTCTGTAACACAACTTTTTGTTGATGACTTCCTAAGATTATGTTTTGAGGTGCTGCTAAATCAGCTGTATTCACATTGAGTGAATGATGCTGCATAAAACATGAGTGTCATTGCATCGCTTAGGGCTTCTTGCATATATGCTGCTATGAGCTGTAATTTATTCTTCATTCATTGTTATGTATGTGCCATTGCATAAAACATGTATCCTTGATATCGCACAAGGCTTCCAGAATATGGCCACTTACATTTCACTTATATTCTTTTTGATGTGTTGTTATGTTTACGCACTCTAGACAATGAATGTGTTTGAGCTTGAACTTTGTAATTTCAGAACATCCTTATTTATGTTTAATTAAATATATTTTTCGGTATTGATCTTCTCAATATCGATACAAGAATATTTTCCTAGGTGAATCTGTATCTGGGATGAATACCTGGATTACTCATTTGGATATATCATTGATGACTTACAGTTTTTATTGCTCTTTCGTTGTTGTAGAGATCCTTAGATATAATGGCATCCACTCCTCCTTTTGGCCTGACTTTTAGGCCCTCTTAATTTTTCTCTTATAGGTCTTTGTGGGTTACATAAGATAAGTACTATGACCTTGGACATCCAATTAACCTTGCCCTACGTTCGCTTACTGGAACTCCTAGTGTCCCTATTCCCTAACCTCATGTAGCTTGGTATGTCCTCTAAACATTGGGGCCAGATGTTTGTACAACTCATGAATTTTACATTTTGACATGGTTATGTTAATTTATTTACAAAGAAATAAAGAAAAAAAGGATTGATGTTTCATATACTAATGATTAGAAATTTGGAATGCTTGCTTAGTTTTGATGGTTACTTGCTTCTGCCCATAGAAAGCTGTTTCTCTGAGATATTCCACTTATTCCTTCATACTAGATTCAATGTCGGTGCTCAATGTAGGATTCACTTTTAGGTGGATCTTTCAATGATGGGAGCACACCTTCGAAGACTCTTTTCCTCATCTTTTTAGATGTCTAGACTACAAAACCTTGAAATCTCATTTTGTAGTCCTGGGTTATTACTTATCATGAGAAGTAGGGGATTTCCATTCATTAAAACTCTTGTTGATTGTGAATGTAATGAGTTGTTGCCCTTATTTGTCGAGATCTAATCTAGTCTTAGACAGAAATGTTTTTCCTTTAGAGAGCATTTGTCCAGTGAACCACCGACTATTCATTTCTTGCTTGAGACCTCATTTGGAGGTTTCTGTTATAGCTTTGTGCTGTCACAAGCACTGTTTGGTTTGTAGGAAGTTCAAAATCTTTGATGGAATGGAATCCCAAAACAGTAGATTTCAGAAGGATTGAATTCCTTGCTCATGTTTGGGTTTTCATTTGTAAAGAGTTCTAAAATGTGCCCGTCTCTCTGATTTGTTCAATGCTAATTTTTATGACTATTCAGTGGAGAAAAGTGTTCATTTCCAAGGACTTTTGGGTTGGATTTACTTGGGTTTTGTTATAGTTCAGGGTTGGTAGGGTTGGACTTTGGTGCTGAATTAATATATATTTTTGTGCAATTTTATTCGAAGTGGAAAAGTTTCATAAACGCTTGTTGTCGCTTGTTGTTGAAGGTTACTGTAAAACATGGTGGAGCTTACAAAACACACAGGGTTGCTATACAAAGCCCTGCTAATTTAGGTTTTGCGAATTGAAAATGTTGTTTTCGAACATTTTTGTGCACTTGTTTCAGCTCACTGTGGCATGCATAAAGATGAACAGACCATGGATTGCTGAAAATGCCATCAAGACAGCTGAGAGACGCATATCTAGAGACAAGTGGCCTGAGTATTACGACACCAAGCGAGCAAGATTCATCGGAAAACAGGCACGCCTCTTTCAAACGTGGTCGATTGCAGGGTATCTTGTGTCGAAGCTCCTCCTTGCCAACCCAGATGCAGCGAAGATTCTAATAAATGTAGAGGATACAGAGCTTGTGAATGCCTTTTCTTGCATGCTCAGTTCCAACCCGAGGAGGAAGCGTTCCCGGAAAGGATTGAAACAGAGCTACATTGTGTGAAAAACTAATATTCCAGCCACAATACTAGGTGAAATAGGAGATAATGCACTGTTATAGGGTTAATTATAGGAGACTGTTAATCTTGTATATCGATTCTTGTGGCACAGTCATTGTATCTTTTGGGCAGCCCTATTGCTGGAGCGATCATGACTTTTTTTGTGAAAGGACAGAACTGCCCTCAAAGAAAATATGTTTGCATAACATTCTTCACACAAAATCGTCTTGTTCAAAGCCATGGCTGCCCTACCAATAGAGGTACCCCATTTTTTTTATAAAAAATTTTAGGCGAGTTACAAGCATTGTATCTGTCTTGCTTCTTATATGCAGTATGTTAAAAGAAATTATTGTGGAAAAACTATTGGTAGTATCTTAGTCTCTTTGCCACCTGATCATGAGTTGAGTTCTAACAGCTTAGTAAGTTAAAGTTTGGCTTGAAAACTGTTGTTAAATGTAATTTGTTTACATAATGAAATGATCTCAAAAGAGTTTTAACAATTCTAACACAATTCGAGCTGGAATAGTTTGGTTTGTTTACAGCCTTGTTACCTGCAAGCTGGACAAAAGATTTGCAGACTCCAATAATCTAGAATTGAGTGGTTCCTTAGGTCATGTTTATTTGAGTGGATTGAACTAATATTTCTAAAATTGTTAAGTCTTGGAATTATTAATCTCTGTAAATTGTGTATCATTTTTCATGTTTGGATTGGCATAGGATTATGGGAAGGAATTGACAAAATTTTATCAATTTTGTAATTTAGTCAATTTGTTCAAACCTCTGCTTAATCCCCCCATATAGGATATATCATGTACGGTAGACTATTCTGTACCCAATTTTCTTAGCTAAGCTCTCTTAATCTCCCATTGCCAGGGTGGATTTAGTCTGGACTACAATTTTCTTATTCAAACACGAGACTATGCATTTTGTTAGACTATTAATCCAATCCCAAAGCCATGTCCCTCAAACAAACATGGCATTAGTTAACAAAATAGCATTTCTGGAGAATATTGCAGAGGCTATTTCTGTATGAAAATGGAAACTTTTTTTTTTTGGGCCCAGTTTATGGAAATCAAGTGAATTAAGTCTTTCTAGGATCTGATCCACTTGAAGAACAAGAGGCTCAGAGAGAAATGATAAAGAAATCTTCCATCCAGGTTTTTTGCAACTCTCATAATCAGCTCATTAATGAAAAATCATGTGGTGCAATAGGGTACATACTAAATTACACTTGAGAATTCTGTTGTTCTAGTAACTTACGAAAACAAACGGATTACAAGCATGACTGCAACAGATTTAAGTCGACTGTGGATTTGAACGTTACGAACAGAAATGGGTGACATACTCTGTGCATTGGCCAGAAAATAATATTCATCATTGAACAGGAGCCTAGAAAATTGAATCAATCGGCTTCCATTAAGAATCCAAAATGAGATTGTTCTCTGCCAGAATGCTGCCCAACAGTGATTCACAAGCATCTTCTAGCAAATCCAAAACCTGTCATGAAATTATATTGGTGAGGATGAGCATCACCAACAAAGAAAAGCATATTTTTTTATTCTTCTATATGATCACTATCTAAATCCTAACCCTAACCCTAACCCTAAACTCTAAAATACTTTTAAATACTTGCACTCCATATTGTGGATTGATCGAAAATGTCATGGCAAAAGTCAAAATGGAAAGCCAGTAGAGCCAACTTTGAAATTATAATACAATCATAAATTTGGTGGGATCTGCATAGATCACTTGTGAATCTTGGGATGACTCTGGTGTCATCAATGATATTATGAGTAATTAAATCTAGCAATAGAGAAATTTCATAAGAAAACAAGAGAAGGATTTATTCTTTTGTTGCCAGAGGCATCAGGTAGCTAAGATAATATGCTTATTGAGTAGCTAAAATATGATGGAAAAGTGACAATAACTTAAATGATAGGTCAGAAATGAATGCAGCAGAGAGACAGAAAAGGCATGATCGAACAAGTAACAGCGCTCGGGAAAGCAGATTAAGATGGCTAACTCCTAAGAATGGGCAAGATTGTGACACAAAAGTTCCATAAGGCGCACATAGAAGGTTTATCAAAGACACAAGATCAGCTGACTAGGACACGGAACAACAAAACAACAAAACAACGAGGTAATTCACAATTCAATGAAAGATCCAATAGTAAATATGATTTAACAACCAAAAATACAACAGTAAATAAGAACAAACACGAAAGATACTTTTATCTTCAGGGAAAGGCAGTTTCAGTAAAAAGTTCGTTTCAATTAAACAATTAAGATAAGTTGTATATATATAATATATTGTGTTGATTGTTTCTATAGATCAAATTCAACCAAAAATTGGGGTTTGAAACAGCTAGAGCAAGAACTAGTAACTGACCTTCCTGATTCTCATCAATTTGTCTTCAAGACGCTTTTTTAAGAACAAAGAGAGACCAAAAAATAAAAAACTTCATCGAGTAAGAGGTGTTCATATGCAATGGCCCGGCCTATTCATCAAGTAGACATCAATTGCATTTTAAACAATCTAAGGTAAACAGTGCACGGAAAATTTCATTTTAATTTGCAACCATATTCAGCTTCGCTTTTATTGCTTCCAATATTTATATTAAGTACACTAATTTCATAGACCACATGTAATGTATTACCTTCTCAAAACCTTGTGGTCCACCATAGTAAGGATCAGGAACTTCAGTTTCATCATGCTTCTTACAGTACGAGCACATTAAATGAACCTGCACAATCGACATATGATCAAGCATCAAAACGATACTGGATTATATTATTACACCAATACCCTCCTACGAACCTTCTTATATGCATCGGCAGGTAAGGTCTCTCTAAAACTCCACCTCTCAAGAGCTCCAAGTATATCATCTACACCAACACCAACACCAACACCATTAAATTTGAACAAACAACAAATATAAATATACCCATAGATAATGTGTGATTTACATGAGCTGATGGACATATTAGAGAGTAGTATTTAATCCATTTCAAGACCAAATAAAGAAAGAATACAAAAGTTAAACAAAACCATAGTTTGGTACACCTTATTCAAATAATCCCACCTTTGTTTTGCTTGTCCATTGCAAGAATGAGATCAAAATCTCTAAAATCAGCAGGCTGTATCGGCCTTGATATTGAAGTTATCTGGATTCCACGCCTTTTAGCAGCAGCCCTCATTCTTGGGTCTGCTTCGTTACCCTTCCAAACAACAACAACAACAACAATTGGAAGAAACCCAATATCAAATCACAGTTTCTCACCACCAAATACGAATTTATAGGAACACATTTTTAAACCCTAAGCGTATCTCAATCCTTACGCAAATCTAGACTCAAAACTTAAATTGAGTAGAAATCCATGAAAATTCTCTCTACTCCTTTACTCAAATTTATACCAAATTGAGTATTACACCAAATTTTACTCAAATCAAGGAGACCCATTTCCTTTCCGCAAGTTTATATCCAATCCAAACTGACACTTGGACCCTTTTACCCAAACTGACACTTGGCAAACATGGCACTAGACAATTTTACTCTAATTTGAGTTTTTCCATTAGGGTGCTTCTATCAAATGAAGCTTTTTCCTCAAAACTTCTACTCAATTTGAGTAGAAGTATGAGGACCTAAAAATAGATTGCGTACCTCATGGTACCTGAAGTGTACCTCGTCAGAATCAATCTTGAACTTGAAATCAAGGCCCATTTTTTTTTTTTCACTCAAACAACATCGACAACAACAATTGGAAGAAACCCAATATCAAATCACAGTTTCTCACCACCAAATAGTAATTTATAGAAGCACATATGTAAACCCTAACAAAAGAAATACAAGACATGATACATCCATATCTATAAAATAGAGGAGAGTTTTTGAATTTGTCCTACACACGTACATTTGTCTTACTAGGACATTTGGATGATTTAGAACTATTCAAATTATAAAATAATGGTTGAAATATATTTTTCAAAAAATATTCTATATGTACAATTTTTTATTTTCCCACTTCTTTACCTTACTTTTTTTTTTTTTTTTCTTTTCTCACCCATCATGATCCCACCTTCCTCTCTCTTTTCTTTTTGTACCTCATGGTAATTAATGGTGCCAGCAGAGTCAATCTTGAACTTGAAATCAAGGCCCTTTTTTTTGACCAAATCAGTGAAGACACCCTCAGCAGCAGGGCTTCTGCAGATGTTGCCGAGGCACACAAAGAGGACTGAGAAGGGTTTGGGCTCTGCCTCTCCGGTGGTTGATGATGGAGTTGAAGAAGCCATTGGAGCTGTTATTATGGGTCTTTGTTGTCTTTGCCTGTTTTTCTGATTAGGGTATGAATTTAACAGAGATGGGTATTGTTTTGGAGGAGGAACAAGAATGAGAAATGGGGGTTTGGGAGAGAGAAGAGAGGTGGGAGTAGAGTGGCTGTGGCAGAATGGTAAATATGGGGAGGATGGCAATCTACTAGTGTGCAATGGCCTTATCATCATCAGTTCCTGTGAATTTGGAATTGGTTGAACAATTCTGGGGATTATTATTATTTAAATATGGGATTTGTTGGCGGTGTGGTGGTGGTGGTGTTCAACTCGTGGACAGAAGTGGTTTTTTTCTTTTTCTTTTTCTTTTTTTTTTTTTTTTTTTGGGATATTTGGTGAATTTTTTAAGGAAAAATAGCAAATTAATTGATGATTAAAAAAAAAGAAAAGAGATTAGTAGTAAAGTTTATAAATTTTAACTATTAAAATTATAAACTTTACTATATATGTAATTATTTTGAAAAAGTTAACGTGGTTGTAATTTCTTCTTTTTTTTTCGAAAAAAAAAAATATATAAACTTTATATATACTTTAAAAAAATTTAGACTGTCTAGACTAAAAAAAATTTGAAAATAATAATAATAAAAAGTTGGTAAAAGATTCACCAGAATAAGTTGAGTTTTATGTTAAAAAGTTTAGCTTCTTGAAAAGATCATTTGGGCTTATTAGATTCATTTTGAGACTGATTTCAGCGATTTAGATTGTTCACTTTTTAAGACTCATTTAGTAGAATATTCAGACAAAAAATTAAAATGATCAAATATCAGTAGCTATATATTTGAATAAATTTGTATTATAAAGAAAAGATAGCTATTCTTGAAATTGGTTTGTTTTTGTTGAACCATTTTTAATTTTTTTTTTTTTTGGATTTCAAGTTTAGATGAATTTAAAAGTAACTTTTTGATTTTTATTTATTTATATATAAGTAACATATTTTGACTCAAAATTGAAAAAAAAAATCACTTTAAATTAAAATAAACCTAAAAAATATTATAACTTACTAGTTGCAATAAAAAAGAGTCTAAATTGAACATTATATATATATATATGTATGTATCCTGGCAAACCAACCTTATAATACATTTTAAAAACTCATTACATTTCAAACTAAGCTTAAATAACAAACTATTTGTTTCAACTCAACTCAATTATACTTTTAATGAAAATTGTGTCAGAACACAATTTGTCATTTTCACAACCCCAATGATCTGCACCAATTAGGAATAGCATCGCTCTTCTTAACTGGTGCACTTACTTTGTACCATAAAATATGGATGATCTTATAATCTGATGTTTTTCACATCATTCCAAATTGTTTCTTTTAACCTTCTTTATGCAGGGAGCTTCATTCAATTTCAAACCATGTCTAGTGTCAAAAAGGCTTCCACAATTCAAGAAACACAAGTGTCATATTTTACATAAACTGAAAATCTTTTCCAACTTTTCAGTATCTAATTCTAACTTAAGGTTACATGTACTGTATGCTATATATATATATATATATATATTATATCAGTTACAAAGAAGATGAGAAATTTCATTTTGAAAATGAAATCAAACACCTCTCTACCACATCTAAGTATTTCAAGCTAAAACATCTCAAAGTCCAAATTCTCTTCCTTTTTCTGCAATGACAGGTCAGCAGTGACACTCCCAAAATCACAGCTCTTAGGAAGTTCAGGAGGTATTGCACACCGAATCAAAGCCCAGTTGAGGCCCTCGAAGAACGTATGCTGCTTAATCTCAGCGGCACCTTTGGCAGAACCCAACCGATTCTCAGGTTCCTTCACTAACAGCCCTCGGATCAAATCTCTAGTATGACAACTAACAACAGGGCTCACGGGGAACTTGAGGCTCCACGACACAACATTTGATAATGTGTCCTCGTTTCCACGCCCCTTGAAGGGTGTCTTACCGTACAATAGCTCATACAGGAAGACTCCAAAAGCCCACCAATCAACCGCGCTCCCATGACCCTCCCCTTTGATGATCTCCGGAGCCAAGTATTCATGGGTCCCAACAAAGGAATTGGATTGGGCACCAGTAGGCTCAGCTATGAGCAGTGGCAGTGGGCTGACTTGGGCAGCGAGGTCAGGTTTGAGTTTTCGAGTTTTTGATGCAGTGGAGATGAGCCTAGGAGTAAAGCAAGGGACTTGCCAGGAAGGTTGGAGGCAAAAAGGGTCTATGCAGCTAGATTCTGTGCATGGACTCGAACCCCTTTTAGGGGACTCAACAACTGGTAATGATTTGAGCAACATAGGGTTAACGGCACATTTGATCGATGAGTCGAAATCTGAAAGCATGATGTGTCCATCTTCCCGGATCATTATATTTTCGGGTTTTAAATCCCGATAGATAACACCAAGCATGTGTAGATACTCCAATGCTAGAAGCACTTCAGCAACATAAAACCTGCATGAAATCGAACCAGAAAAAAGCTTGTTAGACAGGGCATAAGATAAATTTATCGATGAAACAAGCCAAATATCCGCCTTTGAATATATTGAAAAAAAAATCTATATTACACGGACCCTGAAAATGCTTCAGGTACCCAGGAAGCGGTTACTGTCTAGTAAGCTTAAGCTAGGAAAATCACAATTCAATGAGACAGGAGCCATGGAATGCACTCCCCTAACTTTGACCAATTAATTTTTATTTTTTATTTTTTATTTTTTTTTGTTCTTTTCATTTTGTATTGTACCCTTTACTGACTTGTTCCTGTGTTTTGCCTCAAATTTGCCCACTAAAGATGACAATGTTTGCATTTAAAGGGGAAAATATTATCCATCATGCAGAACGCATATAGGTACACATGGTCAGCAAATAATCATCTTGTATAACTGTCTAGGAAGGCTTTATGTGCCTCCTTAAAACCGTTCAGATGTAGAGGGGATAAAAAGAGAAAAAAAATAAAGACTTGAGAAAGGGGCGATAATGAACACTTGCAATGGGAATAGCCAATATATTAATAAATAGAAGACAATAAAAAGTTAGACCCACGATCCAACCGAAATCACAATGTCATTTTCCTTGTTCCTTAATGGGCCTCCTAAATCGTTTTTAGGTTTATGCTCTACTTTGGGCAAATATCCGCTCAAATTTCTATTTGCAAATAATGTACATTAATCAAATTCAAATTACTATTTGCAAATAATGTACATTAATCAAATTCAAATTACTTTGATTTCCATTTTCCATGAGCCCAGGCTTTTTCCTGAAAGATGATATTTTGTGTAACAGGTACATCACAGTGGTGTACTCCTTTCTTTCACATACATGTGGGACCTATAAAAGTGGAGCCTACATACTCGTGAGAGAAAGGGTCACACCACCATTGTACCCGTTACACAAAATACTTGATCTTTTCCCAAATGTGGCCTCCCCCCTCCCCCAGCAACAAAAAACAAATAAAACAAAATAAAAACATATAGTTCTTGTGAATTTTGGATAGTATTCAACATCCTCTTTTTACATGTGTCATTGTTTGATGCCGAAAAAGTATGACTAAATAATACACATAAACATCAAATAAGATAATTATGAATTGAGAGGAAAATACATATTATAAACGATAAACCGCAACTTTAAATTACCTGGCCGCTTGTTCAGAGAAACTCTTGTTAGGTTGCTTTTGCCGGAGCACGTGCAGATCTCCACCTGGACAGTATTCCATAACCAAGCATGAGAATTTATCTGTCGTAAAATGAGCAAATAGTGTGGGAAGAAACGGATGATCCAGCATTTGCAGTATCTCTCTTTCAATTTGTGCCCTATGCATTTTCTTCTTGCTAGCCAAAAACTCATCGTTCATAATTTTCAAAGAAAATAGGCAATTTGTGCCAATTAGCTCAGCAAGGTAAACAGTCCCAATGTCCCCACTACCAAGTTTCTTGAGTAGCTTAAAGTGTCTCAAACCTAAGCTCCCATGCTGCTTCTGAACACAACGAATGGCTTCCCATCTCAAGTCTTTTGACATGTGCGGTCTATACCCAATACGGCTGGATCCAATTTGAGTGCTCTCCTCACTAATGCTTGTACTGCTGCTACACTCACCAATGCTACTTTTTGAGCTTTGAGAGAATTCCCTCTTGTCTCGTGATCTTGATCTTTCATCGCCTTTTGAAACTACAGTTTTAGTTCTGTTACTAAAATTTGAATTCAAAACTGGTTTAGTACTTGAACTGACTTCACTGCTAACATTTACAATGCTTGATACTGTAGATGATTTGTCCTTATCTTTACTTCCATACTTCGAAGCACAGTTGGGTCCCTTGCAGACAGTTTTACTAGTGCTAGGACCCAAATCATTATCTATTCCACTGCTACATTGATTGGAGCTGCTAGGGACAGAAGTTGAATCCTGCTTAACTTTCTTTTTAACAAAGATCTTGTTCCTGAAGACTGGTCTCATTATGTGTCGACTAGTGCTCGCAGATTTGATAACAATCTCACTAGCATTATTACCGCTAGATAGAGAAGAATCAAAACGCAACTTGCCATTATGCTCCTTGTCTGTCTCGACTAGAACTTCTTCAGTTGAGGCAGGAACAATCTCATCTAATGCCATCGGTTTCTCAATAGTCTGAGTCCTAGATGAGGAATGTGTCGGCTTTTCATTCTGCCCTAGCTCTGCCATTGAGATTTCAGACCCCCCATGAGTGGGCAAATGAGTAGAAGAGTGAGCACTTTGGTTCAATAATTCCACCTTGGGAAATCGCCCAAATTCAGACGTTTTGTCAGAAAAATTTGATGCACTTTCTTCCGGAACAAGGAAGATTTCCACCGCTCTATTCAACTTTTTGATAGTTCCAGCTTCTGATTCCCTTGACAAACCTTCTGGTTTTGATAACCGCTTCATAGCAGCCATCTCTGATGCCTGAGAGATGCATAACCCTCTCAATGCCTGCTTCAAACTCACAGGCTCTGAAAATCCAATACCAGAAGCTAGAGCTGAACCAGTTCTCATCGGTTTTTTCATGGCACTTTTCCGTAAATTGTCCTTACCAACTTGCTTCAACAAACCCGAACTCCTACGATAAGTCCTTATGTCGATTGCCTCAAAAAGTTGATTAATATCGTCCTCAATAGAACATATTTGTCCAGGCTTTGGCATACGACGCTTTCTGGCATATTCATCCAATTTCCATTTCGAATCCAATTCTTCCATAGATTCAACAATTTCAGAAGTATCAGACAAAGTACCCATCTTTAGAGGATGCATCTAAAAGCATTTCCGGGAAAAAGATACCCATAAACCAACAAACATGCCACCTATCCTTTGAAGTCTGCAATCATAAAACATCCCAAAACTAAAAGGTCCACGATGATCTCAAGACTCCATCTAATATTCAGCATCCAAAATTCCAAATCCTGCCACAATTATTGAGTTTCAGATACAGTTACGTTAAGAGTCATATTTTTAATTCTTGAAAATATACTAAGACGCTCATACTCAATAGTAAAAAGTTGGATTCAATACTGATTTCCTCTCCATAGTTTTAGATATAGGAATGTTATAATTTAAACCTAAACTTCTTGTTGCAATTCTCAGCTATGCCATAATTTGAACGGTCCCTCAGTTCATGTCATTCAAGAGTCAAGACAATAAGATTGACAAAATACATGTTAGAGAGAATGCTAACACACAAGAAGAACTACCTCATATCTTTACAAGAAATTCAAGACCAGTTTTTATCCAAATCTTACGCAACAACTACCGACACCCACACGAGAAGGCGACAAAAATTTTCAACCCAAAACCATCATCAGATTGCATGTTAACTATGATCTGGGTAACTTTTTACTACACTTATTTCAGGCATACTTTGTATCTTGATGCAACACATAAAAAGTCAAAATCAATACTAAATAAGAAACTAATCTTAGTTTCACTTGTTAAAAATAAAAAATAAAAAAAATAAATGTGAAAGTAAAAAAAAACTAACCCCAGCTCCAAATTTGGATACTATACAGATTACTTTAACTGTCCTGATCCATAAATCGTCCCAAAACAATTCAAAGCAAAAGCAAAGAGTAAATCATCTCCAATCCCTACTCTCTCTCTCTCTCTCTCTCTCTCTCTCATGAAAATTGGGGGGAAATATGGTTAAAAGCTTGATATGAGGTGAAACACTCCAATCCTTACTCTCTCTTCTTTTTTTTTTTCCATTAATCTTTTTGAAAAATTCCAAACTCATCCTAAAAACCTGTTTTAACCATTTTTAATGAAAGAAAACCATCTTCAATCCTCAATCTTTTAAAATTTAAAAAAATTTCATCAAATTTGAGTAAAATATGACAGTTTGAAATTTGGTGAAAGATTTGGTTAATCTTGATTTGGTAAAAAATTGCATCTCCCCTGATTTGACAAAATGGTTGGAGCACACTTTTAGCCATTTTTTCATCAAATTTAAATTAAATGAAAAAATTGATGAAGGATAGGAGATGCCTTATAAATAGGAAACAAAAGAGTAGCAAATAAGCAAGCAAACTGGTGTACCAAAAGCTCTCTTTCTTTGGATCAGAATTCATCAAAATGGGCATGTCCCTAAAACAAAACCCAAAAAACACTTCCAAAACAGAGGGGGCGAAAAAAGAGAACTTTCAAAAGGTGGGTAGACAAAATAACAATAGAAATCGATCAAATTCAAAATCCAGAAAGATTCAAAACTAAACAAAAGATACAAAGAAATCAACAGAGGTTTGATCAAATTAAAATTCCAATAAATTAAAAAAAAAAAAAAGGGTTGAACAAGAACAGCAGCAAAGCTAGAAAGAAAGAAAGAAAGAGAAAACATAAATGAAAGTCTTACCCAAAACCAAGATCAGAACCACCCAAAAACACTGAGGCTGTCATCATGTAAGTGCTCCTTCCACCAACCGGTTGTTGAGTCTAGAAAGAAAGAAAGAAAGAAAGAAAGGCGTGTTTAGGGCACAAGAGAAGAGCGGCTGTGGAAGATTGAATGAGGGGACAGAGAGAGAGAGAGGAGTTGAAAATGGTTACGCTACAAATCACGAGAAGTCTCACTCTCTGTTCCTTAGCTCCTCTATCTCTCTCTCTCTCTCTCTCTCTCTATAAATTGGCGGAAAAAGAGAGAGAGAGAAGCTTGGTAGGCGTTGCGGTGGAGCACCACCACCATAGGCAAATATCTACCGCTCGGATAGTTTGGGAAATTGGTAATTTTAATTTAAAAATTAAAATATTTGTGTTTATAAAGAAAATTAATTTTTTTTTATAATTAGATGTAAGATTTGTGAGAGAAAAATTAAAATAATTATAGATGTGATGTGATATTTTATCTTAGAGTAAATTATCTTTACTCTTTGAAATTTAGCTAAATTACATATTGTCTTTGAAATTTTAGAAATTACATTACATCTTTGAGATTTTCGCATAATAATTTACCCTTACCGTTAAGTAAACGTTAGGAATTATTCTTGATAGACGGTATTGTCTTGGTATCTTTCTAAAACAGTGAACAACCTGATTTAACTTGAAATTCCTTTGATAAGCTAACAAAATTTACAAAAGAATTACGTTAAATAGAAGAAAAAAAAATTAAAACTCCATTTGGTTTAGTTTTGAATCATGATTTGAATTTTGAAAAAAGAAAATTTGTTTGGTTTTGAGTTTTGAGTTGTATTTTGAAATTTTTTGAGTTTATATTTTTTAATATTTAAAAATTTTCTTAATTTTATTTTTTTTAAGATAAATATTTATTTTTTTTTAATATGCACTGTGCACTGCATTTTTTAAAATATTTTTTATTTTAAATATATAATTTTTATTTGAAATATTTTAAAATTTTAAAATTTTGTTTTAAAAATATATTTTTTTAATTTAAAAAAATTTTGGATCGCCCATATATATATATAAAGCATCACAAATTATTTAGCCAATACTTAAAAAATAATAAAATATTTTTTTCAAAAAATAAAAAATATTTTTCTTGCAAAAAAATAAAAAAATTAAATAACAAAATAAAAATTTTTTGATAGAGTTTTGTAAAGAGTTTTGAAAAGAATTTGGTTATGAGTTTTGAAAATTTTTGATTCAAATTATGATTTGAGTTCTAAACCAAAGTTTGGCTAAACTAAAAAAGTATACTTATTTCATCTTTTTATCTTTTTTGGGTCACATCAATCAACATCTCCTCTCTACTTTTTCTACACATAATACAAGAAAAGTCAAAAAGTACACTTATTTAGTCTTCCCAAACTTGGCTGAGTTTTTGGAACCATGTTTGATTTGTTATTTAGAAAAAAAAATTCAGAATATTTTTTTGAAAAAATGGAAATTAATTTAATAAAAATATATCTAATTTGTAAAAATTATTTCTAACCTCTCAAAAATAAAATTATATAAAATGATAATTATTTTTTATTTTTTATTTCTTAACCAAATTAATTTTTAACTTTTTTTAAAAAAATTTCTAAAACAAATACTGAACAACTATTGACTGACTTGACAGATATATTAGAAAAATATCATCATTTCTCTATATAACACAGTTAGGGGCATTTTAGTCAATTTACTATCTCTATCAATGGCGTTAATTGCAATGAGTTGGGATGTAATTTTTGAAACCTTAAGGAAAAATTTGTAATTTAACTAAACCTCAAGGGGGTGTAGGTAAATTGTCTTTTATCTTATTGATTATTTTAACTTATTTTATCTTTATGTAAATTTTAACCAGAAAACCTCCTAAAATTAGCTTTCCAAACACCTCTGATATTGGTACGAGCTTTGTTATTCAAACTTAAAAATAGATTTATTTTTTAGATTTAATGATATGTTAAGAAGATAATTGGCTGATAATTAAATATTTTTTTATTATCAATTAATTATCTTCTTAATAATCACTGAATCTAAAAGTACATTTGTATATGATTTTTCTGTCAGTAATGTTGGTCCTTTTTAAAGATTTTTTATTTTATTTTATTTTTAAATAAAAATTAATTTAATAAAAATAATTTATATTGTGTAATTTTTGTTGATTATTTATCAAGTAAACATTAGTTTAGATAAATTAACTATTTAAAAATTTAAAAATAATTTTAAATATATTTTATAATTATTAATTTTAAATTAAAAAAAACACCACACCCAAGACTAAGGGAACTCCTTAGGAATGTCCAAAAAATTTCTATTACCAGTATTAATAAAACAAAGCACAATGAAAAACATTCATTTTAATAAAGTAGTATATTTTGTGTTAAAATTCTATATTTCTATATTGGGCAAATTACAAACACCCCCCTCGAGGTTTGGTGAAAATACAGATTTTTCCCTGAGGTTTGAGAAATTACATCCCGCCCTCTGAGGTTTATATTTCCATAACAAATTGCCCCCTGAGGTTTTTATTTTCATACAGATTCCCCCCTAATTTCTCCTAATTTGTTACGAAAATTTGACTCTCAGGGGGCAATTTGTAATTTCTCAAACCTCAGGGGGGAATTTGTATTTTTATCAAACCTCAGGGGGGTGTTTGTAATTTGCCCTTCTATATTTTATGCTAAATTTGGGATACGATATATAGCACAATTCTATTTTATACCACACTTTTGACTATGTTACTGTAATTAGAGTTTAATTTATCACTAATTATAACTATGTTATCTGAAGATGGATTGCCCGAGTACAAGTTACTTTGACACAAATAAATTAAATGTAAAGACAAAAATAAATAAATAAATAAATAAAATAAAATTATATACACAATCCATTTATGTATTTTGTAATTTTGACTTAGATTAATTAACAGAAACATTATAAAAAAAATGATAATTGATAGGTAAATGAATAAAAAATTACCACAAAAATATTACACTGGTGAAACACTAGTGCTATCTTAATACAATAAATACTACACATTACTCTAGAAAAATAGTGTAGAAACTCTAAGATTGAATTTGAATTATGAATTTAGATAAAAATTTAAAAAGAAAAAAAAATGTAACATGTATTTATATTTTATTCACATTTCATCTGTCATTTTCAAATCTTTACATAAATTCATAATTCAAACACAACATATACACCCTTTAGATATCACTTAATTTACAAGATTAGAACAAGTTTTAAAAAACAGATTGAACTTGATATTTATTGTTAGCCAAATAGCAAGAAAAGCTTTTTTACTTATTAAAACACTTAAATAAGTATGGGACAATGATGAAAGCACTGCAATAATAAAGCATTACAATCAAAGAAAGCATATAAAATTATACATAGGTCCAAAGTAAATTTTTTTAAAAAAAAAAAAAAAAAAACAATATTAACCATATTATAATTTTACAATGGAGTTTTGGAGCCTTATTGTTGTAAGTTTTATACAAACAAAAATGGAAGTAACATAATTTCCCTATTAAAGAGATTGGTTGGGATTATTTGATAGTTTTTAAAATGCATGGCCTATTGTATGGAATGTCACCATCCACATTGTTATTTACAAAAGAAGGAAAATGAAGAAAAGATAAAGGACTCCAGCTATTGATGTAAACACACAGTATAAAATATGCCATGATGAAAATAAATGACAAAAAAGTGCATTTGGTTTCAATTTTTTAAATTCAGTTTTTTAAAAATTAAAATTTTTTTACTTTCGTGTTTCTTTTATTTTTGGTAAATATTTTTAAAATTTGAAGCAATTTTTTTACTTTATTAGATGTACTTTACTTAGATGTATCTAAATAGTAAAATATTAGTGAAAAAATATTTAAAAAATTTAATAAATATACAAGGGGAAATTATATAAAAAAACCTCCAAGGTTTAACGCCTTTTTCAAATTAAACTCCATGTTTCAAATTGTGACAATTTGTGCTCCACCATTCCACTCGTGTTGCAATCCGATCCCCCCATCTATCTCCGTCTCTAGTAGTTAACGTAAGAATGATTTGGGCACCAATATTGCCCTAATCTTCACAAGTTAGAGCAAAACACACCCATCCATTGCGATTTACAGCTCCATGAACCCGCGATTGAAGCCACGCATTGAAGGAAGACTGCAATTTCATAGTTAATTTTCCAAAAAGCGTTGGTCTCTGAGACAGAGGTAAGAAATGGCTTCATTTTTGATTGTTTTATACGATTTTCCATTTTCTTTTTTCTCCATTGTTGACATTCTTTTTGTCTCCATTGTTGACCTTCATTTTCTCTCCATTGTTGACTTTATTTGTCTCTCCATAGTGATCCAAACTGTTTTTATTCCATCAAAGTGAAAGACAAAAATAAGTGAAGGTAATAGCTGGGGTGGGAACAATTGGGGTGAGTTGACTCGTTGTAGCTGTGGGTTAAGAGCGAAGATCAGAACTTCGTGAACTCATGCCAATCCTGCTAAGAGGTTTTTGGGTTGTTCTAATTATGGAGTAAATATATACAAGTTTCCAGTAAAGTCAGTTAGCAATTTATCAATATTTATAGAAAATTAAGAATAAAGTAATATGTTCAATTCGAAAAAAATAACAACTCTATAGAATATTCACCCAAAAACAATTGCTCATTTGTTTATGTTTGATTGCAATTACAAAAAAATGGGGCTTGTAATTACTTTTCCTGGTATGATCCACCCACATGTGCTCGTGGTAGACAAGTGTTGCCAAAGTTGGTGGATAAGGTTGCAGCACTAGAAGAATGTATCAATGAGGTTGCACAATTAGAGAATGTTGTTCAACATTATTGTGCATGATAGAAATGGCTTGTCATTGCCTTGACTGCTACATTGCTTATGAATGGACTATTTGTACTCCAAAATAGTGTTTAGACTTGCTACGTAATTGATAATATGTATTTTGACTTGGTGCATTACTTTCACAATGTGTTTTGTAATTGCAATGCTTTTGTTGAACAATGGCAATGTCAATTATGTTTGGTTTGTAATGGGGAAATGCTTTGTGCATTGTTGTCGTTTTGTAATGGTCAAATGTAAATAAAATGTTTGGTTTGAAATGGTTTGTGAAATGCTTTTGTTTTGTAATTGCAATGGTTTGGTTATCAATTGGTGAAATGGTTTTGTTTTGTAATGGTGCAATGGTTTTGTAATGATTTGTCCCTAGCTTCAGCATGCTGTCCCTAGCTTTAGCATGGTGCAATGGTTTTATCATTCATGTACAATACAAGTATGGTCAAAATTAATAACCATACAAGCATATAAAACCTGGTTTCACATAACCATAACAACCATAACAAAGCAAGCCAACCAAAGAAGCATATGAAACCTGGTTTGACATAAGCATAAAAACTTGTTGTAGACACCCCATTTTTGACCATTCCCAAGACTTGGATGTCATCGTTTGAACTCTCGATGATTATTCATGCTCGTATTCGTTTTGAGTTCCGGAAGTCTCGGCTGCGCGCCTTGCCTCAAGATCTCTCAACTTGTCTGTTTTGTGCTTGGTTGTGGACCAAGGACTTGTGTTTTTGCTTCTAAGGGAAGTGGGTGGCTTGTTGGCCATCCTTGCAGCCCATTGGCTAAGGCCTTGTGCCATCGGCCATAAATGTTGGCCGATCGGCACTCTTTTTGGTTGATCAGCCATATTTTTTGGCCGAGACCTTTCCACCTGTTTTTGCGGATATTTTTGTGCCAGCTGGTGAGCACAATTCTCATCCTCCATACACGTGTATGGAGGGATTGCATCAAGACTTAAGCTTGTTCAACAAGCTTGAGAATTGAAATTCTATAAGAAGGGAGGCCCTTCTCCCTTTTCCAGAGGTTCTGAGAATTTGATATACAAGTTTTATATCTCTCTCTCTCTATATATATATTTTACCCCCCTCTCTCTCCATTTGCCCTTGTTTATGCTCAAAAGTGTAAAATCTTCACACTATTGCACACAAACACCTACTAGAACACCATCCTTTAGTTGCTGAGGTCCTTAGGAGTTGGTTTTAGAGTTTTTGGAGTGGTTTAAGCTCAGAAAAGGTGCTGGAGTTGTGTTCTTGAAGGTGTTCTTCAAGGGTGAGAAACTAACCTTTTAATCCCTTATTTTGGCTTAAGCTTTTAGACCTACTTGCATGCTGATTTAAGCTTAACTTTCTACTAAAAAAAGTTCTGATTTTTCATGCTTGTGATGTTTGTTTAAGGTCACTTTGGTGTTTGGGGGTAGTCTACCTTTTCTTAGGCCTTGTTTGGCCTTGTTTTGTGCCTTCCTTTTTGAGCTTTTGGGACCACCTTGTTTGGACCTTCTTACCACTGAAATCCAGAGGATTTTCAGTGGTGGAAAGGTGATTTTGAGATCCCAAATAGGAGAGGGTCATCCCCTCTTCTTGTGTCTTGTATGCTAGTATAAATGGCTCATAATAGTAGCATGTTTGCTTAGCTTGTTTTGGCTCCATTTCAACAAGTATTTGGTGTTATTTTGCCATGTTATACCTCTGTCTAAAGTTGGTTTGATGACCTCTTGCATGCACCATACACTTGTAGAGCAATTTTGCATGCTAGCATAACATGCAACTTGTGTTTGGACTATCATTCTTGCATGTTTTGGCTCAACTCAAAGGAGCTTTTAGCCTTGTTTTACCATGCTCTAGCTCTGATTTGTATTGTCTTGGTCATGCATGCGTTGCTTTGTATAGCCATGGTTCAATCTAGCTTGTTAGCTTTGGGTGTCCAAGTCACTAGCATGCATTGCTTAGACTATTTTCATGATTTGGCATCATTTCATATGAGATTTCAGTCCATATAGTGTGTTCTTGCACTCACATTTGTCACCTTTTCCATGCATTAGGAGGTTTGTGTTTTATGCCTTAAGAGTGGGCCATTGTGCATGCCATCATACTTAAGCTTTTGGGATGCTATCTCAGTGGGTTTTTGAGCTTATTTTGACACGCCATAATTCTAATTTTTATTGGTTAAGTCATGCCATGTTTGGTTTTAGTAGGTGTAGTGTAATACCCCTTTGTAGCCTTGCATGCTTCATGCTTTTGGTCTTTTGTTCTAGCTTGTGTTGGCTAAGTTCAAGCATGCTTTTGGTCTTGTATTGACTTGCCTTGAGACTGTTTTGGTTGCCCTCGGCGCTTTGGGGCTTGCTTTGCATGGTAAATCCCCTTGCTAACTTCAAGCTTTAAGCTTTCTTGCATGCCATACTTGTGTTATATGTGTGATTTGACATCATTCCTAATATCATTTCAGAGCATGTAGTGTTGTCACACTTGCATGCTTTTCGCTCTTTAAGTGCTCTTGAGAGTTGTCCTCTTCGTGCCTTAGTTTTTCGGCCAATTGGCATGCATGCTTGTCTTGTATTTCATGTTTTCAATTCATCATTTTGGCCATTGATTTGGGCATGGCTGAGGTCTGTCTATTTTGGTTTAAGTCAATCTTTGTATGTTGTTGCATGCTTGTGGTTTGCATGTTATTACATGTATATTGCATTGCATGTTGTTGCATGCTTATTATATGACCTCATATTTGCATGCTTGTGTTGCTTTGTTAAGTTAATCATGCATACATTACATTGGTTTAATATGCTTGTCTTTGCATTTTGTTGTATGCTAGTTGCATTGCATGACATTGTTGTTGGCATACTCATGTTGCATTAGCTTTGCTTGAATGCTTAGGTTGCATTGCATTGAGTTGGCATGCCATTAGTTTTGATAAGTTAATCATGTTGCATTGCATAGTAGTTTGCATACTTGCTGCATTGCATTGTGTGTGCATGCCTTGCCTTTTGATTAAGCATGATAGAGGTTAAGGTCCCTTATGTGTTTTTGTGCATTTCATTCACATTGAATTGTGCGACTCGGCCTCTTTGGCCATCATGCATCAAAATACGTGATTGATGGCTTGAGAGCCGAGCACTACACTCCTTTGAGTTCCAAACATAATAAGGAGTGTAGTTGCACAACATTTTCTTGCAAATGTATTGTCATGTCTCTGTTTGTACTCTACTGCAGCAAAAGGAGCAGTTTGTAGGAAGAGATAGCCGATCGGCTGTCTAGTGTGCCGATCGGCTAACAATATGTGGCCGATAGCCTCAAAAGTGGTCAATAACCCTCATCTCTTGGCCGATGACATCTCAGAATGTCCATGAGGTAGGTTAGAAGCATTATAGAAACTGGCATAATTTTCAGAGGTTCAGAATAGTGCAAACAGAGGCAACATGAGACATGGCAAAGGATTTCCGAGCGAAGCCGACCGAGCATGCATCTCTTTATCGCCCGCGAGGCCATTTCAGTATTTATGATTAGTTCGTGTAATTTAGTCATTTGATTTGTTGTGTAATAATTAATTAGTTAATTAGTTAGTTTGTATTATTTATTCGGATCCTCTGTGGAGAGGGCGAATTTTGTAATAAGTGTGTGTGAGTGTGTGAATGTCTTCCAATCCCACGTCTTTCTCCCTTTTACTTAATCGCTTACGATGGTTAGTTCTAGGTCATGTTTCAATTAGCATCCTTATGCTTGCATGTTTGCATCCATTCATCTGTATTACATGCATCGGGCTCGGCGCATCATACCAACCGCATTGTATTTCAATACATTTACTTGAATATGTGTTCAACAGCATGTTATCAAGTTGCATCTCATATGCCATTTTAGAATAGCCGAGCCTATTTCTAGTTGCATTTTTTGCATGTGTTGCATTAGCCATCTTAACATAACTAGGATCATGCATGATTTCTAACTAGTTATTGTTTTGGCTCGGAGTACACTGTAAGTGTTTATGCTTTAGCATCTTGCATGAATGTGAGTGTTAACATGACAACATGCTTACCATGAGGCTATTTGCTTAAGTGTTTAATTGTATGAATGCCTGTGGATGAACGTTGGATTACTTGAATTAGAACAATTCATCGAAATGTGACTTTTAAGCCCACTTGAGGTGGCAAAATCATGTTTTCTAAAGCCCACTTGAGGGTGGCAAATCCACGTCTTAGCCTACTTGCGAGTAGCACCTTCAAACCATTTTCAAACAAACATGAGATGTTTTGTTCCAACTTAGGCGATCTAATCTATATTTTTGTGCTGTGCGCATCACGTAGTAAGCTAGCTAATAAACCGGAATAAGAGCGCATGTGTTTTCAAAAACAAAATATCATGTTAGTAAAGGTCGATCCTTTGATCGAACGAGCGGGGGTGCTCATTGCATGACCTTCCTCTCTCGTACCCAAGTTCCCGAGCTGAGGCAACTTTGATGATGACGGACACATGGCCTTAGGCACGAGTCAAGATTTCCTAAATTTCCCAAAACAAAAACATTTAGGTGGTGACTCTGTATCTGGCAAAGCAGTCTATGTTTGACACTTCTTTATAAAAATCAGTTTTTCAAAAACAATTTGCCGGATTTGGATTCTTTAGTGATTTATCAGTCTTGCATTGCACTTTGCGAGATTAGATTCAGAACCGTGACATTGAGTTCGAATTGTAGTAGCTAATGAACAAACCGGATTTCGCGCCATTTCACGCGTGGAGCCGTGACGTTCGGGCACGTCTATACCTGTTATTTTCATGAATGAACTTAGAACATAATTCAAGCCAACCAAACATTGGGGTTTCAACCATTCAACCATTACATTGAAGGATAATAACCATACAAGCATTGTTCAAAGTTTTATAACTCATATGTACAGCATAATTATTCCAAAAGCTTATTTTAATTACAAGAGTGGTCAGTAAGTTAAGGTAAACCATGAACATTCCAAAAACCCCATGAATATTGCAAAAATCCTATTTTAATTACAAAAGTGTTCAAAATCACTTGTTTACACTACACTGGCTGTCCATTGCTTGCTTGTTACTAATGTCTGTTGCTGCTTATCTTGTCATCTTCCTTGGTTGCCCATCAGTTGAATCTTCAACACCACTTATTGCTGCTGGCCTCTTCCTAGATTGACAACCACTTATTGCTGTTTGGCTGCTCCCCTCTTCTCTAAATAATGCAGCTGTCCTAAAGCCCATGAATGTCTGCAAAAGAAGTTTGTAATTAGTAACATTAATAATTTATTACTAACATAATGTTTATTTACTTTCATTCAATGGAATACTTACACTACTATTGGATTTCCTAAAAGGTCCACTTGTCTTTCCTTTCACTGGACCCTTGCAAGTCCTTTCATTGTGACCATAACAACCACATTTAGAGCACTTTAGGGTAGACTGCCTCCTCTGCAACTTGCATGGATTCTTAGGTTTATCTGGGTCCCTAACTCTATGTTTGGAAGGCCTACCAGTTGGTCTTTTAAGCTTAGGAGGTAGAAGAGGGTCACACCCTATTTTAGGCCACAAATCTAGCCCATTTATTGGGTTAATCAATGCCTCATAAGTCCTTAAAAAAGTTTCCTTCTTGAAATATGCATGAACATAATTTTCAACCCTCTCCTTCTGAAAAAATATAGCAACTACTCCATGGGGACAAGGGATTCCAGTGAGGTCCCATTTTAAGCATGTGCATATCCTATTCTCTAAGTTCACTACGTACATATCTCCTCCATGTCTGACTTCAAACTTAGCACCTCTTGACTATGTAGGTGTCCATACTCTGGACTTCAGCTTCCTCTTTTCAACTTTGCATTGTATCTTTTCACAAATGGGCCCTTTGTACTTTAGCATGCTATCCTTACATTCATGTATCCTCCCCATCAAAGTCCTTCTTACTATCTCCATCATAGTAATGATGTGTTTGTCCCTATCTTGTATCACCCATGAGTTAAAAGCATTCAGAGATGTTATTGAGGAGCCTATTGGGTTTGGTTCGTGGACTAAACCCATGCCTAGACCATTGGACTGGGTTCACTTTTATCATCCAGTCATATGTCTTACTATCTACTGCATATAGCTTAGTCATGTGCCTCTCCCATTTAACCCTTGTGTATGCTTTTGCTGCCTTCCAAACACAATCCTTCAACTTTTTCCCTTTAAACAATTTCTTGAAGTTTGTATACAAATGTCTGAAACAGAACCTGTGATTGGCTTCAGGGCATACCAATCTCAAGCTTGGAACAAGTCCCTGTAACAAAAAGCAGATAACATAGCTAAACAATTATTGACAACATTGTTCTAGGAATGACATGATCATAAGAGTATTTGAAAACATAAAGAATACATAAAAATATTTACCTTTTGTTGATCAGTCATAAATGTCCATCCATGTTCTTCAATTTGGCTAATATCTTGTAACAAGTTGTGTAAAAACCAAGTCCAGCTCTCCTTACACGCTGCCTCAGCTACAGCATAAGCTATTGGATACATTTGATTGTTTTCATCCCATCCAACAGCTGCAAATAACTGTTTTTGGCAAGGTCCTTTCAGAAAACAAGCACCCAACCCAATTAATGGTCTCACACCAGATAGAAACCCTCTCCTAATTGCACCAAGGCATACATACATTCTCTGAAACCTAGGTTTAACTTCCAATTGAGGCCTCCATACATTTATGTTAACATTAGTACCCTCATTGGTTCTTTTCAACTCAGCTGCATAATCCCATATCCTACTATATTGTTCAGCATTGGTTCCCTCAATCTTTTGAATTGCTGCCTTTTTGGCTCTATAAACTTTCATTGTTGACACACTTACAACAAAATCCTCTTTGATACTTTCCTGAAACTCATTCACTTTCAATTTTGGGGTGGTCTTAAATTTCTGGGCACACTTCTCTGCCAACCAAGAACTTGTAATTTGTTTATTCTTGTAAGTTCTACAGCAAGAGTGTTTAGGTTGATGTGTTTTTATCTGCAAAGTGTTCTCTCTAATCATCTTGGATGGATACAGTCTCCATTCATACCCAGAACTACAATTCACTTGAACCTTCCATTTTTCACTCTTAGTAAACTTCACATCATATCCTCATTTTACTGCATATTCCTTGACAGCATCTTTGAACTCATTTGCAATACTAAACAACATTTCTAGTTTGAATTCTATGTTCTGCATATCAACCTCAGGCCTAAATTCAGGGTACTTAGGCCTGTTGTTATTCCCCTCATCATCAGAGCCTGTAGGGGTAACTAGTTCTTCCCTAGATGAATCTGCATCATTCACTTCACACTCATCACCTTCTTTAAGCCCTTCTTTATTAACATCTCTCTCAACATTATTATCAAACATGATGTCATCAAGCTTAGGATCATAATCATCACTACTATCTGAGAAATCCCTATCTGATGGGTCATTATTGCCATCACTATCAATGTCTGAGTCCTCTTGACAGTGATGATTGTTGTAATTTCCATCATTTTCCACATCTTTCACAGGCACATCAGTAACGAATAACACATGATAAGCAATATCTATATTATGTGGCTTATGATGCTCAATAAACAGCTCTAAGGTATTTGTATTTTCTAACAAGCAATACATTTCTCTAATATCATTATCATTAGCCAACACTCTTAACCCTAAGACCAAATTTTTGTTAGGAATCCTATAGAAAATATGCTTGTAATAAAAAACACCCAACTTCTTCAACATGCAGCTAATCTCCGGAACAGATAATTTATCAACATCAACTGCATCAAATATATCCACATTACCCCCAACATAACTCCTTTCATCATTCTTAATAAAATAGCCACTCTGGTGTATCAGAACTTTAACAAAAGTTGCCATTACTGCATCCATACATAAACAAAACAATAATGACAATAACTATAGGTCCACTTGCAAAACAAAGTATATTAAAAAAACAAAACCCTCATATAAAGCAACTTGGCCCATAATTCTCCATCTACGGAGACAAAATATGACAGAAAAGGAGACACATAAGACCCTACAAAAATAATAGAGACCCTGGGACCACAATGTATTTAGTGATATAGAGGCATACTGTAGATGTCCCCGAACGTCCTGTGGGAAATCCCCCTCTGTTTTGTTTATTGGGCTCACTACAGTTCAGGACTCAATGTCACGGTCCTGTATCTAATCTCGCAGAGTGCAATGCAAGACCAATGAATCATCAAAGAGTCCAAATCTGGCAAATCGTTTTTGAAAACAGATTTTTTGAAAGAAGTGCTAAACATGGACTGTTTTACCAGATACAGAGTCGCCACCTAAATATTTTATTTTGGGGAATTTAGGAAACCCTGACTCATTTGCCTAAGGCCACGTGTCCGTCATCACCAAAGTTGCCTCGGCTCGGGAACTTGGGTACGATTGGGGAAGGTCAGTTATGAGCACTCTCGCTCGCCCGATCAAAGATCGGCCTCTACTCACTATGATATCTAGCTTTGAAAACATTATGCATTCTTATTCTGGTTAATTAGCTGATCTTACTATGTGATACACACAATACAAAAGTATAGACTAGATCGCCTAATTTGGAACAAAGCATTGCATATCCGCTCGTTTGAAAGATAGTTTGAAATTTGTTACTCGCAAGTAGGCTAAAACGCGGATTTCAACGAGTTGTTCCAACTCAAGCAATCCAACCTTCACCTACAAGCATTCAGACAGTAAATCAACTAAGCAATTAGCCTTATGGCAAGCATGCTTTCATGTTAACATTCACACTCATGCGAGATGCTAAAGTATAAATACTCACCTAGTACTCCAAGCCAAAACAAGGAACATGTTAGTAATCAAATGTATGATCCAAGTCCATATTAAGATGGCTAATGCATCGCAAGCAAAATGCAGCTAGAATAGGCTCGACTAATCTATGGATGGCATGTGAAATGCAGCAGATGACATGTATTCAAGTTAGATTTGAAATACTATGCAATTAGTATGATGTGCTGAGCCCGGTGCATGCAATACAAATGAATGGATGCAAACATGCTATCATAAGTATACTAATCAAAACATGTCCTAATACTAACCATCAAAAGCAGGTAAGTAAAAGGGAGAAAGAAGTAGGGGTTGGAAGACATACATCACACGCATGCACACTTATTACACAATTCGCTCTCTCTCCGAAGGACCAAAAGAATAATACAAATTTAACTAACTAACAAGCCAATTAAATAGTTACAGACCACTTAACTAGTTAAGTAAATTAACTAAGCTAATAAAGCGGTAAAACAGCCTCGGGAAGAGGGTCCAATGCATACATTCCCGGCTCCGCTCAGAAATCCACCACCATGCACAAGCTGCCTCTGTTTGCACTGTTCTGTATCTTTGAAGACTGCACAAGTCCCAAAGTTGCTTCTGGAATGCTCCCTGAAGGTTATGGGAGACCACCGGCCAAGAGGAAACACCACCGGCCATGATAAATTGGTCATCGACCATCTATGTAGCTCTCGGTTAGAGATTTGTGGTTGGCCGGCACTCAATGTGGTCGGTCGGCCATCTATGCCTGCAGAACCTTGTTTTGACAGCAGCAGAGGGCAGACAAGACATGGCAATGTATTTCAAAGCAAATGTTTGCACAACCATCCTCCCTATCATGTTTAAGACTCAGGGGAGTATGATACTCGACCCTCGGGCCACCAATCGTTCATTTGAATGCGTGATGGTCCAAGAAGTCAAGTGTGCATTTTGATGTCAAATGTAATGCACATAAACACACTATGGGCCCAACCTCTATCATAATCAATTCAAGAGGAAAAACATGCATGCCAAATGCAACCTAAGCATGCGAGCTAAGTATGCAACATGAAAATGCAAACACGCATGCAAACATGCAAGCCTGTGACAATATTTACACAAATGAGCATGCAAGACATGATGCAACCAAAGCATGTAAACATGAAGTAATGTAACAACATTTGAGCAACATGCAAAAGATGGACTTAGACTAACATGGACAAGCCTTAGTTATGTCTAAATAAGTAGCCAAAATGCTATGGAAATGAAGGCAAATTTACATACAAACATGCATGCAAACATGGTTCAAAATTTAAGCACAAAGAAGCAACTTTTAAGCACACTTAAAAGGAACAAACATGGACAAATGGCATACATTGTAAGCTCTGAAATCATGTTAGAAAATGTGCCAAACCAAACAAACAAAACATGCAAGCAAGCCTAAGGCCTAAGGCTAACCTAAGGGATCAAATCAAGGCCATGCAAGGCGAGTCCCAAAGGATCGAGGGGACTCAAAACAGTCCCAATGTAGGTCGAGACAAAGCCCAAAACACACTTAGATGACATCTAAATGGCCTACATATGGAAGCATACACAATGGTTCAAATATGGAGTATAAGACATCAACTTTTTAAAGCATTAAAGGAGTATCAAATGCAAGCATACAAGCATGCCACAAGGATTGAATTAATATAACTAATGGTGCCAAACCACTGAAATGATGCAAGTAAAGCATGCTAGAGGATCCAATGCTCAAGGCTTACAAGGGAGATTGCATGGTAGCTATACAAAGCAAGTCATGGATGGCTCAAACAACCAAAATCAGACCTCAAGCATACTAAAACATGCATAAAAGCTTCACAAAGCTAAGCGAAAATCATGCTAAAAACAATTATGCAAAGCATGCATGGTGTGTCTAAACCAACTTAAAACAGTGCTATAGCATAGAAAAATAACCACAAATACCAACTAAGACATGGCCAACATGGACTTAATTAAGGTGCTCACATATGAGGCTAAAATGACAAGTTTTGAAGACAACAAGGAGAAGGGATGGCCCTCTCCTTCTTAGGACCTCAAAACACCATCCCCACCACTGAAATCCCTCTAGATTTCAGTGGTGAGGAGGCCACCACAAGGTGGTCCCGGAGCTCACCAAAAATAGCACAAAAAAGAGGCCAAACAAGGCTTAAGAGGGGGTAAACGACCCCAAACCTCAAAGAGACCTTAAACAAAGATCAAAAGTAAGTAAAAATAGAATTTTTTTCAGTTATACACTAAGCTTAAAAACAGATTCAAGACAGGTTAAAAGCTTGTGCAAAAATGAGAAATAAAGGGATAAGTTTCTTACCCTTGAAGACCTCTTCAAGAATGGAGCTCCAGCAGCCTTTCCAAGCTTAAATCCACTCAAGAACTTCAAGAATAACCCTTTGGCACCTCAACAACCAAGGTATGGTGTAACACTAGGTGTCTTAGTGCAAAACTAAGGACAAGACAACCTTATGCACACACAAAGGCAAAAGGGAGGAAGATATAGAGATAGATAGATACACAAATCCTAACCCTAATCTCAGAGCCCTCTGGAAATTTTTTTGGAACCCTTGAGGAGGGAGGAGAAACCCTCCCTTTATAGGAATTCCAATCTTGCAAAGCTTACAAAACAAGCTAAGCAAGAGTGAAATCTCTCTATATATGTGTATGGAGGGGGTGCATTGTGGATGCTAGCTATCACAGCTGGCATAAAAAATCTGCCAAAAGCAGATGAACAGTGGTCGGCCAGCCAAAAATGACAAATTGACCAAAGCAATGGTCGACCGACCAGAAAGAGTGCCGACCGGCCATCACCAATGGCCGGTAGCAACAAAACAAGGCCGATGGCCTCAAGCCATGGCCGGTGAGGTGTGAGGATAGCCAACAAGCCATTCCCTACCCTCAGAAGCAAAACAACAAGTGTTTAGTGCAAAACCAAACACACAACAGTCAAGTTGAGAGTTCTTAAGGCAAGGCACGTAGCCGAGACTTCCGAGAACTCAAAACGAACACGAACATGGATGATCACCGAGTGTTCAAACGGTGACGTCCAAGTCTTGAAGACGGTCAAAAATTGGGTGTCTACACATACATACAGTCGGAGACAAAAGCAATGTCACAAAGCAATAAACAATAAGTATGCACCGACAATGGAGAGAAAAACAATGTCATAAACAAATAAACAATGTCAACAATGGAGACAAAAAGAAGGTTAACAATGAAGAAAAAAGAAGGGGAAAAATCGTACACAAAAACAAAAAACGAATCCATTTCTTACCTCTATCTCAGAGTCCAAAGTTTTTTGGAAAATCAATTATGAAATTGCAGTCTTTTTTCGATGCGTGGCATCAATCGCAAGTTGAATCACCAAGTGGGTTGCATGGAGCTGTAAATCGCAATGTGGGGGTGTGTTTTGCCCTAACTCGTGAAGATTAGGGCAATTTTGGCGCCCAAATCATTCTTCTGTTAACTACTGGAAACGGAGATGGATGGGGGGATCGGATCGTAACACGGGTGGAATGGTAAGGCACAAATTGTCATAATTTGAAACTTGGGGTTTAATTTGAAAAATGCGCTAAACCCTAGGATTTTGTATGTAATTTTTCCAATATACAAAAATACGAAAAATGTACTGATTTTTTATTTTTTTATTTATGGTATTTAGTGAATTTTTTAAAGATTTTTTTTCACAAATATTATATTTTTTAAGCGTATTTATGTTAAGTGTATCTAAAAATTAAAAAAACTGCTTAAAATATTATAAAAATTCAGTGAAAACAAAAAATACAAAAAATAAAAAAGTTGAATTTTCTAAAAGGTAAATTCTAAAAACTGAAACCAAACAGAGTCAGTTTTCAAAATACTCACCTTTTAATTTTTCTATTTTAATCCCGACATCATCATCATGCATACTTTGAAGACCAAAATGCAAAAAAGTACACATGTTAGGAACCAAAATGTAACAACATGCATACTTTGGAGCAGCATGTGCGCATTTGATCATTTCGATTTTGTTGAGAGTTCATGTAAATTCTAAAAATTTTCTTCCTATGGTTATTGATTTTGAATAATATTAACACAATATATTAAAATGTAACACATCACATATTTTGAAATTCATTAATATAATTAACTATCTCTCTCTATATTATGGATAACCGTTTTTGTTTGTAACTGAATTTCTCTTATGGGGTTGATCCATAAGGAGTGAAAATGAAGCTTGGATTGGATAAAAAATGTCTGGCCCAATCTTGTAACAACAGCAGAAGCCCATTATCAAGGGGAAAAAAAACAAAGAGCCGTCAACTATTGGGCCCATTTAGTGCAATTATTGGGCCACCAACTATTGGGCTCAGACTGCATTTGCCACTAAGGTTTTCCATTGCTACTCCAAAAATGACGCGAGATGGGTTTTATTGAAAATTTGTTTTTTATTAAAAAAATTTTAATGAGACAATAAAAAAAAAAAAAATCAAAAATTTGAACTTCATAACAAAATAAATTATGAAAATTTTAATTTTATCAATTTAAATTTAAAATTTTTGATTTGTTTTCAATACCATTCGCCTATTTTCATTAAGTAAAACTAATGGAAAAATAGTATTTTAATCATTAAAATCAATGTAAATATACATAAAATATTTAAAATATATATTTTATTAATTTTAATGATTAAAATATTTATTTTTCTATCAATTTTACTTAATGAAAATAGGTAAATGATTTAGATTGAAAACAAATAAAAAATTTAGAGTTTCAATCGACAAAATTAAAAACTCACGATTTATTTTGTTATAAGACTTTCAAATCCTGATATTTTTTTTTTTATAATTTTCCCAAAATTAAGTTCGTTTTCACTGTTTATTATACATACACACACACACACATATATATTAAAATTTTGGAAATTTAAAAAAAAAATTATTTAGTATTCTAATTTTGTACTTTAGAAAATATAAATAATTTTCTTATTTTGAAAATAAGCTTTCATTTATTTAGTATTCTAATTTTGTACTTTAGAAAGTATAAATAATTTTCTTATTTTGAAAATAAGTTTTCATTCGTTTCTTTATTCTCTATCCCTTTAATTCTAGTTAGTCATGATATTCAGTGAGTCTCTTTATCTTATTCCACCATTGTTGCTACAACAACCCCACATTTGACAAGTGCTCCCATCTCACCACCAAGAGTAGGAGTGTAAAAATGACTCGTGACTTATGGGCGGTCTAAAGCCCGCCCCCTTGCTTGGGATGGGCTCGGCCCATTTAGACCTATTTGGGCTCAGGCTTGAACCCAACTCGAGGCCCTAGGCCATCATTTTGAAGCCTGACCCAACCCGTGAGCTTGACCTGGCCTGTGGCTCGCTTAAGGCTCGGCCCCCCTGAGGCTCAGTGCCTTTTTAAATGGAAAATAATAAAATTTTGATAGAAAAAAAATAAAATGTTCAAACCCTCCCCAAGTCCAGGCCCAATGGCCCAAATACCCCCTTGGGCCTGGGCCTAATTTTTTGGTCTGTGGACCGGCACAGCCCGAATTTTAGCGGGAGCCTGAGAGGCCCAACATGGACCAGCCCGAGTTGGGCCAAATTTACACCCTAACCAACAGTGGTCTAGTGGTGAAGACATTGTCTTTCTTAGCAGGGAGTCAAGTTCGACTCTGGAAGGGGTGTGAAATGCTAGGTATTTTCCATTGGTAATTTTCGGAGATCTCGCGCTATACTCCGATCAAACCATAGCCCTGCTAGGGGTGGTTGATGAGCTCTACTGGTGCCTCGATGGTGAGTTTCTTCCTATGGGTTAGGTCAAATCAGCTGGGGGTCTAGGCCCATGAATATCGTGATGACATCTTAGAATATTTTTTTTTTTCTGGTTTTAAAAAAAAAAAAATACTCCCATCTCCAACAGCTAATAATCTCCTCTCAACGGTGACTATTCGTGGCCACCCATCCTTGTTTTCGAAATTAAATTTTGAAAATGTGTATCAATGTTTTTATTTTTATAAAATAAAACTATATAATTATAAATATGTTTAATGTTTTCTATAAATAAAAAATAAAAAGTATACTTGACTAAGTTCATTATTTTGAAACTCATTTTAAAATTATGCTTGACCAATTTAATAAAGTAATTGATAAGCCTATGGTCTAGTTTGGGAAGTTAGTTATTTTAGTTTTTGACTATTTTAGTAGGATAGAATTATTGTGTTTGGGAAAATGATTAAATTTTTTTGTTGTTGGATGTGATATTTGTAAGAGAAAAAATGAAATGATTATGGATTTGATATAACATTTTGTCTTATTGGTTGTTTGAGCCTATTTTATCTTTTTGTGAATTTTAGCTAAAAAATAGTCCAAAACTCACTTGCCAAACAGGGCCTACATATTATATAAAATTAAACTATTCGAATTCGACTCATTATTAATAAAATTAAAATTTATTTGAGAGTAATCCACAAAATAAACAAGATAACTTGAAGAGTTTTTAAAATTTATTAAATTTTCATGTTAAACATAAACAACATACTATTCAACTCGTTTAAAACTCTAACGAATTCATAATTACGTGGGGATACGCATGCCACCTAGTCTTCGAGTGAGAGAGAAGAAAATCACTTTTATGTGCCATTTCATACACTACATGTGACTAATCCATGTATGTTGTCTTTGTTCCAACTAAAGCATTAAGATTTTGTTTGTTTGACTCTTTCAGAAGGGATTAGATTAATAGTTTGTGGGATTTATTTAAAGAGAGTTTGGTTAAAGATATGAGTGAAGCATTAAGATTATGTTTGTTTGACTCTTTCAGAAGGGATTAGATTAATAGTTTGTGGGATTTATTTAAAGAGAGTTTGGTTAAAGATATGAGTGAAGGAATTAGTTATTTCCTTGGATTAGTAATTCCTTATTGGTAGCACTACCAATTCTCTAGAGGGGTTGGGATTAGAAATTGAGTGAGGGGGTTGGTAAATTTTTAAATGATTTTTAAGTAAAATTTATATTTTGTAGAACAAAAAAAATAATTATAATATTAAAAAAATACTAAAAATAAAAATATATTAATTTTATATATTAATACTATCTATAATATTACTAATCTGGTAGTCCACAAATAAACATTTTTTATCTTACATCTCCAACTTAATACCAATATAATAATAATTTTTCACTTAATTCCACCAAACTCTTAATCCCCTCCATCCTATAGAGCTAAACAAACAGGCTTAAGAATTCATTATAAAATTCAAATTAAACAGAGGGTTTTGATGTGTCCACTTGAATGTAACTTGAATGTAACTTAAAGTAGTTTTGACTGATACAATTTTCAATAATATTTCCCTAGAATAGAATATTATATGAATAATATAGATTGGAAAGGATGGTTTTGCCGAGCGTTTCCAATCCAAACTTGGGGCAAAAGGAACTATTCGATATGTTGAGCTTGTGAGCCTATATTATGAAAGCTAATTTGTGCTCCATTAATGCAATGTGTATATGTCTGTTTAGTGCCATCGATTATACTGACGAAAGCTGGGGTAACTAAGGGTGAACTCCATCCTAGTGGAACTATATGTTGTTCAATGTAAGATTTACTAGCTCTTGTATTTATCATGGCATTTATACTAAGAGTTTTTTCTACAAATTTGATTATACCAGAAATCTCAACTAAATTTAGTTTAGGTATGACAGGGTAATTGAATGGTAAGTAAGCTTTGTCAGACTATGGTTGGAAATATTGACTAAAGGGTTGAGAATCAACTAGGTTGGCTAATTCTGACGAATGCATATGTTCTTCAACAAGTTTATCTTTTAAGAAGTATTTATTTTGAAATTGTTCTAATTACTGTTTAAACTGTTTATTTTCTGATGTTAAAAATTCGATGTCAAGATTAGCTTTAGTTTCTATCTCACGCATTTGTAGTTTAAGCTCTCTTACTTGTATCTCTAATTCTCTAATTGTTATGTGTAATTCTTTATTTTCTAGGCTATGATCTTCTCACATCTCTTCTTTATTTTCTAGTGTTCCTTTGTGTGTCATATTCATTTTTTCTAAACAAATTATACAATAAGTTATACTGCATAATAAGTATTGAGCTCTCTTATTTTTAATTAGAAACTAATTACGATAACTACATCGAGTGGTATCAAATCCTAGTCCAATCCTAAAGTTATGTTGACATTTACTATTTGGATTGCATTCCATCATCATAAAGAAACTATTATGGGAAGAGGGTATTCTCATTTCTTGGTTAAGTTGTCTTAAAAGATTATATATATTGGTATCACTGTCACACCCCAAAATTTATTACTCGAAAATATCACCAAAACTTTTAATTCAAGTCCATTTTATTGAATACATTTATTATTACAAATAACCATCACATTGAGTAATAATAATATTGTTCTCTCTCGAATGAATACAACCATAATACATGTCAATATTCACATTGAATTACACATAAATCTCTCATTTACACTATGACTTGTAAAAGAAAATAAACTCTTCAAATCTTCAATCCAGTGTTCCAGACTTTGATCCTGAAAATGGTTAAAATAAATGGGATGAACATGAAGTTCAGTAGGAATATTCCCTGATTTTAAACAATAAGATCCCTAGATACATACGATCATGAATGCTAATGAGTGATACATATATTATTAAGATGCTCTGTCATATTCGAAAATACAATATATATATATATATGTAGGAATACCATTCTCCTAAAGAAATCCACAAACAACTTTTCAAAGAAAAGATTTTCTTTTGTTTCAGTATGATTTTAGTATAGTTTTCAAAAGTTCTATACGAAAATCCCTTATTGACATTACCAAGAAGTCTAATTATAGAAAAGAATCATTCTAATATAAGTCATAACAAACTATTATCCATTATAACCACATTAGATGAATCTACACAATCCCACATATTCAACTGTATACCATTATGATTATTTACTTCCCATTATCACAATCACACAAGTAGATCTCGTTATAATCATTTCACATAAACCAAATATAAACTAGTTCCATTATTAAGCCACATCATCGCACTACCACGCTTTACGGGTCACGAGTTGGAAGGAATGCAGAACCTCACTCTTTACCAGTCACAAGCCAGAAGGAACGTGGAACCTCATGCTTTACCGGTCACAAGTCGGAAGGAACGCAGAACCTTTACACATCTCATCAGCCCATATGCTTTACCGGGTGCTACTTTGGAATAAAGATGGAACCTTTATTAAGTGCAACGCTTTGCCAGCTCAAACATGGCGGGAAACGGACACCAAAACAACATCCAATCCATCAATTCCTCAAGTCATTCCCTATTATGATTTGTGGGCAAAGCTAACACATCGTTCATTATTTCCATTACCTATTAGCTCAATTACACATCCACCATATGATAAGGATTCATTCACATAACAAGTACACATCATGTTCCACCACATTGTCTGTTATTTATCAAGTCATTCATTGTTACAATTCTGACAAAAAAAAAAAAAAAATTCATTGTTTTTATTATAAAATAATCTAACAACATATCCACCAAAAATATAAAGGCTCATCTTTAGAGGTATTCACACTTCTTGTGTTCTAATAATGTCTTTACTTTTCCTTATCATCATCAAGTCTTCATACTCAATTTCACAATACAATAATCATCATAAATTATCCGAGATTAACTGATTTAATTACCAATCTTAATTTCTTTAACCTAACCCTTATATACAATGATCATTTTCCAACCATTAATTGTCATTATTTATACTCATCTCAACAAAACATAAACTTAATTTCATGAATCTAATGTTAATTTAAGCATTCTTCGTTTCCAAATAAATTCTACAAGTAGGGTTAAGCATAAATTAGGACTTTTTACTATTCAACACAAAATCTTATTTCCATAATCCAAATATTACATATTCCACTTAAATTATCAATTTTACTCCCAAAATTTAAAAACCCTAACTTCCTTTACATGCTATTTTGAAAATCTCCTCAAAATGAGGGTTTTATGCAATAGAAATTACCACCCATCTATCCACAAGATAATATTGAAGAGAAGCAAGGAAAATCCCTACCTTAAGCAAGAAGAGAAAAAAATCCAAAATTTCGACTTCAACGAAAACATGATCCGCTTGGATAGATAGAAAACCCTTGGTATGCTCTTCGTTTTTATATAAGGAACATGGGGTAGAAAATGAGGGAAAGGAGATGAAAACCAAGCTTAAAAGCTTGAAACACTTAACAATGGCGAAAAAATGAGAGGAGAGAGAGAAAGAGCAAGAGAGAATGAAGAAAAGTTGACCAATAAGTGACTTTTAAACATGCTGAGTTCGAACACTTTGCTCGAGCGAGGAAAGCTTGGCTCAAGTGAAGAAAAGAAGCTCCCAAAATCTCTGAAATTCACGTAGTTCGCTCGAGCGCAACTTTCTTCACTCGAGCAAACTTACTTCCAGCACAGATACACAAAGTTCAAACGAGCATAACTCTCTTATCCGGACTCCGTTTTAGGTTGTTCTTGTGTCCAAATCGAAGCCCTAGAAACAAGCTTTCCAATGGTTTTAGCTTACATCCAAATTCAAAGTGTGCAAAAAGAAAAGGATAAAAGAGTGATGACTGTTCGTAAGACAATTATCCGAATCAAAGTTTTTGATTCAATCCTACTTTATCATTATGATACCACCTCAATCAATAACCCAAAATGAACCTAAGAGGCTCCAAGTATAAAAATAAAAGTGTTCAGAGCAATTCCATTAGTCCAAGAAGTATGAAGTGTTACAATCACTCTCTGAATCATCATCTGAATTCATAACTTCTATTTGATATTCCTGATCACTGACTATGCTATAGACTTCTGAGTCATCACTGTTTGTGCTTACAATATCATCTTCTAAATCCTCTATAATATGTAATATTTCTATTTGTTTATTAGTATTAGGCTTATGTCTTTTTGGGCAATTTTTTGCAAAATGATTAGGTTCTCCACATATAAAACAATTACATTTTTTATTATTAGGTTTCCTAACATATTTTTGTTTGCTTTTATCTCTCTCTTCTTTAGATAAACGTTTATAATTAGTTATGTTAAAAGTTCTACGCTTTCTAATGAATTTTGTTTTTTCCATGGTTTTTTATATTTATTCTTCCAATATTTTTCTTTTTTTCTTTTTCATATTTTTTGTATTTTCTCCTATCATATTTATCTTCATATTATTGTGGAGTGTATATTATGCTACTATAAAAACCATGGTTTTGTTTTTTCAAATGTTTTTGTATTTTGACTTTTATACATTTTTCTTTAAACCTTCTAAATGTAGAAACTATTCTAGGTCCTATTCCTAAAGCTCCTCTTATATTTACTTCTTTCGTGGCTATTCTCGCTGGTAAGGTTGTATAATAAATTGACCATTGATTCTCTATTTCTCTTTCTAATTCTCCAGGTAATTTTCTAAAATATTTATTCCCTATTTCTTCATCAAAACTTTATCCTGTTCTAGCTGCTACGGCTAGATATTCTTTACTAAAAGGTACAATATATTTCCAACTTCCTAATGTTATCTGATCTAATTCAGTTAATGTTATACTTTGAGTATAATCATATCTTCTGGAAGGGTCATATCTTATAAGCATTTCTTTTATAAAACTAGTAAAATTTCATGAGTTATCTCCTAATCCTTTAAGCTGTCTAATGGTATCATTATATTTTCCTTTAAAAGTTAAATATTTATTAAAAGCAGAATCTTCTAAAAGTGTTTCCATGTATTCCCACATATCATTTCCTTCAAAGGGATTATTCATCTAGGCTTTCACTGCATCTTTTTCCTATTTTTCTATTACTTCTTGCCATATCTGTGGGTCAAATTTGGCTAGGTCTAAAAGGGTTCCTTGGTTAGTGGTTGGTTGTAATTGTATGCTCAGATCTAGTTGTCTATGTTTTTCATGAAACTTATATTGTTTACTGGGATCTGCTTTACTATGTCTATAGACTCAACTTTCTTCGCGCCCCCCTTTCGGAGAGCTCGAATTGGTCCTACAGTTTGGACTTTTATCACGGTTCTGAATCTAGTTTCACAAAGTGCAATGTGAGACTGATAAACACCAAAGAGTCCAATCCAGAAAATCATGTTGGAAAATTGATTTTAAATCAAATAATGCCAAAACTGGACTGCTTTGCCAGATTACAAAGTCGCCACCTAAATATTTTATTTTTGAAAAATTTAGGAAACCCTAACTCGTGCCAAAGGCCACGTGTCCGTCATCACCAAAGTTGCTTCGGCTTGAGAACTTGGGTACGAGAGGGAAAGGTTCTGAAATGAGCACCCCCGCTCGCCGGTCAAAGATCGGCCTCTACTATCATGATATGTTGTTTGATAAACACATGTGTTCTTATTCCGATTATTAGCTAACTTTACTATGTGATGCACACACAAGCAAGTATAGACTAAATCGCAAGAATTGGAACAAAACAACTCATGTTTGTTTTTGAAAATGGTTTGAAGGTGCCACCCTCAAGTGGGCTAAAACATGGATTTGCCACCCTTAGGTGAGCTGAAAAACATGATTTGCCACTTCGCAAAGTGGGCTTAAAACTCACATTTATCGAATTGTTCCAATTCAAGCAACAAAGCCTTCACCTACATGCATTCAAGCAGTTAATCATTTAAGCAAATAGCCTCATGACAAGCATGCTATCATGGCAACACTTGCACTCATGCAAGTATGGTAAAGCGTAAAACTTACAGTGTACTCCAAGCCAAAACAAAAGCTAGTTAGAAACAATGCATGATTCTAACTATGTTAAGATGCCTAATGCAACATATGCAATATGCAATTAATAGGCTCGGCTAGTAAGATAGCATATGAATGCAACAATTTGATAACATGCTTTGAAACACGTATTCAAATAAGTATTGAAATACGATGCAGTTTGAATGATGCGCCGAGCCTCGGTGCATGCAAGACAAATGAATGATGCAAACATGCAAGCATAAGGTATGCTAATCAAAATGTGCCCTAAACTAACCATCAAAAGCGGATAAATAAAAGGGAGAAAAATGTGGAGTTGGAAGACATGCACACACACACACATGCTCGTTACAACATTGCGCCCTCTCGAAGGAGAGTCAGAATAAATAAGCTAAGCTACACTAAGCTAAGTAAATTATTACAAACCAAATAATTAACTAGTCTAAGCTAATTAATTACAAACCGAATTGAATAACTAGTTATGCTAAGCTAATTAAAATATTACAAAACAAATTAAACTAATTAATTACAACACTTGTATTAATTAGCTACAACTAACTAATAAAGCAATTAAGTGGCCTCGCGGGCGAGGGAGACATGCATGCTCAGTTGGCTTCCTCCTAAAAATCCATTACTTTGGCATCGGTTGCCTCTGTTTGCACTCGCCTTGATCTCTGAAAATTGCACCAACTTCCAGATTGCCTTTGCTCCAAAACAGGAACACTTTTGTACAAAAAATTGATTGGTGGCCGGTCAGCCACAAAAAGTTGCTGTCGGCCATTTTAACTAGCCGGTCGGCTACTTTAAGTGGCCGGTCGGCCACCCATTTTTCCAGACTTCTGTTTTTGCTGCAACAGAGAGAAACAGAGGCAAAGCAATGCATTTTTCAAGGAATGTGTGTACTGTCACACTCCTTATCATTTCTCAAGCTCAAAAGAGTATGGCACTTGGCTCTCAAGCCATCAACCAAGCATTTTCAATGCATGATGGCCAAAGAGTCAAGCTTGTACAAAGTCAATGAATGCACAAATAAGACTCAAAGGACCACCACCCTATCATGCATGATCAAGGGTGACGGCGACCAAGAAATGTGACATGTTTCATCACTTTGAGTATGAAACGTCTTGCATTTCTCGTGTTTAGATTAACGTCCGATCCAAACACATGCAATGCAATACAAACATGCTTATCTTGCTCAAGTTTTACTTGTCATGTTTTGTTTGCACATTTTACATTATCGATTAGTCCTTTAATCGGTTAAGTCCAAAGTGAAAGTCCTCTAATTGGAAAGAGGGCTTAAGCCACAAGAGCCTTGAGCATGAAAAAGGTCTCATGCTATTGGTTAGAAGGAATCCTCAAGAGAGGATAAAAACCATTAGGCATGAGAGCCTCAATTCGACACTCAAGCCAACAAGGGGCTTAAGGCCACTTTCAAAACAAATTGAAAAGTGAAGAATAGAGGGAGGTTGCAGACTTTTTTAGTGCTAATATGGCATGCAAAGAGACACTAAATCATGCAAGCAACACATGCAAGACACGCTAAGAGCTAAAAGCATCAAAACTAGTGAAGAGCACAACACTATAAGCATGTAACACTAAGCTCAATTGACCAAACCAGCTCTGGATAGAGTTAAAACATGCCAAAACAGTGGCTAAAACACGCTGAGATGGAAATATAAAAGGCAAGAAAAACATACTCACATGCTAGGCTACAAAAAAGGCTTAAGGCACAACTCTCAAAAGCAATGAAAGAGTGAAATAAGTGAGAGTGTGACGGAGTTATATGCATTGGAATCACATGTAAAATGATGCTACAACATGCAATCAACACATGCACAACATGTTAGAGGCCTTAAAACACTAAGCTAGTGAAGGCATTTGCATTACAACCATGCAATACAAGGCTCATATAATCAAGACAACTCAAAACAGAGCTAAATCATGCCAAATCAATAGCTAAAACATGCTGAGATCAAATCACAAAGAGGTAGAAAAACATGCTCACATGTTAGGCTATTTACACTTGCAAACAAGACAGAAGGAAGAGAGGCCACCCCCTCATATTTTGGACCTCAAAACCAAGTTTTTACAACTGAAATTCTCCTAGAATTCAGTGGTTAAAAGGCCAAAAAAAGGTTGTTTTAAAAGCTTGAAAAATGACACAACACTTTAGCAAACAAGCTACAAAATAGGTGGACCACCCCTAACACCAAAACAAACCTCAAACCACCATTTTAAACCATAAAAACAAAGATTTCAGAGGTTAAAACCAACCTCAAAATAGCATGCAAAGGTGGCCAAACAAGTAACTAAAACTAAGCTTAAATGAGGTAAGCTTTATACCTTTGAAAGATAGCACTAAAACAACAACAATTCTGAGCTAAAACCACTCTTAAGAACTCAAACTAGGCCTTTAAGAACCTCAGCTCCAAGATGAAGGTGTTTAGTTAAGGGTCCTAGAACAAAATTGTAGAGAATTCTCACTTTCAAGCACAAAATAGGGAGAGAGAGAGAATTCTAGAGAAAGAGAGAGGAAATTTGCTCACAAATTTTTGTAACCCCTCAAATGGGGGAGAGACCCCCTATTATATAGAAATGCAAGCCAAAAGCTTGCATTCATCCCTCCATACACGTGTATGGAGATGGCAATCAGTGATCAACAACTGGCACAGCTGGCAAACAAAATATTTGAAAAAGGAGAAAAATGGCTGTCGGCCACTTTACGTGGCCAGCTGGCCACCTCCCCAAGCCGGCCGACCACTTCAAGTGGCCGACCAGGGGAAAAAGTGGCCAACAAGTGCCAAAAGTAGCTGACAAGGCCCTTCCCCCTTCTAGGCAAGAGGCACCAAGGTTTGGTCCAAAAACAAGCACAAAGAAAGAGGGTTTAGAGACTCAAAGACAAGGCGTTCCGCCGAGAGCTTCGGGCACTCAAAACGAGCACAAATATGCACAATTATCGAGTGCACAAATGATGACGTCTGAGTCTTAAGGTCGGTCAAAAATGGGGTGTCCACAATGTCTTGTATTGGTTAATGGTCGTCTTCCTCATACCTCATATTGCATTGGTCTTCTAAAGTAGGCTGTGGCTATAGATTGCTAGTTCCTGTGCTTTCTAGTGTTCATATAAAAGATGTTTTCTATGTTAGACTGTTTTGGTATTTTAAATATTTTACTAGGATGTATTTTATCTTCTATAATATCATCTACATATTCAGTATGAAATTCTTGGTCCAAAAATGGCACTGCCTCATCATGGGTATCTCTCCTAGCTATATATTCATAATATCTTGTATCTAATATTTTATTCATATCACTTAGGGTAAAATTATCCAAATCTATCTCATTAATATTATATATCCTATTTTGTGATACTATTTTTTCTTCTGTCACTACATAAAGTTGATCTATGCTACTATGATTTTCTTGATTTTCCTCTTTATCTATGTTACTAAATTCATCTTCTTCGGATCTTTTTAGGGCTACATATGTATATTGAATAAATCTTACTGCATAACTACCATCTTTTTTTTGATACTGTAAGTTATCTTGAGGGGCTAACCTCTTTTGTCCTAAGAAATCTTCTAAATTTCAATCTAGGGCTACATTATCTGTTGAATTACATTTTTTAGTTGGTAGTGCCTTTATTCATTTTGCTCCTAATAACTTAATATAGATTGACTTTTGTGCTCCTTTCGGATACGATAGCCCTACAGTTCGAACTCCCGTGGTTTTGAATTTGATTTCACAAGTGCAATGTGAAATAGATAAATACAAATGAGTCCAAATCTAGCAATTCTTTTAGAAAATTGATTTTGAATCAAAATGTCAAAAATGGACTACTTTGTCAAATACAGAGTCGCCACCTAAATGTTTTTGGAAAATTTTAGAAACCCGAGACTTGTGCCAAAGGCCACGTGTTCGTCATCACCAAGATTGTCTCGGCTCGGGAACTTAGGTACGAGAGGGGAAGGTCATGAATTGAGCACCCTCACTCGCCAGATCAAAGATCGGCCTCTACTAATCATGATGTGATTCTTATCTACATTATATGCTCTTGTTTTGATTATTAGGCTATTTTTACTATGTATTGCACACAAGTATAGACTAACTTGTAAAAATTAGAACATTTGATTTCATGTATATTTTTGAAAATTGTTTCGAATATGTACCACTTGAAAAAGTGATCTCATATGTACATTACTTAAATTATCCCAACTCAAGCAATTAACCTTTATCCACAGGCATTCAAACAAATATAACACTTCAGCAATTAGCCTCATGACAAGCATGCTAGACATGGCAACAATTACACTCATGCAATATGCTAAAGTAATAAAATGCTCACCTAGTACTCTGAGGCGAGCCAAAACAAGCAAAATAATTAGAAAACATATATGCCCCTAATTAATGCAATATGACTAATGCAACACATGCAAGATACAATTAATAGGCTCGGCTACTAATATACCATGTAAATCAATTTGATAGCATGCACTTTAAACACGCATTCAACGAAGTAATAAACAATAATGCTTTGTTATAATGATAACTGAGCCTAATGCATGCAAGATAATGGATGCAAATCATGAGAAATGCTAAGCACAATATGATGTTTTACACTATCCATCATAAGCGGGTAAATGAAAGGAAGAAAGACATGGGATTGGAAGACATACACAAATATTACATGTTTGCCCTCGCGCAGGAGGGTTCGAATGAATGCCCTAACTAATTACTATGAATTAACTAACTATTACAAGTCAAATGAAATAAATTAACTATGCTAGCTAATTATTAAAACACCACAAATTAACTAACTACTTTAGCTAATTAATTAAGTACAACACAAAACTAACTAGCTATTCTAACTAAACTAACTGATTAGTTACAAGTTCGTTACTTTAAGTACAAAATACTACTATTACCACATTATTTTAATAAATCCCAAGAATTGAGGGATAGTTCATGCATGGATGTGGATTTCCGCCCGAAAATGCTCTCTGTTTTGCTACCGGAATGCTTCTGTTGCACAGTAAGAGATTGCATTGATTTTTCACTTCAGTTTCTGCTCTGTTCTGTTGGAAAAAGGACACTACTTTGTTGGGAAAAAGTGGCCGGCAAGCTAGAAGTAGTAGCCGGTCGGTCACTAATAGTGGCCGGTCGCCCAGTAAAAGTGACCTGCTGGCCACTAATGTTGGATTTCTCTTACAGCAATAGACAACAAACAGAGCACAGACATAGCATTCTCAAGAGATGTTTGTCCACCCTGCCTCCTTATCATCAAACAGCTCAAATGAGGCGTAGGCTTGATTTGCAAGCCATCAATCGACACAATTTTATTGCGTGATGACTTATGAACCAAGGGATACAATTTCAATAAATAGTAAGGAAAGACCAACAAAACCTACTTCCTATCATGGATTGATTAAGGGAAGGGTGTAGATACCCCATTTTTGACCGCCTTTAAGACTTGGGCGCCACTAATTGATCACTCGATGATGAAAGTTGTGCTATGCAAATGTTCGATTTCTTCAACAAGAAGAGCGCTAAATCCCAACCTTACACCCTATTTTGGACCAAAACTATTTTGACCAAAAATTTTTTAGACCTTAAAACCCTTTCTTTCAAAATATTTTTTTCAAAAGTTTCTACGATGTTCCGAGGCTCGCATTTCGTTAAAAATTATGTTTTTCGATAAACCGAGCAAGGACAAAGTGGAAATAAATGGAAGAGAGGTGAACTCTTTGAAAAAATATTTAAAACATCTTATTTAGAGGTTTGGAGTTGAAGAAAATTAGAGGAGAGGGAAGAAACCTAGTTGGGGAAGAAGTTGGGCATAAACCGTTAAGAGAGAACTGGACAGCCTTCACTAAATCAGTTTTATCCTTTTGTACACTTGGACTTAAATTGTGACGCCCCCACCATTGGAAATTAGACTTTCGGGGATTCATTTTACACTCAAGAATCTCCTAAAGACGAGTTCGGATGAGGGAGATATGGTCGGTTGAAGTTAGGCATCAATTCGGTTAACCCAAAACTGAGCAACCTTCACTAAAATAGGCATATCTCTTAGCACACTTAGAATTTAGATGTGAGACCACTTCCATTGGAAATTAGACTTCTGGGGCTTCAATTTAGGCTCTAGAGTGACTTGCAAAGGAGTCCGGATGAAGGAGATATGCCCAATTGAAGTCGAGCTTGGAAGCAGATTTTTGATGGCCGACAATGCTTGTCGGCCAATGGTAAAAAAAGCTAAATATTTTGAGCCAGCTGTCCCCCAAAAGCTCTAGTTATCCAGGGCTTGATATTTTCGACTGAGGAACTGTATTTTCTATATATAGAAGGCCTTCTCTATTATTTTCAAGGTTAGAAAACATTTAGGAGTGGAATATTTTTAAAAAAATCTTCTCTCTCTACAATCTTGTCTCTCTACAATTCTCTCTCTCTTTTTGCAACTTGCATAGCCTATGCCCAAACACACCAAACCAAACCTAGAGAGCTTCTTGCTGAGGTGATTTGAGCTTGGATTTGAGCTCTTGAAGCACTTGAAAGTATAGAAATTGGTGGTTTATGACTTAAGGGTTCACTCATCTCCAAAAGGTATACTTTTTCTTGCCTTTGTACCATCTTTACACCATTTGTTTTCCATCTTTTCTTGCTGTTTTTAAGCTCTTTAAAACCTATTTTTATGGGTAGAAGTTTGTGGTTTAAGGCTCTTAAAGGTAGAGGGGTTAATCACCCTTCTTTGAACCTTACTCTCTAAGCCTTTCCACTTGTGCTTCCCATTCTTTCATCAACTTTTTTGAGCTTTTTACCATTGATTTTCAGAGGTTTTCAGAGACTAAAAATGTTGTTTTGAGGTCCCAAAAATAAAGGGGTTAGCCACCCCTTTTTATGCTTGTTTAATAATTCAAAAGCTTCATGTTATAGCTTTAGCTACTTTTGTCTTCATTCCAGCATGTTTTCCAACTGATTTTGGGATATAAAAACTTTGTGTTTTTGGGCTGAAACTTGTGGTTTAAGGCCAATAAGGGTTGAGGGGTGGTTCACCCTTCTTTATACCTTGTTTTCAGGGCCTTTACCCTTGTGTTTCCCACATTTACACTATCTATTTTTGAGCTTTTAAATACTGAATTTTAGAGTATTTTTAGTGACAAAAAACTTATTTTGAGGTCCAAATTTGGAGCGGTTAGACTCCCCTCCTTGTGTCTTGTTTGCATGCCTAGTTAGCTTCACATGTTAGCATGTTTTTCTAGCTTAACTTAGCTCAAGTCTAGCATGTTTTAGCCTCTGAAATAACCTGTTTTAGCTCTATTTTGGGCTGGTTAGTTTGTTTGAGTCTTGTTTTGCATAGTTGTATTGTAACCCCTTTCACTAGCTTAGTGTTTTAAGGCTTTAACCATTATTGGTGTGAGTTGATTGCATATTTTAGTGCTTTTTTTCTACTTCATTTTAGCACTTATAATCTCTGCAATCTCCCTCAATTCTTCACTTTTTGGTTTTGCTTTGAAAGTGGTTTCATACCACTGGTTTGCCTAAATGTGAAATAAAGGTGCTACACCTAATGGTTTAATTCCTTAGGGGGTTCATTACCAACAGTGTAATGCCTCTTTCATGCCCAAAGAAACTTGTGGTTTAAACCCTCCTTCCATTAGAGGACACTCACCAATGGACTTAATGCATTAAAGGATGATTTGGTAACTAAACTGAGTAAACAAAATTGGCAAGTAAAATAGGAAAGATAAGCATCTCTTTGTGTTGCATTGCATATGTTCAAATCGGACGTTAATTTGAACACAAGGTAAATCCGACATTTCATACTCGAAAGTGATGAAATGTACCATTTTCCTTAGTCTCCATTGCCCTTGATCATGCATGATAGGGTGATGGACATTTTGGTCTTGTTGTGCATTTATTGAACTTGCACAATTGGTTTTACAAGCCATCATGCAATGAAATTGCTTGATTGATGGCTTGTGAACCAAAGCTTGTCCCTCTTTTGATTTTCCCATGAAAATGAGGGGCAAAGTGTGCAAACAACCCTTGAGAAATACATTGTTTTGCTCTCTGTTGCAGCAAGGAAGTTCACACCAACAGTGGCTAACAGCCATCACCAGTGGCCGACCAGCCACCATTGGTAACCGACTGGCCCTCTGTTGACCACCAATGAAATTTGCACAATGCATTTGTAAGGTGGAGCAGAGGTGTTCTGGAAGTGGATAGCTTTGTTGGTGTTCATATGTGCAAATAGAGGCTTGCAGCAGCAAAACAACGGCTTTTCGGGTGGAAATCGAGCATGCATGCATCCCTCCCTTCCCGGGATTAACTAATTAGTTTAATTAGCATTAGATCATGTACATGTTGTAATTAATTAGTTGTAGCTAATTAAGTGTTGTAAATAATTAGTTAGTTTAACTGGTTATTCGAATTCGGTTTATAATTAGTTAACTAGAATAGTTAATTAGTTTCGTTTTGTAATGATTAGTTAGCTTAATTAGAGTACCTAGTTGGTTAGCTTATCCATTCGAACCCTCATTCGCGAGGGCGAAATGTTGTAATAAGTGTGTGCGCGTGTGTGTATGTCTTCCAACCCCATGTATTTTTTCCTTTCATTTAATCGCTTTTGATGGTTAGATTAGGGACATGTTTCAAATTAGCATATCGCATGCTTGCAACAATTCATTTGTATTGCATACACCGAGGCTCGGTGCATCATTCCAACTGCATTGCCATTTCAATATCTTATTTGAATACGTGTTTAACCGCATGTTATCAAATCGATTCATATGCCATATTAGTAGCCGAGCTTATTAATTGCATATCGCATGCGTTGCATTAGGCATCTTGTACAGTTAGGATCATGCGTCCTTCTAACTAGTTTCTGTTTTGGCTTGGAGTACTTGGTGATTTTTTATGCTTTAGCATATTTGCATGAGTGTGAATGTTGCCATGATTAGCATGCTTGCCATGAGGCTATGTGTTTAAATGCTTAATTGCTTGAATGCCTGTGGATGAAGGCTTGTTGTTTGAATTGGAACGATTCAACAAATGTGCATTTTAAGCCCACTTTGTTGAGTGGCTAATCATGTTTTAAGCCCACTATGTTTGTTGGCAAATTCGCAATTTTTTAAGCCCACTTGAGGTGACAAATTCAAACCGTTTTCGCAAACAAACATGAGTTGAATTGTTCCAAATTGAGCAAACTAGTATATATTTGCTTGTGCACATCACATAGTAATGCTTGTTTAATAACTAGAATAAGAGCACATAATGTTTATAAAAAATTATATCATGATTAGTAGAGGCTGATCTTTGATCGGGCGAGTGGGGGTGCTCAATTCATGACCTTCCCCTCTTGTACCTAAGTTCTCGAGCCGAGGCAACTTTGGTGATGACAGACACGTGGCCTTTGGCACGAGTCATGGGTTTCCTAAATTTTCTCAACATAAACTATTTAGGTGGGGACTCTGTATCTGGTAAAGCAATCAATTTTCGGCATTTTTGATACTAAAATCAATTTTCCAAACGATTTGTCGGATTTGGACTCTTTGGTGTTTATCAATTTCACATTGCACTTGTGAGATTAGATTCAGAACCGTAGGAGTTTGAACTGTAGGCCTTTTCTTTTCAAACTTTCCGAAAGGGGGCGTGAAAAATCCGAGCTACAGTTTCTGGCGACTCTGCTGAGGATTTAGAGAACTTGACTCGAACTCATGAAATGACTTTTTATCTACCCTTATGTGTTTCTTTGCATTTGTATTTTCATCGGTGCACCTAAGTCACAGTGTTTGCCATCTGCTATTGTTGAACGGTTTTCCAGAGGCTCGCTTGGAAAAGCTTTCCAAAAGGATGACCAGTTGCGAGCTCTGCCACGATGGAACACAACCCTTAGATATGAACTACCATTGTACCATTTGATCCTCCTTTTACTTCTCGGTGTTAGGTGTGAGAGGTATTATAAGTAGTCTTGCTGAGGTACCCTTTTTGACCAATCGGCCTAGTTGCATATCGGAAACCATAGAGACTGTTCCAAACTAGGACAGGTTGCTTGCCCAAATTTAGGATTGTGTGAAACACTTTCTTTTTGAATAGTGAACCCTAGCTCTTGACGAAACTAGGACAGGATAACCCTATCCTCTCATAGGGGTGTTTGGCTCTCACTTAACTGGTAGGTGCTTTATAGTCAAACTGTATAGGGATATGCATATCAGTTACCAAGTTGGTATTTGTTTTGGGGCAGAATTCAGCAGAGAGCACAATCACTTGGCTGTGATTATTTTCGTTTTAGTGAAATTGGGCTAAGATGCTGTCTGTTTTCTCTTTTGCAAGGTAGTCTTGGAACCATAGCTTCAGAAGGCTCCAATATCCCCCAAGTACTCTGGACTTGTGTCGATAGACTTTGTCAGGTCAGAAATTATTCAGAAGCAACCTATGTTTACCTCACTCCCACCGGTTACAAGACAAAGGAGGTTCAGGCATAATTCACCAATGCAGCTTTTCTGAGCCACACCTCGGTTCACAGGTCTAGTCAGTGCAGGAATAGTTATGCGTATTACATTACGACGAGATCAATCACCCATTCCCATGGCTCAGTGTCCCCCAGCCAGTGTGAAAGAACTGATACAGCACCTGCAATAGAAAGTCAAGGCACTGCAGCAAGACGTAGTCCGTCAGGCTGAAGTCACGGCTTGGTAGGCCGAAGTGATAACCCGACTACAACAACAATAGCCATAGTCGGCTGTGGCTTCTGCATCTCATGCACCTCCTACGGGTAACTCGACACCCAGAGCCACTGCCCATACTGCTAATGTCCAAGAGACTCAGGGCAATCCGATAGAGCTAATCCCAGCACAGGCCTCTAAAGCTCCTGTCTATCAAACTGAAGCTCCGTTTGAATTTAAGGTTGACCCAACTACACTCAAGGTCAATAAACTGGAGAAGTTATTCAAACGAGCACAATGAGTGAACTCCATCCTAGATTTAGAGGACGGGTATACTGAATCTGCAGTTACCTTACTAGAGCGGTTCAAGATGCCGCATATTGACTGCTTCGATGGCTCTGGAGACCCAATTGCCTGTTTTCTGATATCCCGAGGCCAATGGGTTTGAACCCAGCCTAGAAGTTGTCTCTCTTCGGCTGAACCATGTTTGGATAGTCGCAATTTGGTATGCGAAATTGGAGAACTCAGTGAAACAGAACTGGAAAGAGATGGCTGAGGCCTTTATTGCTCAATACTCCTACAACACACAGATCGATGTCACAACTCATGATCTCGAAGCCACCCGCCAAGAACTAAAGGAGGGTTTCTTAGAGTTTGTGACAAGATGGAGAGCGAAGGCCTCAATAATGACTACAGGGCCTTCCGAAAAAGATCAGATCAAGATGATTGTTCGGAATCTATATGGCAATTTATAGTAGAAGATGATCATTCTACCTCTGTTTACCTTTCTAGAGCTTCATGAAATGGGAGTTCAAATCGAGGATGCTATCAGACAAGGGATCTTTGTGGAAGATAATGAACCTTTGAAGAAGAATATTGTTCGCAGTTCCAATGCTGCTACTAATGGTAGCACAGTTACGAAATGCTTAGAAGTAAACACGGCCACCACTCCCCTCAATGGCTAAAAACTAACCACTTCAACTCGGCCCCAAGCCCGAAATTTCCATCCTCTTTACATGAGTTTCTCTCAAGCTTTGAAAATGCTGCGAGAAAAATGGTACCTAAAACTCCTAGAACCTCGATCCCTTCCAAATCCTCTTTCACCAAGATATGACCCAGTTAAATATTGTGCCTATCATTAGTAGTACGGTCATGATACAAACCGTTGCATCCGCCTCCGTCATAAGATTCAAGATCTTACTGACGAAGAGATCATGGCTCCACCAAAAGGACCTCAGGCCACCCCTAACCTGTTACCTCCACATCTCAATCTAATCTATACACTGCTATCTACCTACAACCCTAACATATGCATTACCCCAGTTCATTTACCCAACCCTGAGGTGTTTATTCTAGAAAGCATGGACTTGTGTATGATGGATGCACTTGAACTCCAATCGTCTCAAACCCATGAACCTACTACTTTTGAGCTAATGAGCATGATTGAAGATTTGCAGAGAACTGTGGTAGATTTAGTCTTCGGGATTTAGGCTTCATCATTTACCACATCACATGCCAGAAATTTCACGCCAAAAGGCTTCCCAATTAAAACTGGCCAACCTCGAGCCATTGCAAGCTTGGGTGATGATATGTCAACAACAACTGGGCTCTGCTCCGATACAGCAACCCAATCCCTTGGCAAAGTGAAGGCAAGGGGCAAGAATAAGGTCGGGGCAAGTATCGATCCTTACAAACATCTTCAATGGACTGTTGAGGCTTTGAAAGCCGAAGGACTAAACAAACAGCAAGTGCTTGTAGTTGTTGCAAAGACTGTGGATGGCACTTTTGCCACTTAGGTTCGGGGCATTCTGAATCAAGAGACAAGCCGAGAAAAGGGATGTCGTACCAGAAACGCCCATTTTAGCTTCAATCCTACACCCATAAGAGATCATCAAACCCAGTCAGCACCTACCAACCCCTCTATCATTCGCTCCAGGACTGGTAACTACACCTATAATCCCTTCTTTATGACTTTATCCAAAGCTCTCCAAATCCTTGTAGAACAAGGCCATCTCAAACCCCTTGACCCTCAACCTCTCCCTGATCCCCTTTTATCCAAGTATGATGCTGCCAAGTACTGTGCCTTCCATCTATAAATTGACCATGACACTGGCAGTTGTTTTCCTCTTCGTTATGAAATACAAAATCTGATTGACAACGAGGTCATCGCCGCACTAGGTCCTACAAAGTCTATCGGCACTGGATCAATGAACTGGGGGGATAATACAACTGTGATAAGGGGATAAACCACCTGCTAATGGCGCTCATTTTACTCCAGATGTGGTGGATGGCACGCACTATTTTGAATAATTTGAAAATGTTGTTTATTATACTTTCTAACTTGGGATGTTGTTATTGTACTTTCTGACTTGGGTATTGAGTCAGTTCTATTGTGTTGTATTGAGTCTGTCTTGTTGTATTGAGTCAGTCCTATTGTGTTAGAGTCAGGTGATTTCGGGGGTGTTACCTCGGACATTACTATCTTGTTTTGTGTTTTTCTTTTACACTCTTTCTTTCGTGTCTATTTCTGCTATTGAGCCAGTTGTGCTAGAAGATCTGAATAAAACGGCAGAAATTTTCATCTACTTCTCTGTGCCTTGAAATCATTGCATTGACCTAAGTTTTTCAAAAACTTTTCTAACATTATGATGAAAACAAAGAGGAAAGAATTCCTCGGGATTTGCAAAAATGTGATCAACTGAGAGAAAGAGAGGCATGCTACGCCCTTAATGAATGAGATCATGCTTGTTAATGTGAGTATTGAGAAGGATCCTGACTTGATCCATATTGGTTCTACATTGTCTTTAGAGGAGCCTGAGCGACTAGTCGCTTTATTAAAAGATTTCAAAAAATGTTTTGCGTAGTCCTACGAAGACATGCGTGGAATCGCTCTTGGGATTGTACAACATAGGATCATTTTGGCCTCGAGACTCGACCCCTTTTCTTTTCAAACCTTGAATCTAGACTCAGAATGTTCAATGATCAATCACAATATAAGGCTTGTATAGCCAAATTAGAAGTAGCTTTTGAACCAGGGGCAATAAGGTCAGATGTTATCATAGGAAGCTTGCGAAGTTAGATCTAAAGTAGCCTTTAAACTTGGGGCAAAAATGTCAGATGTGCTCGAAGATTCAAAACTAGGTCATTTCTCAAGCCAATGGAGATCGGCAAGAAAGCCAAATCCCAAAATCTGAGAGAAGAAAAGTTTTGCTGAAGGACAATCGAGTTTCTGTCCACAACACTAGGGGCAAATTTAGACCCGATTGGATGGGCTCCTACATTATCAGTGAACAACAACCATTCTCCTGGATTTAGATGGCTTAGAAATCCTATAACCAATCGACATGGATAAAGTTAAACTTTTCTATCCTTGAGAGGCTTGCTAGGCCGAAAACTCGGAAGGGTGACCCAGGCAAAAGTTAGAGCAAGAAAAAGAAAAAGAAGAAGAAGAAGAAAAGAATGGAAACGAAAAAGAAAAAAAAGAAGAAGAGAACAAAAATGAAAAAATGGAAACAAAGAAAAAAGAAAAAGAAAAGAAACAAAAGAAAGAAAAAAGAGAAAAATAATGAAAAGAAAAGAAAAAGAGCTCGCAAGGTTGAAAACCTGAAAGGGCGGCCTTAGCAAAAGTTAGAGCGTAAAAGGAGAGTGTTAACACCCGAGTGTACCTTAACCCGAAACTACGTACAACCTGATTCCCATCTTTGGGATACGTAGGCAACTTCATCTTGAAGTCCGGCCCTAATCATTTTTAGCCTGCTTGGCTCATCCATGTTGATTGATTTATCCTTATTTGAACTCGGCTATCTTATCCATGTGCAAATTGGCTTATCTTCGTTCAAATTCGGGTGTCCTATTCCGTTACAAGATTCAATTGCAAGACAAATCAAATTCCGATCTGAGATTGTGCATCTCGAGAGTAGATTATGCGTTGGTTGAGCAATGGCCATTTGCAAAAACAGTTTTGAAGATTTTTAGTGAGGTTGACTAGTTTTCTCGAAAATTATTCCATTTTTCCAAAACTGGACCATTTCTTGGACCCAAAAAAGGAAAATTTTCAGTGTTCACAACTTGACTTGCATGATTTCAAATAAGAAAATAGAACAAGATGTTAATCTAACTCTCATGTTGGTTAAAATTGTTTTAGTAGAAAGCTAAAACAAAAAGTGGTCAAAATGATGAACTAAGGGCACAGTAGAGTCAGGGTTTCTATCTTTTCCCCATTATCAATGTACTCGCCAGAAAGTGCACAATTGAAACTAAAAGTAGGAGCCAGAAGTTCTCTTGTCCTCAAAGCAGCGAGGTATCAAGCCAAGTGCGAAGCACGAATTGAAAATGGAGCTGTATATTCGGTTCCCTCATCTGGACAATCACGTTCAAATTGGAATCTGACCCGAAATGGGGACATAGAAAACGCAATGTGTGAGACCAATCAATTGTTTGCCTGGCTAGTGAGACATGCTGTAATTCATCTCGGTCAAGCTAAGCCAAGGGCATCCTCAACCGATGTCAGTTGCAGATCTGCTGCACATCTAGTCGCATCACAACCCCTCTGTGGGAAAGCTCACTAGTTGTGAGCGAATAAAAGAGAATCTAGTAGAATACTACGGGAAAGAGCCCACAACTTCCTGCTCATCTGTCAACCACCCAGGGAAGGGATAAAAAATAAGATAGAGTAAAGAATAGAGAGATGTGCGCTGAGAGAAAAAGTGAGAAAATGGCTTTTCAGAGAAAAAGAGATTGAGTGCCAAAGTGATGTAAGAATAAAAAATAAGAATGGGTGGGAAACATTACCTGGAGAAGTTGTAGGCTCCTCGTGAATTGAGAGGTCTCCCGCCGATGGAAAGCAAATATCTAGTATTGCGTTTGTCGTTTTGTTTGTTTTGATTCTTGTTTTGAGTCGTTTTGATTTTGGTGAGTGTAAATAGCTGTGTTTAGGTTGTTTTATTTTAGTTGTTTTGATTGTGGTCAGTCGTAGGCTTAATACCAAGTCAAAAACTAATTTCTCAATTTCAATTTCAAAAATAAATCATTTTGTGCTCAGAGTACTGTGTCATTCTCCACATTTGTACGAAACAGGATTCTTTCTTTCATAAACTACAGGGTTCAACCCAGGTCATGTGAGAATAATAGAACAATAGAACAAGGACTTATCTGAAGCTACATAGGTTCTGGACTGCAAAGCAAAAAAAAAGAGGAAAAATCGGAGCATATGAGTTTGTTTCAACTTCAGCAATTCTCGAGACTGCATTTCGGATGCACCTCTTCAGGCCTTGTCAATGCTTCAAAGTATGAGTGTACCTTTACCTTAAGCTCAAGCTCAAGCCTGCTTCAAGCCAGAATGGCGATCAGAAGTGCTCTCCCTAAGCACCATTTCCGTGCCAAAGGCGTCTTGGCTGTGTTTTGCAATGAGTTCCTAAGAGACCAATTGCAACGGTGTAAACTAGAGATTGAATGGTGATGCCTAGAACACAAGGGTTTGGAATTTCCAAGACTAAAGTCTGGTTTAAATACCCAGGGGTGTATCCCCGGCTTGAAATCTGTATGGCAACCCCATAGATTGAGATAACACGTATGCTTCTCAATTCTGGATATTGAACCAACCTAGTCTGTCACCCCATTGGAGAATAGCAAAAGTTGTGAATATGATCAGGAAGAAAAGTGGTATCCATGGCTTCTATATGAAGAACCCTTGTCAGCATTTAAGGGCCTTTGAACTGTGTGTTGAAGGTAAGAGTTTGAAGAACATAAGAGGGAGATTCCTGTCTGAGTAGAGCGGTTCATTGCTACTCGCCCTATGAGGTGCTTTCTAAGGCACCACTTTGTTACATTCCCTAAACATCATATACTACATTGCTTGTAACATGTATCATATCATCACACTTATTGCATTTATTTGCATCTTCTGTTATCTTGTATCATTGATCTTTTTACACTGAGCAACGTTTAGGATCGTTGTCCCCCGGGGCTTATCTCAAGATGTGTGGAACATGCTCTTGACGGCTTTTCTTTGGACCTCTTCTCACAATTTCGGCGTGTTTGGAATTTATCTTAGGATGCGTGGAACGCACTCCTAATGGCTTTTCTTTGGACCTCTTCTCACGATTTCAGCGTGGTTAGAGTGTCCTTTTCTTTACACGATTTCAACATGTTTGGAATTTATCTTAGGATGTGTGGAACGTGCTCTTGACGGCTTTTCTTTGGACCTTTTCTCACGATTTCAGCGTGGTTAGAGTGTTCCTTTCCTCACACGATTTTGACGTGTTTGGAATTTATCTCAAGATGCGTGGAACGCACTCTTGATAGCTTTTCTTTAACTTCTTCTCATGATTTCAACGTGGTTAGAGTGTCCCTTTTCTCACACGATTTTAGTGTGTTTGCAATTTATCATAGGACGCGTGGAATGCGCCCCTAATTGGTTTTTCTTAAGACCTCTTCTCACAATTCCAGCGTGATTTGAGTGTTCCTTTCCTCACACGATTTTAACGTGTTTGGGATTTGTTTGTCCTCTTCTCACGATTTTAGCATGGTTAGAGTGTCTCTTTCTTGACACGATTTTAATGTGTTTGGAATTTATCTCAGGACAAGTGGAACGCGCCCCTGAATGGTTTTCTCAGGACCTCATCTCACCATTTTAGCGTGGTTTAAGTGTCCTCTTCCTCACACGATTTCAGCATGTTTGGGATTTTTTCTTCCTCCTCTCACGATTCCAGCGTGGTTAAAGTATGTCACCCTATTCATCTACTACATTGTCTATGGCATTCATTGCATCATATCGTCATTTCCATGTTAAGCTTGGTTTGGCATGTGCCCATACCTTTTCACGTTAAAACATAGCTCTGCATGTGTACGCGCCTATTCTGTAAGAATTGTGGTCTGAGCGTTTTGGCATCTTTTCTGTGTTAGACGTGGTTTGTTTTGTGTCCATACCTTTTCTAGGTAAAACGTGGTTCGGATTACGCCTTATTCACTGCATCCATTGCGTCGTATTTTGTCTTATTGTATTCAGCATTTAGGATCATTATCTTTCCCTAGCAGATCATTTCTCACTTATATCATACCATCCAATTACTTATACTTTTTCTCTTTCTACGAAAAAGATAGTTCCACATATGCATGCACCTATTCCGTAAGAATTGTGGTTAGAGTGCTCCGACACCTTTTCTATATAAAACGTAGTTTGACTTGCATCTTCATTCCTTTATGGTATTTGTGTGTTTTGCATTGCTTGTGGTTTGATGATTTTGTCACATTGTATATCATTACATTGTTTTGTCGCATTGTGCCTCATTTGCATTTTGCCCCTGAACTACGCTGATTTGATTCCTTGCAAAAGGATACGTAGGCAACCTTCAGGTTCAGCCAATTGCATCTGCATTTTGTTTGTTTGCCTAAGTCTTACGGCCTTGTCAAAATGGGTCGTCTTCGGACTTTGACTTTCATTCACATCATTTCATGACTCTGAGCTCTGTCAAAGGGGGGCAACTATAGATACCACATTTTTGACCGCCTTTAAGACTTGGGCGCCATCGATTGATCACTTGATGATGAAAGTTGTGCTATGCAAATGTTCGATTTCTTCAGCAAGAAGAGCTCTAAATCCCAACCTTACACCCTATTTTGGACCAAAACTATTTTGACCAAAACCTTTTTAGATCTTAAAACCCTCTCTTTCAAAATATTTTTTCCAAAAGTTTTTATGATGTTCCGAGGCTCGCATTTCGTTAAAAATTACGCTTTTTGGTAAACCGAGCAAGGACAAAGTGGAAATAAATGGAAGAGAGGTGAACTCTTTGAAAAAATATTTAAAACATCTTATTTAGGGGTTTGGATTTGAAGAAAATTGGAGGAGAGAGAAGAAACCTAGTTGGGGAAGAAGTCGAGCATAAATTGTTAAGAGAGAACTGGGCAGCCTTCACTAAATCAGGTCTATCCTTTTGTACACTTGGACTTAAGTTGTGAGGCTACCACCATTGGAAATTGGACTTCCGAGGATTCATTTTACACTCAAGAATCTCCTAAAAACAAGTCTGGATGAGGGAGATATGGCTGGTTGAAGTTAGGCATTAATCCGGTTAAGCCAAAATTGAGCAACCTTCACTAAAATAGGCATATCTCTCAGCACACTTAGAATTTAGATGTGAGGCCACTTCTATTGGAAATCAGACTTTCGAGGCCTCAATTTAGGATCAAGAATGACCTGCAAAGGAATCCGGATGAAAGAGATATGCCCATTTGAAGTTAGGCCTGGAAGCAGATTTTTGATGGATGACAATGCTTGTTGGCCAATGGTGAAAAAAGCTAGATATTTTGTGCCAGCTGTCCCCAAAAGCTCCAACTGTCCAGGGCTTGATATTTTCGACTAAGGGACTATATTTTCTATATATAGAAGGCCTTCTCTATTGTTTTCAAGTTAGAAAACATTTAGGAATGGAATATTTTTTGAAAAATCTTCTCTCCCTACAATCTTGTCTCTCTACAATTCTCTCTCTCTTTTGCAACTTGCATAGCCTATGCCCAAACACACCAAACCAAACCTAGAGAGCTTCTTGCTGAGGTGATTTGAGCTTGGATTTGAGCTCTTGAAGCACTTAAAAGTGTGGAAATTGGTGGTTTATGACTTAAGGGTTCACTCATCTCCAAAAGGTATACTTTTTCTTGCCTTTGTACCATCTTTACACCATTTGTTTTCCATCTTTTCTTGCTGTTTTTAAGCTCTTTAAAACCTATTTTTATGGGCAAAAGCTTGTGGTTTAAGGCACTTAAAGGTAGAGGGGTTAATCACCTTTCTTTGAACCTTGCTCTCTAAGCCTTTCCACTTGTGTTTCCCATTCTTTCATCAGTTTTTTTGAGCTTTTTACCATTGATTTTCAGTGGTTTTCAGAGACTAAAAATGTTGTTTTGAGGTCCAAAAAATAGAGGGGTTAGCCATCCCTCTTTTTGCTTGTTTAGTAGTTCAAAAGCTTCATGTTATTGCTTATTGCTTTAGCTACTTTTGCCTTCATTCCAGTATGTTTTCCAACTGATTTTGGGATATAAAAACTTTGTGTTTTTGGGCTGAAACTTGTGGTTTAAGGCCAATAAGGGTTGAGGGGTGGTTCACCCTTCTTTACACCTTGCTTTTAAGGCCTTTACCCTTGTGTTTTGCACCTTTACACTATCTATTTTTGAGCTTTTAAATACTAAATTTTAGAGTATTTTCAGTGGCAAAAAACTTATTTTGAGGTCCAAATTTGGAGCAGTTAGACTCCCCTCCTTGTGTCTTGTTTGCATGCCTAGTTAGCTTCACATGTTAGCATATTTTTCTAGCTTAACTTAGTTCAAGTCCAGCATGTTTTAGCCTCTGAAATAACCTGTTTTAGCTCTGTTTTGGGCTGGTTAGTTCGTTTGAGTCTTGTTTTGCATAGTTGTAATGCAACCCCTTTCACTAGCTTAGTGTTTTAAGGCTTTAACCATTATTGGTGTGAAATGATTGCATATTTTAGTACTTTTTTTTCTACTTCATTTCAGCACTTATAATCTCTGTAATCTCCCTCAATTCTTCACTTTTTGGTTTTGCTTTGAAAGTGGTTTCAAACCACTTGTTTGCCTAAGTGTGAAATGAGGTGCTACACCTAATGGTTTAATTCCTTAGGGGGTTCATTACCAACAGTGTAATGCCTTTTTCATGCCCAAAGCAACTTGTGGTTTGAACCCTCCTTCCATTAGAGGACACTCACCAATGGACTTAATGCATTGAAGGATGATTTGGTAACTAAACTGAGTAAACAAAATTGGCAAGTAAAATAGGCAAGATAAACATCTCTTTGTGTTGCATTGCATGTGTTCAAATTGGACGTTAATTTGAACACAAGGTAAATCGGATATTTCATACTCAAAAGTGATGAAGTGTACCATTTTCCTTGGTCTCCATTGCCCTTGATCATGCATGATAGGGTGATGGACATTTTGGTCTTGTTGTGCATTTATTGAACTTGCATAATCGGTTTTACAAGCCATCAGGCAATGAAATTGCTTGATTGATGGCTTGTGAATCAAAGCTTGTCCCTCTTTTGATTTTTCCATGAAAATAAGAGGCGAAGTATGCAACAACTTTTGAGAAATACACTGTTTTGCTCTGTTTTGCTCTTTGTTGTAGCAAGGAAGTTCAAACCACCAATGGTCGACAACATCACCGATGTGATCCCACCATTGGTAACCGGCTCGCTTCATTTACCACCAATGAAATTTGCACAATGCATTGGTAAGGTGAAGCAGAGGTGTTCTGGAAGTGGACAGCTTTGTTGGTGTTCATATGTGCAAACAGAGGCTTGCAGCAGCAAAACAACGGCTTTTCGGGTGAAAATCGAGCATGCATGCATCCCTCACTTCCCAGGATTAGCTAATTAGTTTAATTAGCATTAGATCATGTACATGTTGTAATTAATTAGTTATAGCTAATTAAGTGTTGTAAATAATTTGTTAGTTTAACTAGTTATTTGATTTCGGTTTGTAATTAGTTAACTAGAATAGTTAATTAGTTTCGTTTTGTAATGATTAGTTAGCTTAATTAGCGTAGCTAGTTGGTTAGCTTATACATTCAAACCCTCATTCGCGAGGGCGTAATGTTATAATAAGTGTGTGTGCATGTGTGTATGTTTTCCAACCTCACGTCTTTCTTCCTTTTATTTAATCGCTTTTGATGGTTAGATTAGGGACATGTTTCAAATTAGCATATCGTATGCTTGTATCCATTCATTTGTATTGCATGCACCGAGGCTCGGCGCATCATTCCAACTGCATTGCCATTTCAATATCTTATTTGAATATCTGTTTAATTGCATGTTATCAAATAGATTCATATGCCATATTAGTAGCTGAGCTTATTAATTGCATATTGCATGCGTTGCATTAGGCATCTTGTACAGTTAGGATCATGCATCTTTCTAACTAGTTTCTGTTTTGGCTTGGAGTACTTGGTGAGTTTTTATGCTTTAGCATACTTGCATGAGTGTGAATATTGCCATGATTAGCATGCTTGCCATGAGGTTATGTGCTTAAATGCTTAACTGCTTGAATGCCTATGGATGAAGGCTTGTTGTTTGAATTGGAACGATTCAACAAATGTGCATTTTAAGCCCACTTTGTTGAGTGACTAATCATGTTTTAAGCCCACTATGTTTGTTGGCAAATTTGCAATCTTTTAAGCCTACTTGAGGTGGCAAATTCAAACCATTTTCGCAAACAAACATGAGTTAAATTGTTCTAAATTGAGCAAACTAGTATATATTTGCTTGTGCGCATCACATAGTAATGCTAGTTTAATAACGGGAAGAAGAGCGCATAATGTTTATAAAAAATCATATCATGATTAGTAGAGGCCGATCTTTGATCGGGAGAGCGGGGGTGCTCAATTCATGACCTTTCCCTCTCGTACCTAAGTTCTCGAGCTGAGGAAACTTTGGTGATGACGGACACGTGGGCTTTGGCACGAGTCATGGGTTTCCTAAATTTTTCCAAAATAAAATATTTAAGTGGCGACTCTGTATTTGGCAAAGCAGTTCATTTTTGGCATTTTTGATACTAAAATCAATTTTCCAAACGATTTGTCGGATTTGGACTCTTTGGTGTTTATCAATTTCACATTGCATTTGTGAGATTAGATTCAGAACCGCGGGAGTCCGAACTGTAGGCCTTTTTTTTTTTAACCTTTCGAAAGGGGGCGCGAAAAAGCCGAGCTACAAAGGGGTTAACATTGACTCTTGAATCGTTTGCATTACTAATGAGTATGAATCGACTCAAGACTCAATAGGTTCAATTGACGTCCGATTGAACCCAAACCATTTTATTATCTTACTCCATTTTAGTCAAAGTTTTATTGCCTCTTTTAATTACCTTCCATTCACTAGTCAATTAAGTCCAATAATGAGCTTTTAAGTCCATTATTAGAGAGAAGTGTCAATCCAAATGTTGTTTTATGCATGAAAGAGAGATCATGCCGTTGGTAATGAACCCCCAAAGGGATTAAACTATTAAGCACAACATCACCCTTCAAGCTTTAAACAACACTCTTTTTGGAGCAACTCTCAAAACAAAGAGAAAAGGCCAAGAAAGGGGGGAGATTGCAGAGATGCTTAGAGGTGAACACAAGTATGAAAAGTAAGAAATAAATTCTAACAACTCAAATAGGTTGGTGGCCAAGGTCTAAACCACCAAATCTATGAGGACCATTACACTACAAGCATGTGATACAAAGCATAAATGAAACTAATACATAAAAATAGTCCTAAATTAGCCCAAAATAGTGCTGGAATTAAAGTAAAAACAGCTAAAAGAGTAAGCTAAAAATATGAAGAAATTAAGCTAATAAACAAGTACAAGGAAGGGAGGCTACCCCCTCCATTTTTGGGACTTCAAAGTATGATTTTTAGTCTCTGGAAAAATATAAAAACCAGTGGTAAAAAGTTCAAAAAAAAGTTGACAAAAATGTGGGAAACACAAGGGTAAAAGTCGATGAAACAAGGTTTAAACAAGGGTGATCCATCCCTCTACCTTTAATGGCTTTAAACCATAAGTTTTAGCCCAGAAATACAAGTGATAAATAACTCCAAAACAGCAAGAAAAGATGAGAAAGAGATGGTACAAAAGAACTAGAATGTATACCTCTTGAAGAGGAATGATCCCTTGAATTCCCAAACCACTAATTTCACACTCTCAAGCGCTAAAATGCAAGCTTAAGCACCTCAGCAAAGATCCCTCAAGGTTTGGTTTAGAGTGTCTAGATAAAGGGTATAGATGTTGTGAGAGAGAGAGAGAAATGTAGAGAGAGAAATATTTTCCAAAACTTTTGCTCTCCAAAATTTTCTAACCCTAAAAAAAATAAGAGAGAGTCATCTATATATAGAAATATATGAGGCCACCTCAGAAATATCTATACAGACATAGCTAGTATTGTGCATGCACCTGTGGAGATAGCTGGCATAGTTGGCAAAAAAGATCTAAAAAATTACACAAGTGGGCGGCAGGAGCCATAAGTGGGTTTGTAGGCATAAGTGGCCGGCCACTAATAGTGGGCGGGTGGAGTCACTAGTGGGTCTGCAGGTACCCAGATAGTCAAGCTTAAAAAACTGCTGTTTTGGTGCAAAAACAAGGCGAAAAGGTTGTAGGTTTAAAACTAAGGTTTTCTGTTAAGGAAATCAAGCATTTGACAAGCGTACACATTCATCATTGAGTGATTAATTAGTGGCGCCCCAGTCTTAAGAGCCATAAAAAATGGGGTGCCTACACTTAACTATCTGATCATTTCTAAGTCTATAATGGGTATTGCTTTCTGAGACTGCTAGGCCTAAAAACCTTGTGCAAACTAATAAATTTTCCTCTACTTTTTTCATTTTATATCCTCTACTTTTTATTCTTATCTTTATCCTTTTATGAAAGGTTGAGGTTTCTTTTCAAATTCATATCTCATTCATAGTTGCCTAATATACTTTGTTCTACATTATTAAACTTATCATCATAAAGACATACAAAGACTTTAGCTCCTAAATTTTTTCTGGTTAAAGCCTTAACTCCTGTTACAACTAATCCTAAGTGGGTCATCTTGAGATGTTCATTTACAGCATAATTATCGTTGTCTCTATTCATTAAATTTAGCTCTTTTTTTTTTATCTTCTTGGGTTACGCTAATCATTTGTTCACCATAGTGTTTAAATAAATATTGTTTCTTATGAATTTTTCCTAGCTTATATACATACTTAGTTGGAATTAAATCTAATTTTTCCTTTTCAAATTTCTCTATTTGATGTTCTACATCTATGAATTCTTCGACCTTAACATCTTCATCTTCATCTTCATTACGCTTTTTACTACTACTTCATTTTACTAGGTGTTTGAATATTTTTATTTTCTATAAGTTCTACAAACTGGCTTTCCTACTGATAATCATGATGGTAATTTAAGCTTTTCAAAATATTTAGCTATATTTTCTTCGTTTATCTGAGAATGAACCTTGCTTGTCCTTCAACCTCTTTTCCTTTTTGATGCACTAATATTACTAAAGAAGCTATACGATTTTTCAAAATGTGTAGTTGTTCTGATAGTTCCTCAAATTTTTCACACAAACTAATAAGAAATAAAATTTCTATGTCATTTTGTCTTACAAATATTTTATTTGACTGATGTATTCCTTGATAGCTACTAATTTCTTCTGCGTTATTATAAAAATCTTCTACTTGTTTTAAAATGGCCAAATAATCTCAGTTAGTTTTTTATTTTTATTTTTATTACTGCTCATAAATTAAGATCTTATTAGTTGTTCTAATACTTCTAGCTTTTGTTTTAAATTATCTTGAATTTAATTGATCTGTTCTATTTGTCTAGCAATTTGATTTTTCTAATTATGAGTTTTTTCAATTAGTTGCTTAGATTCTAGCTCTATTTGTTACAGATCACTAGTATTTATAGCTGAATTAAGGTTTCGATTTCTAGCTCAGTGGGAACCTATTCTAAATTTAAATCTAACCTTTTTTGTAAAATTGAGCTACACTAATCTTGGATATAATCTAATTTCTTATCTTGATCCTTAATTATACTGCAAGTATTACGAAAATGGCCTATAAACAAGCTAAAAAGATTATTGATTTTATCCACGTCCTTTTTAATATTTTTTGCAAAATTAATCTAATGATCTATAATACTATTTAGTTGAAAATTATGTTTTCTATGAAGCTCATATGTAAAATTTTCTTCAAAATTACAATGAAACTTATTTTTATCTATATTAAGACGATGATTATTATAATTGCTGGGATCTAAATCTAGATATTCTACTTTTTTCATATACAAAATTAAATCCTAATTTAAAATTATTAAAAGCTACTATAACATGAAACTTGTAACTAAATTTCCCAATAATAAAAACTACTCTATTTCCGTAAGCAAAATGCATATACTAACTTAAACTGTCCTAAAACCGAACACTGCTCTGATACCAATTTTTAGATGGGTTAGTGGTTTACCGCTATTTTGATGTTGGGCTGAGATTTATTTAGTTAATTCTATAGTTAAATCCTTAAGCTACTATATTAGTTGTTGTAGGGCTTCTTGTTTTATTGCTAGCTGTTTGTCAATTTGTGTGATTTTCAAACTATAATGTGCTAGAGATCTACCTATAGGTAATGATAATAGAAATTAATATCTTTGTTTCAGATCTTCTAACTCTTGTATAAATTCAGTACTGGCTCTAATTTTACTTCTAAGTTCTTCCTCTAGAAGCTTGAAAACTTAAGGGTAAATTACAAACACCCCCTCGAGGTTTAGTAAAAATACAGATTCCCCCCTGAGGTTTGAGAAATTACAAATTCTCCCCTGAGGGTCAAATTTTCATAATAAATTAGGAAAAATTAGGGGGTAAATCAGAAGGAAATTAAAACCCCTAGGGGGCAATTTGTTATGAAAATGTAAACCTCAGGGGGCGGGATGTAATTTCTCAAACCTCAGGGGGGAATTTGTATTTTCACCAAACCTCGAGGGGGGTGTTTGTAATTTGCCCAAAACTTAAAAGGTATTATATTGAAAATATTCATTTAGTATTTCGACTTAGGTTACTCTCCTTTTATTCTAAAATTCTTTCCTTTATTTTGAAAAACTATTTTTAAGTAATGTTTGCTTTCATTACATGTACTCCCACCTTGAAGCTAAGTCTCGTTTGACATAGTATAGTTTTATTTTTCTATTTCTTACCTTTCCCTTTTTGCCTACAATTTCCCTAATCATGGCTCACATGGGTTCTTCAGCTAAGGTCACTCAGTAATGAAATAAAAAAAATAATAGATACTATGAATGTTCAAATCATGTAATATTAATAAGCAAGCAAGCATTCCATAAACTTAGTTTTTCAAAAAGAAATTTTTTTTTACAATAGAAGAGTTACCATTTTGAAATACTTAAGGAAAAAGAGAGATTACTCACACTTCATATTAATATAACAATATACTTACAAAGGATTATGTTATAGACTCTAGGACACTGGCAAACTTTGAAAGACAAAGACTTGAATACTTGAGGTTGGACAAGGACTTGAGTAACTTGAGTGTGTGTGTGTAACACCCGTCTCTCATTTAGCTATTACGTTTATGCTAAATCTTAATTATGTATTTATCTGTGCATTTTATGCTTATTTATGTGTCATGTGCATCATGTTTGTTAACAGATATGCTCATTTATGAAAAAGACCAGTTTGATTAGTTAAATCCTAAGGTTATGAATTAACTAGTGAACTAGGTGGTTAGAGCCTAATTCACCTTAATTAGATAAGGAAAGGGTCTAGCTAACATTTAATGGGTGTAATTCTAATTTAATTGAACTAATTAAGCAAATTAGATATAGATGCATATACATCTTTATATATATATATAGGCTGAACTCAATTAAGAGAGATATATAGTCTGAAAGAGTATGAGAGAGGGTTCTAGAGAACAAGAAGAGAAGAGAGGAAGGTAAAGGAGAAAAGGAGAATTTGAAGCAACTTCATCAAATTAACACATTAAGGTAAAAGTTTTTCCTAATTTCTTGCATGAGAGCGAATTTTCATCTTGAACTCATGGGATTGAAGGAGAGAGTGAGGAGTTGAGTAACATAAGTTGTGTTATAACCCTAATAGGAGGAATTCTTCCATATCCTTGCATGAATGGCATTATTCAAGCTCATTTACTTGGTCTTGCATGAATTTAAGTTAAATTTTATTAAAACATAAAATTTCCTTATGCATAGAATTTTGTTTTCTCTTTACTTTTGAAGTTGTTGATGAGATTGTGGAACTCAAGCTTGAATTTAAAGTTCTATTCTTGAGTTGAACATGGAAATTTTTTGTACACCATGTTTGTTAATTTTTGGCCTTTAATTTGATCGACTTAGTTTACCCCGCTCCCGAGCCTCCGTTAGCACGTTTTGTATCCATAATTAACGTCCATTTGTACTACATGAGCATTAAATGAAGTGAAAGGCATTTAGATCAATCAATTCCAAAGTAATGGAACAAATAAGTTGATTGTATGACAATTAAGTGTACTACGCTTATATCTGTCTGTGTAGGTCAAACGCCATGTTCTAGTCACCTGCACCACGGAGCCAACTATGGGTAACACTGTTGTAAAGATATGTTTAATTTAAAATACCTTTTTCCTGCTTTAAAATTATGCTTTGTTCTGATATGTTTCTTATAGTGATGAATGATGATTCTACTTCCGCTTACACTGTTTATCGTCGCATCCTTAGCATCTGTTCAGATAATTATAGAGATCTCTGTTAGTTCCAATTCATGGGACTCCTGTTTATCATAGTGATGGCCATCATATCTGACCTTCGATCTTCATGTTCAGTCTTCCAGACCGCCTGTATTTATTGCTTTTGGATGTACCATGTATTACTTTATGCTTTCTGTATGTGATACGAACTCCTTCAGTATGTACCTTATTTTACATTATAATCATCATTCAGAACCCCTTTACTCAGCTATTATTCACTAGGCTCTAACTTATATTTTGTTATATTATGTAGGTGATCCGGTTCAGGAAAGGACATAGTGGCATCGACCTTGCTTTGGTTTTTGTCAAGCTACCCTTAGTGCCTGACTGTGAGGTTCCTATTTGTTAGAACTTTGAGGTGGCTGATGTTCACCCCTTTTGCGCATCACTTCAGTTTCATTTTTCTTTACATGTGTTAAGACGGGGGATTCTTATGACTTGATGTATATGTTAATCTATGTATATATATAAAGTTATTCATTTTGTCTCATGTATGAAGTCACATCTCATTGGACGGTTGATCTTATTCTATAATTAGCTTCTGCTAGCTCCATTTATTTAATCTGTTTAGTTAGGCCTATGGTAATCTTTGGTTACTGGCTGGTTACGGCACTAAACCTATAGGGTAGGTTTGGGTCGTGATAGAGTGGTATCAAAGCACGAGTTGTACAGCACACACAAATGTCCAAATGAGCTATAGGATGTCCTAGAAAAGAAATTAGGGCATATTCTCTATATGTGTGAGTGTGTGTGGTTTGTCTTGATGTACCTATGTGGTAACAATGTACGTGTGAACTCTCTGTGTCCTATGTTTATTATCACTCTGTTTACTTATAGACCAACGGAAGAAACTAGACCCGCAGAGACATTTGAGTCTTCTAATGCAAGAATGGACCGGCTGGAGTGAATGGTGGAATTATTGACAGAAGCGTTAAGACAACAACAGAGACAACCATTTTCACCCCCTACCTCCGCCACCAATTCTAGTGGAGCCACCTAACAATGGTGACATTATTACCCTGACACAGAAGTTTAACAAGCTGAAACCGCCTACCTTTCCGGGAGGCCTTGAACCGTTGAAAGCTGAAGCCTGGATTTTGGAGATTGAAAATTTATTCGAAGTATTCCCATATATTGAAGAGCAAAAGGTTCTGTTAGCAGCGTTTACCTTGCAAGAGGAAGCGAGAAGGTGGTCGATGCTTGTCTAAGATTAGCAAACCGCCGTGACTTGGGCATAGATTAAGGAAGCTTTTTATGAAAAATATTTTCCACAATGTGTGAGAGACCGCAAAGTGACAGAATTTGAGCAGCTAAAACAGGGTACTATGTCGGTAATGGAATATGAAGCTAAATTCACAGAGCTTGCACGCTATGCGCTACATATGGTAGACACTGATTATAAGAAAGCTAGAAAGTTTGAAGGCGGTTTGGACGTTGAAGCTCTTAATCGAGTTAATGTACTCAAATTAGAAAAATATGTTGATGTTTTAGATAAATCCATTATAGCTGAGGTGAATGTTGCCGCACTAAGACAAGCAAAGGCACCGATGATTGAATGGAAAGTTAAGAGGCCGGGATCTAATATCAAGAAGGGTTGGAATAACTTCAACACTCCATCGAACAAAAGATAGAATATAGGATCATCTGCGAGTTCAAGCCAGGGAAATAATACACCCATCTGCCCAGAGTGTGGGAAAAGACATAAGGGGGTTTGTCATAGGATTTCTGGTGCATGCTTCCGGTGTGGAAAAACAAGCCATATGATTAAGGATTGTCCTTTAGTGTCTCAAAGCACAGGCCAGCCTAGGGCTAACTCAACTGCATCAGTGTCAACACCAAGGGTAAATTCAAAAGCAGCTACGGGGAAAGAAACTCTAAAGCAAGGATGGGGCTTTTGCATTGGTGCCGGGTGATGTGCAGACTACAAAGAAGGTTGTGTTAGGTATTCTTCCTATCTGTTCTCAGAATGCACACGTGTTAATGGATTCAGGGTTTACACATTCTTTCGTGTCCTATGCTTTTGCTTGAAAATTACTTAGACCCTTGGAACCAATGAACTATGTGTTAGTTGTAACTTCTCCGACAGGAGGAACTATGATATGTGCATCTATGTATCCTGCGTGTGAGATCATTATTGGAGACATGAATTTGTATGTGGATTTGTTACCTTTAGACATTGCTTATTTTGATGTAATCCTGGGAGTGGATTGGTTGACAAAATATTGTGTTACAATTGATTGTTCAACCAAACAAGTTGTGTTTCATTCACCTGAAAGGCCTGAATTTACATTTAATGGGGATAGTGTCATATCTCCCCCATATTTGATTTCTTCCATGAAAGTGAATAGATTGATTAATAAGGGTTGTAAAGGATTTTTATGTTCTGTGTTAGTAGTGCCAACCACTGCTAAACCAGATGTAAGTAGTATTCCTATAGTGAAAGAATTCCCAGATGTGTTTCTAGATGATTTGCTCGGGAATTTGATTGATAGAGAAATCGAGTTCATTATTGAGATAGTACCAGGTACCCAACCGATTTCTAAGACCCCATACCAGATGTCGACTACCGAATTAAAAGAGTTGAAAGCTCAGTTACAAGAATTGCTGAATAAGAAATTTATCAGGCCTAGTACATCTCCGTGGGGTGCTCCGGTGTTATTTGTTAAGAAGAAGGATGGAACCTAAGACTTTGTATTGACTATCGGGAGTTGAATAAGGTGACAATCAAGAATAAGTACTCGTTGCCACATATTGATGATTTGTTTGACCAACTACAAGGGGCACATGTGTTTTCTAAAATTGATTTACGATCCGGATGTCATCAGCTAAAAGTGAAAGCTAAAGATGTGGAGAAAACTGCTTTTCGAACCAGATATGACCACTATGAGTTTCTTGTTATGTCTTTCAGAGTTACAAACGCACCAGCTGCTTTTATGGATTTAATGAACAAAATTTTTAAACCATTCCTCGATGAATTCATTGTAGTTTTTATTGATGACATCCTGATCTATTCTAAAAACAGGGAAGAACGTGAACACCACTTGAGACTTGCTCTTCAAACGTTAAGAGAGAAGAAATTGTATGCTAAATTGTTGAAATGTGAATTTTGGCTGGATAGTGTGACATTTCTAGGACATGTGATACCGAAAGAGGGTATCTCTGTCGATCCACAAAAGATAGAGGCTGTTATAAATTGGCCGAGACCAACGAATGCGACAGAAGTTCGCAGTTTCTTGGGCCTGGCTGGATACTATCGTAGATTTGTGAAAGACTTCTCAAAGATTGCTTTGCCACTCACTCAATTGACACAAAAGGGAGTATCGCTCGAATGGACAAAACCACGAGAGCTGGCTTTTCAAGAGTTAAAGACAAGACTTGTGACAGCACCAATTCTCACTTTACCTTCTTGGACGAATGGCTTTACCATTTATAGTGATGCCTATTATAAAGGCTTGGGATGCATGTTGATGCAAAACAGAAGGGTAATTACCTATGCTTCCTGTCAGTTGAGACCGCATGAAAAGAGTTACCCCACTTATGATTGGGAACTGGCTGCGGCAATTTTTGCATTGAAAATTTGGCGTCACTACTTGTATAGAGCTACATGTAAGGTGTATACGGATCACAAAAGTTTGAAATATTTCCTTACCTAGAAAGAGTTAAACATGAGGCAACATAGATGGCTAGAATTGATCAAGGATTATGATTTGCAAATTATGTATCATCCTGGAAAAGCTAATACAGTGGCCAATGCCCTTAGTCGGAAGTCCATGGGAAACTTAGCTTGTTTACTTACCAGACAGAAAACAGTGGTGTAGGAGCCGGCAATAGTTGAAAGGGTCAAGGAGAAACAATTGCAAGATGAGTTCCTCAAGAAAATAGTGGATGAGTGGGAATCTAAACCTAGACCAAGGTTCAATTTTGAGAACGCTACACTCAAATTTCAGCGATGGTTATGTGTGCCAAATGACATTGATCTGAAGAAACGGATCCTCCAAGAAACCCACAGTCCCAAATTCTCTATCCATCCAAGAAACACGAAAATGTATCAAGACCTAGAGAAGAATTTTTGTTGGCCGGGAATGAAAAGGGAAATTGTTGAATTTTTATCCAAGTGCTTGCAATGCCAACAAGTTAAGGCGGAACATCAACGACCCGCAGGATTACTTCAGCCATTAACAATATCAGAATGGAAATGGAAACACATCACAATGGATTTTGTAGTTGGCTTGCCTCGCTCCAGTAAAGGTATGGATTCTATTTGGGTAGTTATTGACCGATTGACAAAATCAGCTCATTTCTTGCCCGTCAAGACAACATATAACGTAGATAAATTGGCTACCCTATATATGAATGAGATTGTGAGATTGCTTGGAGTGCCTGTATCGATCATGTTTGATAGAGATCTGAAATTCACTTCGAGATTTTGGCAAGGTTTGCAAAAGGCAATGGGAACGGAACTGAAGTTGAGCAGTGCATACCATCCGCAAACAGATGGCCAATCAGAAAGGACGATACAAACACTAGAGGCTATGTTATGTATGTGTGTGTTGGATTTTCAGGGAAACTGGGAGACACATTTACCATTAGTTGAATTTGCATACAACAATAGTTATCACTCGAGTCTTGGCATGGCACCATACGAGGCTCTTTATGGCAGGAAATGTCGGTCACCAATCTGTTGGGCTGAGGTTGGAGATAGACCATTATTGGGACCTGAACTTGTGCAAGAGACTAAAAAGAAAGTAAAGTTGATTCAGCAACGATTAAAAATAGCGCAAATCCGATAGAAAAGTTATGCGGACGTGTGTAGATGGGAAAGAGAATATGAAGTAGGTGACCATGTTTTTATCAAAGTTACGCCAATGAAAGGACACACTCGTTTCAGAGTTAAGGGTAAGTTAGCACCTCGATACATTGGACCATATGAGATTATTGAGAAACTGAGTCTAGTGGAGTACCGAGTAGCCCTACCTTCAGATATGGAGCACATACATAACATTTTCCATATTTCCATGTTAAGAGTATCTCTCTTAAATCCTCAACAAGTTATTGAACCTACTCAGATACTTATGAGTGATGACTATACATATATAGAATGACCTATCCGGATTGTTAGCCGGCGTATTAAGAAGTTGAGAAATAAAGATATTCCGTTAGTGAAAGTAGATTAGCAAAACCACAGTGGCATATATGCAACTTGGGAAAGAGAAGGGGATATGCAATCGAAATACCCTGACCTGTTTCCATTAGACCCTGCACTCTTACTGACAAAGGTACTTGAGTTTGGAGGACTAAATGTCCTAAGGGGGAGAGACTGTAACACCCGCCTCTTATTTAGCTGTTACATTTATGCTAAATCTTAATTATGTATTTATCTATGCATTTTATGCTTATTTATGTGTCATGTGCATTATGTTTGTTAACAGATATGCTCATTTATGAAAAAGACCTATCTGATTCGTAAAATCGTAAGGTTATGAATTAACTAGTGAACTAGGTAGTTAGAGCCTAATTCACCTTTAACTAGATAAGGAAAGGGTCCAGCTAACATTTAATGGGTGTAATTCTAATTTAATTGAACTAATTAAGTAAATTAGATATAAATGCATATACATCTTTATATATATATAGGTTGAACTAAATTAAGAGAGATATATAGTCTGAGAGAGTGTGAGAGAGGGTTCTAGAGAACAAGAAGAGAAGAGAGGAAGGTAAAGGAGAAAAGGAGAATTTGAAACAACTTCATCAAATTAACACATTAAGGTAAAAGTTCTTCCTAATTTCTTGCATGAGAGTGAATTTTCATCTTGAACTCATGGGATTGAGGGAGAGAGTGAGAAGTTGAGTAACATAAGTTGTGTTATGACCCTAATAAGAGGAATTCTTCCATATCCTTGCATGAATGGCATTATTCAAGCTCATTTACTTGGTCTTGCATGAATTTAAGTTAAATTTTATTAAAACATAAAATTTCCTTATGCATAGAATTTTTTTTTTTTTTAACTTTTGAAGTTGTTGATGAGATTGTAGAACTCAAGCTTGAATTTAAAGTTCTATTCTTGAGTTGAACATGGAAATTGTTTGTACACCATGTTTGTTAATTTTTGGCCTTTAATTTGATTAACTTTGGGTTTAATTTTGAAGAATTTGAAGCCCCAAAAACAGAGTAGAAATTCGGTTCTCGAACACCCAGAATTGCACATACGGGAAGCACTGACGCATGTGTAGCGGGTAGGTGCTGGGCAGCTTTCTGCATAAAAAGTACCTGGTGGCGCACTTGCAGAGAGAGTCCTGCACGTGCGGCTAAGGAGCTTTGTACGTGCGGCTGTTTGACAGCCTCGGTTTCACGTTTCTGCTTCGTTTACCCTGCTCTCGGGCCTTCGTTAGCGTGTTTTGCATCCGTAATTAACGTCCATTTGTACTGCATGAGCATTAAATAAAGTGAAAGGCATTTAGATCAATCAATTCCAGAGTAATGGAACTAATAAGTTAATTGTATGACAATTAAGTGTACTACACTTATATCTATCTGTGTAGGTTAAATGCCACGTTCTAGTCACCTGCACCATGGAGCCAATTGTGAGTAACACTGTTGTAAAGATATGTTTAATTTAAAGTACCTTTTTCCTACTTTAAAATTTTGCTTTGTTCTAATATGTTTCTTATAGTGATGAAGGATGATTTTACTTCCGCTTACAAAGTAGAGATCTCTGTTAATTATAGAGATGATTCTTATAGTAATGATTCTACTTCAGATAATTATAGAGATCTCTGTTAGTTCAAATTCATGGGACTTATGTTTATCATAGTGATGGCCATCATATCTGACCTTCGGTTTTCATGACCGCCTGTTCGGTCTTCCAGATCGCCTATATTTATTACTTTTGGATGTACCATATATTACTTTATGCTTTCTATATGTAATATGAACTCGCTCAGTATGTACCTTATTTTATATTATAATCATCATTCAGAACCCCTTTACTCAACTATTATTCACTGAGTTCTAGCTCATATTTTGTTATATTATGTAGGTGATTCGGTTCAGGAAAGGACATAGTGGCATCGACCTTGATTTGGTTTTTGTCAAGCTACCCTCGGTGCCTCATTGTAAGGTTCCCATTTGTCAGAGTTTTGAGGTGGCCGATGTTCACCCCTTTTGCGCATCACTTCAGTTTCATTTTACTTTACATGTGTTAAGACCGGGGATTCGTATGACTTGATGTATATGTTAATCTATGTATATGTATAAAGTTGTTCATTTTGTCTCATGTATGAAGTCACAGCTCATTGGATGGTTGATCTTATTTTATAATTAGTTTTCGCTAGCCCCATTTATCTAATCTGTTTAGTTAGGCCTTTGGTAATCTTTGATTACTGGCCGGTTACGACACTAAACCTATAGGGGCAGATTTGGGTCATGACAGTGTGTTGCTCTTTGTGTGTTGCTAACTGAAGAGTGTTTCCTATTTATAGTGGTAACTACTTTAGAGACCGACTGCTAAAAGAATTAGTCAAGGGTTAAGATAAGGATGTCGGGTACTACTTTGGGCCCTATCGCACATCATTCAATCCTCGCTCTCTTGATTCTTTGTTTACAGAATAATAAAAAAAATGGATACAATACGCGTGTAAGAATTTTCACAACTTTTCTTTACTGGAGCAAGGTAGGGGTCATCTACTCTATTAAAGTGGTGAGTGAAGGAGAACCCTTACTATTGACAGACACAAATAATTACAGTAGCTATTGGCGTTTTTTGGCATGACTTTTGATACATGTTTTTGGATATGAAAAGAGGCGTTATCTCTGGCAGCAACAAATAATTATACTAGCTATTGTCGTTTTCTGGCTGAATATTAACATTGAGATCTTCTTGGTAAAGCTCATTGTAGATGCCTACTGATGTGGATACTTGGATGCTCTAGATGCTCACTTGATGGTGAAGTTAGATGTTATAGATGTTCAGTTTTGTGTTCTGTTCAGTTTTGTTTGTTTTTTTTTTTTTGTGTGTGTGTGTGTGTGTTCATTAATAATTTTTTTATTTTCATTTTTTTAACCCAAACATTCTATCTGAAAGGTCATCAAGATCTATTGCTGAAAGTTGATCATAAAAATCTACCCCATTGTCTAGTTCATCTTCCCATTGTTCATCATCTTGGTGACTCATAGGAGACGCTATGCAGATAGTTTGGATACTGACTTTCATCGACAAAGGTTTCTCTGCTGAAGGGGAAACCTGGAATGGCCAAGTTACAGTAGATCTTCTGGTTTTTATCCTCACAGATGAGATGCCTGTAGTTTCCATTATAAGCTAATAGAGGATTATTAGCAAATTTCCTCCATTTATTAAGCTGATCTTTGAGTGAAAAGTTTTTGTATGGTCAAGGCCTTCGATTGAAAAGTCCTGGGTATCTTGGAAATGTTGAGATTCCTCTGAGGTACATTTTATGCATGGCAAGAATACACCTTATTCCTTTCCATTCTAGTAGCTTGCTATCAATTAATATTTCAACAAATGGATGATGCTCTTCCATTATACAAAGTATTGAATGAGCAAGTTTATTTCCAAAATTATCTGTTTGATCTGGTTTTGAAAAAATTGTTCTAGAGACAATCGTAATCTAACAATTGTGCTATTGTTAGACGACGAGTTTTTCCTTTAATTGTTATCTTTAGTGACTCAAAAGTTACTAGATTTATCTGGCAAAGACAGATGCTGAAGGCAAGATTACACTGAGATCTTCCAAAACATTTTGGCATTTCTCTACATTGTCTTTCTTGTATACATGGTTGTTCTTCATCATTGTAGAGATAAGTCCATTGATATGTTACACCAGGGCACTGAACGCCTACTATAGAAAGGTCCCAGAGAAACTATTGTATGACAATTAGCTCATTATTTTCGTTATCCTCGACTAGAGTGTATATATAAGGTTTAATATCTTCGATTTCATGGCTTTTCTCACAAAAAGATTGAATGATAGAACGCTGTAGACGCACTCCCGGGAACTCTGCGATATCCACGCACGATGGGCGCGAATCTCGTTTTGTTCTGAGCTACTACAGTTCGGACTCAATGTCACGATTCTGAATCTAATCTTGCAAAATGCAATGCAAGATTGATAAATCACCAAAGAGTCCAAATCCGACAAATCGTTTTGGAAAACTGATTTTAATAAAGAAATGTCAAACATGAATTACTTTGCCAGATATAGAGTCGCCACCTAAATGTTTTATTTTGGAAAAAATTAGGAAACCCTGACTCGTGCCTAAGGCCACGTGTCCATTATCAAAACAAATCGATCACCTCCTTCTTGAAGTGGGAACCATTCTCTGAAATGATCTCATTCGGAACCCCGTAGCGACAGATGATGTTGTTCCTGATGAACTTAGCGACATGCGATGCCTTCAACACCGCGTAAGATTGGGCCTCAACCCATTTCGTGAAGTAGTCTATTGCTACCAGAATGTACTCATGCCCATTGGACCCCTTTGGAGTGACAGCCCCAATCACATCGATCCCCCAGACTGAAAACGGCCATGGCGAAGTTATGTTGTACAGCTTTGACGGCGGAATGTTCATGCAATTTGTATGGATCTGACATTTGTGGCATCACCGGACAAAGCCAATACAATCCTCCTCCATGGTGGACTAGTAATAACCCTTTCTAAGGATCTTCCGGGCTAGCATCACCCCATTCATGTGCGCTCCGCACTCTCCTCTATGGATGGCCTCCATCAGGCGCTTGGGTTCTTCAGCATCAACGCACAGTTTATGCATCCTGAGATGACCTCTCTTGTACAGTTTACCCCCACAGACGATGAACTGAGCAGCCATTCTTCGAATTACCCTCTTATCTTTGGCATTTGCCCCTGGTGGATATGCCTCTTTTTCTAAGAAGTTCCAGACATTATAATACCAGGAATTCTCATCTTGAACCTCATCTATGGCAGTAATCAGCTCGTAGGCCGGCACAAATTTCTGTTCGATGATGATCGGACGCATCCGGACTTCGAAAGGTATGTTTATCATAGAAGATAGAGTTGCTAATTAATCTGCGAACCTGTTGTTCTCTCTTAACAGATGGGCAAAGTTCAGTTTCTCAAACCGAGGAATTAGCATGTCCAAGGTCTGGTAGTAAATTCTCATCTTTTCTTCTTTAACTTTCCAATCTCCTTTAGCTTGAGATACAACAAGGTTCGAGTCCTCAATGACGTCCAACAGTCTTGCCCCTAGTTCTAGAGCGGCTTCTAAACTGGCAATACATGCCTCATATTTTGCCTCATTGTTCGATACTCTGAACCGGAGTTTGAAAGCTAGAGGTATGAGGGAATTGTCGAGTGCTATCAGCAACACCCCTATCCCATACCCGTATTGGTTTGATGCTCCGTCAAAGTACATCGTCCAAGTTTCTTCTTCGACGTGCAGAATGGCCTTGTTTGGGAATAATTACACAATTACTTCATCCCCTTTAACTGGGTGATCGGCTAGGAACTCTGCTACCGCTCTCCCTTTCACTGACTTGTGCGTCACATACTTCAGATCGAATTTAGAAAGCAGAAGCAACCAATGGGCTAGCCTACTTGTAAGTGCTAGTTTCTCAAAAAGATATTTGATGGGATCTAATCTTGAAACCAGTATTACAGAGTGAGTTAACAGGTAGTGTCGCAGCTTCCTAGTAGCCCATACCAAGGCCAAACAAGCCTTTTCCAGCGGAGTGTAGTGAGTCTCGTAATCCAGCATTTTCTTGTTCAGGTAGTAGATAGTTCTCTCCACTTTGTCCTCAGACTCTTGTGCGAGCATGCAACCCATTGTAGTTTCAGTCACTGAAAGGTACAGAATCAACGATTTCCCTGGCTCAAGTGGTGACAACACAGGTGGGTTTTGTAAGTATTGCTTGATCTGTTCGAAAGCAGCTTGGCATTGGCCGTCCCATTGGAACTTCGTTCCTTTCTTTAGGAGACCAAAGAGTGGTTCACAAGTCAAGGTTAATTAAGCAACAAACCGTCTTATGAATTGCACTTTACCTAGAAAGCCTCGCACCTCCTTTTCAGTCCTCGGTGGTGGCATTTCTAAGATGGCCTTGATTTTGGAAGGGTCGACTTCGATACCTCTCTGTGTAATTAAGAACCCCAGCATTTTTTCTGCTGTAACACCAAACGTACACTTCTGAGGATTCAGCTGCAATCGATACTCTTTGATTCGTTGGAAGAATTTCTACAAGGCGGTGTAGTGGCCCTCTCTCTCCTTGGACTTGACAATCATGTCGTCCACGTACACCTCCACCTCTTTATGGATCATGTCGTGCAATATTGTGGTTGCAACTCGTTGATATGTAGCCCCAGCGTTCTTCAGCCCAAACGACATCACCCTATAACAATAGGTTCCCCATGGGGTGGTGAAAGCGGTCTTCTCCTAGTCTTTGAGTGCCATCAATATCTGATTGTAGCTAGAAAAGCCATCCATGAATGAGAGCAACGCATGCCTTGCAGTGAAGTCCACTAACTCATCGATATGTGGCAGAGGAAAGTCATCCTTCGGATTGGCTTTGTTCAAATCCCTGAAGTCCACATATATCCAAATTCTGCCGTCTTTCTGCGGCACTAGAACTATATTGGCTAACCAAGTTGGGTATTCGGATACCAGCAGGAACCCTACATCAATTTGTTTGGTGACCTCTTCTTTGATCTTGAGAGCCCAGTCAGGGCGGATCCTTCTGAGCTTCTGCTTAACAGGTCGGGCCTTTAGGTCAAGAGGGATTCGGTGCTATACAATCTCAGGATCGATTCCAGGCATGTCTTCGTAGGACCACGCGAAAACGTCTTTGAAATCTTTTAACAAAGCGACTAAGCGCTCACGCTCCTCCGAAGACAACGTGGACCCAATTTAGACCAGCCGCGGGTCCTTCTCAGTACCAACGTTAATTTGGGTGATTTCATCAACCAAGGGTTTTACAAACCTCTCTTGCTTTTGATCAAGCAAAAATTTCAAAACCAGAGGGATTTCTTCCACGTCGTTTTTATCAAAATTTTGAAAGTCCTGATTAATGCAATAAATTAAGGGCACAGAAAAGTACTCGATGGCCACAGTCGCACAATTCTCATTAATTATTTCCAAGTTGCCTGATTTCTCTATTACAACAGACTCAAAGGATAAAGAAAAAAATGACCTGGATAGGACTGTGGCATTCGGGTTGTCACCCCCAAGAATACCAGACTCAGACTCAGACGAGCTGGAACCTGATTCCGACTCCACAAACTCAGTGGAATCAGATTCTGGCTCACTACTTGACCCGGTGTTGCTCGATAAGAGGCCCTCCTCGTATTGCCAAACGAGAGAGGGTGCGATGGATGCATCCAGAATATTTGAAGATGGGCTCGCAGCCGTTTCATTCCCAATCATGGACACCGAGAAGTTATCCCCCAAGCACTCATGTACGATCGGAGGATCTGAAAGTAGACAAGCCAGTGCTACCCCCATTCAATCTCTACGCTCTCGGAATCCTCCTTCTTGCACTGCTCAACCTCAGCTGGTGGGTCTGCCTGCTCCTCGGTAACATCATCTCCAGACAATTGCAAGTCAAAGAATATCTCAAAACCCGGCAACCACCGCCTTTCTATGTTTAGCCATGGCTCTGGGAAGCCACAGAATGGGAAGTCCTTCCCCTCCCGGACAAAGCGTCCGTTCAGGGTACCTTGGATGGGTCGGTGCATCAACTCATAATGCTTCCCGATTTGCTTTGCTCTGGCCCTTCCGGTCATCTCTTTGCCTTTCGTCCCCCAGTCCTCCTTGGTAGGCAGATAACCTAAACCAAAGATATGTGGGTTATGCGGCACTTCGGCCGATACTGCAACGCCTTTCCAGCCACTGCGCCCTAATCCCATCCCGGGGATGTGCTGGAGGTTGTTCATGAGGTACATAGACTATACACTAACATATAACCCCTCATCAATAGCTAAGATGTTCTGTACAACCTGAGCCTCGGCTAGGATAAATCCTGATAAGAACACATCCTCCGTGCCATGCTCGATCTCCAGAACCGGTGTAGACACCTCTGGCGGCGGATGGATTGAAGAATTCTCAAAAACAATGGCCACCCCTTTCCCGTGGGGGTACTTCAGCATCTGATGCAAGGTGGAAAAGACTACCTTCACTTGGTGGAGCCACGGCCGCCCTAGAAGTAGATTGAAGGTTGCGGGAACGTCCAAGACATGAAAGTCAATATCATGTTGTCCTGGACCAACCTGAGTCTGAATCTGTACAGTCCCCATCACTTCTCTACTGGTATTGTTATATGCCCGTATCACCTGGGCAATAGGCACAAAGTCCGTGGGCTTCAACCCGATTGTATATGCCGTCCTCGACGGACATACGTTGATAGCAGATCCTGTGTCAACAAGAATTACTGGTATCCACTTCTCTCTACACTCCACAGAGATGTAGAGAGGTTTGTTATGGTTTGCGCCTTCAGGCGGCAGCTCCTTATCAGTAAAGGTCAATGTTAGAGAAGCTCCTCCCGGAAAGACCAACCCTACTAACTGTTCAGGCGTGGTGTCGATTGAAAGTTTGGCCCTATCCATCACAGAAAAGACAGCCTGTCTATGAACTCTTGAGGCCATAAGTAGTCCCCAGATGGAGATGTCTACTTGTATCTTCTTAAGTTGTTTCAGCACAACCTCCTCATCGAGTAACTTTTCTTTCTGCTTCTCTGCCTCCTTGTCCTTTTCGGACGCCTCTGGTTGATCTAGGTGTGGGGGCTTAAAATACCGCCCACTCCTGGTCATGTGGTCCACCTCTCCAATATACCAGGTATCGTCTGGCTAGTTGTTCCCTCAATCTTTATCTGTGTGGGCGAGACATAGGTCGTCATCTTCCCACCACATTCCGTCGGCCATCGACAAGCAGCTATCTGGTTCTGTTGCATCTATTCCTATGTGCACGGCACATTCCGTTTTCGTGCTCACAGCACATTCCGTCCCCACAGGGGCTTTGGCCTTTCTAGCCCTCTCTAGATCTTCAATCTTTTCCTGTTCAAACTATTTCAGTGCAGCCTGCTACTCGGTGTCCTCTGTACTCAAAGTGCTCTGATTCTGAGCAAAATTCTTAACACCAGTGCTCTCCGGCGGTTCTCTTTGTTCCTCAGCCACTCCGGCCACTGCTAATGTCCCCATTTCTGACGGACCCCATTCTGGCTGAGACTGCTCAACAACATCCGGCTCATCATTGAGCGACCTAGTAGCTTTTGCTGACCCTTCCAGATCAAACCAGTTGACAGTCATGTCCCCTAAGTCCTGTTCGTTGAAAAATTACAGATTCGCGATATCCTCCTCCGGTTCTGCTAGGTCATCTAGCCCCTGATTAGGTCCATCCTCTCGAACTACACAAATCTCTGCCCCCACCGACAATTCCACCCTTGGCTTAGGCTGATCTGTTGGTGTGATATAACCGCTCGGGTTGTACTCAAAACTCACAGATCCCTCAGGCTCTGAATCCTAATTCTTCTCTGTTTCCAATGTGATCCTTGCTCTATCTTCGGTAGTCACCACCACCGGTTCTGGTTGGGTTTGGGAGATGTCCAACATGCACAAGTCAGTGCTATTAGGAATGAACACCTCCGGCTTGGGTAGGTGAGAAGGGATGATATATGCTAGGGTCGTATGACATAACCCCAGTTTGGATTAGGTTGATGCGTTTGGGAGGTGGAGCTTGGTTATGTGGTAGGAAAGGATTGGTTGTGACATTCGGTTTCTCCGGAGGCATAATCACCCTATTGTCAATGAGATCCTGAATCTCATGACGCAATTGAAAGCATTGGTCAGTTTTGTCATGACCCAAACCCGCCCCCAAGGGTTAAGGACATAACCGGCCAGTAATCATGAGATTACCTATGGCCTCAGACCAAACCAAACGTATTTTAGCAGAGTTACTGGGGGCCGAACGGAAGCAATTTAAAACTTTGTCCATAGAGTTGTGCTTACATGGCACATCATCACAAACCATATATATACATATTAATAACTCACATCAAAATATGTACTACACAAAGCTCTATACATACAGGATCATATAGGTCTAAGTCAGCCGAACAAAACTATATACAACATATTCAAAGACTTCACCCATGTGACAAAATAAAACAGAATGACAAAAAGGTGAAGACGGGTCTCGTGCGTGAGACGCAAGGGTTGACTCTTCAAAACCTTGGTTGTTCCTTACAGACTTCACTGTGGCTGGGTTTGGAAATCTCTTGGCTCACCTACAAACACATGAATGAGCGTGAGTGATAGCCCAGTGAATAATATCAAATAAAGAAGTTATACAAACGATATGTAGAACAAAATACTTTAAACGGCCTTGGGCCCAATTCATATTTCTATTTAACATGTACATAATTTAGGTCAAGTGACTACGATTCCGAACAAACTGGCCTTGGGCCCATTCAAACTTTCATTTGTGCCAAAACGGCCTTTGGCCCATTCATTCATGTCAAAACGGCCTCTGGCCCATTCATTCTTGTCAAAACAGCCTCTGGCCCATTCATTCACGTCAAAACGGCCTCTGGCCCATTCATTCACGTCAAAACAGCCTCTGGCCCATTCATTCACGTCAAAACGTTTGTCCATAATTCGAACTGGCAAACTCATAAGGCTTATAAGGAAATAAGCTATTGGACAAATGACAAGTTTCAAATATCGATATTACTCACAGTGATCGGTTGGTTAGTTTGCCCTGGAGCTCGACCCTACACATTCCATGAACACAAAAGGGTAATAAACAATTCAATTCGTTCTAAATTCACATTTTCTTCTTTAGGCTTCATTCTTATCTCTTTAACTCAATTATAATGCTCAATGCATGCCTAAGAGTACTTAGAAGTGAAAGAGGACGGAAAACAAAACACAGAATGCATAAACAAAATTTCAGAAAACAGGGTCCCCGCTCGAGCGTGGACTTCTCCGCTCGAGCGGACCCATGAGGTCTGCAAAAGTACTGGATGCATCATTTTTATGCTTGAGCTTGAAGTCTAGCGCTCGAGCGGAAGTTCATCCTACATAGCTCCTAGCTCGAGCATGAACTTCCCCACTCGAGCGGATACCATACTTGCAAGAAAATACTGGGAGCTCGAAATCCCCGCTCGAGCGACGGTTCCCCCGTTCGAGCGGACATAAAAAATTCTGGGTTTTCCAGGATGGTTCTTGAGCTCGAATTCAACACTCTAACCAACATTTCTTGCATGCCATGGCTCAAATTTCACATATACATGTACTAACATGATACCAACACCAAATTACAACACAATAAAGCTCAATTTCTTGAATTACTTACATGCATGCTTCAAATTAACCCAAACTCATCACCAACACATCAAATTCAAACATGCAAAGCTCATACCTCCATGATCTACTCTTGCATGTGAGAAATATTCATTCATATCAACTTAACTGGTGAAGAGGTGATCAAATACATGGATTTCAAACAAGATTCAACATAGATTATACACATTGTGTTCAAATATGGAAATCCATAGTAATTTCCTACATGCATGCATCTATTGACTTCATATTCAACACATACAACTCAATCTCCTCATAAACAATTTAATTCATGTTCTTAATCATTTTTCAACCTTCAATTCACAAAATTACTAATTACAATTCATGCACTCACTTACCTAGAGGTTTAATTCTCCCAACCTATGGCAAAATCTTGAGTTTAATCCTCCAATCTTCCCAAAATTGAGCCAAACACCCAACTCTCCTTCTTCCTCTCTCTCTAGCCGACCCCTCTCTCTTTTTTTTTGAGTTAGAATCAGCCAAGTAGAGTAACAAGGAGGATGTTTGAGTACATAGTGCCCCACTAAGTCACATTAATTTAATAATAGACAATTGAGGCGTAATCAATTTCGGGTTCTGTGGCCGATAAGGCCTTCAATTTAATTTCCAAAGCAGATAATCAAACAAATATTCCTATGGTGAACAGATAGAAATTTAAAACCACATATTTTCACATAATGGCTCACAAAATCATATTAAACACATAATCATGCTCTTATTAAGGACCAATTAACACATTACGGAACAGGGATATTACAGGTTTCGTGACCATGCTGTTAGTGATAGGCACAGTACTTTGACGGGTTATGGAAAGGAGGAAGTTTTTCTGGTAAGGCCCGTGGCTCTTGGGCCTTCAAATGCCCTTTCTTGATCAATACCCCCAAAGCCTTGGACAAAGACATGTATAGTGGGGTGAAGGTTATTTTGCCTTGGTGGGCATATCTGGCTGTTTGTGATCTACTTCCGGACATACCGGTAAAGGGTGTAGCTGCAAGGGTTTTAGGAGGGGTGGTGGTGACCATTCCCACATCTGAAGATCTGGCAGCTGCGGCACTGCTTGTGCCTGCATTTGTACTGCGGTTGAATGCCCTCTTGGGCTGCTTTCTTTCATGGTCAATCAGACCTTGTTTCATTGCCTCCTCGATCTGCACCCCAATCTCATGTAAATCTGCAAAGGTAGGGAGAGGGAGAATGATCATTTTTTGCATGATCTTGGGTTGGAGGTTGCGCACAACCATCCGAATATGATCTTTGTCAACAGGCCTGATGGTCATCATCGAGGCTTTAGCCCTCCAGCGGGTCACAAAATTGGAGAAGCTCTCCTTCGGTTCTTGCCTAATGGTCTTGAGATCACGAGTTGTGACCTCGATCTGTGTATTATAGGAGTATTAAGCTATGAAGGCCTTAGCCATCTCCTCCCAACCTCTCTTAACAGAGTCTTCTAACTTCGCGTACCAAATAGCCACTATACCCGACAGGGTCCGACCAAATAGGGAAAGCTTCTGCAATCTGGAGAGGCCCATCGACCTTAGGATATCTGAAAACAGTCGTAGGTGCACCATAGGATCTCTAGACCCATCAAAACGGTCGATGTGTGGCATCTTAAACCGGTTCGGCAGAGTCACGGCCGAATCGGTATACCCATCCTCTATATCCGGAATGGATTTCACACCTTGAGCCTTCTTGAAAAGCTTTTCTAGCTTGCTCACTTTTAGCACCGTTGGATCCACCTCCAATTCAAACGGTGAATCCACTAGGTTAGTGGGCATTTTGGATAGCTGGGATAGGATTGGGGGTTGAGCTGGCCCCGTTGGAATGTCCGTATTTTCCTGGACATTTGGCGTCTCCTCGAGTATTGGAACTCTGGGTGGGGGAGGAGGTGTGCGCAAAGCAGATGCCCCGGTTTGTTGCTGTAGTTTGGCAATTAACTCTGCCTGTTGGGTCACTACCTCGGCTTGACGTGTAGACACTTCTGCCTAACGGGCAGTATCCTGCTGCATGGCTTGTATACTTTCCTGGAGCTGACGCATCATCTCTTCCATGCCTGCCATACTGTACTGATCTATTTGAATAATCGGTATATGTTCCCTCTCTGCGAGAGAAACAGAACTCGGATCCCTACTGTACTCAAGTGGGGTAGACAAAGCCCTCTGAACTGACTGCTGAACTGATATCCTCTGCCTAACTGCCCTTTGTCTAGTAACCGGGGGTAATGAGTAGTACACTGGTTGTCCGTCTATTAGATCCTCGGATCGATGAAGTCTATGGCCTCTAACCCAGAATGCTTGGGAAATATTTGCCTGGTCGGATGCAATTGTGCTAAATTACCCTGCAAAAGATAAATAAGCATAATAAGGAAGCATACAACTAGCAAAATGGACAGCATAACGGCTTAAATAAAGGCAACACACAGTTGGCATTTGTAAGCTAAGTACACTGTTCTCAAACGCTGTTTATTGTGCCCAAATGGCTGCCCTAAATCTGATATCCTCGGATAAAACTAATTCCCAAACACTGATGTCCTCAGGCCTAATACCCAGACTTGCAAACTGATACATGCATTCCTGTAGAGGCACACTCCCTAAAAGCACATAGCAAGCAAATGATAGCCAAAACACCCCTATGTTGGGGTAGGATTTCCCTGTCCTATTTTGTTAGGAGCTAGGGTTTCACTACGCACACAACGGTTTCAAAACAACCTACAATCGGGTAAGCAACCTGTCCCAGTTTGGAATAGTCACTATGGATTCCAATATGCACCAGTTCGAATGGTCAAAAGGGTGCCTCGGTGAAAACCAAGGTTTGTGTTCCCGTCATAGCAAAGCCCGCAACTGGTCAGCCTTATGGCATGCTTTTCCAAGCGAGCCTTCGGCAAACCGTTCAGGAATAGCATACGACAAACACGGTGTCCTAGGCGCACCAATGCAAATGCAATGCAAAGAGACACATAAGTGTAAACAAAACAAGATATCATGAGTTCAAGTCAAGTTCTCTTATTCCCCAGCAGAGTCACCAGAAACTGTAGACACGCTCCTGGGAACTCTGCGATATCCGCGCGCAATGGGCGCGAATCTCGTTTTGTTCTGAGCCACTACAATTCAGACTCAATGTCACGGTTCTGAATCTAATATTGCAAAGTGCAATGCAAGATTGATAAATCACCAAAGAGTCCAAATCCGAAAAATTGTTTTGGAAAACTGATTTTAATAAAGAAGTGCTAAATATGAACTGCTTTGCCAGATACAGAGTCGCCACCTAAATGTTTTATTTTGGGAAAATTGAGAAAACCCTGACTCGTGCCTAAGGCCATGTGTCCGTCATCACCAAAGTTGCCTCGGCTCGGGAACTTGGGTACGAGAGGGGAATGTCATGAAAAAAGCACCCCCGCTCACCCGATCAAAGATCGACCTGTACTACGCATGATATTTTGTTTTTGAAAACACATGTGCTCTTATTCCAGTTATTTAACCTAGAATTACTATGTGATGCGCACAGCATACAAGTATAGACTAGATCACCTAATTTGAAACAAAACATTGCATGTTCGTTTGTGAAAATGGTTTGAAGTTTGCTATTCGCAAGTAGGCTAAATTCGGGATTCAATGAATTGTTCCAATTCAAGTAATCCAACCTTCACCCACAGGCATTCAGACAGTTATATCAAATAAGCAGTTAGCCTCATGGCAAGCATGCTTTCATGGTAATTAATAACACACATGTAGTATGCTAAAGCGTAAACACTCACAGTGTACTCCGAGCCAAAACAGAGAACTAGTTAGAAATCATGCATGATCCTAGTTCATGTTAAGATGGCTAATGCAACACATGTAAGAATGCAATTAAAATAGGCGCGGCTATTCTAAGATGGCATATGAAATGCAACTTGGTACATGTATTCAAATAGGAATTGAAATACAATGCAGTTAGTATGATACGCCGAGCCCGGTGCATGCAAGACAGATGAATGGATGCACGCATGCGAAGCATAAGGTATGCTAAATGAAATATGCCCTAAAACTAACCATCATAAGCGGTTAAGTAAAAGGGAGAAAGAAATGGGGGTTGGAAGACATGCATCACACACATGCACGCTTATTACAACAGTTGGCCCTCTAGACGGAGGGTCCGAATAAACAGCTAACTAGCTAATCTAAGTTAATTAAACTAATTATTACATCACAACGAAGCTAATTAACTAAACCTAGTTAACTAACTATTACAAAACAAATTGAATAGTTAACGCATTAACTAATTAGGTACAAACCAAAGCGTAAACTAGCTAAGCAAATTAGCTAAGTAAACTAGTAAATCAGGAGCTTCAGAGGAAGAAGAGTGCATGCATGCCCGGTCGTCTCGTTCGGAATTCGTCGCGATGCCCCAATTTGCCTCTGTTTGCAACTGCTCTCAGAAACTTGCACCAAGCTCCAGATAGCTTCTAAATCATCTTGGGGACCTGTGGGAGGGTGGCCAACCAGTTGTTGGTGTGGGAGACCACTTGCCGACCACTTTTTGTTGTTGTAGGGCAGAAAAAATGGTCGGTCAGCTAGTTTTTTTGGCTGGCCGACCAGTTGTTCCTGCATTCTTCCAATTTGCTGCAATAGAGAGCAAGAAAGGGCATGACAATGTATTTGCAAGATATGTGTGCACAACCACCCTCCCTATCATTTCATAAGCTCAAGGGAGTGTGGTTCTCGACCCTCGGGCCACCAATCACGCATTTCAATGCATGATGGCCGAGAGGCAAAGTTGCATGATTCAATATGAAAATGAATGCACAAATAAACACATAAGGCCTAAAACTATATCATGTATGATCAAGAATGTCGGCGACTGAGAATTGAGTCACGTTTCATCACTTCAAGTATGCAACGTCCCTCGTTTCCCGTGTTTGGACTAACACCTATTCCAAACATAATGCAACACATAACATGGTATGCACAATGCTATGTAAGATAGAGCATGCAAAAATGCAATGCAACACAAGCATGCAAATATGCAATACGACTTTAAGCATGCAGACAACATGGCAACATGAACAACCTAACAAGGCTAATGGTATGCACAATGCACAATGCTAATGCATGCATATTCAATGCAAGACTACATAAACATGCAACAATATGAACAACAACTAGCATGCATAATGTAAATGAACATAGCATACACAAATGCAATGAACACTACGGCATACTCAATGCAATATGATCATGGTATACACAATGCGAATCAAGAGCATAGCATGCGTAATGCAAACAATAACATAACATGCACGATTGTATGTAACATGGCATACACAATGCTAAAAGGGCTTAAACAAAATGTAGGTAGACCTCAGCCATGCCCAAATCAGTGGCCATAACACCAAAATAAAGGCACAAAATACAAAGCATGCATGTACAATGCATTGGCCAACCAAGTAGGCCTAAGAGCACAACCCTCGAGAAGGCTCAAGGAGTGACCAATGCGGAAGTGTAACAACACTAAATGCACTGCAATTAAGTAAGAAATGATGCCAAATCATTCAATCAAACACAAGTATAGCAAGCAAAGGTCCTAAAGCATGAAAGCTAATAAGGAGGACTACAAAGGAGGCATGCAATACATGGCACAAATGCATGAACCAAACATGGACAGAGCTGAAATAGGTCAAGATAGTGACCAAAACATGCTAAGTTAGGGGCTCAAAGGTCAAGGTATGCAAGCATACAAGCTAGGCCATAAGCAAGACAATAATGCACAACCCTTTTAAGCATTTAAATCATGAAAGAAGTGGGGACATAGTCATGCTACATGCTCTGAAATGAAGTATTAAATGATGCCAAATCATCTAAATAGCTCAAAGATAGCATGCATGAGTCACCAAAATACAAAGCTAGCAAGGCTAATTGCACTACAACTACGCAATTCATGAGGCATATGGAAAAGGCAACCCAAAACAGTCCTAGAACATGTCAAAATGATACTAAAACATGTATGGAAGGAAGCCAAAACAAGCTAGCATGAAGGGCATAAAGCATGATGCATTCGAGGCAAATAAGGTGGATTACACTACACCTATTAAGAGCAAGCATGGGATGACTTAATCAACAAAAATCAGAGTTATATCATGGCAAAATAAGCCCAAAAACACATTGAAATGATAGCTTGCAAGCTTAGGCATGAAGGCATACGCAATGATTCATGTTAAGGCATAAAGGGGCAAACCTTCCAACGCATTGAATGAGTGACAAATGCAAGTGCATGAACATGAAACATGGACTGAAATCACATTAAAAATGATGTCAAATCATTCAAATAGTCCAAGTAATGCATGCTAGTGGACTTGATGCACAAAGCTAACATGCTAGAATGCATTATAGCTATACAAAGCAAGTCATGCATGTCCAAAACAATACAAATCAGAGCTAGAGCATGCTAAAACATGGACAAAAGCTTCTTAGAGTTAAGCCAAAAGCATGCTAGAATGACATGTTAAAGCATGATGCATGTTAGGCTAATTCATGGAAATGCACTACAAGTGCATGTAGCATGCAAAGGCCAACCAAACCAAACCTTAAAAGAGGTATGACATGGCAAAACATCACCAAAAACATGCTAAGATGGACTCAAATGAAGCTAGAATGGCATGCTACTTCATGAAGCATACAATGACTAGTTTATGAGACTTACACTACAAGTGTATTAGGCATGCATGGAGTGACAAAACTAAGTAAAGACAGTAGCATGCCATAGCAAAATAACCCCAAATACAAGCTAAGATATGGCCAACATAAGCTTAACAAACATGCTCACACATAAGGCTAATGGAACAAGTATTGAAGACACAAGGAGAGGGGATGACCCTCTCCTATTTGGGACCTCAAAACAGTACTTCCACCACTAAGATTCCTTTGAGTTTCAGTGGTGAGAAGATCAAAACAAGTTGGTCCCAAAGGCTCAAAAAGAAGGCACAAAAGCAAGGCCAAACAAGGCCTAACACAAAAGTGACCTTAAACAAACATTTTAAGGACCAAAAATCAGAACTTTTTTCAGTAGGAAGTTAGTCTTAAAATAGCATGCAAAAACGTCCAAAAGCTTAAGCAAGAATAGGGGTTTAAAAGGTTAAAAGCTCACCCTTGTAGAACCTCTTCAAGATTGCAACTCCAGCACACTTTTTGAACCAAAACCAGCCCAAAAACTCCAAAACAAACCTCAAGAAGCCTCAGCAACCAAAGGATGGTGTTTGAGTGTGTGTTTGTGTGTTAAAGTATGAAGAAATTACACTTTAAGGCATAAATATGACACCAAGAAAGAGATATAGAGATATATGTGTATGTATATCTCAATGCACAAAATCTAAACCTGGAGGAGGGAGAGGGAGCCTCCCTCTTATAGAGAAGCAAGGCTCAAGCTTCTTGAAGAAGCTAAGGGTTCAAGGCCATCCCTCTATACACATGGAGGATGGTTCTAGTGCTCTCTAGTTGTACCAGATGGCTAAAAATATCTCCAAAAATGTGACAAAAAATAGCCGACCACTTGAAGTGGTTGGCCAGCTACTTTAAGTGGTCAGTCGACCACTATAAGTGGTCTCCCAAAAATAAAAGTGGTCGGCCATGGTGGAATAAGGTCAGCAGCATGAAAACAAGCAAATGGTGTGGTGGCCGACCACTTTTGATGGTCCAAAGATCAGGGAGACCAGTTATCAGACCAGAAAATTGGCTAGCAGGAAGAAAAGTGGTTTGCGGGGAGAGAAACTGGTCTCCCACCCTTGTATCACCTTCCAAACAAGGAAAACAAGGTTTGTATAAAAAACAAACCAAAATGGATGCAAGACGAAAGTTCGGGAGGCAAAACGCGTAGCTGGGATCCTCGAAAACTAGCTGACAAGCACCAAAAGTGGTTTACGACCACAAAAGTGGTCTCCCAAACCACAGTGGCCCTCTAGGCCAAGGAAACAAGGTGTGGTTCAAAAACCACACTAAATGGAGAACATTAAGCGGTCTCGAGACAAGGTGCGCGGCCGAAGGCTCCAAAAATCAGAAACTAGTCTCCAAACGGGAAAATTGGCCTACAATTATGAAAAGTGGTCTACGACCACAAGAAGGGGTTTACAAGACCTCTCCTTCCCTCAAGCAAGGAAAACAAGGCTTGGTCCACAAACCGAGCCGAAGCACAAAGAGTTCAGAGGCCCAAAGGCAAGGCACTCGGCCAAAACTTCGGAAACTCGAAACGAGCACAACATGCACTATCACCGAGTGCTCAATCGATGACGTCTGAGACTTAAGGTCGGTCAAAAATGGGGTGTCTACAAACGCTTCAAAAAATACATCCTAGCACTCAATTGATCAAATTCCTTACTGGTGAGTTGCCTGGTTTCTTAGATTTGAACGGGAGTGGGAGATTTGTCTAAAGCTAGTATTTTAAGTTGGCTAGTTAGGGTTCGAATGGTTCTCTTCAATTGTTTTTCTTCGTGTCGAGGCTAGTCTAGCTCTTCACTAACTCTTTTGTCTTTATCCATAATTTTATTGAAATTTTTGGTAAGGCCTTCACAATGTCTGCCCAATTGAAAAGAATTTTGTGATTCTGTATTAGATTGAGGGTTAGTACTACAACTTTTTGTTATCTGGCTGACTAGAACTCCATTTGTAAGAAGACTAAATGACTGCATCTTGCACAATGTGTCCAAATAATCTTTAGCTGTCTGGCTAATGACGTAACTGTTTCTTATTGTTTAAGGGCACATGTACTGGCTAACTCAAAATCATAAAATCTTTTAAATGGGGGTGAGGGAAAATTTTTGGCTAAAGGTTCAATTTCTATCAAGTCATGGTGTCACAACCCAAACCCGCCCCTATAGGTTTAGTATCGTAATCGGTCAGTAATTATTGGATTACCAAAAGCCTCTTAACAGAATAACCTATAATTAGGGGTTGCGGAAGCAATTATGCCAACAATACATAGTCCATAGAGCCGTGCAGACGTACATGAGACAAAAATTTAAAACCTTATATAATATATATGCATATATGCAACATCATAATGTAGTAATCTGCGTCACATTTAATACAGTTGTAGCCCAAAAGGGAAATACCCCAATAAACAAATAAATCAAAAGACTTGATCGTATTACTTGTTACATTAGGTCGTAACTTATGTCGTTTAGACTTGACTTGCACACAAAAGGGAACCTCCTCGGAGGCACAACGGTTGGCTGACAAAACAGAGACACCAGATCCTCAACTTCGAGTCTGGTCACGTGCTTGGTCACCTACATACATAATATAAATAGTGAGCGGAAGCCTAGTGAATAATAACAGAGTAAAGATTTTAATGAATGATGCCCGGAACAGATTTCAAATCCCAAAGCAAATCAGAATCATAATCAGGTTTATAACAGAAACATAGTCATAGTCTTATTCATATCCAAATCATTTGTGGTATATCCATTAGCATAAACATGTCTCTTTGGGTCAAGCATATCAAGTTCCAAAAAGGAACCTCCAGTACCGGGTAACATATCTTATACGTGGGTCATGGTATTGTTTCCACCGGGCGAGAGTCTGTACCACGGTATTATCTTCCTCGGGCGAGGGCCTCTGCTAAGGATACCACAATTATGTTTCAAAGAAAATTGGACATTCATTCATTTATACAAAACACAGCATTTCAGAAAACTGATCATTTTGTATCTTTAGAAAATAATTAAAGTCAACACAACTTACAGAGTTATTATTCACAGATAGCCTTGGCAGTAAACAAATGAATCAACTGCTCACAGCACGTGACCTACACCAAACATAACAGATATGTATAATGAAACACACACTTGGTTGATACTTGACTTTTTTCGTTTCATTCTTAGTGTGTTTCTAAGTCTTTACCTCTTATTGAGTCTTAATCATGGCCTAGGAGTGCTTATGATGCAATGAGAATGCTAAAATGTACTTGAAAACACTTAACAAAAATTGCTGAAAACAAGGGTCTCGCTCGAGCATAGCTTTCTTTGCTCGAGTGGACATGCAAAAATATAATGGTCGCTCGAGCGCACATTCCTTCACTCGAGCGGTCTGCAAAAATACTGATTGCTTAGTTTTTCTGCTTGACGATTGCTTGAGCGTGAGCTTGAGCGTGAGACTCAAGTCCTCGCTCGAGCGCAACTCTTGTGGCGCGAGCGGTCTGCAAAACACTCAGACTTCTAGGAGCATGCATTTCACGCTCGAGCCAACCTTTGGTTGCTCGAGCGGAGGTGCAAAACACAGAGTGGTCGCTCGAGCGTAGGAGCAGAATTCTGGAATTTCTAGATTTGCTCCCAAGCTCAAAATTCAATTTCCAAACCTTCAAAACACATTCTTTTAGGCCAAAACTTAGTAAAACATTAAGAAACTCATAGTACATGATAAATTACAAACTATTTTGCAAAAGTAAGCCCAAAAGCTAAAGTAATTGTACTAAACAAAGCTTGAAACTTTAATAACATAACTTGTATGTAATGTCATGAATTTCAACTCCCCAAAACATGATCAAGTGAGTCATTAAGCTCAAAAACAGGTTGAATTCTTTTAACAAAACCAAGATATAAACATACATGTGGGAATTCTTGTAAAAACAACTTTTAAACCTTCTGATATACACATGCATGCATGAGTCATGTTCAATTCTATTAGTTAATCTCAATTCTCTTTGAATAATGCATAACAACTTCATTTCTTGTTGATTTCACATGTAACTAAGCCTAGGGTTACAAAATGTGAGTTAAAGTCTTACCTAAGGCTCAAATTCTTCAAGTTGGAATTTAATTCCTTTGAATTCACTTCAATCTCCTCCAAATTCTAACAATCACTCTATAATTGAGCTCAATTTCCTTCTCTCCCGCTCTCACATGTTTTTGATGGTCAAGCAAAAGGAAGTAAAAATGTAAAAGTGTGTAGAAGGTAATGAGGTGGCCTTATATAGGCTTGATTAATAAATTCATTGCATTAATTATTCTAATTATTTCGTTCCAAATCAAATTTTAATTAAACCTACTATAAAATTCTAAAAATTCTAATTAACATATAAATCAAGCCAATTTCTGAATCAGATGCTGATAAGGCCTTTAATTCGCAAACCAAAACGGAAATATGAAAAGATCTTTTTACGTTAAATAGATATAAACACAAATCAGACAATGTATGATGCAAAATTTCACTTTAATTTCTTATTAGGCATAATTAAGCATGAATTAACATTAACTATGGGTCGAGGTTGTTACACGTGGTATATATGAGGTTTGGCTCATTTAGCTATGACATAAAAGGAAAAACTTTTAGACAAAAGTATATACCAAGTAAGGAGATAGTTAACAGTTATTTAGAAGATTTAGAGGTAAAAGATTTAGTATTAGAAAAAAAAAATTGACTCTTGGAGCTTAGACAAATTTAACCAAATTGTTAATTTAGAATTATTTTTCGCAAAAATAGGAAAGTTGAGGCAAAAACCAGTATACAAAAGAACAAAAAACGATTTAGATGAAATAATAAGATTAGCTCAAACAATAGAAATTTTAGGAGAACAGCCTATGAAATACTGGGGAAAAAAAATAAAGTTTTAGCTAGCTTAGATATAAAAAATAAAGATTATAGGATTACATCAGCACAAATAGATTATACGCCAGCAGATATAAAGGAATTTAGAATACAGATTAAAGAGCTATTAGATCTAGGAGTAATTCGACCCAGTAATAGTCCACATCGAAGTGCAGCATTTATGGTAAGAAATTAGGCAGAGATAAAAAGAGGGAAAGCTCAAATTGTTATAAATTACAAAAGGTTAAATGATAACACAGAAGATGATAAGTATGACATATTAGGTAAGGACCAGCTTATAAATAATAGAATACAAACAGCCAGAATATTTAGTAAATTTTATTGTAAGTAAGGATTTTGGCAAAAAAAAATAGATGGGGAAAGCATACCTTGGACAGCCTTTTGTTGCCCACAAAGACACTATGAGTGGCTAGTTATGCCTTTTGGACTTAAAAATGCACCTTTCATATTTCAGCGTAAGATGGATAGTATATTTAACAAATATAATTTCGTGTTGGTATACATAGATGATGTATTAGTATTTAGCCCGGATAAAAATAGCCATATAGATCATTTATATGTAGTATTAGAAGAATTTATAAACAGTGAAATAATAATTAGTAAAAGAAAAATGGTATTAAATAAACGTCATATAGAATTTTTAGGAATGGACTTAGAAGATGGAAAAATAAGACTACAACCACACATAGTAAAGAAAATTTTAGACTAAAAGACAACTTCAATCTTTTTTAGGAATTCTAAATTATGCAAGAATGTACATACCTAACCTTAGTAAGATAATTGGACCATTATATAACAAGACCACACCCACATGACAAAAGTATTTTAACCAACAAGATATAGCATTGGTAAGGAAAATTAAAGATATTTTTAGGAAGCTACCCGACTTACAACTTCCTTCAGAATCAAAGTATATAGTCATAGAAGCAGATGCAAGCTAACTAGGATGGGAAATAGTACTATTAGCTAAACCTAATAAATATCAGACAAATAGGAACCATTTACGTTATTAGCCAGGCAGCTAAAGATTATCTAGACACATTGGGCAAGATGCAATCATCTATTCTTGCTACAAGTGGAGTTCTAGTATGCTAGATAATAGGAAATTGTAGTACTAACCCTCAACCTAATACAGAATCACAAGATTCTCTTCAATTGTGCAAACAATGCGAAGGCCTTACCAAAAATTTCAAGAAAATCATGGATAAAGGCAAAAGAGTCAGTGAGGAGCTAGACCAACTCTGAAAAGAAGAAAAACAATTGAAAGCGACCATTCGAACCCTAAAGAAATCCAAGAAATCAGGTAACTCACCAATAAGGAATTTGATCAATTGAGTGCTAGAATGTATTTTTCAGGCATTCTATCATTCAATCTTTTTGTGAGAAAAGCCACGAAGTCGAAGATATTAAACCTTATATATACACCCTAGTCGAGGATAGTGGAAATAATGAGCTAATTACTGTACAATAGTTTCTCCAAGACCTTTCTATAGCAGGAGTTCAGTGCCCTCGTATAGCATATCAATGGACTTATCTCTACAATGATGAAAAACAACCATGAATACAAGAAAGACTTTGTAGAGAAAGGCTATAATGTTTTGGAAAATGTCATTGTAATCTTGCCTTTAGCTTTTATCTTTGCTAGATAAATCTAGCAACTTTTGAGCTACTAAAGATAGCAATTAAAGGCAAAACTCATCGTCTAACAGCAACACAGTTGTTAGATCACAGTTTTATCTCTAGAATAATTTTTTCATTAGACAGATAATTTTGGAAATAAACTTGCTCATTCAATACTTTGTATAATGGAAGAGCATCATCCATTTGTTGAAGTATTAATTGGTAGCAAGCTACTAGAATGGAAAGGAATAAGGTGTATTCTCGCCAAGCATAAAATGTACCTCAGAGGAACCTCAACATTTCTAGGATACCCAGGACTTTTTAACCGAAGGCCTTGACCATGCAAAAACTTTTCACTAAAAGATCAGCTTAATAAATGGAGAAAATTTGCTAATAATCCTTCATTTGCTTATAATGGAAACTATGGTCATCTCGTCTGTGAGGATAAAAATCACCAAAGATAAAATTATGTAAAATTGATAAAAATTAATAAAAACTATATGATTAATTTTTAAAAATTAATTTTACATGATTATCATCCAAATACATAATAAAAATTAATTTGGCAAAAAAAAATAATAAATGTCTAAAAGATTTATCAATTTTATAAAATTTTATCTTTAGTAGGTAGAAATAATTTTAAAAAATTCAAAAATAATTTTTTGACATTTATTTTTGTCAAATTAATTTATATTTTATCAAATTGATGAATTTGCCCTTGAAAAATCCAATAGTATCTTCAATTGTCCTTATTTGAAACAAGATTCAAAATTCAGGATCAAATGTGTCACAATTGAAAAGTCAGGAACCAAAGTGACACAAACTCCAAACTATAGGGACCGTTGGTGTAATTCACCCTTGATTAAATTAAGCATAATAATTAGCCTTAAGCAAATTTGATTAGGCAAGCATATATAAGAGCCTATTTACACTCATGCTCATTCTTTTTAAGCTCATGTTCATAACTTGGCTGAAAATATACTCTAGAGAGACAGACAATTATAGAGAGAGGGAGAGAGTGCAATTGGAGATTTGAGCTCACAACTTGAAGACTTGAAGAATCAAGCTCAAAGACTAGCCCAATTAAGGAGATTGAAGCTTCTAGATGAGCAATTAAACTCTAGAGTATGAGTTAAGTTCATAAAATGAGAATTCAAAGTATATATGAAGTTAAATACGTGAATTAAGCTTTATTGGATGAATTAGAGATCATTAGATGCATGCATATAAGAATTGGCCATAATCTTGCATCTTTAGATGCATACATGTTGATCATGTTGTCTTGAGGGTTGTTTGACACATGCATGTAAGAATTTCCATGCATTGAAGCTTAATTTCAAGCCTTGAAGCTTGTTTATTCAAGATACAAAACATAGAATGTGTATACATAAAGTTTATGGTTTGAAATTTGTTAAATCCATGGGATTTTGAACCATGGTTGTAAGTTATCTTCAAAAATACGTTTTTGGGAGTGTGCTTGCATATTTGAGTGTATTATACATAAATTGGACCATTGGAATTGCGTTTTGGACTTCAAACAGAATTCTGGAAGTTCCAGAATTCGACATGTCCGCTTAAGCGGATAAAGTCTCGCTTGAGCGTGAAAATTAAGCTCTCAGAAGTTTTGTAGAAATTTGCACGGTGGCTCGAGCGGAAAACGTTGTGCTCGAGCGAACCTTGTTTTTCAAGACTCCTTGCTCGAGCGTCAGAAGTCTCCCTTGAGCGTAAAATTCATGCAACCAATACTTTTACAGAGTTTTACAGGTCACTCAAGCAACCAAAGCTGCGTTCAAGCGAAGAGCCCCGTTTCAGAAATTTTGAAAAGTTGTTTTATGTTTCATTTTCCGTTCTCTTTCATTTCTAAGCACTTTTAGGCATGCATTGAACATTGTAAATGAACTAAAGGGATAAGAAAAAGGCCTAAGAGAAATAAATAAGTTAAGAATGGATTGAATTGTTTGTGACCCAATGTGTTATGAAATGTGTAGGGTCAAGCACGAGGGCAAATCCATCGACGAAACACTATGAGTAATATCTTAGTAAAGATACTTTCAAGTATGCTATTTTTCAAATGTTACTTCTGTATAAGCTTCATGGATTTGTTTATTTGAATTATGAGTGAGTATCCTATATGCCTAATTTTTGTATTAAGCTCTGTAAAGGATATAATTTAGGCCCAAGGTCGTTTGGTATATCTATGAATTGGATTTGAGGTCGTTTGTTATATATGTTTGATAAGGACATGAATGGGTCTAAGGCTGTTTGAATACAAATGCATTGGGTCTAAGGTCGTTTGAGTATGAATATGATTATGATCACAAGTATGAAATGCACATAAATATGAATGTGAAAATAATGGGCCAGAGGTCGTTTGATACGATGATTGGGCCTGAGACCGTTTGACATGAATGAATTGGGCCCAAGGCCATTTGACATGAATGAATTGGACCCGAGGCCATTTGATAAGAATGAATTGGGCCCGAGGCTGTTTGATAAGAATGAATTGGGCTTGAGGCCATTTGATATGTTGGGCTAGAAGCCATTTGATATGTTTGGGCCTGAGGCCGTTTGATATATTTGATAGAAATATGAATGGGCCTAAGGCCGTTTGATGTGTTTGACAAAGAGATGTTCAAACCCAGCCTCAGTGAAGGATGTGAGAGAAATCCAAGTTTGGTATCATTTGCCGGGCTTTCGCTCACTCTTATTTATATGTATGTAGTTGAGCAAAGAGATGTTCAAACCCAGCCTTAGTGAAGGATGTGAGAGAAATCCAAGTTTTTGTGAAGTCAGCCCGAACGTCTCATGCACAAGACTTTGTTTTTGTTTTACCCCTTTTGCTATCTTGGTGATTTCGTTGAATCATCTATGTCTATAAACTTTTTGTTTGGCTGACTGCATATCTGAAAGTTCCTGGATGTACAAAATGTTAGCTCTATCTATATGTGTGAATTATTATGGATGCTTATGAATTGATTTTGCCATGCCATGTAAGCACAGCTCTTTGGACAAAATTTTTTAAGTCTGCTTCCGTTTTGGCCCCTTTATTTCTATAGAGATATCATTTAATTTCATTTGAGGGCATAGGTAATCTCATGATTACTGGCTAGTTATGACCTTAATCCATGGGGACAGGTTCGGGTCATGACAGAATGGTATCAGAGTACAAGTTAATAACTCACACACTTGTCCAAATGAGCAGTAAGCATCTAGATGAAATCGAGGATGCGTTCATGTGATAAGTATGAACTTGAAGGCATTGAGCATATGTTTAAATGTTTTCAAATGAATGACTGTGTGCTATATGCATTGTGGTGTATTTGAATATTTATGCTCTTTTGTATATGTATACTTGTGGACATTTTTTGTATATAGAATAATGTAAGTTTAATTAGATAATGGTGAGAATAAGAGTAGATGAATTAGAGGAGTCCTCTACTGCTAGAATGGATAAGATGGAAAGATTAATACAGGAAATAGCAGAGACGTTGAGACAACAGCAACAGTGGCAACAACCATACCCTGCACCTCTGGTACCACTTATACAAGACTGGCAAAATGATAACTGAACAATAGCCCTCACCAAAGAGTTTAAGAAAATGAAATTGCCACTGTTTCACGGAGGATTGGATCCATTGAAAACTGAAGCATGGCTCCTTGGGATAGAGAAATTGTTTGAGGTGTTTCCATGTCTAGAAACAGAGAAAGTATTGCTAGCCACCTTTACATTGGAAGATAAAGCGAGAAGGTGGTGGATATTGATGCGTGAGAATCATAAAGATATTGGTTGGGCATGGTTTTTGGGAATTTTCTACGACAAATACTTCCCACAATGTGTCCATGACAAAAAAGTGTTAGAGTTCATGAAACTTAAGCAAAATAGCATGATAGTAACCGAGTATGAGGCAAATTTTACTGAGTTGGCTAGATTTGCACCACACATGGTCAATACCGACTACAAGAAAGCAAGAAAATTTGAGGGTGGCCTTCGCAATGATATTTTGGAGAAGGTAAATGTACTAAAGCTCGAAACCTACGTTGATGTACTAGATCTGGCCATAATATTAGAAGCTAACATAGCCAGGCAGAGTAAACCATCAACTGATTGGAAAAGAAAAAGGCAGGGCTTCTTTCCAAAGAAAAGACTTGCAAAGAAATAAAATATGGGCTCCCCAAGCACTTCAAATTCTTCCATAGATACGTCTCCAATGTGCAGCCAATGTGGTAAAAGGCATCACGGGGTTTGCTATTGTGTTTCAAGGGTCTGCTTTAAATGTCGTAAAACAGGACATATGGCCAGGGATTGTAATCAAAACAATGGGAAATTAGCTGCTAGCTCAACTGAATCGATCCCAAAACTGGGAAACATTTTGGGGCCTACTACTACCAGAGACACCATGAGGTAGGGGAGAGTCTTTGCGCTCATTCCGTGTGATCTACGGAATGCAGAAGGCGTCGTCTCAAGTACTATCTCTATATGTAATCACGATCCTTTTATGTTGATTGACTTCGGATCAACACACTCTTTTGTAACTTATGCATTTTCCTCTAGATTGAATAGACCTCTAGAATCATTGCCATATTTGTTATGTGTATCTGCTCTATCTGGGGAATCTGTGTTATGTACATTTGTGTGTTGATTTTATGATATGCGTATTGGGAATGCTACTTTGTATGTAGATTTGTTACCCTTGGACTTTAGACATTTTGATGTAATTCTAGGTATGGACTGGTTATCTAAATACTGTGCCACCATTGATTGTGTAACGAAACAAGTTGTATTTAGACCACCAAGATAGAAAGAAATTGTGTTTGTGGGTAATGGGGCAGTGCCTCTACCTTATTTGATATCTGTAATGAAAGCATGTAAATTGATCAGGAGAGGGTGTCAGGGTTACTTGTGTAGTGTATTGTTTGAACAATCTATGAACGTTGAATTGAACAGTATCCCTATTGTTAGAAGGTTTCCAGATGGTTTCCTAGATTACTAGGAGAATTGGTTGACAAGGGGATAGAGTTTACTATTGATGTTATGCCAGACACTCAACCTATCTCAAAAATCCCCTACAAAATGTCTACTGCTGAAATGAAATAACTGAAAGAACAATTGCAAGACTTATTTGACAAAGGGTTTATCCGACCGAATACTTCACCATAAAGTGCACCTGTATTATTTGTGAAAAAGAAAGATCGAACCTTGGACTTGTGTATTGACTACCATGAACTGAACAAGGTAACGATAAAGAATAAATACCCTTTACCCCGTATTGATGACTTGTTTAATCAATTGAGGGGATCACAAGTATTTTCCAAAATTGATTTGAGATTCGGGTATCACCAGTTGAAGGTAAAAGTAGAAGATGTTGAGAAAACTGCATTCCGGACAAGGTATGGTCACTATGAATTTCTTGTTATGCCATTTAGAGTGACTAATGCCCCTGTAGCACTTATGGATCTGATGAACCAAATTTTTAAGACTTACCTTGATGATTTCGTTGTGGTTTTTATTGATGATATCTTGATATATTCAAAAAGTAGACTTGAACATGAACACCAGTTGAAAACTGTCTTGCAAACACCTAGAGAAAAGAAATTATTTGCTAAACTAAAGAAGTGTGAGTTTTGGCTGGATGAGGTTGTTTTCTTCGTGCATGTTATCAACAAATAAGGGATTTCAGTAGACCCGTAGAAAATAGAGGCAATTGTGAAGTGGCCTACTCCAACAAATGTAACAGAAGTCCACAGTTTCATGGGTTTGGCTGGGTACTATAGACAGTTTGTGAAAGATTTTTTGAAAATAGCTATACCACTTACTCAACTCACACGCAAAGGACAACCGTTTAAATGGACTGAGGAAAGGGAGTTTGCCTTTCAAGAATTAAAGATGAGACTAACCACTATACCAGTTTTGACATTGCCCTCAGGTATAGAAAACTTTGTGATATATAGTAATACTTCTTACAAAGGTTTGGGTTGTGTACTAATGTAGAATGGAAGTATGATTGCTTATGCCTCCCCACAATTGAGACCGTATGAAAAGAACTACCCAATACATGATTTGGAGTTAGCCGCAGTTGTGTTTGCTTTGAAAATTTAGCGACATTACATGTATGGGGCAAGATGTGAAGTTTACACAGATCACAAAAGCTTAAAATATTTCTTTACTCAAAAAGAACTGAATATGCGACAGAGAAGATGACTTGAGTTGATAAAGGATTATGACCTTCAGATTCAATACCATCCAAGAAAGGCCAATACAGTTGCCGATGCACTGAGCAAAAAATCAATAGGGAACTTAGCTTGCCTACTCACAGAACAAAGAGAAATCTTACAAGATTTTGAGAAAGCTGAGATTGAAGTCGTGTTACATGAGCAAGCTGGGTTGATAGCCGCCATTTCAACTAAGCCAACAATAGTTAATGAAGTCAAGCAGAGGCAAAAAGAAGGTGAGTTCCTCAAGGAAATAATTGGTGAGTTTAAAACAAATCCAAAATCAGAATTAAGCATTGATAATGAAGTGTTGAGATTTCAAAATCGATTATGTGTCCCAAACATTCCTGAACTAAAGAAGAGAATCCTAGATGAAGCTCACAAGTCGATGTTTGCTATGCATTCGGTTAATAAAAAAATGTATTAGGACTTGAAGCAAAGCTATTGGTGGCCCAAAATGAAGAAAGAGATCGCAGAGTATGTGTCCAAGTGTTTTCAATGTCAGTAAGTTAAAGCTGAACATCAGAAACCAGGTGGTCTACTGCAATATCTCCGTATTCTGAAATGGAAGTGGGAGTATGTGACCATGGACCTTGTTGTTGGCCTATCTCAAACTCCTAGAAGTATGGATTCTATTTGAGTTATAGTTGATAGACTAACCAAATTTGCACAATTTCTACCTGTGAAGACCATTTTTGATACTTATAGATTAGCCACTATATATGTTGACGAGATTGTTTGTTTACATGGAGCTCCGATATCTATTGTATTGGATATAGATCTGAAATTTGTATCTAGATTGTGGAAAAGCCTGCAAAGAGCAATGGAAACAAAACTGAGATTCAGTATCGCGTTCCATCCATAAACAGACGGGTAATCAAAATGGACCATACAGACTTTGGAAGACATGCTCATAATGTGTGCTTTAGATTTTCAAGGGAGCTCGGAGGACTATTTGCCACTAGCAGAATTTGCATACAATAACAGTTTTCACTCCAGCATCAATATGGCACCATATGAAGCTTTATATGGTAGGAAGTGTAGATCGCCAATTTATTGGACAGAAGGCGGGAATAGAACTTTACTTGGGCCCGAAATTGTGCAAGACACTTATGAGAAGATTAAAATCATCCAACAAAGGCTCAAGACAGCACAAAGCCGACAAAAGAACTATACGGATGTTTGGAGAAGGCCTATTGAGTATGAAGTTGGTGACCATGTATTTATTCATGTGATTCCAATGAAGGGCCAGTTGAGATTTGGTAAGAAAGGTAAATTGTCACCCCGTTACATTAAGCCGTTTCAAATTTTGGAAAAACTTGGTCCAGTTGCTTATAGGGTTGCCTTGCCACCAGAATTCGAACAAATGCACAATGTGTTTCATGTATCGATGTTGAGGGGTTATCTCTGAGATCCATTTCATGTGATTGACTACCACCGGATGGCACTTGATGAGAATATAGAATACGAAGAATAGCCAGAATGGATCATTGACTAGCAAGTAAAGCAATTAAGAAACAAGTCCATCCCAATGGTGAAAGTAGAACGCAAAGAACACTATGGGAAGGACGCTACATGGGAAAAGGAGGATGAAATGTGGCTACTCTATCCACATTTGTTTCTGGGAGGAGGTAAAATAAGTTTGGAGGACCAAACTTCCTAAAGGGGGAAGATTGTGATAACCCTATTTTGTGTTATGCTAATTAATCTTAATTGTGAGTGTGATTATATGTCTGATATGATTTTGAGTGTCAATTATATGATTATATGTGTTTTGAATTTCTATCTGTTTACCGTAGGAAAATCTTTTTAATTTTCTGCTACAAGATTAAATTGAAGGCCGTAGAGGTGACATAAATTCAAATTGACTGTATTTTTGCGATTAGCATGATTTTTAGAGCTTATAGTGAGATTTAATTAAAAATTAATTCGGATCAAAATAATTAGTTTGAGTTGATTAAAGGGCAAATTACACTAATAATCCCTATAATTTGGGACTCGTGTCACTTTAGTCCCTGACTTTTCAATTGTGACACATTTGACCATGAATTTCGCATCTTGTTTCAAATAAGGACAATTGAACATACCATTGCTTAATTTCAAGGGCAAAATCATCAATTTGATAAAATATAAACTAATTTGACAAAAATAAATGTCAAAAAAATATTTTAAAATTTTTAAAAATTATTTCTACACACTAAAGATAAAATTATGTAAAATTGATAAAAATTAATAAAAATTACATGATTAATTTTTAAAAATTAATTTTACATGATCACCATTCAAATACATAATAAAAATTAATTTGGTAAAAAACATAAATGTCTAAAATATTTATCAATTTTATAAAATTTTATCTTTAGTAGATAGAAATAATTTTAAAAAAATTCAAAAATAATTTTTTGACATTTATTTTTGTCAAATTAATTTATATTTTATCAAATTGACGAATTTGCCCTTGAAAAATCCAATAGTATCTTCAATTGTCCCTATTTGAAACAAGATTTAAAATTCAGGGTTAAATGTGTCACAATTGAAAAGTCAAGAACCAAAATGATACAAACTCCAAACTATAAGGACCGTTGGTGTAATTCATCCTTAATTAAATTAAGCATAATAACTTAACCAAAAGCAAATTTGATTAGGCAAGCATATATAAGAGCCTATTTACACTCATGCTCATTCTTTTTTAGCTCATTTTCATAACTTGGCTGAAAATATACTCTAGAGAGAGAGACGATTGTAGAGAGAGGGAGAGAGTGCAATTGGAGATTTGAGCTCACAACTTGAAAACTTGAAGAATCAGGCTCAAAGACTAGCCCAATTAAGAAGATTGAAGCTTCTAGGTGAGCAATTAAACTCTAGAGTATGAGTTAAGTTCATAAAATGAGAATTCAAAGTATATATGAAGTTAAATACGTGAATTAAGCTTAATTGGATGAATTAGAGATCATTAGATGCATGCATATAAGAATTGGCCATAATCTTGCATCTTTGGATGTGTAGCATGTTGATCATGTTATCTTGAGGGTTGCTTGACACATGCATGTAAGAATTTCCATACATTGAAGCTTAATTTCAAGCCTTGAAGGTTGTCTATGCAAGATACAAAACATAGAATGTGTATACATAAAGTTTATGGTTTGAAATTTGTTAAATTCATGGAATTTTGAACTATGGTTGTGAGTTATCTTCAAAAATATGTTTTTGGGAGTGTGCTTGCATATTTGAGTGTATTATACATGAATTGGACCATTAGAATTGCTTTTTGGACTTCAAACAGAATTTCGGGAATTCCAAAATTCGACTTGTCCGCTCGAGTGGAGAAAGTCTAGCTCGAGTTTGAAAATTAAGCTCCTAGAAGTTTTGCAGATATTTGCACGGTGGCTCGAGTGGCAAACGTTGTGCTCGAGTGAACCCTGTTTTGCAAGACTCCTCGCTCGAGCGTCAGAAGTCTCACTCGAGTGTAAAATTCCTGCAACCAGTACTTTTACAGAGTTTTATAGGTCGCTCGAGCGACCAAAGTTGCGTTCGAGCGGAGAGCCCTATTTTAGAAATTTTGAACAGTTGTTTTATTTTCCGTTTTCCGTTCTCTTTCATTTATAAGCACTCTTAGGCATGCATTGAACATTGTAAATGAACTAAAGGGGTAAGAAAGAGGTCTAAGAGAAATAAATAAGTTAAGAACGGATTAAATTGTTTGTGACCCAATGTGTTATGAAATGTGTAGGGTCAAGCACGAGGGCAAATCCATCGACGGAACACTGTGAGTAATTGTAGACTCGACTTTCTTCGCACACCCCCCTTTTGGAGAGGCGTGAATTGGTCCTACAGTTCGGACTCCCGTCACGGTTCTGAATCTAATCTCACAAAGTGTAATGTGAAACTGATAAACACCAAAGAGTCCAATCCGAAAAATCACGCATGCGGTTTCATACAATCCTATCCTAGTTTTGTCAAGAACTAGGGTTTCACTATGCACACATGCGGTTTCATACAATTCTGCATTCGGTGAGCAACCTGTCCTAATTTGAAACAGTCTCTATGGCTTCCGATATGCAACTAGGTCAATTGGTCGAAAAGGGTGCCTCAGCAAGACCACCTAATATACCTCTCGCCCCCAACACCAAGAAGTGAAAGGAGGATCAAACGGTACAGCGGTAGTCCAGATCCAAGGTTTGTGTTCCCATCGTGGCAGAGCCCGTAACCAGTCAGCCTTATGGCATGCTTTTCCAAGCAAGCCTCCGGCAAACCGTTCAGGAATAGCAGATGGAAAACACTGTGACTTAAGCGCACCTATGCAAATGGAATGCAAAGAAACACATAAGTGTAGATAAAACAACATATCATGAGTTTGAGTCAAGTTCTCTAAATCCCCAGCAGAATTGTCAAAAACTGTGGACTCGACTTTCTTTGCGCGCCCCCATTTCGGAGAGGTGCGAATTGGTCCTACAGTTTGGACTCCCATCACGGTTCTGAATCTAATCTCATAAAGTGCAATGTGAAACTGATAAACACCAAAGAGTCCAATCTGGCAAATCATTTTGGAAAATTTATTTTAGATTAAATAATGCCAAAACTGGACTGCTTTGCCAGATTACAGAGTCGCCACCTAAATATTTTATTTTTGAAAAATTTAGGAAACCCTGACTCGTGCCAAAGGCCACGTGTCTGTCATCACCAAAGTTGCCTCGACTCGGGAACTTGGGTAAGAGAGGGGAAGGTCCTGAAATGAGTACCCCCGCTCACCCAATCAAAGGATCGGCCTCTAATAAGCATGATATGTTGTTTTATAAACCTCATGTGTTCTTATTCTGATTATTAATCTAACTTTACTATATGACGCACACAAGTAAGTATAGACTAAATCGTGAGAATTTGAACAAAATAACTCATGTTTGTTTTTGAAAACGGTTTGAAGGTACCACTCTCAAGTGGGCTAAAATGTGGATTTGTCACCCTCAAGTGGGCTTAAAACATGATTTGCCACTTCGTAAAGTAGGCTTAAAACTCACAATCATCGAATTGTTCCAATTCAAGCAATAAAGCCTCCATCCACAGACACTCATGCAATTAATCACTTAAGTAAATAGCCTCATGGCAAGCATGCTATCATGGTAATACTCACACTCATGCAAGCATGCTAAAGCATAAAACTTACAGTGTACTCTGAGCCAAAGCAAAAGCTAGTTAGAAATATGCATGATCCTGACTATATTAAGATGCCTAATGCAACGCATGCAAAAATGCAACTAAATAGGCTCGGCTACCTAATATGGCATACGAAGCAACTTGAACAACATGCTTTTAAACATGTATTCAAAGAAGTATTGAAATACGATGCAATTTGAATGATGCACCGAGCCCAGTGCATGCAAGACAAATGAATGATGCAAACATGCAAGCATAAGGCATGCTAATTGAAACGTGTTCTAAACTAACCACTGAAAGCGGTTAAGTAAAAGGGTGAAAGACGTGGGGTTGGAAGACATGCACACACACATGCACACTTATTACAACAATACGCCCTCTCGAAGGAGGGTCCGAATAATTAAGCTAAGCTACACTAAGCTAGGCGAATTATTACAAACCAACTAATTAACTATTCTAGATAATTAATTATTACAACACAATTGAATAACTATCTATACTAAACTAATTAAAATATTACAACACTTGAATCGAACAATTAGCTAGGCTAACTAATTGAAACAATTAAATGGCCTCGAGGGTGAGGGATGTATGCATGCTCGGTTGGCTTCATTCCGAAAATCCACCGCTTTGCCCTTAGATGCCTCTGTTTGCACTTTGCTTTGATTTCTAAACATTACACCAAATTTCAAACTGCTTCTGCTCCACTTTAGGAACACTTTGAACAACTTTTCCACTAATGGCCGGTCGGCTACCATAGGTGGTTGTCGGCCACTACTACTGGCCGGTTGGCCACTGTTTGTGGCTATTAGTCACCATTGGTGGCCGATTGGCCACCCTTTCCCTGGAATTCTCCTTTTTGCTTTGAAGCACAGCCACAAACAGCAACAATTATAAGCTAAAACCAGCTTTGAGAGGTCAAACAAGACCTCGTAGAACCTCAGCTCCAAGGTAAAGGTGTTTGGCTAAAGGTCTTAGAACAAAAATATAGAGAATTCCCACTTTCAAGCACAAAATAAGGAGAGAGAGAGAGAGAGAGAGAGGAAAATTTTGCTCACAAAATTGTGTAACCCCTCAAATGAGGGGAGATACCTCCCCATATATAGAAAAATAAGCCAAAAGCTTGGCTTCATCCCTCCATACACGTGTATGGAGATGAGCATCAATGATCAACAGTTGGCACAGCTGGCAAATAAATATCTGAAAAATGAGAAAAATGGCCATTGACCATCATTAGTGGCCGACCGGCCATCAATGTAGTCGACCAGCCACCACTAATGGCTGACAGGCACAAGCTATGGCCGATGGACACTGGGGATGGCCAACAAGCCACCCTCTCCTCTAGATTCAAAGCAAAAAGCTCTTGGTCCACAACCAAGCACAAAACAGACAAGTTGAGAGGCTCCAAGGCAAGGCGCTCAGCCGAGATCTTCAAGGTCTCAAAACGAACACGAGCATGCAAAATCATCGGGTGTTCAAATGATGACGTCCAAGTCTTGAGGACGGTCAAAAATGGAGTGTCTACAACTGCCCCTTTTTGACAAAACTCAGAAGTCATGAAATGACGGGAGTGAATGTCAAAGCCTAGAGACGACCCATTTTTTATAAGGCCGAAGACTTAGACAAACAAGCAATCAAAACACAGAACCGTTGCACCCACAGGATGCCTACGTATCCCTTTTCAAGGAATCAAACCAGCGTAGTTCTGGGGCAAGATGCAAATGACATGCATGATGTAGGACATAACTTATGATCATACAATGAGACTGCAACGAAACATCTAGATGCAAACACCATGTAGAGAAACATTACAGCAAACTCGTACATAAGTTAGTTAACATGAACCAAACCACATTTCATGCGGAAAAGATGTAAGAAAATTATGCAATCTTAACTGCACATTATGCTGGAAAGGTAAAGAGCACACCAGCACCGGGTGCACTCGAGGCGGCAAACAAGATTTCAACGCATGACACACGCGAGGAAATAAATAGTGATAACAAGTGAAACACATTCAACTATTATGCAACTGAAACAAAGAGCGGTATAAGCATTGGAATTTGTCCAGATGCATTTAACCAAAGCATCCTAACGCGCCGTGCACGAAAGGAAAAAGGAAGTAATGCAAACACCAGAGGGTGGTATAGACATTAGAGCACATTCCAATGTTTCTGACCAACGGAGTGGTATAAGCGTCGGGAGACGGTCCAAACGCTTCTAACCGCAAAGGAGTGGTATAAACATCAAGCACACGTCCTAATGTTTCTAACTGAAGGACTGGTATAAGCGTCGAAACACAGCCCAAACGCTTCTAACCGCAAGGTAGGTCTAAGCGTCGGACACACGATTCCAACGCTTCTAACCGGAAGGGTGGTATAAGCGTCGGACACATGATCCAAACGCTTCTAACCAGAGGGAAGTGGTATAAACATCGGGTACACGTCCCAATGTTTCTAACCAAAGCAGGGTATAACCATTGGGCACACAACCCAATGCTTCTAACCAAAGAGGTGGTATAAACACCGAGCGTACCTAAGTGTTTTTAACCAACAAAGAAGTGGTGTAAACAGTGGGCGTACCCGAGTATTTCTAACCAACAAAGCGTGGTGTAAGCATCGGGCGTACCCGAATGCTTCTAACCAGCAGGGGAGGTATAAGCCTTAGACACACGTCCAAACACTTCTAACCAAAGGAGTGGTATAAACATCGAGCGTACCCGAATGTTTCTAACCAACAAGGTGCGGTGTAAGCACCGGGCGTACCCGAATGCTTCTAACCAGAACAAGGTGTCGATGTAAACACCGGGCATACCCGAATGTTTCTAACCAAGGGGGTGCGGTGTAAGCACCGGGTGTATCCGAATACTTCTAACCAGAACAAGGTGTCGGTGTAAACATCAGGCATACCCAAATGTTTCGAACCAACGGGGTGCGGTGTAAGCACCGGGCGTACCCAAATGCTTCTAACCAACACAAGGTGTTGGTGTAAACACCGGGCGTACCCGAATGTTTCTAACCAACAGGAGTGGTGTAAGCACCAGGCGTACCTGAATGCTTCTAACCAACAAAGTGTTCAAAGGACAGGAATAATCTTACCCGGAATTCCTCTAAATGAACCGTACATACAATATCGTCTAGTTACACCAGCTTTGAATAAACCATACATACAATATCGTGTCTGCATAAGAAAGAGACTTAATAGATACAGCAAGATAGGAATGCATATTCTATGCAAGATTGGCAGCATGTTCTATGCGAACGTGAAGAGCACATATTCTATGCGAATGTAAGGTCATGCACAATGCAATAAAACGCGACATGCACATTCTACGCAAACATGAGAACATGTCTAGCGCAATGCAATGCAATGCAGCATCCACATTTTGTGTACAATGACAACTATACATTATTCAATGCAACATCAATAGCATGTCCAACGCAAAACACCGAGTAAAAGACTGCGCGTCTTAACCAGACCGATTCAATTGTAGCCTCCGATTTACCTCTCGGAGAAGTTGCAACAAGTTAAAAGGATACACCTCGTGCATGCTGAGCATCACATACTGAAAACACAGTCCTGAGTTTGCGCGGAGGCCACTTGAGCTTAAAAACTATACTTCCCTTGCACTTTCTTTAAGGGATCAAGGCACAAAACAACAAAATAACATCCAAGGAGAGCATCAGAGGCCTGCCGGCCACTCTAGGAAGCCACTAGCCACCCATTGGCCACAAAATAATGCCATCGGCCACAAATGTGGGCGGTCGGCCAACACTGGTGGCCGGTCGGCCACCGATGACAGATTCGGGGCATTTTTGGCATTTCACCATGGGTCTTTAAATATAGGGTTCCAAACCCTATTTCTTCACTTCTCCCTTGCCGAAAACACTCCCCTTTTGCTCTAGATCATTTTTCCCTTCTGATCCAAGCTTCAAACGCATTTTCCAACGTCTTACAAACGTCCGATTCGATAAACCCTCATAGTTTACAACACTTTGAACCAATTGAAAAGTGGTTTCGATGTTCTCTTCTTGATTTCCATCACTTGGGGTTTGTTTCCCCCAAGTTACCCTTGACTTCGGTGCCCTTTTTCGAGTCTTGACATTTTCTTCCATTTTTTCTCTTATCGGAGTTGACTTTTTGTTGACTTTTGGCATTCCCACCCATTTTCTAGATTTTCGACCATTCTCTCATCCTTCCTCAAGATGGCGAACGACATCCCACACAAAGGAGCTCCCTCGGGAATGGAGATAGATCCAGAGTTCGAGCCATTACCACTCAGCATTCGGCTATTCGACCCTACGACGTACCATCCTAAGGTATACGTGCTACCTCCCGATAGCATCCGCCAGTTCAGGGGGTTTGCGCGAAGTGCACCAGAGGACCTCTTGCTACGCAAGCTAGAGTCACATCTATCCCATGGCGCCTCTGAGGTATATACTTTCTCTTTATTTTCTGCAATGTAAGTTACAGTTCTTGTATAGCTCACACTGCCTTTCACCTGTTCATCCCAAACACACTTGTGCACTGTATTTCTTACACTGCCTTGCATTTGTTTGTCTTGCTTACAGGGGGATTCATATGCCTTTCGCGGATACGAGACCACCTCCGCGAGGGAGTGGTATATGGAGCTTCCTGACGCCGTCTGTCACATCGTCGACGAGGCTGGCTTCGGCGCATTTTGCATGGGGCTCTCACGTCTCATCGCGAGCCAGCCTCTACTGGGCGCTTTAGTAAAGAGGTGGTGGGATACCACTGATTCCCTCCATTTCTCTACAGTATGGGAGATGACAATGTATCCTTTTGACTTCTCTATGCTCACCGATATAGTAGTAGGGGGTCTTTTAATTCCTTACGACACCAATATGGGCGAGTGGAAGGCCACTTAGATCTACCTGCTAGGGATTCGCCCAGCCATCTCCCGATTAGGGATTGTGCGATATACGTGGTTCACCGATCATTTCAGAGGGACGAAGCCAACGACTGGCGAGGAGACCGAGTACTACGCCCGGGGCTTCCTCATGTTCCTATTTGGTACTACTCTGTTCACCGACTGGGCAAACACTGTTGGGCTCTACCTCATTAGCGCTTTGGTGGACCTATCTCGTGTCCGATTCTCTAACTGGGGCGGCGCAGGCTTGGCCACATTATACGGATACATGAGCTCCACCTCCCGCCGAAGTGGGCATCTGCTAGGAGGCTACTGGAGAGCCTTAGAGGTACACCCTACCCTTCTGCTTTTCATTTCTGCTTCGCATTTCTTGTATAGCACACGCACCGTACACTGCACTGCAAACCATCTGCTTTATGCTTTACATTATCTGTACACTGCACACACTGTACACTGCACTACAAACCATCTACTTTCTACTTTACATTATCTGTATACTGCACACATTTTATACTGCACTACAAACCATCTACTTTCTGCTTTACATTATCTGTATATTACACACACTATACACTGCACTGCACTGCACTGCAAACCATCTGCTTTCTACTTTACATTATCTGTATACTGCACACATTGTACACTGAACTACAAACCATCTGCTTTCTGCTATACATTATCTGTATTCATCTGATATATACCCACTGTTGTCCTTCCACTTTTCGCAGCTATGGGTGTATGCCTATTTCCCGAGGCTCACCCCAGAGCCAGAGGTAGAGATACCACCCATCGTGCCATATTCACACAGATATGACAGGAGATGCCAGCGGAGGCCCCAAGAGTCATTCTCTTTCTTCTGCCGATTCTTCGATACCGTGACCGCAGCAGAGGTAACTCAACCCTTTTAGTCATTTCAACTTTACTTCATGTTGCATATACAATAGCAGCTAACAGTTTGTATATTGACTATTTGCAGATCACCTGGCAGCCGTGGGTAGTGATGCCTGACGGGGTTAGAGATCAGTTTGCCGGCGCGCGGAAGGCTTCCCGATTTTAGATCTTGCTCAAGGGCCCAATTTGTCGAGTATGTTCTTAGGGGAACGATTCCTGCGACAGAGCCTCAGCTTGCCTGAGTCGATAGTCCCAATGTTGCCTCCCACATACATGAGGGTCACAGAGAGGTACACCACACAGGAGATGATTGACTTCACGAGACGTTGAGACGCTGACTTCTTCAAGCTTGAGGGCGATTACACTGCCTTTATCTAGACATACCTCATGCCGCCTTTGACTAGGGCCCGTGGAGGTGAGAGAGCCAAAGCTCCACCGACAGGGGAGAGAGCGGGAGGATCCAGGGCATCCTGAGCTCATGATGGCCCCCAGGCGAGGCAGAGGGCGGGGTGGCCAAAGCTGCCCACTACACTGACCTGTTAGGGATGTTTCGGGGAGACCTATCAGATTCCCATTGAGCCCGTACCAGCTGGTCACGAGCTTGTCGGAGTTCAAGGCCCGACCCAGATATGTACCACACTTTACATTTTGCATATTCAATTCATTTCAGTTATGCTTTGTAAATCACTAATCATCTCAACACATTTGCAGGCTTCCATAAAGTACACTGGACAGGCTCTCGAGCTGGCGGCCTCTCTGATGGGGATGGTTCAGATGAGCCTGAACCTTCTCAGTCTTTACAAGATTCCAGTAAGTCCCTTCAATTTGCGTTTCATGCCATGAAATTTTCTGCTGATACATTAGCACTTCAACTACAATTTGCCCCATACTGATCTGAATACATTACATTGACAACACTGCATTGATACACTGCTCCCACACATTGCATGCAACACTATACTCATCTTTGCATCCAATATATACCACAGCTGATGTATTTGAGAAACTGTTCTTTTCAGGTCCTTTTTTAGATGCCAGCCCCATCGAGCGCCTCGGCGGGAGCTGCAGCAGGACCTTCAGTGCCTCCCCTGACAGCAGAAAGAGAGAGACGAGGGACTCCGACACACAGCCGAGGCAGAGCTAGGCCTACTCATGACGAGAGCAGTCCACTAGAGCCTATCCCTGATGATGATGAGACAGACGAGGACGGGGAGCCAACGAACCTGCAATCAGAGTCATCTGAGAGTGGAGGCGACGGCACCGGCTCGGGTTCTGAGGGCAGTGACGATGCTGAGGATAGCTTCGGCTCAGATTCGGATAGCGGTACTGATGGCGATAACTCCGAGTCCATGCCCAGGAAGAGGACGAAGAGGGCCTCTCGATCCTGAGATGAGCGGCACTAATTTAGATGCTTTTGCTTTATTTTCTTTTTGCTAGTTGTTTGAGCACATTGTACAGCCTTAGGCAATTTTATTTTCTTTAAAACTTGTACACTCTGTAAAAAGAAACCATGATTGGAATGAAAACAGTTTTTTGTTTAAAAAGTGTTGCATTTTATATTCTGAACATTCATCGCATCACACCATTTTACACAAAAACAAGATTAATGGAAATTGAAGATTGTATTGGCAATTGCTTAATCAGGTAGTGAACCAACCAACACATAATAAATAGAGTAAAACAACTCAATGAAGAAAACAACGACTCAATAGTCAAAACAAATACAACTCGATAAACAAAAGCAACAACTCGATAAGCAATTTGACAAAATTCTTAAAGAGAAATCGAGGAGATGCACCAAGAGTGAAGAAAATGTAGGTTCATAGCACTTTCAACACATGGATGGCCTAGAGGGAAAACTGGGAGGCCATCGGCCATGAAAAGATACTGTCGGCCATCAAAAATCGTTGTCAGTCACTAGTACTGGCCAGTCGGCTACAGAAGTGGCCGGTCGGCCACCAGTGTAAAGAACCTCTAGATTATTTCCATTTGTTTTCCACTCAGCACCTTATCTTCTACAAAAGCTCCAGCTTCCTGGTTTCTTCATTTCAGTTCTGTTTTTGCTTCAAATGGAGCCCTTTTTCACCGAAAAACTCTCTGACTGGATTGCGAACTTAGATGGCTCGGAAAAATCAAATTTCTGGGGTTTCAGGATAAATGCACTATTCCCGCTAAGTCGTACTCCGCTGTGTTTTCCATTCTTCCATGCCGTGGCTAGATGTTGGAACCCGGTTACACATGTTTTTAGCTTTGGGGGACAAGAGATATGCCCCACAATCGAAGAATTCCAAACTTTAATAGAATCCCAGTGCGACGAGGGAATCTTGACCCAGTCTCGTTTTGGTCACATCCAAGCTTTAGGATAGATGTGTAGGCTCACTTTACATGATGCTCGATCTTTAGTTCACAACAGGGAGCTAGACATTCCAAATCTCATTGATCGATTTTCTGATGTCGGCAACCATGGCGATTGTCTTTGGCAAAGTTTTCAACAACATGCCCTTTGCTTGTGCATGTTGGCCCATTTCCTACTTGCCCTTGGCTTCGGAGGGTCTAACATTTGCTTGATAGAAGTTGCCCAAGGCTTGAAGGAGGGCAACAACTACATTGGCTTGACACTAGCCGAGACTTTGATTGGCTTGGATGCTTTCCATCGCTGGGAGACGACCAGGTTCGCAGGAAGTCCACTACTCTTGCAAGTAATGTTTCCCACCCTTCTCACATATGTTTCTCACATCACTCGGCCCTCAGGCTCTGTTTTTCTCTCAAAACCTTTTCTCACTTTTTCTTACCACGTACACCTTTCTATTTTTTAATCTCTCTTATTTTTCATCCCTCCCCAAGTTTGGCTCATGGACAGGTTGAAAGTAGTGAACTCTTGTCCTGTATCTTCAACGCGCGGCTATTTCTTTCACCAATGGCTAGTTGATTTCCCGAACAAGGGGTGGCGGTGCCAATGGATGTGCAACAGGTCTACTGTTGACATTGTTTGGCGTTGCCCCTGGTTTGATCTGCCTGAGACGAGCTACAGCATGTCTAGCCAACCTGGCATTCAGTTGATTGGCTTGACACACTGTGTCTTCTACTTTCCATTCTAGTTCCGGCATCAGTTCGGTTACAACCAGACTTGCCCAGAAGAGGGGGTGGAGTACCCAGCTTCATTTCCGATTCGAGGCTCACAGCTAGCTCGGTATTCCACTACATGGAGGACAAGAGAACTTCTGGCTCCCACTCCCACTTTCAGTTACGTCCTTTCTGGCAAATACATAACCTGGCTTGAAGATAAGGCACAAACCGGGCCCACTTTGGCATCTAAAACTTCCACAAGCTCTGGAAGGGGACGCAGAACACCTGACTCAACTATGTCCCAAGTTTATTGCTTTAATCTGTACTTTTAAGTTTTTCTTTTGAATGTAATAAAAAGAAACTTCGATTTGTTTCAAGAGTTGGAGAACTCTATATTGAAATCAATGAAATTGAAGGTTGTGGGTACTGAAAATTTTCATTTTGGTCCGAAAATGGTCTAAGTTGTGAAAAGATTAATTTGAACAAAATCAACTTTTATTAAAATTTTTCAAAACCATTTTCAGTAAGGATCACAATTGGACACACCCGAGATCTATCGCTGAGATGTACAGCCCCGAATCCAATAACTAGAAAGTTGTCCCTTGTCTGAATAGCACTGCACTGTACTGTAACCAGCTCTTATAGCAAAGATCACAACCAAACTCTTGGATGCAGAAAAGACAAAGATGACCAAAGCAATCACAAGGACACAGTTGATTTGGAAGTGTTTATGGCTGGACTTCAAAATGAAGTTGCCTATGTATCCCAAAGATGGAAATCAAGCCTTACGTAGTTCGGTTCGGGTTCACTCAGGTTTTAACACTCTCCTTTTGCGCTCTAACTTTTGCTAAGGTCGCCCTTTTTGGGTTTTCAACCTTGCGAGCTCAGTTTTTCTTATTTCAAATTTTTTGTGCTCTAACTTTTGCCTAGGTCGCCCTTTCGGGTTTTCATCCTAGCAAGCCACTCAAGGGTAGTATTTCTTCAACTTGTCCATGTTGATCGGTTGGGAGAATTCGAGGCCATCTAAGTCCATAAGAATGACAGCTCCACCTGACCAAATAAATTTGATGATGTAAGGACCAGTCCAATTGGGTTTGAACTTGCCCCTAGGGTCATGCATGGGAGCTTGATTGTCTTTAAGCACCAAATCCCCTTCTTTCAGATTCCTAGACTTAACTTTCTTGTTTAAAGCCCTGGTAATCCTTCGTTGATAACCTTGGACGTGGTACAGTGCATTCGGCCTTCTTTCGTCGAACAACATAAGTTCCTCAAACCTACTCTGCTACTAATTTGCTTCCGCTATTTGGCACTCAGCCATAACCCGTAGCGATGGAACCTCAACTTCAATCAGCAGAACAACCTCTATCCCATAAACCAGAGAATATGGAGTTGCCCCAGTAGAAGTTCGAATTGATGTTCTGTAGCCCCAAAGAGCAAATGGCAGTTTATCTGGCCAGTCCCTGTAGGTTTTCACTATCTTCTGCAAAATGTGCCTGATATTCTTGTTGGCAGCCTCAACTGCTCCGTTAGTTTGCAGCCTATATGTGAATGACTTATGAAAAACCACATTGTATTTCTCCAACAAGTAGATCACTTCGTTCTTGAAGTGGGAACCATTGTCCGAGATGATCTCATTCGGGACCCCATACCGACAGATAATGTTATTCCTGATAAACTTGGCTACATGTGACGCTTTCAGCACTGCATAGGATTGGGCCTTGACCTACTTTGTAAAGTAGTCTATCGCCACCAAGATGTACTCATGCTCATTTGACCCCTTCGGAGTAACTGCCCAATAACATCAATTCCTCAAACTGAAAATGGCCATAGTGAAGTCATGTTGTACAGCTTCAATGGCGGGGACGTTCATGCAATTTGTATGGATTTGGCATTTGTGGCATCGTCGAACAAAACCAATACAATCATTCTCCATAGTTGACCAGTAATAACCCTATCTGAGAATCTTCCGAGCTAGCATCACTCCGCTCATGTGCGCTCCGCACTCTCCTCCGTGGATGGCCTCCATCAGGCGCTTCGACTCTTCTGTATCGACACACAGTTTATGCATTCCCAGATGGCCCCGTTTGTACAATTTACCCTCGCAGATGATAAACTGAGCAGCCATTCGCCGTATTGCCCTCTTATCTTTGGCATTTGCCCCTGGTGGATAAGCCTCATTTTCCAAGAAATTCCAGACATCAAAGTACTAGGGGTTTTGATCTTGTACTTCATCTATTGCGGCGATCAGCTCGTAGGCCGGCACATACCTCTATTCAATAATGATTGGATGCATCCAAACTCCCAAAAAGATGTCTATCATGGAAAATAGAGTTGATAAAGTGTCAGTGAACCTGTTGCTCTCTCTTAACAGATGCGTGAAGGTTAACTTCTCAAACCTGGGAATTAAAACGTCCAGAGTTTGGTGATAGATTTTCATCCTTTCTTCTTTAACCTTCCAGTCTCCTTTCGCTTGATACACAACCAAGTTCAAGTCCCCGATGACGTCTAACCTTTTTGTCCCTAGTTCCAGGACAGTTTCTAAGCCAGCGATACATGCCTCATACTCTGCTTCATTGTTAGATACCTTGAACCGGAGTTTGAAAGCTAAGGATATGTGGGAATTGTCGGGTGCTATCAACAACACCTCTATTCCATACCCGTATTGGTTAGACGCTCCGTCAAAGTACATAGTCCAAATCTCTTCTTCGACCTACAGAATGGCCTCATCTGGGAATAGATACTCTACTGCTTCATCTCCCTCCACTGGGTGATCAGCTAGGAACTCCGCTGCCGCTCTCCCTTTCACAGACTTGCGAGTCATGTACTTCAAATCAAATTTGGAGAGAAGAAGCAACCAACGGGCTAGTCTACCCGTAAGTGCTGGTTTCTCGAAGAGATATTTGATGGGATCTAATCTCGAAACCAGTATTACAGAGTGAGCTAACAGGTAGTGCCTCAACTTCTTGGTAGCCCATACCAAGGCCAAACAAGCCTTCTCCAGCGGAGTGTAACGGGTCTCATATTCCAGCATCTTCTTGCTCAGGTAATAGATAGCCTTCTCCACTTTATCCTCAGATTCCTGTGCAAGCATGGAGCCCATTGTCGTGTTGGTTACTGAAAGATACAATATTAACGGTTTCCCTGGCTCTGGCAGTGACAACACAGGTGGATTCTGTAGATACTGCTTGATCTGCTCAAAAGCAACCTGGCATCGATCATCCCATTAAAATTTCTTTCCTTTCTTTAGGAGACCAAATAGTGGTTCACAAGTCAAGGTTAATTTTGCAATAAACCGTCTTATGAATTGCACTTTACCTAGAAAGTCGTGCATCTCATTTTCAGTCCTTAGGGGTGGCATTTCTAAGATGGCCTTAATCTTGGAAGGATCGACTTCGATGCCTCTTTATGTAATCAAGAACCCCAGCATTTTCCCTGCTGTGACACCAAAAGTACATTTCTGAGGATTCAGTCGCAACCGATACTCTCTGATCCGTTGGAAAGATTTCTTCAAGAGGGTGTAGTGGCCCTCTCTTTCCTTGGACTTAACAATCATGTCGTCTATGTACACCTCAACCTCTTCATGGATCATATCATGCAAGATCGTAGTTGCAACCCGTTGATAAGTAGCCCCAGCATTCTTCAAACCGAATGGCATCACCCTGTAGCAGTTGGTTCCCCATGGCGTAGTGAAGGCAGTCTTCTCCCTATCCTCGGGTGCCATCAAGATCTGGTTGTACCTGGAAAACCTATCTATAAAGGAAAGCAGTGCATGCCCTACGGTGAAGTTCACTAATTCGTCGATATACAGTAGTGGAAAGTCGTCCTCCAGACTGGCTTTGTTCAGATCCCTGAAATCCACACACACCCGAATTCTACCATCTTTCTTCGGCACTGGAACAATGTTGGCCAACCAAGTAGGATACTCAGATACTAACAGGAACCCTGCATCTATCTGCTTGGTGACCTATTCTTTGATTTTCATAGCCCAATTCGGGCATATTCTCTGAAGCTTCTGCTTGACGGGTCGGGCCTTAGGGTCAAGAGGGATCCGGTACTGTACAATCTCAGGATCGATTCCAGGCATATCTTCGTAGGACCACGCAAAAACATCTTTGAAATCTTTTAATAAATCAACTAAGCACTCCCGTTCCTCCGAAGACAACGTGGACCCGATCTGGACCAAACACAGATCCTTCTAAGTAATTGAAGTGATTTCATCAACCAAAGGTTTTACAAACCTCTCCTCCTCTCGATCAATCAAATTTTTCAAAATCGAAGGAATTTCTTTCTCGTCGTTTTTATCAAAGTTTTGAAAGTCCTGATTAATGCAATAAACGAGTGGCACAGAAAAGTACTCAGAAACAACAATGGTACGATTCTCATTCATAACTTCCAGATCGTCCAATTCCTCGGTTACAACCGACTCAAAAGAAAAGGAAAAAGACGACCTGGACAAAACAATGGCATCCGGGTTATCACCTCCAAGAATAGCGGACTCTGACTTAGAAGAACTAGAATCTGATTCTGACTCCATAAACTCTATGGAATCAGATTTCGGTTCACTACCTAACTTAGAACTGCTGGACAAAAAGCCTTCCTCGTACTACCAAACGAGGGAGGGTGCGATAGATGCATCCAGAATACCGGAAGAAGGGCTCACAGCCGATTGATCTCCAATCATGGAAACAGAGAAGTCATCCCCCGAGCACTCCGGTGTGATCTGAGGATCTGAGAGGAGACAAGCCAGCGCTGCTCCCATCTCAAGTTTTATGCCATCGGACTCATCATCTTTGCACTGTTCGGCCTTAGCTGATAGGTCAGTCTGCTCTTCTGCAACTTTATCCCCTTGTAACTGTAGGTCGAAAAAGATCTCAAAGCCGGGCAAATGCCACTTCTCATAATTCAGCCATGGCTCAAGAAAGCCATAAAATGGGAAATTCTCCCCCTCCCAGACAAAGCTGCCGTTCAGGGTTCCTTGAATAGGTCTATGCACTAACTCATAGTGCTTCCCAGCTTGTTTAGCGTTGGCTCTTCTTGCCATCTCATTTCCCTTTCTTACCCAATCCTCTTTGGTAGGCGTGTAACCTAGACCAAAGGTATAAGGGTTGTGTGGCATTTCGGCCAATGCAGCAACGCCCTTCCGGCTGCTCCTTCCCAATCTCATTCCGGGTACATGTTGAAGCTTATTCATGAGGTGGACAGATTGCGCACTGACATATAGTCCTTCATCAATAGCCAGAATATCTTGCACCACTCGGGCCTCAGACAAAGTAAACCCAGACAAAAAGACATCCTCTTCGCTGTGTACAATTTCCAAGACCGGTGTAGTAGCCTCCAGCGGCGGATGTATGGAAGAGTTCCCAAAAACAATAGCTACCCCATTCCCATGGGGGTACTTCAGCATCTGATGTAGAATGGAAGAGACAGCTCTTACTTGGTATAACCACGGCTGTCCAATGAGTAAGTTAAAGGTGGCTCGCACATCTAAAACATGAAACTCGATGTCCTGTTGTGCTGGGCCAACCTGAGTTCTGATCCGTACTGTCCCCATCACCTCCTGACTGGTATTGTCATAAGCCCAAATCACCTGGGCTGTTGGTTCGAAATCTGCCAGCTTCAAACAGATAGCATAGGCTGTGCGTGACGAACATACATTAATTGCAGATCTCGTATCAACCAGGACAACTGGTATCCACTTCTCTTTACATTCCACAGAGATGTACAGTGGCTTGTTGTGCTTAGAGCCCTCAGGCGATAATTCTTTATTTGTGAAAGTCAAAGTCGGTGAAGTGCCACCCAGGAACACCAGTCGCACAAACTGCTCAGAGGTTGTGTCACTAGAGAGCTTAGCCTTATCCACTGCTGATAGGATGGGTTGTTTATGTACCTGTGAGGCCATGAGCAATCCCCAGATGGAGATGTCTGCTTGAATTTTTTTCAGCTGCTTCAGTACAGCTTCCTCTTCCAACAGTTTCTCTTTCTATTTCTCTACTTCCTTGTCTTTCCCTAATGCCTCTGGTTGATCCAGGCGTAGGGGCTTAAAATATTGCCCACTTCGAGTTGTGTGATCAACTTCTTTAGTATACCACGTATCATCGGGCAGATTCTATCTCCAGTCCTCATCAGTACGGGCAAGACGCAAATCATCGTCTTCCCACTACATTCCCTCGACAACTGACAAACAACTGTCCGGTCCCGCTGTAATTGTTCCCGTGTTCATAACTAATTCTGTCCCTATGGGGGCTTTGGCTTTTCTAGTCCTTTTATCAGTCTCAATTTTCTCTTGTTCGAACCGCTTCAGTGCGACCTTCTGTTCCGTATCAGCTATACACAAATTGCCCAATTCTTGAGCAAAATTCTTCGTACCGGTGCTCTCTGGCAACTTCCCTTTGTTGTCGACCATTCCGGCCGTTGCAGACATTCTCGTTTCCAACTGCCCCTACTTTGGTTGTGACCCCTCATCAATATCTAGCTCATTACTAAGCCACCATGTATTATCCGTTGATCCATTCACATCAACCAGTCGATCTGTACATTCCCCAGATCCTGTTCCTCAAAGAACTGCAGGTTACTGATGTCCTCCTCAAGCTCAGCTAAGTCATCCAGCCCCTGGCTCACCCCGTCCTCCCAAACTACATTTACCTCTATTCCCATCGGCAATTCCACCCTTAGCTTGGCCTGATCAATTGGCGCAATAAAGCGGCAAGGGTTGTACTCTTCCTTAGTTAAGCTCACAGAGCCCTCAAGCATACCCTCTTCTATCACAGCCACCACTATAGGTTCAGGTTGGGATATTGACATGCTCATCATGCACAAGTTTGTGCTTTCTAGGATGAACAGCGCCGGCTTAGGCAAGTGGGAGGAGTGATGTATATGCTGGGGTCATACGGGACGACCATTGTTTGGATAAGGTTTACTTGCCTGGGTGGAGGAAGGGGTTGGTTATGTGGTGGAAGGGGATTTGTAGTGACGTTAGACTTCTTAGGAGGTGCTATCACTTTGTTGTCAATGAGTTCCTGAATCTCATGACGGAGTCTAAAGCATAGGTCGGTATCATGACCATGCTATTGATGGAAGACGTAATACTTGGCCGGGTTGTGTGTAGAAGGGAGGGGATTTGGCAATGGGCGTGGTTCCAAGGGCTTCAAATGCCCTTTTCTAATCAGGACCCTCAAGGCCACAGACAGAGACATGTAGAGTCGGATGAAAACCCTTTGGCCTCGGGGTGTGTACTTTGTAGGTTGTGGGGTGGCTCCAGATGTGCCGGTAAAGGGTGTGGTTGTTTTTGGTGTGGTGGTGACCATGCCAATGTCAGAGGCCTTCGCAGCTGCGTTGCTACTTGTAGCCGGATTTGAACTGCGTATAAACGCCCTCTTGGGCTGCTCCTTTTCATGGTCAATTAGACCCTGTTTCATCGCATCTTCTATATGTACCCCTATCTCATGAAGATCAGCAAAGGTGGGAAGGGGTAAGACAATCATCTTCTAAAGCAGCTTCAGTTGCAGATTACGAACGACCATTCTTATCTGGTCTTTCTCAGTTGGCCTGGTTATCATCACGAAGGCCTTGGCCCTCCATCGAGTGACGAAGTCAAAAAAGCCCTCATTTGGCTTTTGCCGAGTTGCCTCGAGATCACGAGTTGTGACCTCGATTTGAGTGTTATAAGAATATTGGGCAATGAAGGGCTCGACCATCTCTTCCCAACTCCCCTTCACCGAATCCTCCAATTTAGCACACCAGATGGCCGCAATACCCGACAAGGTCCGACCAAAGAGGGATAGCTTTTGCAGTCTAGTCAGGTCCATCAGTCACAGAATTTCTGAAAATAGCCTTAAATGGACCATGGGATCGCCCGAGCCGTTGAAGCGGTCTATATGAGGCATTTTAAATCTATCCGGCAATGTCACCACCGAATCTGTGTAGCCATCCTCTATATCTGGGATCGAATTGACTCCCTGAGCTCGTTTGAAAAGCTTCTCAAGCTTACTCACTTTTAAGGCTATAGGATCGACCTCAAACTCAAACGGTGTGTCCATTGGGTAGGCCGGTGCTTTGGAAGTCTGAGGTCGGACTGGCCCTGCTGGAATGTCCGTATTCTCCTGGACATTAGTTATATCCCCGAGTATTGGAACCCTAAGTGGGGGTGGGTGCGAAGCAGACGCCGCTGCTTGTTGTGGTTGTTGTTGCTGTTGAAGCCTAGCAATTATTTCAGCCTGTTGGGCTACAACTACAACCTTTGTTTGGCGAGCGGTAACTTCTGCTTGGCGAGCAGCATCCCGCTATATGGCCTCGATAGTCTGTTGAAGTTGACGCATCATATCCTCTATACTGACTAAGGGGTATTGATCTATCTGAACCGGTGTATATTCTCTTTTTGAGGTGGAAGCAAAAAACTAAGCCCAACTGCGCACATGCAACGTAGATAGTGATCGCTGAATTGGCGACTGTTGAACAGGTTATCTATGCTTGACTGTCCTCCGTCTCATAACCGGGGGGTAGTGAAGCAAACACTGGTTGTCTTCCAATAAGATCCTCAGATCGATAAATCCTCCTGACTCTGGTCCAGAGTGCTCAGAGGGTATCTGCCTCGTCGGAAGCAATGATGAAATACTACCTTGCAAAAAGAAAAATAAAGCAAAAATGAAACAACAATCAGCAAATGCACAGCACCTTGGCTTAGATAGAAACAACACACAGTTGAAATCATAAGCTGGACAATCTGTACTCAAACACTGATTTTTGCCCCCCCAAATTTTCTGCCTCAAAACTGATATCCTCAAACTGATACCCAGACTTGCAACTGATATATACATTCGTGTAAAAGCACACCTTAACAGCACATATCAAGCAAGAGAGAGCCAAAACACCCCTATGGTGGGGTAGGGTTTCCCTGTCCTAGTTTTGTCAAGGATTAGGGTTTCACTATGCACGCATGCGGTTTCATACAATCCTGCATTCGGGTGAGCAACCTGTCCTAATTTGAAACAGTCTCTATGGCTTCTGATATGCAACTAGGTCAATTGGTCGAAAAGGATGCCTCAGCAAGACCACCTAATATACCTCTCGCCCCTAACACCAAAAAGTGAAAGGAGGATCAAACGGTACAGTGGTAGTCCAGATCCAAGGTTTGTGTTCCCATCGTGGCAGAGCCCGTAGCCAATCAGCCTTATGGCATGCTTTTCCAAGCAAGCCTCCAGCAAACCGTTCAGGAATAACAGATGGAAAACACTATGACTTAAGCGCACCTATGCAAATGGAATGCAAAGAAACACATAAGTGTAGATAAAACAACATATCATGAGTTTGAGTCAAGTTCTCTAAATCCCCAGCAGGATTGCCAAAAACTGTAGACTCGACTTTCTTCGCGCGCTCCTATTTCGGAGAGGTGCGAATTGGTCCTACAGTTTGGACTCCCATCACGATTCTGAATCTAATCTCACAAAGTGCAATGTGAAACTGATAAACACCAAAAAGTCCAATCCGGCAAATCATTTTGGAAAATTTATTTTAGATCAAATAATGCCAAAACTAGACTGCTTTGCCAAATTACAGAGTCACCACCTAAATATTTTATTTTTGAAAAATTTAGGAAACCCTGACTCGTGCCAAAGGCCACGTGTCCGTCATCACCAAAGTTGCCTCAGCTCGGGAACTTGGGTAAGAGAGGGGAAGGTCCTGAAATGAGTACCCCCGCTCACCCAATCAAAGGATCGGCCTCTAATAAGCATGATATGTTGTTTTATAAATCTCATGTGTTCTTATTCTGATTATTAATCTAACTTTACTATGTGACGCACACAAGCAAGTATAGACTGAATCGTGAGAATTGGAACAAAATAACTCATGTTTGTTTTTAAAAACGGTTTGAAGGTGCCACTCTCAAGTGGGCTAAAATATGGATTTGTCACCCTCAAGTGGGCTTAAAACATGATTTGCCACTTCATAAAGTAGGCTTAAAACTCACAATCATCGAATTGTTCCAATTCAAGCAATAAAGCCTCCATCCACAGGCACTCATGCAGTTAATCACTTAAGTAAATAGCCTCATGGCAAGTATGCTATCATGGTAACACTCACACTCATGCAAGCATGCTAAAGCGTAAAACTTACAGTGTACTCTAAGCCAAAACAAAAGCTAGTTAGAAATATGCATGATCCTAACTATATTAAGATGCCTAATGCAACGCATGCAAAAATGCAACTAAATAGGCTCGGCTACCTAATATGGCATACGAAGCAACTTGAACAACATGCTTTTAAACACGTATTCAAAGAAGTATTGAAATATGATGCAGTTTGAATGATGTACCGAGCCCGGTGCATGCAAGACAAATGAATGATGCAAACATGCAAGCATAAGGTATGCTAATTGAAACGTGTCCTAAACTAACCATCGAAAGCGGTTAAGTAAAAGGGTGAGAGACGTGGGATTGAAAGACATGCACACACACATGCACACGTATTACAACAATACGCCCTTTCGAAGGAGGGTCCGAATAATTAAGCTAAGCTATACTAAGCTAAGCGAATTATTACAAACCAACTAATCAACTATTCTAGGTAATTAATTATTACAACACAATTGAATAACTAGCTATGCTAAACTAATTAAAATATTACAACACTTGAATCGAATAATTAGCTATGCTAACTAATTGAAACAATTAAATGGCCTCGAGGGCGAGGGACGCATGAATGATCGGTTGGCTTCGTTCCGAAAATCTACCGCTTTGCCCTTGGATGCCTCTGTTTGTACTTGCTTTGATTTCTGAACATTACACCAAATTTCAGACTGCTTCTGCTCCACCTCAGGAACACTTTGAACAACTTTTTCCACTAATGGCAGGTCAGCTACCAAAGGTGGCTGTCAGCCACTACTACTAGCCAGTCGGCCACTGTTTGTCACTGTCGGCCACCCTTTCTCTAGAATTCTCCTTTTTGCTTTGAAGCACAGCCACAAAAAGCAACAATTTTGACCTAAAACCAGCTTTGAGAGCTCAAACAAGACCTCGAAGAACCTTAGCTCCAAGGTGAAGGTGTTTGGCTAAGGGTCTTAGAACAAAAGTGTAGAGAATTCCTATTCTCAAGCACAAATCAAGGAGAGAGAGGAAAATTTTGCTCACAAAATTGTGTAACCCCTCAAATGGGGGAGAGACCTCCCCTTATATAGAAAAATAAGCCAAAAGCTTGGCTTCATCCCTCTATACATGTGTATAAAGATGAGCATCAATGATCAACAGCTGGCACTGGCAAATAAATATCTGAAAAATGAGAAAAATGGTCGTCGGCCATCAATGTAGCCGACTGGCCATCAATATGGCCGACCGGCCACCACTGATGGCCGGCAAGCACAAGCCATGGCCGATGGACACTGGGGATGGCCAACAAGCCACCCTCTCCTCCAGATTCAAATCAAAATGCTCTTGGTTCACAACCAAGCACAAAACAGGCCAGTTGAGAAGCTCCAAGGCAAGGCGCTCAGCCATGATCTTCAGGGACTCAAAACAACACGAGCATGTAACATCATCGAGTGTTCAAACGATGACGTCTAAGTTTTAAGGATGGTCAAAAATGGGGTGTCTATAGTATTATCTTAGTAAAGATACTTTCAAGTATGCTATTTTCCAAATGCTACTTCTATATAAGCTTCATGGGTTTGTTGATTTGAATTATGAATGAGTATCATATATGCCTAATTTTTGTATTAAGCTCTATGAAGGATATGATTTGGGTCCAAGGCCGTTTGGTATATCTATGAATTGGGCCTGAGGTCGTTTGTTATATATGTTTGATAAGGACATGAATGGGTCTAAGGTTGTTTGAATACAAATGCATTAGGCCCAAGGCTATTTGAGCATGAATATGATTATGATCACAAGTATGAAATGCACATAAATATGAATGTGAAAATAATGGGCCAGAGGCCGTTTGATACGATGATTGGGCCTGAGGCCGTTTGACATGAATGAATTAAGCCCGAGGCTGTTTGACATGAATGAATTAAGCCCGAGGCTGTTTGACATGAATGAATTAGGTTTGAGGCCGTATGATAAGAATGAATTAGGCCTGAGGCCATTTGATGTGTTTGACAAGAATATCATCTATTATAGAATTTCATTCATATAACCTCTTTACTTTGGTATTATTCACTGGGCTTTCGCTCACTCTTATTTATATGTATGTAGGTGAGCAAAGAGATATTCAAACACAGCCTCAGTAAAGGATGTGAGAGAAATCTAAATTTTTGTGAAGTCACCTCGAACGTCTCACGCATGAGACTTTGTTTTTGCTCTTTTGTTTTACCCCTGTTGCTATCTTGGTGATTTTGTTGAATCATCTATGTATATAAACTTTTTGTTTGGCTGACTGCATGTCTGAAAGTTCCTGAATGTACAAGATGTTAACTCTATTTATATGTGTGAGTTATTATGGATGCTTATGAAATGATTTTGCCATGCCATGCTATGTAAGCACAGCTCTTTAGAAAAAAATTTTAAGTCTGCTTCCGTTTTGGCCCCTTTATTTCTATGGAGATATCATTTAATCTCATTTGAGGTCGTAGGTAATCTCATGATTACTGGCCGATTATGACCTTAATCTATAGGGGCAGGTTCGGGTCATGATACCAGGTTTCCCCTTTAGTAGAGAAACCTTTTGTCGATGAAACTTAGTATTTGGACTATCAACATAGCGTCTCCTATGAGTCACCAATACGTTAAGATGATGAACAATGGGAAGATGAACCAAACAATGGGGCATATTTTTATGATCAACTTTTAGCAGCAGATCTTGATGACCTTCCAGATAGAATGTTTGGGTAAAAAAATATAAAATAAAATTAAAATTAAAATTAAAAAAAATTATAAATAAAAAATTTATTGATGAACACACACATACACACACAAAACACAAAACTGAACTTCTATAACATCCAACTTTACCATCAAATGAGCATCCAAGCATCCACATCAGTAGGCATGTACAGTGGGCTTCACTAAGAAGATCTCAATGTTGATATTCAGCCAGAAAACGACAATAGCCAGCATAATTATTTGCTGCTGTTAGAGATAAAGCCTCTCTTCATGCCTAAGAACATGTATTAGAATTCCTGCAAAAAAAAGGCCAACAGCTACTGTAATTATTTGCGTATGTCAGTAGTAAGGCTTCTTCTTCACTCACTACTTTAAAAAAATAGACGATCCCTACACTGCTCCATTAAAGAAAAGCTGTGAGAATCCTTACACGTGTATTGTATCTATTTTTTATTATTATTTTGTAAACAAAGAATCAAGAGAAGAAGGATTGAACGATGTGCGATGGGACCCAAAGTAGTACCTAGCATCCTTATCTTAACCCTTGATTGATTCTTTCGGTAGTCGGTCTCTAGAGTAGTTACCACTATAAATAGGGAACACTCTTCAGTTAGCAACATACGAAGAGCAACACACACTCAAGTTACTCAAGTCCTTGTCCAACTTCAAGCCTTCAAGCCTTCAAGTCTTTGTCTTTCAAAGTTTGCCAGTATCCCAGAGTCTATAACATAATCATTTGTAAGTATATTGTTATATTAACATAAAGTGTGAGTAATCTCTCTTTTTTCTTGGATATTTCGAAATGGTAACTCTTCTGTTTTAAAATTTATTTTCTTTTTGAGAAACTAAGTTTATGAAATGCTTGCTTACTCATTAATATTACATGCGTTGAACATTTATAGTATCTATTGTTTTTCTATTTCATTACTGAGTGACCTTAGTTGAAGAACCCATGTGAGTTGTGATCAAGAAAATTGTAGACAGAAAGGGAAATGTAAGGAATAGAAAAATATAACTATACTATGTCAAACGAGGCTTAGCTTTACGGTGGGGGTACATGTAATAAAAGCAAATATCACTTAAAAATAGTTTTGCAAAATAAAGGAAAGAATTTTAGAATAAAAAAAGAGTACCCTAAGTCGAAATACCAAAAGAATATATTTTCAATATAATATCTTTTAAACCCAAGTTTTCATGTTTCTAGAAGAAAAACTTAGAAGTAAAATTAGAGCCAATACTGAATTTATACAAGAGTTAGAAGATCTGAAACAAAGATATCAATTTTTGTATCATTAGCTACAGGTAGATCTCTAGCATACTATAGTTTGAAAATCACACAAATTGATAGACAACTAGCAATAGAACAAGAAGCCCTACAACAACTAATACAACAATTTAAGGACTAATACAATTTTCAATAATATGTCCCTAGAATAGAATATTATACGAATAAAAAAAGGTAAATTACAGTGACACTCCTTGAGGTTTTTATTTATTATAGATCCCCCCTCACGTTTGAAAAATTACATTTACTCCCCTATCAGATTAAAATGACATATTTGTCTTTTAGCCTTTATACATATAAAATAATACTGATATTTTATTTATGTCATTTCAATAGAAATAACAATTATCTTCTTTGAATTTTTTTTTTTAAATTCACCAAATACAAAAAAAATACAGAAATTTAGAAATACTGTAATAAATGTGAATAACAGTAGTTGGTAATACTGTAATAAATGTGGGTGAATAGACAAGAAAGAAAAATGATGGTGGGAATAAAAATGAAAATTTCTATTCATATATAAAAATTTATACAAAAAATATCATAAAAATGTTGTGATAGTGATAGTGATATTGTTGTAAATATAAATCATATTTATGGATGTTTTGTTTTAAAGTAAATGGTTACCATTAAGTTATATTATTGTGTTTGAAAATGTTATATTTGTATATCATCACTCAATAAGAATATATTCAGGTAAAATTTAATGATGAAAAGTTGCAGAATGTAGTCATGATAATAGAAAGAAACAATGGTAGGAAAAAGGACAAAATAATCATTTATAAAATTTTAGGGCATTAGCAATCTATGGAGCAATTTGTAATGAGATTACAAATTTCAAGGAAAATATAATTTTTCAAACGTGAGGAAGAATCTATATTAAATAGAAACGTCAAGGGTATCAATGTAATTTACCCAATAAAAAACATATGCATCTTCTCATCATAATTGGTCATGAAACAAGTTCATCAAATAAACCATATTTTTTCTTACCAATACATAAATTAAACATAGAATTAGGCCTTGTTTCGAAGCAAACTATTTTAGTAATTTTTTAACTTTTTACGAAAAGATATGCAAAAAATCAAAATAAAAATAGAGAGAGTGATGTGATAACTTGACTTTTTGACTAAAATATATAATTGATAAATAAAACCTTAGATATAAAAAAATACATTCATGAACAATATTTTAAAAAATAAATAAATTATTAAGTGAGTCTACTTTTAAAAAATTATATTTGTATTGAATTTATGTATTCTTAAATTTATTCTTACCTAAACCATGACACCATCTTTCAATCAAAATAAAAGTGGAATCTCTACCTAAGCCATGATGCAATCCTTCAACCCAATTAAATATAACTGTTATTGTCCCCCACCCCAAAGTGGAATTACCTAATAATTTCTTGGTTAATGACTTTGTAAACATAGTCAACAACATGAAACTTGAAAAAAATAGAACAAAATGGTATAGTGTTTATTGTGTGGAAGATGTTTTAAAGGTGGTTTTGTAGCTTTATAACATGTTTTAAAGCCAAAACTAGTCCGTTCAAAACACAAAATGGGTGTTCTCATGTTGGTCTACCTATTTGAGTTTGAGAGGATATATCAAATTATAGAGAAGTATACAAATTCAAAACACAAGATGGGCATTCTCATGTTGGTCTAACTATTTGAGTTTGAGAGGGAATATCAATGTATATATATACACATTCAAAACACAAGATGGGCATTCTCATGTTGGTCTAGTTATTTGAGTTTGAGAGGAAATATCAATGCACAGAGAAGTATACAAATTCAAAACACAAGATGGCCTTTCTCGTGTTGGTCTAGCTATTTGAGTTTGAGAGGGAATATCAATGCGTAGGGAAGTATAGACATTCTTTAAAAAGTGCATATGATATTGTTGGCTTATTTTTCTTTTGAAATGACAATATGCTAATTCAAGTATGTCAATAAGAATTGAATAATTCTTACAGAATTAAATTTAAATCAAAATCAAGTCAAATGAATGCGTTTGTCTAAATAAACAAAACCTTTAATCAAAATTTTATCATAGAAATAAAGGCCATATTTGATTTGGTTTTCATAAACATGTTTCGGAATTTTTTTTAAAAAAATTAAAATTAATTTGGTGAAAAAAATAACAAATAAATATTATTTTTATATAATTTTATCCTTTGAAAGGTCATAAGTAATTTAAAACATTTTGAATAAAATTTTAGAATCTTGATGAGAGAAGTGAGCGAATTTTGAAGAAGCATCATGGCTGCTGCCCAGTATTCATTTGACCATAGCCCACCTTCTATAAGGCATATTGGTAGCCGTGATCTTACTTGTTTTATTAACTGATATATGATATTTTAAAATTTAAAATATGACTTATTTTAACAATATAATTAGTGTCATCAAATTAATTAGAAAAGTGATTATAAGCAATTTCAAAAAACTACACTAAATTGGGTCTCGATATTGACTAAAATGATTCCTAAACAATAAATTACAGTCACTTTTCCATAATGATACTCCACTTGAATTGAGTAAGACAAAGCAAATTTCATAAAAATTATCAATGCAAAGTGACTTAATGAAATATTTACTTTGCAAATAACTTTAACTTCATAATCAATCTAATTATAGAATCCGAACTCTTAAAATTGCCTTAATTCCACTTGCCAAGTACTAATTTGGGAAAATTATTGGTTTGAATCACAATGGCAATCAGTTGGTCAAGTGACATTTGTCCTTTTTTGCATCATTAGCAGTGGTAATAGAAGCTCAGGCATGTTTGGAAGCGTTAAAGTGGTATATCCAAAGTCGGGTAAAAGTAATTTTGGTGCTAACCGATAGTCAGGAGTTAATTCCCCAGTCGATTAATGATAGTGTGACAAATTGTGATCTTCACTAGATATTGGCGGATATTAGATTTGTGTGTAAATATTTTGACTATGAATGTATTTATAAAGTGCCTAAAAAATATAACAAAAGCAGCTTTGGCAGTAAGAAGTGATGTTTTGTAATGTTGTTGTTTCTTTTATATATATATATATATATATACGCAGTTTCATATTCCTTGAAAAAAAAGGATATAAAAACTCTATAAATTAATCAAATAAAAAGGGAGCAGCTGATTTAAGCCAAAAATTGCTCCTTGATTTGATATTGAAAAGCTATATTTGAATTAATTTATGTACAAAATGCTAAATCACCCACAAAATCTCTGGCAAAACGTGTTCATTTTTTATTCTTTTCATCTTAAAGTTAAATCAAGTCTTTAACTGAATTCGCAACAATCAAATTATTCCTTGAATTTTGATGAAACTTTTTAACGTGCTCATTTTGAAGAGATTAATTCTTTCCATCTTAAAGTTAAATCAAGTCTTTAACTGAATTCGCAGCAATCAAATTATTACTTAAATTTTGATGAAATTTTTAAAAAGTAAGGATTGAAAATAGTTTTGACTAATTCTATAAACTCTAATATTCTTTCTAAAAATACAAGTTGTTAAATATGATTAGTTTTCAAATTTGTTTGATTTTGAGTTTTTTTTAAAAAATAATTTCTTGAGTTTTTACTTCGTATTATTTTGTTTTTATTGAATATTTTAAAATATTTTAATTATTATTATTATTATTTTTTTTACTTTTTAAATCTACTTAATCTATATACACTTAAAAAATAAAATATTTCTGAAAAATCTTTTAAAAAATCAATAAATACAAAAAATACAAAAATGTACTATTTTTGTCTTTTTTAGTAATTTTTTTTTATATTTAGTGATTTAAAAAAAATCACAAATTTTGTAATTTTTATAAATTAAGTAGATCTGAAAAACATTTTAAAAAATAAAAATACAGATTAAAATGTTAAAAAATTATTTTTAAAAACTTCAGATCAAACAGAATAATGATAAGGATTAGAGATGTTCTAATAAACCAAAATTTGCTCCTTAATTTCATATTAAAATGCTATATTTGAATCAAATTATGTACAATCCTCAAAATCTTTGAACACATGTCTACATTAGAGCCAATCTAACCACTCCATTCATTTTAATTAGGAGAGAGTCTCCTTTCTTGAATCAGGACAGGAAGACCGCCTCTCACCGTGGCCGTCAGCCCTGGCAGAAACCGTGGCGTTTGATTCGTCTCCGCCACCGCTGCTGCCACTCGGATATCAAACTTCCTGATCAAAGAAAGAGCCACACTTTTCATCTGCACTAAAGCCATATCCTTGCCCAAACACACCCTTAACCCACCCTGAAAAACTGGGTACTTAAACGGGTTAACCTGGCAAAAAACGCCGTCGTTTAGCCACCTTTGGGGCTTGAATTCGAGACAATCCGATCCCCAAACCCGCTCCATCCGACCCATCGCATACGGATGATAAGTAACCCTAGTCCCTTTTTCGATCAAAGTTCTATCAGGAAGAATATCGTCTTTCTGACAGAATTTTGAGTCGAATTGAACTGGCGGGTACAGTCTCATACTCTCATACATTGCAGCTTGTAAGTAATGCATTTCTCTCATTTGCTCGAAAGTCGCGATTTCCTGAGTCGTATCCATGATCTGATCCGACTCGTCTCGAATTGCGGCCTCGACTTCTGGATGCTGTGTAAGCAACCAAAAGAAGGTGGTCAGGGCCGATGCCACCGTGTCGCGGCCTGCCAAGAGGAAACTAACGACAATGTCTCTGAGGTACTGGTCATCGTCAATCGTCCCCATGAACCTCGAAAGAAGGTCATTGTGTGTGGAATACCCTAGTTTTCGCCGGTGCTTGATGACGTCATCGGCGAGGACATTGATCGTTCTAATGGCCTTTCTGAGCTTATATTCCGAACCCATGTTTAGTACCCTTTTGAGCTTCCATATCAATGGCGATACCGAGATTGCTCGCTCTGCGGATATCTTCGACGCCAGATCAAATGCTGCTACGAAATCTGAAACGGGTAGCGAGAATTCGAGGTTACTAGGGTCTAACCCGAATGAGAATCTGAATATGTTATTGAACGAGAATCGACGAAACACCTCTTGTAAATCAACAACGTGTTCCTTATTAGAAGCACATGATAAGTGAGGAAAGAGCATAGATTGAATCTCGGAGCTGACAATTTCAAAGACAAAAGATCGAATCGAGACTCTACCGAGCTCTAAACTCGCCATTTTTCTCTGAAACTTCCACAAATCGCCATCAACATTGAAGATACCTTTACCCAGAAGATCACCAAGGATTGCAGAGAAGTGTTTTCCTTTTGGGTAATTCTCGAACCGGGTTTTGAGAATGTACTCAACATTGTCTGGATTCGCAGTGACAGTATTGCCAAGAACATGAATATGAATCGTCCCGGTCGGAGATTTTTTGAGAAGATGAGTGTACCAATCGCACATATTATCGAATTCCGATACCCAGCTCCGATTTAGATAGCTCCGGCAGATATCGCAGTTACACCATGGTTTGATCAACCTCAATGTGAAGAGCAAGACAGAGAAAATAATGAAAGTGAGTGTAAATGAGAAGAACAAGAAACAAAAAGTGGATTGTAAATATGAGAAGTAATAATAAGGTCCAGACTCCATTGATAGAGAAAAAAACAAGATCTAGAGAGAGAAAGGAAGGAGCTGAGTGAGTGAGTGAGAGAGAGAGAGAGAGAGAGATGGATGAGAGATGGATGAGAGAGTAATGGTGGGCTGATGATTTTATAATGATGTTGAATCAATTGGTGTTGATGTATGATGTAACTTAGTTTTTTTTTTTTTTTTTTTTGGTTTGACAGTAGTGTTTAGAAATGGACACGAGTGCGACGCATAAAATGTTCAAACAAAATCCCATGAAAAACGCGTGCGTTAATTGTCGACAAGTCTGTTAAATTGACATGTGTTTTGATTTGTAAAAGTAATTTGAACACGTGTATATAAGAAAAAAACACAAAATTAAATATCGAATGTGCATGTTTGTGCGTCTATGTTCTGTGTACCATTTATGTATAAAAGTCGGGCTACGCTGTGTACAGCCTGTGGATTTAGTTCTCCGATTCGTCGGCACAAACTAATTAAATTGTGGATTTTACACAAACAAAATCTTGAGAAAATAATAATATAATTTTTAAATATATTTTTAAGGGTTTGATATCGTAAAATGTGAAAGTCAATAGATTTTTTTTCCTTATTAAAAAAAAATTAATTTGAAAAAAAGTAAAAAAAAATATTTGTCAAACTGAAATCTTACCAACAAAATTATATTATTACCACTATTATTATTGTTGTTACTACCGCTATTATCATCATTTACCACAAGTTTTTTTTTTTATTTATTTACATTCCTTTTTTATATCAAATTAGCATTGCAAAGCATAAAAAAATATTTTTATTTACTTTCTTTTTGTATCAAATGTGAAACATTTCACATAAGCAAATAAATATAAGATTACGAGACAATAGAATGTCCTTTATTTTAATTTTACTTTCACAAGGACATGAAAAATCAAAAACTGATTTATCTCCTAATTGAGGTCTCCCAATTTCACCCCAATAACGTAATTAGAACCCTCGTAAAAACACACCCACACTTCTCTCTCTCTCTATAAAATTTTATTTTTTCATCTATATCATTAGGGGTGAAAGTGGGAGACTCAATTAAGATGTAGCAGGACTGTAAAAAATAGTAGCTCATTAATAGTTTAGATGAAGTTCAACCCTATATATGATTTTGAGGACATATATATGGAAAATTTTATGTCTTCATTCATTTTTAATAATTAATTTCAAACAAATAACTAATGAGTATTGTGAGAAAAAAAATTATGATGTATAAGATTTCTTTATAGCTTTTTGCAACAATTTATTGAATTTATGTGTTCTATATATTAGAGTGGAGTTCATTAATAGTTCATCTTTATGTTCATGTAAAACTAATTATTTTGTAGCAAACAAGTAAAAATGTAGCCCCACACGCCAAGAACTACCTCCACAAGACACACTCAAAAGACTAGAATAAGATTAATTAAGTTTGAAGAAATAGCACCTTAATGATAATGAGCCAGTTACACTTGCGTTTGTATCTTTTTCATTATCCTAAAGTCATGGCTATGTTCGGTGATTGTTTTCTAAACTTTTTCCCCCCAAAATTAGTTTAGTAAAAAAGTTAACAGCACATTTTCATATAGTTTTATTTTTTGGGGGCATAAATAATTTTTAAAATTATAAAAAAAATTTAATGTTTATTTTTAACAAATTATTTTCTAATTAAAAAAAATTCAAAAAAAATATAGCTATGATGATCCCTAACTTGGTGTTGCATTTTCATGTGATTTAAGTATAAGTGATCACCATAAATAAAATAAAATAAATGAATGTAATTTAACATAAGAAAATGTCAAAAACAATTATTAAGATTTTTTTAGTGTTGAAAAATGTATACAAATAAATGTATATAAAAATGTTTTAAAATATGAGAAAATTATATTGAAATTATGACATTTTGTGTTTCATATTGATCGCATTTAAAACTGTTATCAATAGAACCTTTTAACATACAAATCCATTTGGCGACTTTTATTCTATATATATATTGTACGGGAAAGATTTTCACCTTCTCGTATAATCCTGTTGATCAAGTCTGCGTTCCTCAATACGTCGTCGTTCCACCACCTGAAAACACAAACGTGAGCTGGCCGGCGGGGGTGTGCCGGAAACCTCTCCGATGCCTAAGTCAGTAAGCAAGACAAGAAGGCAAAGGCTCAATGTATTCAGGGAGCAAAATTGTATTACCTCTCCAAAGGTGATATTGGTGAGCTTATATAGGTTTCACGTGGCACAGTTCTGGTAGGACTCTTACTCATGCATAGAGTCCTTCTAGGATTACTCCTCCTAGCGTAGAGTCCTCCTAGGATTCAAACTCTGGGAGGATAATGCTTATCCTCTTACATCCTCCTCACTGCTTAAACCAAGTGAGATGGTCTTTCTACAGCCGAACTCCAAATGACCGGAGTAACCATTAATCCGGTCCTTACTTCTCTTCCTTACCTCGGCATTCCCATGCTTAGGCCGAGCTAGACATAAGGGAGTCAAACCAAACTACGATCGTAGATTACCTCGGTTTCCCACATGCCTAATCAAGTACTTAATGACGCCGGACTACCCATTGTACTAATTTGGCAAATGATTTTTAGTTCGGCTCCATTACCTCACTCCTACTCGGTTTCAGATGCCAAGACCGGACTACCCGTAGGAGTGACTAACCGACTAATGCATACTCGAAGAAGTTGTTCTCATACTACGGTTGGGGCACGGGAATAGAAACCGGGCTACATCATGTAAGTCTTACAACCGAACTACCGCAACACTCCCCTGACCGGTATACAAGCTACCTTTCTCATTTGGGCCTACTTCGGCCCAATCGTCAGCTCGGCCCAATTTAGTATAAATTACCCTCTCAATTGCTCCTTAATTCCATCTGCAAAGCATGATTGGGATTACCTGTCTACCAACCAGGCTAATCTTAACCTTTCCAGCCGAGCTAAAACACCCATTAGCCTCTCCAGCCGAGCTAAGAGCCTTTAATTTTTCCAACCGAGCTAAACGTGGGCCGTACTGTGCACATCCGGTCAAACGTCTCTTCAGTTACAGAAACTGAAACGCTTGTCCTTCCCATGACACGTGGCAGACTCTAATTGGCCTCCCACAGCTGTAGCGCCGTCCCTCGTACTTCGCAACATTTGAACAGTCCCGCCTTTTTGCCTTTTACACAAAACAAACTTCTCATTTTCAAAAAATCATTCCATACTCTGTTTATCTTCCCTCTCTCTTGTTCGAGCTTCTCAACCCTGCAATCTTCAAGGCTCGAGCTCTCCATTGTCACTACTGCTCTCAACCCCAGCCTTCTTCCTTGTCCTCTGGTAAGCTTTCTAAAATCTGTTTCCCTTGTTTTTGCTTTCGTTTTAATCCACACTTGTTTATGCTATGTGTTGCTGTAAAACACTTTGCTTTTCTTCTTCCATGCCTGCACTCTCTATAAAACTTCTCAAGAACACCTTGAACACACTGATTCAGTCAGTAGAGAACCTTTTTGATCTTTATGCACGCTTCAACCGAACTAGAATACTGTTCTTGTTGTCTAGGCAAACCGAAACCGAACTAGAACTTAGAACATATCACAGTAGTTTTAATAAGTTTCCATCTAATATACTTCAGCCGAAGTAAAAATACACTTGAGTTTTGAAATTTTGACCTCCGAGCTAAGCCTCAGCGGCTTTTGAGTTCCGCATCAACTCATATAAGCCGCCTTGAGGCCTAACCAAGTAAGAAAACTTGAAACCGAGATAACAAAACACTCAGAACCGAGATAACGAGCACTACTTAAACCGATGTAGAATCCACAGCACCTTGTAGAGCCGAAATAAAACCAGTCTCTTCTTACTATGTCTTTGTAGCACGGTCTTTGATCTCGCGGCTACGTATATGGTGTCTTCTCACTTTGCGCACTTAGGTTGCCAGTATCGCCGTCAGGGCCGCTCGGTAGACTCGAGCACATTCTTTTCAACCGAAGTAACTTATTTACTTATACAATAAAATGGGGAAGTATAGGTGTCTAGTAGAAACCCCAGGTGGCCTAGCCGAATTTAGGAAGGACTACCAAATCCCAGCCGATGTAAATCTCATACTAGCCGAACCAGACATAGACCATGGGACAATGAAGGTTTTGTCCCTTTACCATTCACTCCATAGTAGAGACCGGACACAGACTCCCAGTCCAGCCCCTTATATGTGAGTTTTTAAGACAAACCAGACTATGCCCCACATATCTGTCCCACTATACATACCGAATAATAATGGGTATAGCCGCTTTAAACCAACAAACCGGCCTCAACCTCGGCTTAGCCGAAATACTACACCAATACTCAATAGGCTCAAAAAATGAAGGCTGGTGTTATTACCTTAGAATACGCCGAGGCCGAGAAAAAATAATCAAACACACACCGGATAAGGATTTAAACGATGACGACTTCTTCTGGGTTTCTGGAAATTTTGAAGACTTCCAGGCCCAAATCCCTGGCCGAAGAATAAACTGGAAGAAAGGAGAGCCCGGTATTCATACTTCGGTTGCATTCTTTAACTTTGTTTATTTCGGTTTTCCTTTCTCTAACCGAACTAACACTTAATCTATTTTTTGCAGATTTTGCTTTCCTCTATTCCCAGTACGGTCATCCCAACATTGCCGTACTCCGCGCCGCACTCCGGGTGAGAGAAAGAAGTTGGGCAAAACTCCTTGACTTTGAGCCGACCTACAGATACTCCGTAAAAGCAAGAGTAAACTTTCTCCTCGAAGACCCACGAGCAGGACCCAAGCTTGCGAAATCGTCCTCGTACCACTCACAAATAGAACAAGAGATGGCGAAGAAGAACAAAATGAGAGCCATGCTCACCGCAACCACAAGGGCGAAGTGCCATCATCCCAAAATATCCGGAAACCATCATAGCTCTTCCTTCGCAACAACCATCATCCTCACGCCGAGCTAAGCGCGGGACCATCGAGACCGAAAGCAGTGGTCGACGAGGTTGACCCATCCTTCCACCTAGCCCCGAACTCAACCCTCAACCGAATCGTCTAACCGAGTCAGCGCCACCAACAAATGGGCTCCACCTTCGTCTTCAACAACCGAGATATCGATGAAGATGACTCGTTATTCTTGACAAGGATCACCTTCTAGCCCACAACCTGGCTAGGGGTGTTTGTCTGCCCAAAGACATGGAGCACCACAGCAAGCAGCTGAACACCGAGCTGAAGGCCATCCGGTCATCTACCAAGTCGATGATTCTGGTAAGCAGTACTGCTTTTTCTGTGACCAATCTAAAATTTTCAAACTCTGAGCTCGGTCTTACAAAGAACTCTCCTTTTGCAGGCCATTCAGAAGAACACCATTGCCCACAGGCAAATAATGGAGCTTTCCACGAAGCAGGCCGGGTTAGCCGCCCGAAACAAAAAGCGGTCGAGCCGAGGCCGAGATAGCGCTTAATCTAACGGGTCACCTCACCGACAAGCGTAGAAGTGACCGAGGTGAAAGACAAGTATTTATGGAGATGGTGGCTCTTGAAAACAAAAAGAACGCGAAATAGCGGTGTTGGAAAAGAAAGTTGAAGACGAGCACAAGGCAGGTTCAAGGAAGCCGGCTACTCTTTGCGGCGGCCGCCAAACAATTCTTCAAGTGCGTTGGAGAGGTGCGATGGAGAAGGTCGGTTGTGGACTGAAACCGAGGTCTACAACGCATCGGAGCACTTTATTCCGGCTTCATTGCAAGAGTATGCGCATTGAGCTCCAGAAACAATTCCTTGGTTCGTCGGATGATGAAGATGATGACGATGAAGAGGCAGCCGAGACTCAAGCTATCCAAGAGCAAAGTGGCGATCAGTCAGCTCGGTTGGAGCCCACGAATGAAAACGTGGCGCCCGAACTTCCAACCGGGACTACTCTGATTGCAGACGCCGGAGTACATGCTGACCTCGGAGCCGATCTAGATGCCGCGATAGATGATCTCTTTGATTGAACTTGTACTTTTTTTCTTTCTTTTGTCTGAACTTTTGTAACCGGGCTATTGCCCCACAGTTGTACTTCCTTTGTTTGTTCAATGAAAAATTATCAACTCTTATTCCGGTTCTCTACTTGCATGCTTGAGTTTGTAGTGAATTTTTTCATGAACTTATTTGTGCGACTGTGATATCGGTTAGCTATCTAACTTACTAGTCAACCACTCTACAGCCGATATAGCTTACTTCGGCTGAAGAGTACAAAGAGTTGATTTAATCCAGCCAACCACTCTTCAGCCGATATAGCTTACTTCGGCTGAAGAGTTCAAAGAGTTGATTTAATCCAGCCAACCACTCTTCAGCCGTGCCCATACTTCGGCTGAAGAGTACAAAGTGTTGGTTTAATCCAGCCAACCACTCCTCAGCCGATATAACTTACTTCGGCTGAAGAGTACAAAGAGTTGGTTTAATCCAGCCAACCACTTTTCAGCCGATATCACTTACTTCGGCTGAAGAGTACAAGGAGTTGGTTTAATCCAGCCAACCACTCTTCAGCCATACACTTACTTCGGCTGAAGAGTACAAGGAGTTGGTTTAATCCAGCCAACCTCTCTTCAGCCGATATAGCTTACTTCGGCTGAAGAGTACAAAGTGTTGGTTTAATCCAGCCAACCACTCCTCAGCCGATATAACTTACTTTGGCTGAAGAGTACAAGGAGTTGGTTTAATCCTGCCAACCACTTTTCAGCCATACACTTACTTCGGCTGAAGAGTACAAGGAGTTGGTTTAATCCAGCCAACCTCTATATAGCCATTCCCATGCTTTGGCTAAGTGTTGGTTTAATCCAGCCAACCTCTAAGTTGGTTTTTTCCAGCCAGCTTAGAATAGAATGTTTGGTTATTCCGACCAAACGTCCTGCAGCCTGGATCCTGATTCTGGGCTTAGGAGGGTTAATAGTTGGTTATTCCGGCCAACTATGTTTACAATGCTTACTAAAAAACTACTTTCTATGGAAAACAAATATACTGAAAAGAATCGACTTGTTTTATTGAGAAAGTAGAAAATTACACATGCTCAAAAAAAGAAAAAAGCTAAAAGTAAAATATCTTGAGATTGGCAGTGTTCCATGGCCTAGGAATTGCTTTGCCGTCCTTATCTTCCAAGTGGTATGCCCCTTTGCCCGCTAATCCGACCACTTTGTAAGGACCTTCCCAGTTGGGCCCTAACTTGCCATCTCCTGGGACCAGTGTGTTGCCCATAACTTTGCGAAGTACCCAATCGCCGATCTTGAACTGTCTTGGATGTACACTTTTGTTGTATTTCCTGGACAATTCTTGCTGGTAGGAAGCGATGTGAACCAACGCCTTTTCTCTTCTTTCTTCCGCGAGGTCAAGTTCTAATGCAATTGCTTCGGCGTTTAAGTCTGGATCAAAGTTTTCGCTCCGAATTGTAGGAAGGCCAACTTCTAAGGGGATGACCGCTTCCATGCCATATGCTAAGGAGAATGGTGTTTCTCCTGTTGATCGTCGAGGTGTGGTGCGGTAAGCCCATAAAACATGTGGGAGTTCTTCTGCCCATTTGCCTTTGGCTTTTTCCAACCTTTTCTTCAATCCATCCAAGACTACCTTGTTTGACGCTTCTGCCTGTCCATTTGCTTGGGGATATGCTGGTGTGGAGTTGTAGAACTCGATCTTATACTCTTCACAAAAGCTTCTGAATATTCTGCCATCAAACTGCGTGCCGTTGTCTGAAATCAGTGCTTTTGGTATGCCAAAGCGAGTAATGATGTTTTGCCAGACAAACTTCTTCACATCTTTCTCCTTGATTGACGCCAAGGCTTCTGCTTCCACCCACTTTGTGAAGTAGTCTGTCGCTGCAAGAAAGAACTTCCTGCTGTTCGGTGTCTTTGTTGGGAGTGGTCCCACTATGTCCAAGCCCCACATTGCGAAAGGCCATGGACTAGTGAGAGGTAGGAGTTCTCTTGGTGTTGGTGAATTTGATCATAAACTTCGACACTTTTCGCACTTTTAACATACTTCTCTGAATCCGCTTGCATGTAGGGCCACCAATATCCTTGTGAAATAGCTCGGTATGCTAATGACCTTCCTCCTTGATGGTCGCCATACACCCTCATGTATTTCAACAAGAATGCTTCCACCTTGGGGTGAACACACTTTAAGTAAGGTCCAAAACGACTTCTTGTATAAAGCTAAGGATGGAGAGAGCCAAAATCGACTTGGCTCGATTTTGTTGGCTTCTTTCTTTCTTTACGGTAGAGTGCCGTCTTTCAGAATGATGATGGGATCCATCCAAGAAGGACCTAACTCCGCACAACATATTTCTTCAGCTTCTGGATCTTCAATACTTGGCCTAGGCAGGTAGTCGATCAATAGTGGATGTGGGATGGGGGTATTCGCCATTGAGGCGGCTAGTTCGTCTGCTCTACTATTCTCCTCCTCGCCAACTGTTCTATTCTCGACGACTTCAAACTTCTTGATCTCCGTCGACTAAGTCTTGGTACTTAGCCATTCTTTCATCCTTTGCTTCATAGTCGCCAAATTTGATTCACCACCAACCGTGAGTCATCAGAGACCATGAGTTCGGTGGCCTTCATGTAGGCCACCGACTTGAGTCCTGCTAGAAGCGCTTCTTCATTGTTCGATGTCAAGCCAAAGTTGATCGCTGTTCCACTACTAGGCCGTCAGGAGAGATGAGGACTATGCCAAGTCCTGCGCCATGTCGGTTAGATGCTCCATCCACAAAGAGTTTCCACATCTCCCCAACAAACAACTTCCAAAGATGTGGAGGATCGATGATGTTATGGGATCTGGAATGTCGGGGGCTTTCTTCATGATCCATGGTTGCGATTTGCCCTTGTCTTCCGATGGGACCAAGTCATTGGTTGTAGGCGAGTTGACTTGGTGTAGCAAGGTCCGCTTTCTCCTTGCTCTATTATGGTTCCGCCTCAGTTCGAGTAACCTCGACTAGGGGTTGCGCTATTCGTCAATCTCCATCCCTAGTTTGGTTGTGTCGATGATCGATTAGGCGGACTTGGTGGCTTCCAGGAGTGAACTCGCGAAGTCGCCAAAGATTGGGCCTTTATCATGTCCTGGGTTGGAACTTCACATCATATTGTCCCAACTCCACCGCCCACTTCAAAATCCGCCTAAAAGTTTGCCCTCTCAAACAAAGCTTTTAGTGGAAAGGCGTGAGGGCGGCAATGGTGTGGGCGTGAAAGTAGTGTGCCAATTTCGGAGGCCATCATTAAGGCTAACTTCTCTAGAGGCAAGTACCTGTTTCGCTCCCAATGTCTTGGCGACATAGAAGATAGGTAGATGTTGGATTCTTCGCCGAACCAACACCGCACTTCAGAGATCGCCAAATAGAAGAAGAGTTCTTCTCGGTATGGGGTAACGAGTAATGGTGGAGAAGACATGTACTCCTTCAGATCGCTTTGTCGCATTCTTCGTCCCCACTCAAACTTAGCTTTTAATGATCAAAGAATGGGCGAATCACAAGACCGATGAATCGGTTAAGTCCGCCATGCCGGTGAGATGTTGCACTTGTTTCACCGAGTTAGGTCTCTAGCTCTTGAATTGCTTTGATCTCGAGAAGGATCGCCTCTATACCTCGATTGGTCACCAGAAACCTAAGAATTTGCTCGATCCCACTCAAAGCACATTTCGACGCTAAGGCGTAACTTATGCTTTTTCGGGATCTCGAACATCTCGCTTAGGTCCTTGAGATGGTCACTCACTCTTGCTTTTGACCACCATGTCGTCAATGTAAGCCTCCATTGTTACCTCTAACAATGGCTCAAACATCTTGGTGACCATTCTTCAAACGTCGCCTCGCATTCTTCAGCAAGGGCATGACCTTGTAACAATATAGTCCTCTTGGAGTGGTGAAGGACGTTACTTCGATCCGTTCGTGCATGGCTATCTCGATGGTAGCCTTCAGATGCGTCAAGGAAGCTAAGCTTTTTGTGTCCTCAAGTAGGTCCACTTACCTGTGATCTATCCTTGGCGGAAACCGTCTTTTGGACATGCTTTGTTGAGTTTATAGTCGACGCAGACGCCCACTTCCCATTCTTTTTGGGCACTACTACGTGTTAGAAATCCACCTAGGGTAGTGCACCTCTAATCGCCTCGCTTCTAACAAGTTACCCACCTTCGCCACTATCTCGGCGTGGTGGAGTGCCGATCACGATGCGTTGGATGACCGGTCTAGCGAAGGGTGGACATTGAGTTGATGGCAAATGAAGTTGGGATCAATGCGGCATGTCGATGGGGTCCAGCAAACACTTCGATGTTGGAGGTCGAAATTCCAAGACTTCCAATCTCTCGGTCTTGACAACGACGATCCAAGTAGGAAGAACTTTTCCGGTTCTTCTCATCTATTCCGACTTCTACCAGTCCTCCATCGCTTTTGATCACCGCTTTGCCAACATCCGCGAATAGTTCATTACTCCGTTCTTCAACCGAATGAACATATCCTTTGGCAACGCCATTTGTTCTTGACAACCTTGCTTGGACATTATCTGGTCCCAATAAACCTCTTCTATCACTCCGTGTCGTTGGGGAACCTCATCACTTGGTGGTAGGAGGATGCCACCGAGCGCATGGCGCAGACCATGTTACGCCTAGGATGATGTTGTAGGTGGAGGAACCTTTAACACCCAATTCCACTTGCTTCGCCACACTCCTGCCGGAGAATGATTTTGCCGATCGCCACTCGCATAGAATTAAATCCAATCGGAGGATACGAGGGCTAAGTCCTTGTCTTGCAACTTGAGTTGCTTGAAAGTTTCAGAGTACATGATTTCGCACGAGCTACCTTGGTCAATCGAATCCGCTTGACGTCAAAATCCTTGACTGAGAGTGACGACCAAGGCATCGTTGTGTGGGCAATATATTCTGCCCAAGTCTTTATCCGAAAAGGACATGATGTTTGTGGCTTCGCCCTCCCCCTTTTGACGGTTGGGCACTTAGCACCTCTCTCAAGTGTTTCGCTTTTTGATTGAACCTCTGAGCTCGCATACTGCTCGTTCAAAGACTCCATGGATTACATTGATGGTGCCTTGTGGGCGTTGATCGGCATTCCATTGGGGAGGTTGTGGTCTTGCTCCTTCTATGTATTTATCCGTGGCTGCCGCCACCAATTCTTCCAGATGTTGCCTCAACGGCGTGCCCCTTTCCTTGTGGAAGGTGCACCGGATCTGTCATCATAATCCTTCGGGCCTCGCCTAACTTGGCGAGCCACTTGACGAAAGGCTCGTCTCGAATCTCACCGAGTATCTGATGATCGGTTTCTTGAACACCGTGGTTATGGCAGTTCGGACTCTCAACCATCTCTTGTCCTAGTCTTCATCATTGTCTCGTCTGCCCTGTCTGTTTTGGTTTCGGCGACCTACCGTATTGACCTTTGCTGAGGTCTTCTTCTCTGGTGTTGCGGTTGCACCAGTTTTTGCTTTGGCACGAGCGCCATCCTCTTCCACCCTGATGTGCTGATGCACTCTCTCCATCAGGGCCTCCATGGTGAGTGGCGGAGTCATGGTGATAGAGTCCTCACTGTTCTCGACCGAAGGCCTCTTTGTATCTTCGAATGGCGAGGTTGGTTGGGCGATCCAATCTGTTGAATGTCTCCCAAGAGCGATTGTAAGACCTCGGGGTCTCCTTGTCGCATGTCGATGGAGAGCAATCGTCGATCTCCACCGGAGTTTTGTGTTTGTTACAACCGAGTTACAAACGCCGCTAATTGCGCCAGAGGCTATGCCGGAAGCTTCTCAAACCAAGTTAAGCCTAGGTCGCCGAGGCTTGAGGAAATAGGATACACATCAACGCCTCATTCCGCCGATATACTGACCATAACTGGCGAAGTGGCTCAAGTGGGTGTAAGGGTCTGTCTTTCCTTCATACGTCGTGAACTTGGGTTGTAGGAAGCCTGACGGAAGGGGCGCGTTCTCAATCTCTGGGACGAATTGTGAGGTCTGCAGCCTCGCCAATGCCTTATCCGTTGGTTCGTATGCCAAGTGCGGCCTTGGCATTCCAACCTCGACGCTTCCATGCGTTCGAGGAGCCAATCGCCGCAGCAGAACCTGTGGGGATCGCGCTCGGCGTCTTCCTTCCATCGCGCCTTTTTTTCAACATGGACCTTAGGTCGGACGACTTAGGTAATTCCGTCTGTCTGGACCTCATATGATGCGTATGCGAGGGCCAATAGGTACTCCCCTCAGTGTATGACCTCTCAGGCCTCGTCCTCTCAGACCTGGAGTGACGAGTCCTGGAAGATACGGATCGCGTGTCGCCTGTCCTGAGGCTTCCTCTGGTTGAGAGGGTGTAGAATTCCTACCATGACCCTCTGAGTGGCGAGGGGGCGTCTTATTACCACGCCCCTCTCCTGTCGCCACTTCTTTTCCTTTCATCTGGCGCTTCAGAGACTCCATGTCCACCGCCATCTTACGGATCAGTTCGTCTTGCTCTCGACGCGATCCTCCGATTTGAGGATCAACTCGCGCTTTGTCTTTCCGGGCTTTATGAACGAGAGGGATGAGGGCCGCCATTCCTCCTTCGCCCCTCGCATCCCTCCCGAATTTCGCCTTTGTGGCTCCAGGGCTCGCCATGGGAGGGACCAAAGGTAGGCCTCGCGCCTTTGCCCTCCTTCGAGTTAGTCCGTCAATGGCGATCGAGGCGCTTCTTCGTTGTTTGCCATTGATGTTCGAAAAAAACTTGATCAAGAGGTTGTTCTTGTCTGCTATTCCCACAGACGGCGCCAATTGTACGGGAAAGATTTTCACCTTCTCGTATAATCCTGTTAATCAAGTCTGCGTTCCTCAATACGTCGTCGATCCACCACCTGAAAACACAAACGTGAGTGTGCCGGAAACCTCTCCGATGCCTAAGTCAGTAAGCAAGACAAGAAGGCAAAGGCTCAATGTATTCAGGGAGCAAAATTGTATTACCTCTCCAAAGGTGATATTGGTGAGCTTATATAAGTTTCACGTGGCACAGTTCTGGTAGGACTCTTACTCATGCATAGAGTCCTTCTAGGATTACTCCTCCTAGCGTAGAGTCCTCCTAGGATTCAAACTCTGGGAGGATAATGCTTATCCTCTTACATCCTCCTCACTGCTTAAACCAAGTGAGATGGTCTTTCTACAGCCGAACTCCAAATGACCGGAGTAACCATTAATCCGGTCCTTACTTTCTTACCTCGGCATTCCCATGCTTAGGCCGAGCTAGACATAAGGAGTCAAACCAAACTACACGTGAGATTACCTCGGTTTCCCACATGCCTCGACCGAAGTACTTAATGACGCCCGGACTACCCACTGCTGTACTAATTTGGCAAATACAGACGAACTGATTTTTAGTTCGGCTCTCCATTACCTCACTCCTACTCCGGTTTCGTATGCCAAGACCGGACTACTCGTAGGAGTGACTAACCGGACTAATGCATACGGTCTGAAGAAGTTGTTCTCATACTCTGGTTGGGGCACGACCGGACTGAATAGAAACCGGGCTACATCATGTAAGTCTTACAACCGAACTACCGCAACACTCCCCTGACCGGTATACAAGCTACCTTTCTCATTTGGGCCTACTTCGGCCCAATCGTCAGCTCGGCCCAATTTAGTATAAATTACCCTCTCATATATATATATATATGTAAGTCTGGAAAATTTTGTTTTGTGGGAGGTGCACATCATATGTACCTAATTAAAAATAGTATAATTTTATTAAAAAAATTTGTAATATTAATCACAAAATGTATAATCTCATCACAAATTAACGTAATAAAAAATGTTATAACTAAACTATTAAATATTTTATAATTAATATTAATATAAATTTTTTTAATAAAATTATATTAATTTATAATATAATACATATGATATGAATCCAAAGGATGCACACCATCAGCTTTCCGTGTAGTATGCATGACAGCGATGCTGACATATTATTTGGTTGGACTTCAAGGCATTGAATGGTATTAATTAATTTAATTTATTTTAACAATAAGGATAAATTACAGTTTGCTTATTTTATATCTGATTATTTTTTCACTTTGATTATTAAAGTTTTTTTTTTTTTTTCAATTTGGCAATTAATGTTTTAAATTTTTCTCAATTTATCTCTAAAGTTAATTTCTGTTTGAAATTAGATAGAAAATGACACATTAACAACTGCATGATATAAAAATATTTTATTACATATAACTCACACATCTGACACATACTTAAACTCTAATATAATAATATATTTTTTATGTTATGTGATAATTATCATGACATTTTTTGTCTAATTTTAAATATAAGTTAATTTTAAGAGTAAATTGAAAAAAAAAATTAAAATATTAAAAGTCAAAGTGAGAAAAACTAAACTTTAAGAGTCAAAATAAGAAAGTAGACAGGCATAAAAGGGGCAAAATGTATTTTACCCTAACAATAATGATATTAATTAGTGTGTCAATTAACACACCAACTAAATACAATATTAAATAAGACTATGTTAAGTGGCGAAACTGACATATATACCTTGTGTCTTAGTTAATAATTAGTGTGTTTGTTAATATACTAATTAGTATTTTTAACATTACTTAGCTTGTTTGGTTTTGATTTTTAGGATCTACTTTTTAGAAAATTAAATTTTTTTATTTTTATTGAATTTTTAATATTCTAAGAAATTTTTTTCAAAAAAATTTAGATATACCTAACTTAAATACACGTAAAAAGTATAATATTTGTAAAAAAAAAAAAAAAAAATTTCACTAAATACCAAAAATATAAAAAAAAAATTATAAGAATTCAGTACATTTTTCATATTTTTGTATATTCATTGATTTTTTAAAATATTTTTTTACAAATATTTTACCTTTTAGATACATCTAAGTAAGGTGCATTTAAAAAAGTAAAAAAAAATTCTTAAAATTTTAAAAATATTCACTAAAAATAAAAAATACGAAAAATAAAAAACTCAATTTTTAAAAAAATAAATGCAGAAAATTAAAACCAAACAAACTGACTATTATTTTAATGGGAGCTTTTTTTGATAAATCCCCTTTCTAAGAGTTTTATTCTATCAAACTCATATTTTTTTTTGACTATTCCATTAGGTCCTATTTGAGGTAAGAAGACCAAAATACCCTCAATCTCTCATGCCCCCGTTAATGTTAATATTTAATGTTGATTATCATTATGTTTTGGTAGTTCTCATGACCATTCCTATTCCCCATATCTTCACTCCAAAAAAATGCATTAATTGCACACTACTATTTAATGTTGATATATATTATACACACAAAATTAAACATGATTTTTTTATTGATTGTCATTATGTTTTAGTAGTTCCCATACATCCAAATATTGATTGTTCGTGATGACGTGAATGTGAATGTTCACATCTGATGACGTTGTGATAATGGTAATGTTAAGGTTCATATCAACATTGCATCAAATTACACAATCATAAGTCTCAACTTTCATTTGAATATAAACATGATTGTACGTGATGACGTGAATGTTCACATCAGATAACGTGAACGTGAATGTTCACATCATATGAAGTTGTGATGTTAAGATTCACATCAGCATTGCATCAAATTATACAATCACAACCCTCAACTTTCATTTGAATATAAACATGACGTGAATATTCATAATAAAAACAGGACAATTACATTATGTGTTGTCAATTATATGATACTGATATTTAATATTGATTGTCATTACCAATAGTAATCACAATCACAAAAAGGAGGAATATAACATATTATCACTGCTTAAAAATAAAAATGCTCATATGTTGTGACTATTCACATCACTATATTAGATGAGATATAATTTTCCAGAAAGGTGTTATGAACATTCACATCAGATGAAAGAAAATTCTCAGAGCGTTGAACCCATTAAAGAACTTTTCAGAAATGTGTCCATTTTATAAGATTATCAAAAATTTTAATAAGTTTGATGAAAGGGAGCTTTTTTGGTTTAAGATTTAGGGACATTAAATATCAACATTAAAGTTTGATGAAAACGGAACTTTTTTGATTTAGAGTTTAGAGACATTAAATGTAAGAGTATAAGATTCTAAGAAAATAGTGTAAATTAAGAAAAAAGACTTTATAAAATAAAAATATACACATGAATTTTTTAAATTAAAATACCTCTAAATGAGATTTATCAATAAAAACTCCTATCTTAATTGAATGGTATTAGTGAATGTATCTTTTAAGTTGGAAAAATGTGCCAAAACCAAAGTCGGTTAAAGTAGAGTCCCTTGGGACATTAATTTCTCTTAATAGAGGGGAGGCAAACATGTCTGTGCTGATATTTTTGACAATTTCTTCTACTTCTGGAAAAATTTTATTATGTTATCTGTGCTGATATTTTGGACAATTTTTGACAATTTCTTCTACTTCTGGAAAAATTTTATTACGTTATCTGTGCTGATATTTTTGACAATTTCTTCTACTTCTGGAAAAATTTTATCATGTTATCTGTGCTGATATTTTTGACAATTTCTTCTACCTTTGGTAAAATTTTATTTTATTTATATATGTTGACTAATTAGTAATTAAGTGGTCTTCACTCAAGCTGCTAGATCAGGCGCCCACAGCATACAAACATATGAAAAGAACACACACACACATGTAGATATATATATATATATATTTTTTTTTTTTCACACTCAAAACCACCATTAATTTAGACTTAATTACCTATGCCATGTGATCATAATGTAAATCATCACTGTCAATCCACCATCATAATATAAAAAGTGAAAATCAAAATAAAAATTAATCAAACAACATTTTAATCAATCATTCCCATGATTTTGATTTGCCTAACCATTTTTAAAATTTGTATTTGTTGGATCATTTTAATATATTTCATTTCTTTTTAATTTCTTTTTTTTTTTTTGTGACCTTTTGTCTTGTTCATGAATCTTATTATTTTTTTTTTTTTGTAACCTTTTGTTTTATTCGAGATTAATTAGAAGGTCATGGACATGGTGGTGAGTTATTAAGTAATTTGTTGAATAAGGCTAGCTTTAAGCAAACTATGGAATCTGATCAATATGTGACTACCAAGAAGGGTATTTTTGTGGGTAAAAGTTATGCTTGTGATGTGATGTTCAAACTAAATGTCAAGATTAATAAAGCATATATCAATTCAATTTAGATATTGTCTTCTATTAATTTTTGACATGCTCGCTTGTGTCATATTAACAGTAAATATGTGGGAATCATGAGTAATTTAGGATTAATTCCTAAAGTGACCAAAAAATTTAAAAAATGTGAAGTTTGCCGTAAAGCAAAAATTACCAAGAGGCCTCATAATACCAGAAGAATTATATTTTATTGATAAATAATGCAAAGAAAATGAGATACAAATAGATCAGGCTAAGGCATATATATCTCATTTTCTTTAAGAAAATCAAGCTTACTGCGATAGGAAGAATTCAAATACCGATGTAGCAGTCACTAAACTATGACTTGTCCCCTCCAAGATACAATAACCCGACCACTTGTCATATGGTTCAGACCAACTCTGCACAAAATGGTGAACCCAAGCTCCACCAAGAAAAAACACCCTTCTTTTGCTAGTAATCTCTCAAGTGTAAAAAATAGTTGGTTTAGAAAAGAGTAGATGAGATGAACAATTTATAGGCCACTAAAATCTTACAAATTATATCAAAAAATAATGATCATTAAACTAAAGAAAATGGAGAGTCCCAAAACCTCTAAATATTAAATCACCACTAAATCCATGACCTTCCAATTAATCTCCATTCATGAACAAAACAAAAGGTCACAAAAAAAAAAAAAAAAAAGGAAAAAAAAAAAGATTTATGAACAAGACAAAAGGTCACCAAAAAATAAATAAATAAATAAATAATATTAAAATGGTCCAACAATCCCCCATTCATTTTAATATCAACAAGGACAAGAGAAATTACCAAACAAAGATAAACTAGTATGCATCATAAAGGTGTGCTCTACATTAAACCTTTATTAGTGAAACAGCAACCTCTATTCTAGAGTCAGTAGTGATCTCAGACTTGAACTATGACTACTTAGGAGAAATAAAGTATTACTGCTTACACATAATGATCTAGGTATTGACATAAACCTTTAATAGCCAGCATATTACAGTCTTGCGCCTATCCCAATTTTCATGAGTATATTTGAGAATAAGTTTTGTTTTCATAGAAAGCAGCCCCACTTTCATGCTCACATAGGTGAAATCTGTCAAGGATGTTCCTATAATTTACACACCCCACTCAACAAGAGTTACAGAATTTCATTAAGAGTATAAAAACTCAACCCTCCAACATTACAGGATAAATGCACTTACACCATAGGGATGGACAACAAAATATTAAGGAATGCATTTTTTTACAACCACCATATGATTCGTTTTTCCCATTGAACCTAGTTACAGAATCTCTGGTCCTCAGGTTGGGTGCCCTCATACATGGTTTATGATTTTATAGGCTTCAAACCCATCCCCCTCGATGTATTCCAGACCCTATCTCTCGCTAAGGCCTTATTTAACGGATTCGCAAGACTATCACAAGATTTTACATAATTCATAGTTATGATGCCATTACTCAAATTGGATTTCACATTATTGTGTTTCTATCAAATAGGTCTGGATTTACCATTATAAAAATAGTTGTTCACTCTACAAATAGCAGCAGTGGTATCACAACGACTTTACACAGGAGGAATTGGTTTTTCCTAAAAAAAGGATTTCATATAACAAATCTCTCAACCAATTTGCTTCCTCACATGTTGAAACTAACGCTATAAGCTCAGCTTCCATTATGGAATTAACAATTATAATATATTTTTTAGACTTGCAACATATAGTACCACCACTCAAGATAAAAATAAAATCCGAGATAGAGAGAGAATCACCTAACAAAGTGTTCCAATTGGCATCACTATATCCCTCAAGTACCGCAGGATACTTGTTATAAAACAAACCATAATTTTTTGTACCAGATAAATATCTCATAATTCTTTCCATAGCTAGCCAATGATCTCGTCTTGGCTTGTTAGTAAATCTACTAAATACTCCAACAGCATATGCAATGTCAGGTCTAGTACAGTCAGTAGCATATCTTAAATTACCAATCATGCTAGCATATTCCTTTTGATTAATCACTTCTTTTTCATTTGTTACAACAGATAAATGTATGCTTGCATCACAAGGAGTAACAACATGTTTACAGTCTAGAAAGTTATATTTCTTTAAAATTTTCTCAACATAATGTGACTGATCAAGAAAAATGCCATCATTAGTTTTGGTAATTTTAATTCCCAAAATAAAATTAGTTTCACTAAAATCTTTCATACCAAAGTGGTTGTTAAGCATATTTTTAATCTCATTTATAATATGCAAATTAGAGCCAAAGATAAGTAGATCATCCACATATACGCTAATAATCACATGTACATTCTCACAAGTTTTATAATATATGCACTTATCACATTCATTAGTTTTATAATCATTCTCAAAAATACAAGAATCAAATTTCTCATGCTACTATTTAGGAGTTTGTTTCAAACCATAAAAAGATTTAGTTAGCTTACACACCTTACTTTCTTGGCCAAGCTCCACAAAGCCTTCGGGTTGGTCCATGTAAATCTCCTCATCTAGATCTCCATTTAAAAATGTTGTTTTCACATTTATTTGATAAATTTTTAAATCATGAATTGCAGCCACTGCTATCAACAGTCTAATGGATATAACTCTAGTAACTAGAGAAAAAGTATCAAAGAAATCAAGATCAATTTATTGCTTAAAACCTTTAGCAATAAGCATCGCTTTATATTTATCTATTATTCCATCCGGTTTAAGTTTTTTCGAATGACTCATTTACACCCAATAGTTTTACAATCTGGAGGTAAATCCACTAGCTTCCATGTTTTATTTGAAAGTAGTAAATCTATCTCATCATTTACAGTCTCTCTCTAGAAAATAGCATCAGATGATGATAAAGCTTCTTGCACCGTAAGAGGAATTTATTCCACATTGTAAAGATAATAGTCAAGGCCAAAATCTTTTTCAACTCTAGCTCGTTTACTCCTCTTGATTGGATTTGAGAATTTTCTTGTTCTTGAAAAACTTGAGATGGAGTAGAAGAGCTAGGCATGGATAAAATATTTTTAGAAATTATTTGACCCCCACTATTTCTAGATTTGAAAGGAAATTTATTTTCATGAAAAATAGCGTCACCTGATTCAAAAATAATATTATTTTTCATATCAAAAAATCTATAAGATGTACTATGCAACACATACCCAAGAAAAGCACAAGTGGTAGCTCATTCACCCAATTGGGGTCGTTTAGGATTTGCAAACCTCATAAAAGCTAAACAATCTCAAACCCTCAAATAACTTAGATTTGGTTTATGCCCCCACCACAACTCATAAGGTACAATTGGTCTTTTTGTGTGGCACTTTATTTATCACATGGCAAGCTATCAAAATAACCTCGTCCTAAAGATTTGAGGGAGCACCTAAATCAATAAGCATAGTATTCGTCAAGTAAATTAACGTTCTATTTTTTCTTTCAGCTACGCCATTAGATGAAGGTGAATATGGTGGAGTAGTCTCATGAATAATTCTCAATGACTGGACAAAAGAGTTGAATCCAAGAGATTCATACTCCCGGCCTCTATTATTTCTAATTCTATTAATCTTTTTACTAAATTGATTTTCCATTTCAAGAAGAAATTTTTTAAATTTCTCAAAAACATCAATTTTATTTTTTAATAAATATACGTTTGTGTATTTTAAAAAATCATCAATAAAAGTGATAAAATATCAGTTACCACCACGAGTTAAAATTACTTTAAACTTAAACAAATCAGTATGAAATAATTCTAGGAATTCGGTATTTTTTTCAAAACTTTTACGAGGCTTCTTGGTAATTTTTGCTTTACTACAAACTTCACATTTCTCAAAAATTTTTTGTTACTTTAGGAATTAATCCTAAACTACTCATGATTCCCACATATTTACTATTAATATGGTACAAGCGAACATACCAAAAATTAATAGAAGACAACATATAAACCGAATTGGTAGATGGTTTATTAATCTCAACATTCAGTTTGAACATCCCATCATAAGCATAACCCTTACCCACAAAAATACCATTCTTGGTAATTACATATTAATAAGATTCCGTAGTTTGCTTAAAGCCAGCCTTATTCAACAAATAACTTGATATCAAATTCTTTCTCATGAACAGTGTATAAAGCACATTTTTTAAAGTAAGCACACGTTCATAGGTGAACTTAAGGTCAACTTCATCACTCCAAAGTATCTTGGTTTGACTAGAGTCACCAAGCATAATTGTTTTCTCATCATTAAATGGAGTATACACCTTAAACCAAGATTTATCATAACAAACATGTCTATTAGCACTAGAATCTGCCCACCAACCGTCCACATAATTAACCATGCAAATGTCTGTAATCATCGCCACAAATGGCTCCTCGATAACGTTAGCCTTTGGGCCAGATGCACATTTTCAGAATTTGCAAGTTCGAGCAATACTTTGCCACAAACAAAACATGTAAAATTTTGTGGAGGTGATGGATCTTGGTTCTTATTTGGATTAATCCATTTATTGTGAGGTTTACCATAATTCTTCATATTCTTTTTATAAGGCTTCAAATAAGCATTCTCGGAATTGTGACCTTTGAGTAAGTTATTATTTGCTGAAACAAAGTTTACCTTTGTAGTGGAATTGTCATTACCCTCTTATGTTATTAATGCATCTTGGCCTCTAACCTTCTCTTCAACTCGGATGTGAGTCATCAACACCTCTAAGGAAGTCTCCTTTTGTTTGTGGCGCATGTAAGCTCTTTTGAAATTCTTTTCAAGATGGCAGTAACTTGTCAACAAGTCCTGCAACTACCACGTTGTCATCAATCTTGATATTTTTAGATCTTACTTCTACAACTATCATTTGAAAATCTTGTGCTTGCTCCACAAAGATTTTCCATCCACCATTTGGAAGCCAAAATATTAGCTAGTTGCATACTTTTTTGCTTCTGCCTCTTCAGTATCATAATTAGTTTGTAAAGCTTTCCAAATTTTCTTTGTGGAAGTGTAAGTGGTGTCATAATAATCATAAAATTGATCAGCAAGGCAATTTAAGAGATAAAAACGACATTTATACTCATATGTATTGTATAAAGCCACTTTTGCTTTATGTGCCTCGTAGTCTTCATCATTCATCTCCTCGGTTGGGATTTTGTTTGGGTTCTTCTCTGTAAGAACATAAGCAACTTTCAAAAGGCTGAGGTAAAAAAGAACTTTTTCTGTCCACCTCTTAAAATGAACTCCCTTGAACTTGAAAGGCTAGTTGAGATCTCCAATTCTATCATTGATTTTTTTTGGTACTTACCCACAAAAATACCCTTCTTGTTCCATTTCTTTTTATATGGCTTCATATTCTTCTGGTATCTTATCCTTAAAGCAACAATTTTCACCAAATTCTTCTGATATTTGTCCCAACCAAGGAGATGAATGATGAAGACTACGAGGCACATGAAGCAAAAGTAGTTTCATACAATACAGATGAGTATAAATGTCATTTTTATCTCTTAAATTGCCTTGATAATCAATTTTATGATTACTATGACACCACTTATAATTCCGCAAAGAAAATTTGGAAAGCTTTACAAACTAAGTATGATATTGAAAAGGCAGGAGCAAAAAAGTATGCAGCTAGTCGATTTTTTCGCTTCCGAATGGTGAATGGAAAATCTGTTGTGGAGCAAGCACAAGATTTCCAAATGATAGTTGTAGAAGTAATATCTGAAAGTATCAAGATTGATGACAACTTGGTAGTTGTAGGATTTGTTGACAAGTTACCGCCATCTTTGAGAGACTTCCTTAGAGGCGTTGATCACTCGCATTCGAATCGAAGAGGAGGCTAGAGGCCAAGATGCATGAATAACACAAGAGGGTAAAGATAATTCCGCTACAAAGGTAAACTTTGTTTCCGCAAAGTTATTGGAGAAAATACCAGAAGAATTATATTTTATTGATAAATAATGCAAAAAAAATGAGATACAAATAGATTAGGCTGAGGTACGGATATCTCATTTTCTTTAAGAAGATCAAGCCCACTGTAGTAGGAAGAACCCAAATACCGATGCAGCAATGATTAAACTATGACTTGTCCCCTCTAGGATACAACAGCTCGATCACTTGTCGTATAGTTCAGGCCAACTCCACACAAGATAGTGAACCCAAAGCTCTACCAAGAAAAAACACCATTCTTTGGCTTATAATCTCTCAAGTGTAAAAAATAGTTAGTTTAGAAAAGAGTAGATGAGATGAACAATTTATAGGCCACTAGAACCTTACAAATTACAAATAATGACCATTAAATTAGAGAAAAATGAGAGTCCCAAAACCTCCAAATATTAACTCACGACCAAGCCCATGACCTTTCAATTAATCTCTATTCATGAACAAAACAAAAGGTCACAAAAATATATATATATATATATATAAATAAAAGATATTAAAATGGTCCAACAATCCCCCACTCATTTTCATATCAACAAGGACAAGAGAGATTACCAAACAAAGATAGATTAGTATGCATCATGAACGTGTGCTCTGCATTGAACCTTCATTAGTGAAACAGCAACCTCTACTCCAAAGTCGGTAGTGGTCTCAGATTTGAACTATGACTACTTAAGGAAACTAAAGTATTATTGCTCACACATAATGATCCAGGTGTTGACATGAGCTTTTAATAGCCAGCACATTACGGCATTGTGCCTATTCCAATTTTCATGAGCATAGTTGAGAATAAGCCTTGTTCTCATAGAAAGCAGCCCCACTTCCGTGCTCACATAGGTGAAATTTGTCAAGGATGTTCCTGTAATTTATACACCCCACTCAACAAGAGCTACAAAATTTTATTAAGAGTATAAAAACTCAACTCTCTAACATTACAGGACAAATACACTTACATCATAGGGATAGACAACAAAATATTAAGGAGTGTATTTTTTTACAACCACCATATGATTCGTTTTTTTTCATTGAACCTAGTTACAGGATCTTTGTTCTCCAGGTTGGGTGTCCTCATACATGGCTAATGATTTTATAGGCTTCAAACCCATCTCCCTCGATGTATTCCAAACCCTATCTCTCGCCAAGGCCTTGGTTAACGGATCCGCAAGATTATCACAAGATTTTACATAATTCAAAGTTATGATGCTCGTAATCTTCATAATTCATCTCCTCGGTTGGGATTTTGTTTAGGTACTTCTCGATAAAAATATAAGCAACTTTCAAAAGGCTAAGGTAAAAAAGAATTTTTCCTTTCCGCCTTTTAAAATGAACTTTCTTGAACTTGAAAGGTTAGTTGAGATCTCTAATTTTGTCATTGATTTTTTCTGGTATTTGTTCCATTTTGATCTCCTTAAAATTGCCTTACGGATCGATTTTCTGATTACTATGACACAACTTACACTTCCACAAAGAAAATTTGGAAAGCTTTACAGACTAAGTATAATATTGAAGAGGCATGAGCAAAAAAAGTATGCAGCTAGCCGATTTTTTTGCTTTCAAATAGTGGATGGAAAATCTCTTGTGGAGCAAGCACAATAATTCCAAATGATAGTTGCAAAAGTAAGATATGAAAGCATCAAGATTGGTGACAACTTGGTAGTTGCAGGACTTGTTGACAAGTTACCGCCATCTTGAAGAGAATTCCAAAAGAGCATGTGCCACAAACAAAATAAGACTTCCTTAGAGACATTGATCACTCGCATCCGAGTCGAAAAGGAGGCCAGAGCCCAAGATGCATTAATAACACAAGAGGGTAATGACAATTCCACTACAAAGGTAAACTTTGTTTCAGTAAATAATAACTTACCCAAAGGTCACAATTCCAAGAATGCTTATTTGAAGCCTTATAAAAAGAATATGAAAAATTATGGTAAACCTCACAATAAATGGATTAATCAATATAAGAACCAAGGTCCACCACCTCCACAAAATTTTACATGTTTTGTCTGTGGCAAAGTATTGCTCGAACTTGCAAATTCTGAAAACGTGTACCTAGCCCAAAGGCTAACATTATCGATGAGCCATTTGTGGCGATGATTACAGACATTTGCATGATTAATTATGTTGACGGTTGGTGGGCAGATTCTGGTGCTAATAGACATGTTTGTTATGATAAAGCTTGGTTCAAGGTGTATACTCCCTTTGATGATAAGAAAACAATTATACTTAGTGACTCTAGTCAAACCAAGATACTTGAGAGTGGTGAGGTTGACCTTAAGTTCACCTTTGGATGTGTGCTTACTTTAAAAAATGTGCTTTATACACCGTCTATGAAGAAGAATTTGATGTTAAGTTATTTGTTGAATAAGGCTGGCTTTAAGCAAACTATAGAATCTGATCAACATGTGATTACCAAGAAGGGTATTTTTGTAGGTAAGGGTTATGCTTGTGATGGGATGTTCAAACTGAATGTTGAGATTAATAAACCATCTACCAATTCGGTTTATATATTGTCTTCTATTAATTTTTGGCATGCTCTCTTGTGTCATATTAAAGGTAAATATGTGGGAATCATGAGTAGTTTAGGATTAATTCCTAAGATGACAAAAAGTTTTGAGAAATGTGAAATTTGCAGTAAAGCAAAAATTACCAAGAGGCCTCATAAAAGTATTGAGAAAAATACCGAATTGCTAGAATTATTTCATACTGATTTGTGTGAGTTTAAGGAAATTTTAACTATGGTGGTAACCGATATTTCATCACTTTTATTGATGATTTTTCAAAATACACAAATGTATATTTATTATAAAAAAAAAAGTGATGCTTTTGAGAAATTTAAAGAATTTCTTCTTAAAATGAAAAATCAATTCGGTAAAAAGATTAAGAGAATTAGAAGTAATAGAGGGCGAGAGTATGAATCTCTTGGATTCAATTTTTTTGTTCAGTCATTGAGAATTATTCATGAGACTACTCCACCATATTCACCTTCATCTAATGGCATAGCTGAAAAAAAAAATAGAACGTTAATTGACTTGATGAATGTTATGCTTATTGATTCAAGTGCTTCCTCAAATTTTTGGGGTGAGACTATTTTGACAAATTGCCTTGTGATAAATAGAGTGCCACACAAAAAAACTAAAATTGTACCTTATGAGTTGTGATAGGGGCATAAACCAAATCTAGGTTATTTGAGGGTTTGGGGTTATTTAGCTTTTGTGAGACTTGCAGATCCTAAACGGTCTCAATTGGGTGAACGAGCTACCACTTGTGCTTTTCTTGGGTATGCGTTGCATATTACATCTTATAGATTTTTTGATATGAAAAATAATATTATTTTTGAACCAGGTGATGCTATTTTTCATGAAAATAAATTTCCTTTCAAATCTAGAAATAGTGGGGGTCAAATAATTTCTAAAAATATTTTATCCATGCCTAACTCTTGTACTCCATTTCAAGTTTTTCAAGAACAAGAAAATTCTCAAATCCAACCAAGGAGGAGTAAACGAGTTAGAGTTAAAAAAGATTTTGGCTTTGACTATTATCTTGACAATGTGGAAGAAATTCCTCTTATAGTGCAAGAAACTTTATCATCACCTGATGCTATTTTCTGGAGAGAGGCTGTAAATGATGAGATAGATTCACTAATTTTAAATAAAATATGGAAGCTAGTGGATTTACCTCCAGGTTATAAAACTATTGGGTGTAAATGGGTCCTTCTTAAAAAAACTTAAACTGGATGGAACTATAGATAAATATAAAGCGATGTTTGTTACTAAAGGTTTTAAGTAACAAGTGGATCTTGATTTCTTTAAAACTTTTTCTCCAGTTACTAGAGTTACATCCGTTAGACTGTTGATAGCAGAGGCTGCAATTCATGATTTAAAAATTCATCATATGAATGTGAAAACAGTATTTTTAAATGGAGATCTAGATAAGGAGATTTACATAGACCAACCCGAGGGCTTTGTGGAGCTTGGCCAAGAAAGCAAGGTGTGTAAGCTAACTAAATCCTTTAGAACAAGCTCCTAAACAGTGGCATGAAAAATTTGATTCTTGTATGCTTGAGAATGACTATAAAACTAATGAATGTGATAAGTGCATATATTATAAAATTTGTGAGAATGCACATGTGATTATTAGCGTATATGTGGATGATCTACTTATCTTTGGCTCTAATTTGCATATTATAAATGAGACTAAAAATATGCTTAATAACCACTTTGGTATGAAAGATCTTGGTGAAACCAATTTTATTTTGGGAATTAAAATTACCAAGACTAATGATGGTGTTTTCCTTGATCAGTCGCATTATTTTGAGAAAATTTTAAAGAAGTATAACTTTCTAAACTGTAAACATGATGTTACTTCTTTTGACGCAAGCATACATTTATCTGTTGTAACAAATGAAAAAGAAGTGATTAATCAAAAGGAATATGCTAGCATGATTGGTAATTTGAGATATGCTACTGACTGTACTAGACTTGACATTACATATGTTGTTGGAGTATTTAGTAGATTTACTAACAAGCCAAGTCAAGATCATTCGCTAGCCATGGGAAAAATTATGAGATATTTATCTGGTATAAAAAATTATGGTTTGTTTTATAACAAATATCCTGTGGTACTTGAGGGATATAGTGATCCGATTGGAATACTTTGTTAGGTAATTCTCTCTCTACCTCGGGTTTTATTTTTACCTTAGGTGGTGCTGCTATATGTTGCAAGTCTAAAAAATATACTATAATTGCTAATTCTACAATGGAAGCTGAGCTTATAGCGTTAACTTCAGTATGTAAGTAAGAGAATTGATTGAGAGATTTGTTAGATGAAATCCCTTTTTAGGAAAAAACAATTCCTCCTGCGTTAATTCGTTGTGATAGCACTGCTGCTATTGGTAGAGTGAACAACCATTTTTATAATGGTAAATCCAGACTTATTCGAAGGAAACACAGTAATGTGAGATCCTATTTGAGTAATGGCATCATAACTATGAATTATGTAAAATCTTGTGATAGTCTTGCGGATCCATTAACCAAGGCCTTGGCGAGAGATAGGGTTTGCAATACATCGAAGGGGATGGGTTTGAAGCCTATAAAATTATAAACTATGTATGAGGACACCCAATCTAGGGACCAGAGATCCTGTAACTAGGTTCAATGGGAAAAACGAATCATATAGTGGTTGTAAAAAAATGCACTAATTAATATTTTGTTGTCCATCCTTATGATGTAAGTGCATTTGTCCTGTAACGTTGGAGGGTTGAGTTTTTATACTCTTAATGAAATTATGTAGCTCTTGTTGAGTGAGGTGTGTAAATTACAAGAAACTTCCTTGACAAATTTCATCTATGTAAGCATGGAAGTGGGGCCGCTTTCTATGAGAACAAGGCTTATTCTAAAATATGCTTATGAAAATTGGGATAGGCACAAGGCCGTAATGTGTTGGCTATTAAAAGTTCATGTCAACACCTGGATCATTATGTGTAAGCAGTAATACTTTATTTCCCCTAAGTAATCATAATTCAAGTCTAAGACCACTACTGACTCTGGAGTAGAGATTGTTGTTTCACTAATGAAAGTTCGATGAAGAGCACACCTTCATAATGCATACTAGTCTATTTTTGTTTGATAATCTCTCTTGTCCTTATTGATATTAAAATGAGTGGGGGATTGTTGGACTATTTTAATATCTTTTATTTATTTATTTATTTTTATTTTGGTGACTTTTTGTCTTGTTCATGAATCTTATTTTTTTAGTGACCTTTTGTTTTGTTCTTGAATGGAGATTAATTGGAAGGTCATAGATTTGGTGGTAAGTTAATATTTGGATGTTTTGGGACTCTCCCTTTTCTCTAGTTTAATTGTCATTATTTTTTAGTGTAATTTGTAAGGTCCTAGTGGCCTATAAATTGTTCCTCTCATCTACTTTTTTCTAGATTAACTATTTTTTACACTTGAGAGATTACTAGCTAAAGAAATATGTTTTTTTTTTCGGTAGAGTTTTGGATTTACCATCTTATACAGAGTTGGCCTGAATCATACGAGAAGTGGTCGGGTTGTTGTATCTTGAAGGGGACAAGTAATAGTTTAGTGACTGTTGTATCGATATTTGGATTCTTTCTAACGTAGTGGGTTTGATCTCCTTAAAAAAAATGAGATATTCATGCCTCAACCTGATCGATTTATATCTCATTTTCTTTGTATTATTTATCGATAAAATATAATTCTTTTGGTATATTCACCAACACTACTGAATGTGAAGAATGTTTTTTCCCTCACTTAAAACATACGATGATGATGGAAGATAAAAATTTAAAAAAAATTATCAACGATTGAATAAAGTGAAATGGACAAGAGATCAATTCCCACTAAATGAAACAATGACCATTACAAGACAGTAAAAAATATCCAATTCAAATCAAGTTGAGAAATAGAGAGAACTTTGAGGTGATAGTTGTTTGGCAATACTTTTTTTTTTTTATCATAAAAAAAAGGGCTCTGTGGTGTCATCATGGCCCCGTTGGGCCCTACCCTCGGGATAACCGGTTGCCAGCTAGGAATTAACCTCCACCAAGTGAGGGACTCACCACCAGGGCACCAATGGAGAGCAATCACACGCCGCAGTAGAAAACAGGGTTCGAGGAGAGTAAGAGCGTGTTCTCAAAGAGATTTCAAGCGCCCCTCCCAGGAATCGACCCTGGCTCTCAGCTAGGGAATGTGCCGCATCCTCCACCAACCCACCAACCCTGGTGGTTGTTTGGCAATACTTTAAACAAAAAAAAAAAAAAAACACATCTTTTTTTTTTTTTTTAAAGTTAGTGATTATTTTTAGAATTATGTCAAAATATTTTACTTTTTTGGTTCATTATTTGTAGACAAATCTAAAAACATAATTCTTTTATGAAGAATTTCAAAAATAAAAAGAAAAAGTAAAAAAAAAAATTACTATTTTGACTTATTTTATCTTTTGTAGATGCTTTTTGGAATTATTTTTTTTTTTAAATTCAATTTGGGTCATCGAGTTGAATCAAGAAGCCTGAAGTGTCGTGAATGTTTTTTTTTTTTAAAAATGCTAAAGGCAAAAATAAGCCCCAAAAAAAGTCACCAAACAAGCAAATCCCAAACACCAATAATAATAATAATTTGTTAAATTTGAATAATTTTAACTTTATTTTTCAAATTCAAGTTTCTTTTTTGTAAGTTACACTTTGAAAATGAATTCACTACTGAAATCATGTTTTCAAAATATGATTTTAAAGTTTATAATCTTGTATCACAGTGCCATACTCTCCAATTTTCAAAGTAAAAGTTGCAAGTTCGAGCCTTTGTAAGGTGTTGGTGGCGATGCCATTTTCCTTTTCTCTTAGATTAGGCTAGTGTAATTTCTAACAAGTGATTAAAAAAAATGATTTTATATTTTTTAAATAAATTAATTGAGTCATGTTTTAAGGGGAAAAAAAAAAAAAGTTTGAACTTGAAGTTTTATTTCAACTTGTATCGATTTCAAGTTTGAAGTCATGTTTTGAAAATACAATATCTAAAAAAAATGAGTTTGAAAAATAGATTTAAAATTGTTTGAATTTGGAAAGAGATGAGATTGTCTTCAATTTAGATCTAAACAGGATGTCTAGGAGCAACAAATACTTGTCACGTTGGCAATTTTTATGTAAATTAATAAAGCATGATATTGGTTTTTTACGAAAATATATAAAAAAAAAATACAGAGAAATGTGACAATTTATAATAATTTTTTAACTATATAAGCCAAATGCCAAACAAAGCCTAATATTAATCCAAACAAAAATATGACTTTTTAATGGTTTACTAGCTCGATAAAATCTAAACATTTACTTTTAAACAAAATGTTGAGATGGCCCAATTTTTTAACCTCAAAAAGTTAAAAAGTCATTTTCATTTTAGAAATCTTTATTATTTATATTATTATATTAAACGAGAGTGAGGTGTCTAAGCTCTTACTTGCTTCTTCCTTTTTTCACATAAAAATTGAATAAATGAAATGGGTGATACTTGAACATTGAAAGATTTATTAAAAAAAAATTCTTACCACTTTAATGACACATCATATATAATAAATATTTTATTTTATTTTTATTTATTTAAATTGTATACCTATTTTTAAAACGTTAGTTTGGTAACCAAATTCGAGATTTGAAAGAGATGGGCAGTCGTATTCAATTTCAACATGCCATTCACGTTTTAAAAATGGGAGTATACCGTAGAGGTCTTTATTAATAGTCAGTTGGTCCACTCATATCCAGATATGTAAAAAAAGATTAGAAAAATCAATTAAATCGGTTGAATTGAGCCAAATTAGTTGTATTTGGCCCATTTTTTTTAATATGAGTTGATTTGTGCTATTTTTAAAATTAATTTTTTTTTTAATTTTTGGTTCAATATCAATTTAAAAACCTTGTGTATCGAATTAAACCAAAACTGATCGAAAGTTTTCTATATTAAACATAATATATATTAAATATATAATAAACTTAGTTGAGTACCACATTTAGTTGATTCATTTAATTGTTTATTTTTTTTTAAATATTTCATATTTGACAATAGACATTGGTAATGTGATAAATTGTTAGTTTGCCGCTCATATGTACTTAAGTCAAGTTTTGCTACTGCTATGTTTATATAGCTACAGCAGTTGTTTATGTCATTTTCAATTTTTTGTTTTAACTCTACTTGATAGACTTGTAATTTAGCATTATGAGATGATAGATTTAAACTTTGATTTTACTTTGGTGTCAAGACTTTGGTTTTTAGATTATATTTTGTTTCTAATTCTACTTTAGTAAAAGTTTTAAGACTTAGGTCTCGTTTAAAAACATGTTATTTTAGTAACTTTTAAATTTTTTTGCTAAAATATGAGATAAAAAAAAAATAGTATATTTAGAATGATTTTTTAATTTTTTACGAAAAAATGTTCAAAAAATAGAAAGAAAATAGAATCTTTGGCTTTTTTTTTTGTTGTTGGGTTTTTATTTTTTTAGTAACTTTTCAATTTTTAAGCTAAAATATTGAGTTACTAAACGAGATCTTAGTATTTATTAATTCTTTTGTTAGTATTTTTGTGAATGGTTGAATTGGATGTTGAAGTAATGTATAAATGGCCAATTTAATATTTTTTATAAATTTAAGAAGTAACTCAAATTTAAAAGGCCATAAACCAAAAACCGCACAAAGCCAAACCGTTTGAATTGGTGCGATTAGGTGTGATTTAGTGAAAAATTCAGTCTGTATCAGTTCTCAATATAATATAACCGACATTATTAGTTCGGTGTAAAATTTCACCTAATTACCGACCATTCCGAACCGATTACATTCCTACTCACATCCCATCTGATTATCAAATTAAGAAATGATATATGTTATTCATTTTATTATTATTATCTGTATCATTATAGATAGATATTTATAGTTGGGTTTATTTTTTCAAAATATAATTATTAAAAAATTAATAAGAATAAATAATATTTTGTCACGTAATTTAATAATATAAATAGATTAAAAAATATGTGATATATAATCCAGGTCATCCTACCGTAGGCTCGCATTGAGCCTGTTTTAAAAATTCGAACTATTCATTTTGTGAGACTCATTGAGAATATTACCCAAATAAAAAAATTAAATCTATTAGATATCGGTAGCTATATAATTTGATTACATTTGTCTAGAAAGAAAACAAAAAAACACTTACTTTTTTCAAAGTCATACAATTCATTTATTTTTTAAAAAAATAAATATAATTTGATCAAGTGATAATCGGGTCTAATCAATTTAATTTTTAATATGAATGATATTTTTAATAAATTTTATAAAATAAATAATTTAAATTATCGAGACGAAAACCCAATTTAAACCGACAATAAGTTGAACTGCACGAAGGTCTTTCCAATTTTAAAAGAGTTAAGTATTCCACACTGGGCTTGACTAAAAAGTTCATGGACCACAATTTGGATACGTTTTGTCTTTATATATATATATATATATATTTACCTACCCTTAGAATTAAACTATGTTGAACCCATTAGAGTCTGGGCGGAAAAATTGACCTTTGACAGTTTTTTATTTATTTTTTATTTCCTTAATGTCTAGTAGAATTGTATGAATTTGTGACTTAGAAAACTGTCTAAACTTTATAGATTAAGACTTTCAACAACCTTTGGGGTTGTTTGGGGTGTTCTAAATAAGTGTATTTTTTATTTTTTTAAATTAAAAAATTGAGGAAGAAAATATAGATATTTGGGTTAATTTTTTGACTTTTTATGAAAAAATGTATAATAAAAAATTATAAAAATTAATTTGTAGGAAAAAATTAAGATTGGGAGTTGTTCAGCTATAATTGTTGACTTTTAGTGAATAATATTAACTTTTTAACTTTTTGAGTAACTTTTTAACTCTTTAACTTTTCCTAAACATGCCAAACTTGGCTTTTGTATAAAGTGCAAGCATGATACTACATGTTATCACAAATATTGATATGATATTTATCCGTATCAATTTTCAATTTTTAAATATAGATACAATATATCTGTATAAATAAAAATTACACATTTATAGGTTGATTTAAAATACATATCACTTCATAATTAATTCATAATTCAATTTAGAGACAATTGATATATTGGTTATAAATCGATTTAAAATACATATAATTTCATACTTAGGGCTATTTGGAAAAGATAGTTATAATCAACTTTTTGATAAAAAAAACTGTTTATAAACAGTTTTCTTGTGAAAGAGGAAGTGGGTTATAATCTAAGAAGTGGATTATAACCCACTTCCCAAAAGGGGCCTTAATTCATAATATGATTTAAAGACAACTGATTGATTGGTTCATATCCTGGCGGTTACTAGGCTTTGTTTTGCAACTAATGATTTTAAAAAATTTACAATGCCTGATTCCCGATCTCATCATTTGATACTTCAGATACTACTATGCTGCAATCAATACCAATTTGTTTCCGAACTTTAAAACATCGGTTGCACTACAGATCAAATATGAACATCAAAATGAAGAGATTATTAACCTAGCTACAAATCTTGATTTTACAAATTTGTGTGATGATCACGTGGTGTTCATAGAGTACCGAATAACTTTCCTTTAGATAGAGAGAGAGGGTAATGACAATAGCCATGTTTTCAACTTTAAACATTCTTCCATAATTTTTTAAAATAAAAATAAAAAACAGGAAATTAAGAGCAGAAAGAAAGGCATGAGTTGCTTTGTTTTCCTCTTTTATTATTTTATTACAGCTTTTTTGACAGAATGACAACCATAGTTATGCCGACCTCTCATTTTAAGAACATTAATAATCTACCTCTCATCACTTGTTTTACATATGTTTTTGAAACACACAGATCAAGGAGGGATATACATGTTCAACACAAATCATGTTTTGATTTGCTAATCTCTCTGTGTTGTTTGTTCCTTAACCCACCTTCAACACATGTCTGTCTTTTTCCAATGTTTGTTTGTATTTCCATTACAACTTCCACTTCACCCATTTAAGATATATTATTTATTTAACTGTAGCCGTCACCAAAAGAAAAGAAATAAAAAACAACAAAACAAATAATCAAATGATAACTCGACATATAAATTATAACTGTATTATAGAATGGGACACTAAATCTCACATGTTTTCTTTGTACACTTAGATTTTTAACTTTAACTTTTGCTTTAGGAAAAAAATTCTATTACAAATTACATTTTTTATTTTTAACTTTTCATGTTTCAATTTTCAATTAAATTTTAAATAGAGGGAGAACTATATTGAAACATGAGTTAAAATATGAAAACTTAATTGTAATTCAAATATAAGAGTATGTTCAACGGACTCTTTAAATGAGACTTGTTAGTTATTATAAATAGTATTATCTTATTTTAGTCACTCCAATGGACTAGCTATTATAATAATTATTTTAACAAAGTTCTTCAAGATACCTATGTTTGAAGAGTCTTGAAAGGCTCTTTAAACAGTTTGTGTGTATATATAAGTAAAATAAACAGTAACATTGGAGTATATAAATAAAAAAAGAAATAGGCAAAATAAAGGATTACTTTTTTTATATTTTAGCTAGTAAAAAATGAAGAGTGCGATTGGAAAATATAACTTGAATATAAATTTGAAGGTAAGAAAATGTAATTTAGGGTAATATTATTTTGACAAACAATAATGATAGAAACAACTAATTAGTGTACAAATTAACACAACAACTAGATACATGTTAGGTAGAATTATGTTAAGTGATAGAACTCACATGTATAATTTGTGTCTTAATTGATACACTAATTAGTGTTTCTAGTATTATTGTTGAATCATTTTTTGATAAATCTTCTTTTTCATTTTACCGATATTCTTTTTGAGTATTTCATTAAGTCCTATTTAATATAATATGACCAAATCATCATTTTTAATTTTTTGCACATGTTTTTATTTTGAAACTAATACATAACAATAGTCCCTCATTTTATTGAGAAAATCTCTCTTTCATTTTAAAGAGAAAATCTTTCCTTTATTTCATGGAGAAAATCTCTGCCGCATTCTATAGAGAAAATCTCAAATTATGAATTTTGAAGCTTCTTATAATTTGAAAATTTTAAAAATAATGCAACAAAAAATCTGAATAAAAATCAAAATAAAATGTGAATGTTAACAGTAAACAACAAACATATAACTATCTTTTAAAAAAACAAAACATATACTAAAATACAATATGAATGTTCACAATTTATAATTAATATACAACTAACCTTTAAAACATACAACAAACCTTCAAAAAAATAAAATTCATACCAAAATACAATGTGAATGTTCACAAATTATAATTAACATACAACTAGCCTTTAAAAAAATAACTCATACCAATGTAAAGATTTACACTGCAACATGAAAATATAAAACAAAATTAAAAAAAGTAAAAATCAACTATTTCAATTGTTTAATGGTAACAAAAATTATTGTTCAACTAACAAGTATAGTAACAAAAACAACAAACATACAATTAACTTTTAAGAAATAAAACTTATACCAAAATACAATGTGAATGTTCATAATTTACAATTAATATACAACTAGTTTTTAAAAAAAATCATATTAATGTAAACATTCATGCTGCAACGTGAAAACATAAAATAAAATTAAAAAAAATGAAAATCGACTGATTTGATTGTTCATTGGTAACAAAAATAATTATTCAACCAACAAGCATAGTAAAAAAAATAACAAAATACAAATAACTTTTGAAATTTTTTTTTAAAAAAAATATATATATATATACCAAAATGCAATGTGAATGTTCACAATTTACAATTAATATTCAACTAACCTTAAAAAAACTAAATTCATACCAGTGTGAACATCCACACTGCAGCATGAAACAAAATTGAATGGGAAAAAAAATGACTATTTCAATTGTTTAATGCTAATAAAAAATGATTATTCAAACAACTAGTAAAAAATAATCAATGATATGTGAACATTCACATATTGCAAAATATATAATTATATCCATATTTATATTCTAACGCTTATTTCTCAGACTTTCAAATAATCTGAAATGTGAACATTCACACTAATTGACAAAAAAAATAGAAATAATGGCAGCAATAGAATTAGAAATCCAAAAAAAAAAAAAAAAAAGCTCAATCACTCTAAAAACAAAAAAAATATCACCCACATCTTCATCTTCATCATTATCTTTATTATTATCCTTATCATTAACAATCTATGCAATTTTACCATTTCATCAATCCAAATCAAACCAAACCCATATTTGAAGAATATGTTTGTAACAAAATTGATTGGACATAAACAGAGTTTCGACTTACAACAATGGAGAAACATAGGGCTTGTTTGGTTTGTTTTTGGGAGAGTTGTTTTTGAAAAAAATTTGGAAGAGTTGTTTTAGAAATTTTTTTGGTTTGTTTGGTTGTATATTTTGAGAGATAAATTTTTTGTAGGAGTTTTTTATAATTTTTTTTTTTGGAAAAGTAGATGTGAAGTGTGAGAGAAAAAAAAAGAGAAAGGAGAGAGAGAGAGAGAAATTGATAATGATGTAAAGAAAAAAAAAAAATTTTTTTGAAATTTTTTTTGAAAAAAAAAAAAAAAATTTTTATTTTTTTTTTTCTTTTTTTCATCTATCAAACAAGTTTTGAACACAGAGCAACGACGAACACAGAACTTCAAACACAGAGTGACAATGGAGGAACACAAAGTTGTACCGCAATAATGGAAGAATATAATATTATTTCACCATCATATGTAAACTAAAGTTTCTAAACCTTATCAAATATAGAGTTTCAAAACTCTAGCACAATGAAACAGTACCACAAATATGAATGAAACTGATCAAAAATAAAAACGTAAATAATGGTAACTACCAAAATAGAGGTAGCAACAAAAAGTAAATGTGTATATCATTTTTCTACGTAATACATATCAACAATAAACATAAGGGTATAATAATCCAACAAACAATAGAAATCAAGAAAAAAAAGACCTCATAGAATAAAAGTATAAATACATGAGATTAATTAGGTTATAATTTTTCTTGACGGACTTATTGGGTTGAAACACCTCCAAATAAAATTTATTAAAAAAAATGAAAAAAGACATTATTGTTTTATAAATGTGAAGAGTCGGTGATTCTCGAGATTGATATTTTTCGGGGATACGAGCAGATGTTTTGAATCGCTGATTTGGGTTTCTCGGTGGGCTTCTTTTTTGTCATAATCTACGGCCTAAAAATTATTGGGTCATTTTATTTGAATTCAATACGTTCAATTTAAATTTTAAATTTTTATTATAGCCCATATGAATTTATTAATAAAGACATTAAATATTAAAATAAAATATTATTTTTTTTCTCATAGTATATCTTAATAAATTATGTCTTCTTATTCAAGTATTTTCACCTTCTTAAAGTTTCAATTATTTTTTTTTCTTCTTTTTTTTTTTTTTCAAAATTTCAATCCACTCCACTAAAACACACCATTATTATCAATATCATTATTTTTTATTATATTATTAGTTACACTTAAAAAACCTGTAGCTTTCAATGAACATTTGATTATATATGTGTGTGTGTGTATTTCAGTATATGCACATTGTCTTCATTTATCAAACTCAAGCTTCAAATTTCACTTATTTTGACTTATATAAATTTGTGTTTCTGTTTCTTATTTTACTAAATCATGAATTTCATTTGTTCTAATAATGTGGATTAACAGTCCAATCACGTTATTAGTGTAAAATCACAATCTTTCGGTTTATTATTATGCAAACTAAGTTAAATATAATGAACTTATATGTATATATATCAAAATCAAGCTTTAATTTTGACTGATTTCAGCTAGTATCCATTACATTGGTTATCTAAAAAAAAAATAATGTGTATTAGATTAATAATAAAACAAGTCACTAATCCTAATCTCAAAAGAAAAGTTTTTCAAAATTAATTTGAATTTTTTAATTTATTTTATTTGGGTGTACTTCAAAAGGGTAATTTGGGGAGAAAAAAAGGTGTACTAAAAATAAATTGTAACTCTAAATAATTTATAGGATGCACTAAAAAATTTGGGTTCACTTAAATATATATTTTTTAGTGTAAATAGAATTCTCCAAAATTACTGGGCACAAGTCCAACCCAAAAACTATTCTCTCAACCCAATAGCCCAACTGTTGCGTTTTGGCCCATCAGAGGCCAGTAATTCGAACCCTATAAAACGCTATGGATTTTGAAATTCTAGGGCTTCTACATCAACCACATTTCACGGAAGCTCTGGCGATCTCATCCATGGAGATCTCGAATACAAAGAACTAAACCCTAAAGACCCTTCCGCTATAATTTCGGAGATTTTCAGGTATAAATTATCAAACTTGTGGTGTTGAATTTTAGTATTTGATCAATTGATACTTGGTTTGTTAAATTTGGAGAGAAATTTAAGGTTTGCTCTGCACATCATGGATTACTACTTTTGCAATGATCTATTCTAAGATGATTTTACTATAAATTAATTGATCATTTTCTTAATTTATTTTGATTCAATGAATGAAATGTGGGATTGTTTGGTACTTTTTGTTTCATGGACTTGATGATCCATTGTTCATACATAAAATATATAGAGTGGTTTAGATTTTGATAATCTTATTGGGTGTACAAAATTTTACTAGATACCTACAAAAGGGCATGTTTTTAGTCATTAAATTAAGGCCTTGTTTGTCATCCGCTTAAAAAGTTAAAAAATCACTATCTTATTTGAATCACATCATCTTATTTAAGTCATATCACCTCTCTGTCACATCATTTCAAACACAACTTATATTTCATAAAAAGTCAAAAAGTGCACTTATTTAAAACATCTCAAATAACAATCTAAAAAATTAAGGCCATGTTTGGTTTGTATTTGTGAACAATTTTGAAAAATAATTTTTTAGAAAGAGTTTGTAAAATTTGAAAATTTGTTTGGTGGTATATTTTGAAAATAGTTTTAGAGTTTAGGATGATTTTTTTTTTTTTTGGGTAGTTGAATAGATGAGTGTGAGAGAAAAAGTGATTGATTGATGCGTAGTGGAGAGAAAAATGATTTTGGATTTTTTTTTTTTTTTTTTTTCAAAAATTTTCAATCAAACAAAATTTTGAAATTTTTTCTTAAAAATTGTCTCTACAAACCAAACAAGACCTAAATCGAGTCATTGATCGTAACCAACAGCACTGTGGAGCATAACTCAAGTCTATTTTGATTGGTAATCAAAGTTGCCACAATTGAATCGTAATCATGTAATTACACTTTGGAATATAACTAAATACTATAATGAGTTGTAAACAAATTTGATTTGACAATTTTTGGTCGATTATGTAATGGTTCATAACCAAATATCACACTAGTAAAAGAAAAGTGTTGTGTAGCATGCCCTAGGAAAAAGAAACAAAAGACAAATTCTTACTTGAGATAGATTTAAAACAACTCCATTCCAACAAATTCAATTAAATTAATACATTTGTTGAAAGTTCACAAAACACATTGGCAGAAATGTTGATACTTCCTTCAAAATAAATATATATGTATATATAAACCTTAAAACACAAATTTTTTTTTAGGTGTAAATGCAAATTCTCCTAAAATACAGCCTTTATAGTCCTTGTGGTCGTCTTCATCACTTGAACACATATTTTACTACCCCTGGAATGTGAGTGTCCAAGAAGTAGTTTTCCCAGTTAATGATCTTGGGATCAAAGTAAAACACATCTATCTCAACGCCACTCTCTTTTGCTGCCATTCGCAGCTTTTCAGTGTTCATATCATCGTAGCTGAACACAAGAAGCTCATTATCAGGCACTATGATGATTATAATAAACATATGCAAATTTGACTAATACAAATGTTTTTGGTAGTGAATATTTATATACTTACATGCCCTTGAAGAACAAGTAAGGTTGGTAGAGTTCTACCAACCGCATCACAAATTTGATCTTTCGGTGAAGATCGACATACATGCCTTGGAAATATTTGCAAAATGCTGTATTTGCTACTTGTAATCCCTGAAAAAATTATAGGACAAAAAGCCAAAAAGAAGAAGAAGGTATTAGTGTCAAAGATTTTAAAGGCGAATGCGTACCTCGAGGCATTTTACCCTTCATGAGGCGAGGCGTAAGCCTCAAGGCGTTGAGGCGTAAGCATTTCAAATTTCAAATTTTAATATTTAGTAGATAAATTATATATTTTAAAATAGTAAAAAAAATAAAAATAATTAATTATAAAGGTGTAAATACTTTTCCCCTTAAGGTTTTGAACATTCTACTACATAAAAAGAAGTTTTCCTTCACTGAAAATGATTGATTTTCTTGACTTTAGTGATTGAGCTTCTCACTTGATCATTAACTGTACTCTTTTTTTTTTTTTTTTTTTGGATTTATCATTTATTTAATTTTCCCTGTCGAATATAGTTGCAAAAAAGGTTTCTTTTTATTTTTTATTTTTTTATGTTTAAACAATCTAATAGACTAAGTTTAACAAAAGCCCAAGGCAACCTCTGCATCTGCGTACTCCTCACATGCTTATGCGCAAAAAGTGTACAAAGCGTACTTAAGGCGCATGTCTCAAACTGTGATGCGCAAGCCTTTGGGGAGTAATGTCTAAGAATCAAAGCCTTGATGCGTTTTACCTTAGTCTCGAGGTGAGGCGAGCATCAAGGCGAGTCTCAGGAAAGCCTTTTAAAACTCTGATTAGTGTAACTATGAAGTTATTTGCTATTTTTGGTTTTGTGTTTTTTATCGTGTTGTTTCTGCTTATTTTTCTGTTGAATTGGCCTAGCCTCTTGAGCATATTATCCTCGAGGCTAATTCTGTTTTGTGTTGCCTTCTTTGTGACTCTTGGCCATGTTAGTGTGTCCTTTGAACATGTGTCTTGATCTTTGTCATATATTTCTCCTTTTTATTTTTATTTTATATATATATATATATATTTAACAAAACACTTGTCAAAATTAAGAAGATAATATTAGTCTGAAGTGTGTCATGCATCATATTGTCCAAATGAGATATACAATCCATCGAATAAAAATATCATGATGTGTTTTGTTTGTTTGCCAAGAAAATGGATGAAAAGAAAAGAAGAGAAAAGAAAATGGATGAAATGGAAGTATGATTATAACATATAGATGCCAAAAACAAACCTTGAGTGGAAGCAAGTAATGAAAAGCCATGTATCTGCGGAAGCTAGACATGGTGCTGAGAACTGTAATATGGCCAACTTTGACAGCCTTTCCATCCTTACCAATCCATGGATGCTTTGTAAAGTAATGGTGGCCATACTCTTTAATCCAAGAGAATATGACCGGATTTGATAACGAAGAACCAACTTGGTAGATCATCATCTCACATGGTTGAGTTGCATGGGCTGCCATTGCAACCACCATCGAATTAACCACCATGTCAGCTGGTATCTGCATATGTATATCCTCTACATAAGTTGATGTTTGGATTCTTTTAAGAGAAGAAGATGAACATCACTTGCATGATATACATATAATACATGGGCTAATGGCACTTTGCCCCTTTTGTTACACCGATAGGATGTTAGCTAGTTAGTAAGTCTGGTTAGTACAGCTAGACATTTGGCGTTTCTTCATAAGTTTAAACTCTGAATATTTCGCTAGTAATGTGAAAGTACAATCAATTAAGCTACATTTAAGCGGTATCTTCTAATTTTGTAAAAGTTGCACCTTGTACTCTTTAAAGATTTTTTGCAATGTTCCCAAGTCAATCCCGCTATATTTTTCAATAATTTTTTAAAAAATAGAGGGTACAAAGTATAATTTTATAAAATTATGAGGAACAAGAAAATTCTACAAAATTAGAGAAAGAAAAGTGCAACTTTTAATTTTAAAGGACAAGATACAACTTTGACAAAAAAAACTATAGAGGAAGTGCCATGAAGCCATACGCACAAGAAGTATTCCACAATTTAATACCATTGTCACGTTGGTTTTCTTGTAATGTCACACCAAGAGGAACAATGACTAATAAATGAGAAAATGAGTTAAAAGTTAATTAACTCACCAAATCAACTATAGATTCGAGATCACCAAGGAAGCATGGCAATTTTCCTTTCGCATAACCAACAGCTAAGCTATCAATTGTTCTGCAACCATGGAAACTATAGTCAATTACCCAAAAAAAAGAAAAATGGAAAAAGAGTATTGCTAGGCAATAAACATTTTGAACCCTAAGGTTGAAAGACCAGTCCACCTAATATATCTGTCTAAGGTTTTTTTTTTTTTTTGGGTAATTTTATTTAAAGAAAAATGAAAACTTTAATCTAATAAGTTGGGTGTGTTTTTTTTTTTTGAGTTGAAACATAAGAAAGGGCAATATGACTTCGGATGGAGTACTTCACCCTTTTCGCGTCTAATCTAGCAAATTGGACCGAAGGGTCACTACAACAAAAACATACTTTAGTGGTACTCCACTAGTGGCATATTTTTAGAAAATGCCACAAAAAATGATATTTAGTGGCATGTTTTTGAAAAATGTCACAAAACGACAAACATAAAAGGTTCTAGTGACATTTCAATGAACAAGTGTCACAAAACTACAACAAAAACATACTTTAGTGGCACTACACTAGTGACATATTTTTAGAAAATGCCACAAAAATGATATTTAGTGGCACGTTTTTGAAAAATGTCACAAAACGACAAACATAAAAGGCTCTAGTGACATTTCAATGAACAAGTGTCACAAAACTATAACAAAAACACACTTTAGTGACACTATACTAGTGACATGTTTTTAGAAAATGCCACAAAAATAAGATTTGGTGACACATTTAGATAAATGCCACAAAGCCACAAACATATAAAGCTCTAGTGGCATTTCAATAAAGAAATGTCACATCAATTTTATGGTATTTTATAAAATAATGACACAAAAAATTATGTTCGTGACATTTACCAACAGATGTCACTAAACTTTAGTAGCAATGGCATTTTAAAAAAAATATCAGGACACTAGGTAGGTGCAAATTACTTTTTTTGGCACTTAGGTGAAAAGTTTCATAAACAAATATTTTACAGCATTTTGAGAAATGCCACTAAGTCAAAAACTTTCCAAGCTTATAATGGCATTTTTGAAAAAACAAAAAATGCCAATATATTTTTAAAATTTTTACAATGTAGTAAATGATTAAAAATAAATAAATTAAACTCAATATACACTATAGGAAAAAACATATTCGGCGACTAAATTTCCTGAGCAAAAAAAATTTGGTGGCTGAAAGTATAGCTTCAAAGAACCAAAAGCGAGATTAATAGCCAAAGTAAAGCTTTTGGCGACTAAACAATTTTAGTAGCCAAAGTCTACAATTGGCGACCAAAACTAAGTTTAAATCGTGATTATATGGGTTTAGTGACACAAAAAATTTTAGTAGCCCAAAGTAAAGCTTTTTGGCAACTAAAAAAATTTAGTAGCCAAAAGTCTACAATTGGCGACTAAAAATAAGTTTGGTCATTGATTATATGGGTTTTACCGACTAAAAAAATTTTAGTAGCCAAAAGTAAAGCTTTTTGGTGACTAAAAAAATTTTAGTAGCCAAAAGTGTATAATTGGCGACTAAAAAATAAGTTTAGTCGCCAAAAGTGGTTATTTTTAGCGCGGGAGAACTAAAATCCTACGGCGGGAATTAATTTTTTAGCGACCAAAATTTTGGTAGCTGAAAGTGCATCTTCGGTGACCAAATCCAATTTTGGTCGGCAAAAGTTAAGTTTTTTAGCAACTAAAAAACAATTAGTAGCCAAAAGTATAGAATTGGCGACCAAAAAATATTTTTTGTCGTCAAAAGTGGCCTTTTTTTATTTTACTAGTAAATAGTTTATTTTACATAAATTATGTTCAATAAAATAATTATGTTTATACATATACTTTTATATTAATATAGATGTATGTACTATATAAATAATAAATGTTGCATATATAATCATATGGTGCTATAGAGGTGTAGTGGGAAGAGTATGGTGTATAAGGTTTATGGTGCGGGAGGTTGGCGGTTCAAGTCTCTGCAAGAGCGGATCAAATTGTTCTACAACGAATTATCGTCACGAATGACACTTGATATCGTCACGAATAGTGCCTACCATGACATTAAAGTGTCACTGAAAGGTTTTAGTCTTGATGGTGTAATGACACTTATAAGTGTCACTAACTCTTTTTTTAATGGCGCTTGATAGTGCCACAAATAATATCTACCATGACATTAAAATGTCATTAAAAGTTTTTAGCCATGATGGTGCAGTGACACTTGCAAGTATCTACCGTGGCACTCGTATCTACCGTGGCACCGATAGAAGTGGCACTTGTTCAAAATGCCACAAGACCAAAAAATGTCATTAGAAGAATAGTTTTGTGGCACTTTCATATGTCACTAAACTAAGAAAATGTTGTAGTGGGTGTAGTTCACGGTATGGTAGGTTTTTTGTTATTTTTATTTTTATGTCTGTTTACATTTTATTAGTTCATTAAATTGTTTATATCAACAAAAATGACTATAAACAGATAGATTTAAAGGAACCAAAAAAAAAAAAGAAAAGGTGCAGGATGAAATAAGTGAGCTGGATTCATTATAGCTACGCATAAATTTGCGTAAGGGTAAATTATAAACACACCTCCTGATGTTTATTTAAATTATAAATTATCTCTTGTAATTTTAGAAATTACATATCTTCTAAGATTTTTAATTTCATAACAAATAAGTCTTTTATTAATAAATTATCAAGTTAATTAATAGTTTTTAATAATGTTAAAATTTTGTTTCAATTAATAATTTAGATAATTTTATTATTGTATAGGTGAACAGTTAAAAATTTCACTTGCTCAATTAATTCTGTTAAATAAAATATTTTGAAAGGGAGGTATTTGTAATTTTTCAAATTACAAAGAGTAATTTATATTTTAAATAAACTTTAAAGGATATATTTGTAATTTATCATTCGCTTATTACAATATTTATGTTTTATTTTTATTTTTATTTTTTTATAATATTTATTACCTGATGCCTTCAACCCAGCCCGGGAAGGGTTCTTTGTAAGTACTAGTAATGATGGTGGGTCGGATGATGACAAGTGGCATCTCATCATCTTTTTTCATTTCCCCCAAAAGCATCTCTCCCATTGCCTTTGTAAACACGTATGTGTTTGGCCATCCATACTTCCTTGCCCTGTCAAAAAAAACATGTTTATGATTATTGCTTAATCATCTTCTCTAGGTTAAGACCTCGTTCGAGAACAGGTTATTTTAGTAATTTTTTAATTTTTTAACTAAAATATAAGGTAAAAAAAATTAGTATGTTTGGGATGAATTTTTGATTTTTTACGAAAAAATATGCAAAAAGTAGAGAGAAAAGAGAATCTTTGACTTTTTTGTATAAGTTATAGGCTTTTTGATTTTTTTAAGTAACTTTTTGACTTGTAAGTTAAAACAGTTACTTACCAAACAAGGCCTAAGTATAATTTATTAAATTTTCTTTTAAAAAAATAATTGTATTTTTTTATTTCACAAATTCCTCACATTTTATTTTCTTTGAAAAATCTATGCACAAATCTAAAATTCAAACAGGGACAAAATAAGTTAAGTTGCACAAAAACTTGTAAGGTAAAATTATAATTGAGTGGTATCTTTTCAAAATAATTACAAAGGGTGGGTTTGGCTTTTTAATTTTTTTTTTGTTATTTTATTTTAACTTTTGGCTTTTTGAGTTTTTGTGAGAGAAGAGTAATGATTATGGGTTGGATGTGATGTTTTGTTTTTTGGGTTAAAATAAAAATAACTACTTCCCAAAATCATGAAATAATTTAAGACTTTAAAATTTATAAATTTACTATTAATTTGATTGTATATATATATATATATATATTTTTAATTTGCACTTAATTATTATTTTCAGAACGTTAAAAACCAAAGCTGAAAACGTTCATAAATACTAAATTGAATGCAGCGTCGGAAATCAACGTACAACAAACTTCTGCGTATAAAAATGGCATGCTGTAAATGAACTTGCACACAGCACAAGGTCCTAGTAGTAATGAAAATAATTGGATTTCTCTGAACTTATCACCAAATTTTTTTTTTTTTTTTGTGATCTAAATCGTTTATTTTTATGAGTCTCTATATATATTAACTATAGAAATTACATTATTTGATCATTGTAATATTTTCACTTGTTACATTTCTTTACCCAAAAAAAATGATAAAAAGATGTTTTTCCAAATAGACTATCTACTTTTTTGGAGATAAAATATAATAAAATAAAAATATTACTATCATTAGATGGATTTAATTTTGTTCATGAATAATATACACGAAAGATTTTACAAAATGATTTTGATTAGCAAAACAAGATATGTGATGGGTCATACAGGTTCTCAAATTCTCTTGAGAGAAGTCGAACCCAACCCAATCTTACCCTAATGAAAAACACTGCTTCAAAGTAGAATGTTGGTTATTAATTTGTGCTAAAATGAGCTCACAACATTAATCAATCTTGGCTCAAATTAAAATTGGACCTTTTTTTTTATAAAAATAAAATCAGAAATTAAAACTGGACTTAATAGATTAACAATAACATTATTTGAATTAAAACAAATTCTTCCAACTAGGAGTGGGTATATGCATTGGGCCGCGCTAGAATAAAAATAAAAATTAAGAAAAAAAAACCCCATATATTAAATAATAAATAATAATTTCTGTAATTAATTTGACAAAAAAGTTTAAAATTTAGTCACTAGATGCAAATTTAAGTAACTGCATTGGACTTGACCGAGCCAAGTTAGCCTGAATATTCTCAAACTCAATCTATTTAATAAATAAATTTAAAAATTCATCTTATAAATATTTAAATATTATTTTAAAATTTTAAAAAATAAATTAAATAAATTAGCGAGTATTGATCAATGGTCATGTTACCATTATTATTATTATTATCTAAAATGAAAAATTATTTGTTGATCTATAGACACCACGTGATCATGTCTCTTATGAATCATAAATCATTATGTCATCTCATATTTTTTAATCACTTAATATAAAATTATAAAAGGGTCATGTTATGGTGTGCAACCCTTTAAGGTTGCACACTATATGCAACCAACACAAAAGGTGTAAGTGTAAGGTATAAACATCAAACAGGACGACAAACAGAAAAAACATAAGTGTAAGGTATAAATTGAACACTTAAAAAAAGTCCTATTAATAAATTTCATCCCTCTATCAATCATAACAAAAATGAAACTGACCGTACTACAGGACCATCAAATACTTCTCATCTAAACTACTTTCTCGATCATGACGTAACATTCATTATTGTCGAAATTAATGTAATAATGTGACACATCCGATCCTAGTACAGTTGAAAAAATAATAATTATTAATTGATTCTGATCATCTTTTAAGTCGATCACAAATTTTTATATCTTTTTATTTTCCTCAATTACTCAACATAAAAGCATAAATTTTACCTCTCTACCAATTACAAAGACACCATATAGTCATGTCTTTAATCAATCAAAAATCATCGTGCCATTTCATATTTTTTTAATTATTCAATACAAAATCATAAATTTCACCCCCTCTATCTATCACAAAAATCTAGAAGTAGCCGTACTCCTCAACCTAGATAACTCCTCATCTAAACTACTTTTTGTGGGTGTTTAGGAAGTGAGTTTTTTTGTAAGTTTTTTTAATTGTAAGATATTATTGGAGAAAAAAAAATTTGTATTTGGAAAGATAGTTGAATTTTTTTATGGTTAGATGTAATGTTTGTGAGATAAAAAGTGGCATGATTATGAAATTTAATGTGATATTTTGTTTGGATTTATTTTTTTGATTTTGTAACCGATTTGACTTTTAGTGAAAAATAAAAATAAAAAAAATCAAAAACCAAAAACCAAAAACCAAACTTCCTAAACAGCGCATTTCAATCATGACTCACTAACGTCAAAATTAATAATGTGACGGTTAAAAATTATTATTAATTAATCTTAAATATTACGTGATTATATTTCAAACTAATCATAATTTTTATATATTTTTATATTTTTTAATTATTCAACATAAAATTATAGACATAATCTCTCCACCAATTACAATATATATATATATATATATAGATATACAACACTATGTAAGGCTGCTCCTAAAATGACTAATAACTTCTCCCACCAAACAGGCTAACCATATTATCAAAGAAAGATTTTTTTGTGTTGACTCAACAATTACACACTCACACTTGTCTGCCACGTGGGAGCATCTTCTTTTTTTAAAAAAATAGTTTTTAATAATAATAATAAAATATTGCAAGTGATAATTTACAAATATCACAAAATATGAGACTTTACATTCAATTATTATGGGAGAAAAATTTTAAAAACGTTATTATAAGCATATCAAAAATGTCAATATTCAAACAAAATAACGTTAGAATAATCTACAAGTACAGTGAGAAGAATCAAACCCAAATCTTATAATGGTCTCATTTAAAAAGTAGTATTTTGGAAAAATGGTAAAAAGTAACTTTTTTACTTTTAATCAAGCTTTTTGGAGTGATTGGGGAAGTTAGTAAAAAGTTATTCTTTTTTTTTGAATTAATATTTATTTATGGTGTCACATCACACCAAAATAACTAAAATAACCTCACCAAACTTAAAAAAATTACGTTTTACCCAAATCTATAAGATGTAAATATTGAGAGTATTTATGTAATTTTCTAACCTACTTTTTCCACTCCCCAAATGAGAAAAAAAAACGCAAGTCTGCGTTTTGCTCAAGCCACAAACGTGGCGTTTTTCTCTCACCCCAAAAGAGTCCAAAGTTGACTATTTTAATAGGTTGTTTTAGTTTTTACTATTTTAATAGATTCAATTTTGTGTTTAGAAAGAGGGTAGAGATTTTTTTGAAATTAGATGTGATATTTGTAAGAAAAAATAAATAAAATGATTTCGAATTTGATGTGACATTTTATTTTATTAATTATTTTAACTTATTTTATCTTTTTGTGAATTTTAGTCAAAAAGAAAAAATAAAAAATTCACTTGCCAAACAGGGCAATAAGATGCACAGATTTTTGGCTAGCAAACTTATTTAATGGCATCAAGCAAATAAGAAAAGTTTTTTTTTTTTTGCCCTTTTCTTCATAAATTCATTTATAAATTCAACATTCAAACAATGCACAAATTAGATGTATGAGATGAGAACCAAAATGAAATTTTAAAATAATTACTGAAAGCACAAGTGTACAATAATAATAATAAATTACGATGGAATACAAATGTAAAACAAAAAGTAAGCACTATATGTGGATTTCACCTCCCACTCTTTTATCTCACATTTGTGTTTTTGTATTTTATTAAACTTAATAAAATCTTTTGTATTTTAAGTACAACTATTTTAATAAAGAAAACGTAAAATTTGTATTCAATTTCTCTCTTGGTTGCATTCCAATGGTTGACCATGGTCTTGACACCTCTTAAAGTCAACTCAACTGTCATCATTTTATATAAATTTTTTTATAATATGTTTAATTTTATCAATTACTCTCTTTGTCATAAAAGGATTGAGGAAAAAGGAAAGTGTTCGAGCTCAAACAAAAAATAATAAATTAATTAATTAATTAATAAAGGTTTTAGCAAGTAACTGAGTTGATTGTTTTAGATTGAATCAAACCTTTGAATGCCCAAATCTTTCATTGCCAAAGTGATTTCTGCTTCTGTAGCTTCCTTTGCACGGAGCTCACTCAACCTCTCCTTCACAATTTTCTTCTCAAATTCAATATCTAATCCGGGAATGCCATTGAGTGTCTCTCCCATGGAATAGGGGTTCTCTAGGATGAGTCCCGCCCTTTCACCGGATACATAAGCTGAAAATTAACACACCATCTCAAATGCTGACTAGTTTATTAAAATCACCGTTGTATTAAATTTTTTTTCCCCCCCTTTAAACACCAAGCCATTTTGTAATGACATTCCACTTTAATTGTGTGAGAAAAAAATTATCATAAAATAAAATATGGATTTACACATGATCAATAAGATGTTTACTTTATTATTAACTTTACAATTGACTTCAAAGAATCCATGCTCATTTTTGTCACCATTCGACGAGCTACTTTTATAGAGGTTGACAAAAAATGCTCATGTGACGCACATATGACAACTCACTATAAATGTACATGGGTATTTTTCATCAATGACTCACATAAATTTGACATTGAATATTGCAACTATGATGTATATATAAAAATCATTGTGTGAAACAATAAAAAAAAAAGGGTAAATAATAAAAGAATAAAAAAAATTTAAAAGGTTAACAAATTATTTTTTTCCAATTAATTAAGGAATTATACTAACCAGTAGATACATGGAGAAGCATCATTTTCTTAGCACATTTCTTTGCAAAGTCGAAAACATTCTTGGCTCCCATTGTATTGAGACTCAATGAAACATCATATCTACAAAGAATTAAAACACACACATTTACACATTAATTTATTTAGTGTATATATATATTATGATCAAATTAATTCAAAATTTTGGTAGGCCCATACCTTTCATCAAAGTTGGTAGTTGCAGCTAGATTAACTACAATGTCTACTTCTCTCCACATCTCTTCTACCAAGTAAGAGTCTTTCACTCCCAAGTTCTCAAGTGTAATGTCACCAGGGACTGGCGTCACTTTTTCAACAATAAAAGAATTCAAATTTGCACCCAATTTCTCTCTTAGAACCCTGAACAAGTCCTTTGCTATCACCTAATCCACATTCATAGAATTAAATTACAAAAACATTGTACTTCATTACATCAATAAATTCATTAAAAGTTATGTGAAAATGAAATGATGCAACATTTTGTTTGAGTAATTGTGGAGAATTATGTCATTGTTATTATTTTATTCTTTTTGTAACTCGATATTCAACTTACTAGAATGACTAATTTAGGGGAGCAATCTCACCATCCACTAGCAGGGGCTCTAACATTTCAAATCTGAAATCTTGGAGGGAGCACACCCCCATACTCCAAACTTTGATCAGCAGACTAACCCCTTAAGGTTATTATGTAATATTATTTATGTAATATTTTAAGCAATAATATAGTAAAAAACTTTATAGATGAGACAATATTAACGTGCCTCCATTCATTAACGGGGAGACGAGATGATCTCTTAGACCTCGTTTGGAAACATGCTAATTTAGTAACTTTTTGGCTATTTGGTTAAAATATGAGCTAAAAAAAATTAGTATGTTTGGGATGACTTTTTGATTTTTTATAAAAATATGTGCAAAAAGTAGAGAGAAAAGAGAATCTTTGACTTTTTGGTATGGATTGTTGGCTTTTTGATTTTTTTAGTGACTTTTTGACTAAAAAAGCCACTTGCCAAACGAGGCCTTAGTGTGTTTCGTAATTTTTGTTTGTTGAAAAATATGACATACGCAATACCATACGGTATTTTAGAATGGGTTTGGTTTTTCTCAAGTTTTAGGTTTAGTAAGCTTATTTTGGAACCAATTTTAGTGATCCAAATAGTTTTTTTTAACTTATTAAGTAGAATATTCATACAAAAAATCAAAATGATTAGATATTAGTAACTATATATTTAAATCATATTTATTTTTAAAAAATAGACGGCAAATATAATTTCAAGAATCTATTTTTTGTAACACATATTTGATTCGTTTTTTGTAACACATATTTGATTCGTTTATATAGCTACCGATGTCTGATCATCTTGATTTTTTACATGAATATTCCACTTAACAAGTTCTAAAAAATGAACGGTTCCAATCACCAAAATCGGTTCCAAAAATAGGCATACCAAATCTAAACTCTCTCGAGTTGATATGAGAGAAGTTAAACCCTTCCAAAATTAGCTAATAATTCTTCCATTAAAATGAGATTAATGTTAAAATAGTCAATTCTCAATCAATTTTACATATTTAAAAGCACTTATCGTGTGTGCTAAAATTGGAAAAATTATTGTTATTCATGTACAAAAATTAAACTCAATTTCTAAACTCAATATCTAAGTCAAACATCTATATCATTTACTCTACAATCATCAATCAATCATCTTATTAACACAACAATTTAAAAAAATAGACTTATATATCATTTTTCATATTAACACACCAATTTGACTGGTCATTAGCCTTTCACTGAATGACAAAGACATTTTGGGTTTATAAGATAAATTGTTTCTTCCAAAATGGGTGGCAAAATATATTGGTTGCAATTTCCATCAATTTTGGAAACACGCACGTGTGGGTATAAATATTATGTACATGTTAATACAAGAAAAAAAAAAATCCAAATATGATAGGTTACTTTTATTATTTAAAAAAAAAAAATGTCTTTTATAACTTGTAATAATATATAATATAAGAATTAAACAAATAAATGTAAACAATAATTAAAAAATCATAGAAAAACATAGAACAATATAATGAAAATGGGTAACCCAAAAAAGATGAAACTAAAAAGGAACCATGAGTATTTTTAATTTTTTTTATTAATTATAAAAATACGCTATTTTTAAAATTAGGGTGAATTACACTAATAGTCTCCATAATTTGGGGCTTGTATCACTTTGATCACTAACTTTTCAATTGTAACACATTTGATCCTAAATTTTGAATCTTGTTCCAAATAAGAACAATTGAATATATCATTAGATTTTTCAATGGTAAAATAATTAATTTGATAAAATATAAACTAATTTGATAAAAATAAATGTCAAACAAATATTTTTAAATTTTTAAAAATTATTTCTACCCACTAAAAATAAAATTATGTGAAATTGATAAATCTTTTAGATATTTATTTATTTTTTAACTAAATTAATTTTTATTATGTATTTGGATGATAATCATGTAAAATTAATTTTTAAAAATTAATCATGTTATTTTTATTAATTTTTGTAAATTTTACATAATTTTATCATTGGTGAATAAAAATAATTTTTAAAAAATTTAAAATATTTTTTTGACATTTATTTTTGTCAAATTAGTTTATATTTTATTAAATTGACGATTTTGTCCTTGAAATTAAACAATGGTATTTTTAATTATCCTTATTTGGAACAAGATTCAAAATTCAAGATCAAATGTGTCACAAGTGAAAAATTAAGGACGAAAGTGACACAAATTCTAAATTATAGAGACTGTAAGTGTAATTTGCCATTAAAATTATTAAAAATAAGCACAATATAATTATTCTAAAATCTCTTCTAAAAAATATCTATCATATGCGATAAAACGTATCAATATACCCATCTCATACCCAACATTCAAAAAAGTCCGGTTGTGTATTTTGACTACACGGTATACTCAAACCGATATGATAATATTTTCGAAATACCCACAAATTGTGTTCATATATTGTTTGGCTACTAAGAAAATGTAGAAAGAAAAGAGAATGTGTTATGAATTACAGACCAGCTGCAGGTGTAGCTACAGTGGGTGTGGAAGTATGCTTACCTCAGTTTGCAACCGTTGTGAGGCTGACTTGGCATCTGCAGCTCTTACAAGAAGATAAAGCTTCTTCACATTTGGTTGAACTCTTAGCATCTTTTCCACAAAAACTACAACCCACACAATCAAATCATCATTAAAAACCATCAGTCTATATAGATACCTGAGAGAGAGAGAGAGAGAGAGAGTACTCTTTGCTAGAAATCCAGTGCCACCAGTGACTAAAATGGTCCTGTTCTCAAGAAACTTGATCACACTTCCCAGCTCCATTAGAGAGAGAGAGAGAGAGAGAGAGAGAGAGAGAGAGATCAACTGAGAGAAAGTGTTGGGCTGTTTGTGACAATGTAGAGCATCTCATATATATAATGATGCTGAAGTGATATAAATGGTGGAGTGCACGCAAGTCATTGGTAATTTTTTGCAACAATGGTTCATATCACTAAAAAAAATTACTAATAACACTAATACATTGAAAATATTTAAAAAAAGAACAAGTGCACATTGCTACATCATTAATGGTGCTATTAGAGCACCACTTTTAATGCTCTCAATCATTAAAAATTTAACTAAATAAATAAATAAAAACATTGCAAGACCCACATTTTGCTTTTGCTTTTGTTTTCAATATTTTTTTTGAGGGGTCATATATACATATTTGAAGGCAAATACATGCGTCACAAAACTAGCCTTCTTTCTTTCAATAAAAATTTTGGTTAAATAAGTCTAACCTACCTCTCTGCAGGATATTAACATTGTGGTAGCAATTCTGTCCTAAAACTGGTAAGTTTCAGTTTTTATATAAAGGGAAAGAAAAATGACTCGTAGCTCGAACTTCGTCCGGCTTGAATGGCCCAAACTGTCCAAAACAACGTCGTTTTGGGCAGTTTTTTTTTTTTTTCTTTCTTTCTTTCCTTTTCATTCTTTCAAACACAAACAGAGAGGGAAGAGAAGAGGAGAGAGAGAGAGAGAAGAGAGAGGAGAGAAGAGAAGAGGTGATCGACGGTGATGGTCAGTGATGGTGGCGGCGATCGACGGCCCGATCTCTTCTTTCAAACTTTTTTTTTTTTTTTTCTAAGTAGATCTGGATCTGAAAAAAAAAAAATTATTGATGATGATAATGTTGATCCGGATCTGCAGACCCAGAGATATTTTTTTTTGATGAAGATGATGAAGATGATGATGATGTTGTTGCAATTTGTTGATGTTGATGTTGATGTTGATGAAGATGATGAACAACATCTGCAGACCCAGCGCAGCAGACCCTTCTTCTTCAGAAAAAAAATAAAATAAAATAAAATAAAATACCAAAACGACGTCGTTTTGGTGTCGGGCCATTCGAGTCACGCCTTTTTCGAGCTACCAATCGGAGTTGAAATGGAAATCAATTCTGAACTAGGTTTTTAAATTTTTTTTATTAATTCAGTTTTCTATTTTTGTTTCTAGACATGATGTTGTTTGTAACTTAAAATGCGATCACAAAACTTCATAAAAGTAGAAAATAAAATTACACTAAGATAGACACAAAAAAGAGACTGATAGAGAAAGAAAAGAGAAAAATAATATAAAAAAAATATTTTAACAAAATTAAATATTTAAAAATGACAAATTACATGGATTTTGTTGGAAAAAAAAAAAGAAAAAAGAAAAAAAAGAGGTACAAAGATTTTGAGGGGTATATAAGAATCTCCAAAAGAGAAAATTAAAAAATATTTTTCAATTAGATATAAAAATGTAGTTCTTTTAGGGAAAAAAAAAAAAAACATTTGAGGAAGGACATGGGCCTCTCTTGATCTCAATGTGACCTTGCCACTGACAACACATATCTTAAATTTGAAATATTATGTCAGAATTTAATTTGAAACATATGAATTAGATTAATCTCAAGTCTAAATCACACTATATTTAAATTTATAATACATTATAACTTAAAACACCACTATAAATAATAATAAAAAATTTAAGTACACAACATTTGTGGATGTCAGTACACATCATGCATGAATGTGTCGGAGTGTACACATGTACATATATGATATGTCTACATCCATATGCATGAAATTTGACTTTGTTACTTTCTGTCTTCTATATCTCTTCAACATTTGCATGAATTTTTTAACTCCAAAATTTCCAAAGGTTTCGTATATACCAATCCAGTTAGGAGTTTACCGTTTACCTACTCTTATTAAATCGAACGACATTTCTGTGTCTCTCTCTTTTCACACCTCAGTGTGTTTGTCATGTGCTCCCAAGATGTGCTTTGGGTTTCCATGGTAACAGTTAGCCTAGTTCATTCATTGGGGTTGTTTGGCAAGTTAGATTTTAACTCTCTTTTTTTCTTTTCTTTTTTATTTATTAAAATTTGCAAAAAAATAAAATAGACTAAAATAGTCAATAAGACAAAATATCACATCAAATTTATAATTATTTTACTTTTTTTTTTTCACAAAGATCACATCCAATCACAAAAAATCTAACTATCTTTCCAAATACAAAAATTTTAGTCTATTAAAATAGCCAAAAACTAAAATAGCCTACTAAAATAGCAATTTCTCAAACACCCACATTATATTGTAAAAATGTTATAAAAAGCAAAAAAATGTTTCACAAAAAACTGTCTTGAAGTTGTGGCTAGACGTCAGACAAGATGATTGGAAAATTTCAGGATGGAATGGCAAAGAATTCAAGATGATTTTTGTTAAAAAAAATTCATAGTTTGTAGTATTGCTATTATATTGTATGAACGATGCAAGGTGCCACTAATAGTCCCAAAATGTCATAAGGTTAAAAAAATTTCATTCTGTCACGATTCAAACCCGCCTGTAAAGGTTTAGGCTATGACCAACCAGTAATCCCAGATTACTTGGCCTCAAAGACCAAATTTTAAAATATATAATTAAATATACAGGGACCTGAAGTGAAACCAATGTATAAAATTTGTCTATTGAGTTATGCTTACATGACATGAATAAGAATATACATAACACATCTCACATTATACAAATATTTTAACAAAATTAAATATTTAAAAATGACAAATTGCATGGATTTTGTTGAAGAAGAAGAAGAAGAAGAAGAGGAGTTACAAAGATTTTGAGGGGTATATATGAATCTTCAAAAGAGAAAATTAAAAAATATTTTTTAATTAGATATAAAAATGTAATTCTTTTAGAAAAAAAAAAAAAAAAAACATTTGAGGAGGGACACGTGCCTCTCCTGATCTCAATGTGGCCTTGCCACTGACAACACATATCTTAAATTTGAAATATTATGTCAGAATTTAATTTGAAACGTATGAATTAGATTAATCTTAAGTGTAAATCACACTATAGTTAAATTTATAATACATTACAACTTAAAACACTACTATAAATAATAAAAAAATTAAGTACACAACATTTGTGGATTTCAATACAGATCATGCATGAATGTGTCGGAGTGTACACATGTAGATATATGATAATGTCTACATCCATATGCATAAAATTTGACTTTGTCACTTTCTTTCTTCTATATCTCTTCAACATTTGCATGAATTTTTTGACTCCAAAATTTCCAAAGGTTTCGTGTACCAATCCAGTTAGGAGTTTACCGTTTACCTACTCTTATTAAATTGAACGACATTTCTATTAGGGATCAGGTATTCCGTCTAAGACCTTCCAAAAATTATATCAAATAGAAAAACACACACACCCAAAGAGACACCATATTTAATGTGGTTCGGCCTCAATGCCTACATCCACAAGAGAGTAACCGGTTATCATTATAATAATAGAAAGATTACAGAAAGATTACAATAAATGAGGAGCTCATACTATTCTCACTCACTCACTCACCCATCTCCCTCTCTCACACCAAGAGAGACGGTCTCTCTGCCTCACATCTCTTCTCCTTTGGTTTGTTCTCTCTCTCTCTCTCAATTCAATCCATCCTCCTCACCTCAATTTATACACAATTGAGGGAGGATGTGATTGGTCACCACCTATCCCTTTCCATTAGCTTGTGGGTAGGAGCCACTCCTACCATCTTAGTGGGTTGAAATTAGTGAGCCACCCCTACCATTATCTTTCCATAGTGGCAATGGGTTAATATCCAACAAATCACCCCCTCAACCCATGTGAGGTGATCCACAGTAGCACCCACTGCTTCTAATCTTGTCACGCCCAAATTTCAGTATAGTCTGTATCTCCTTACTGAGACGTTTGCATTCTCTGAAGCTAGAGATAATACATCAGAGATACAAGAGGATGAGGGAATCCTACATCATCAACTCAACTCACACTACTCTCTGATTTGGAGAGAGCCTCTGCTCCTATCTCCCATAGATCTCTTCCACGTTTCCTATCTCGGATGTCTTCACTTGCTATGCTTGAACTTGCGTAACCAAGATATCTGAGAGCCCCTGATTGAATGTCCTACACCCACTGCCAAGGATGCGCTTGACTGATATGCACCACCTCGCACGACCAGGCATTGGAGCAACAGAAAACTGATCGTTTGTTCCATCAATGTCCCCGATTTTCTTTGCTTAGAACTTTTCCTCTGAACTATCAACCTTTGCCCTCTGCACTTTTGAACAACCTCCTAGCGTTTCCACATACGCTCGTTATCTGCTCTTTTGCAATCTCTGATTTGCTGTTCAGTAGATTGATGGTTGACAGTAGCTCCATCTGTCAAAGCATCGTTAACTATGCAATTTCTTGCATAGTGCTCGCATATGGCTTCTGGTCTCCCTGCGTTGAGCTCGCTTGAGAGATTCGCATCCACTCTATCCTCCACTGCCATGGAAATAAAGAAACTACCATAGAGAAAAGAGACTTGCCACTCATTAGCGTGCACTCTTGCATTTTATCCGTCTCAATTTCTCTGTCTGGAAGTTCCTGTGAACTTTCAACAACCCATTGCTACATATTCTTTTTGCGCCTCTGTACGATACTCTAGCGTAATCTTGCACTGCTGCATGTCTGCATTTGTGCTTCTGTGCTTAGTATGCTCCTCTGCAACTATTGTTCTACACATCTACATACCACCAGTACCTACTCGTATACAGTAGCTCAAACAGCCATAGCATTTCCTTGAGCTTGTACTTGTTGCCAAATCATCTGTCCGTCGATGAATGGACTTTTGATTGAACCAGATCTTCTGATTAACTCTGGAGATAATCATCTCTGCAATCCTCTAATCACCTCCTGACCAATCCTGATCTCCCTTGATTTGCCATTTGATCAAGCCTGATCTCCTTTTGTCTTCAATGATCTATCTCGATTTGTATCTAATTGTCCAATTTGGTCAGAATCTGCCCATTCTAACCTCTTCAGTGAATCCGCAGCGTACCACAACATCCGGCAACCTTCCTTCGACTATTGAAGATGACAAACTCCCATGTTTTAACAATCTTTAAAATCGTTTAGAATTTCACTATTCTGACCTCACGGTTGTGTCCGAAACGGTCTATTTAGTTATAATCAACCTTCGCTGCACTTCCGGGGACCACACTGAAAAATATCCCTAAAAGTTGGGCCACACCACAATTTTTTGAAAATTCTAGGCCAAATTGTAATTTTCAAAAATTTAGGGAATATTCCATGTTCCAACAGAATATGTCGTCCACTACACCTAATGCCATCTGCCACTTTAATTTGCTTTCTTTTTATAGAAATTATGATTTTAAAATCCGACCATACGGATATGTTTGGAATACTCCAAATAGTAAGAAAGTACTATTGGATCGTCAGGAACAGACTCCAAATGGCTTAAATCAAGCGAAAACATTTTGGACGCCTCATATCTGCAACTACACCTTAGCCACGTAGCACTGGATCACTACTCCTGAGACTGCACCTTAGCCGCGAAGCACTGGATCACTCCCCGTGTGCTGACGTGGCAGAGACGTGGCGTTAAATGAGCTGCCACGTGGCAATGGCTGGTCTGCAGACGTAGCAGACACGTGGTTGTCCCTAGTTGACGTGGTGCCACGCATCTCATGTTTTTTCTCTGCCGCGCATGTGGCGCATGCACGCGACTAGGTAGACGCGCCGGCTAAGTACACGGCACGTGGTGGCGCGTGCTGAGACTAGGACTCACGCACCATTTTCAAGAGGCGCGTGAAGGCGCATCCGGTGTCTTTTGGGGCTTTGCTTTGCATTTTGGGACTCTTCTCGTCGAGACCTTACTCCTGGTATGCTCAAAACCTGATTTTGAGCAACTTGATTTTTAGGCGATTTCAACAACACTGCTTTTTTTTGTTCAGCGACGAGGCTCTGATACTACTTGTTAGGGATCGGGGATCCCGCTCAAAACCTTCCAGAAATTATACCATGCAGAAAAGCACACACACACGCAAAGAGACACAATATTTAGCGCAGTTCGACCTCAATGCTTGCGTCCACGGGAGAGTAATCGGTTATCACTATAATAATGGAGAGATTACAGAAAGATTACAATAGAGGAGGAGCTCACACTATCCTCACTCACTCACCCGTCTCCCTCTCTCACACCAAGAGAGGCGATCTCTTTGCCTTACATCTCTTCTCATTTGGTTCGCTCTCTCTCTTTCTTAATTCAACCCCTCATCCTCACCTCAATTTATACACAATTAAGGGAGGATGTGATTGGTCACCACCTACCCTCTTCCATTAGCTTGTGGGTAGGAGCCACCCCCACTATCTCAGTGGGTTAAAGTTGGTGAGCCATCCCCACCATTATTTCCTATAGTGGCAATGGGTTGATATCCAACAATTTATGTGTCTCTCTCTTTTCACACCTCAGTGTGTTTGTTTGTCATGTGCTTCCAAGATGTACTTTGGGTTTCCATGATCACAGTTAGCCTAGTTCATTCATTGGGATTGTTTGGCTAGTTAGATTTTAACTTTTTTTTTTTTATTAAAATTCACAAAAAGACAAAATAAACTAAAATAGTTAATAAAACAAAATGTCACATCAAATTTATAATTATTTCACTTTTTCTCTCACAAAGATCACATCTAACCACAAAAAAATTCAACTATCTTCTCAAACACAAAAATTTTAGTCTACTAAAATAGCCAAAAACTAAAATAACCTACTAAAATAGCAACTTCCCAAACACCCACATTATATTGTAAAAATGTTATAAAAAACAAAAAAAATGTTTCACAAAAAACTGTCATGAAGTTGCAGCTAGATATCTGACAAGAAGATTGGAAAATTTCAAGATTGAATAGCAAAGAATTCGAGATGATTTTTGTAAAAAAAAATTCATAGTTTGTAGCATTGTTATTATATTGTATGAACGGTGCAAGATGCCACTATTCTTTCAATAAAATTATTTAATAGTCCCAAAATATCATAAGGTTAAAAAAATTTCACTCTGTCATGATCCAAACCCACCCCTAGAGGTTTAAGCTATGACCAACCAGTAATCCCAGATTACTCGGCCTCAAAGACCAAATTTTAAAATATATAATTAAATGTATGGGGACCTGAAGTGAAAACAGAATATAAAATTTGTCTATTGAGTTACGCTTACATGACATGAATAAGAATATACATAACACATCTCACATCATACAAATATTTACAAACATTCATCATGTATACATAACACAAGATCAAAACTATAACATAACAAACTATACAAAACCAAAGCCTCGCAAGTTTGGCCAAAACAAAAGTTCAAGCCTCGGCACGGAGGCACGTTCACAAGAAAGGGGTTGACTCCAAAGCAGTTACTAATGTTGAACTTTTTGATGCTCACCTACATATATATATATATATATATATATAAATAAAGTGGGCTGAAAGCCCAATGAGTAATCTCAATGTAAAGAGTTTAAATGAATGAGTTCCATAACTTAGAAAAACAATACAAAGTTCTTGATGGCATGTTTCGGAAACATATAATAACAAATACAATTCGGCAAACCTTTCATAGGTTTACACATTACGTAGTATCTAAAGGCCTTATTCAAACTGGATGGAATACCATATGGAACATTCACAGCGAACGAATCATTCTGAACGCCCATATTGGACGACCTCATATGGAACATCAATATAGGATGATTTCATTCGAAACACCCACATTTTCAGCATTCAGTACTTTTGCAGTCTTTGCAGTTTTTACAAATTGCTCGAGCGACCAAATATTTGCTTGAGCGCACATCCAATCCATCGAGTAATTTTGTAGACATCTCAGACCAATTGAGTAACCAAAGGTTGGCTTGAGCGAAGACTTCTGTTTCAGCATATTTTGGAAAGATGCTTTGTGTTCATATCTTTGTCATCATGTCTTTATGAGTATTCATAGGCATGAAATATGACTCACTAATGATTAATAAGTACGAAACCAACTTAAGTAAATGAATTAGAAAAGAAAAAACAAGTTATTCAATTCGAACAATATGTTTCAATGTGTATGGTTATGTAAATGTGTAGATTGGAACGTTGAGGAAGAATATCGAATTAGTCAAGGTGAGTAATATCTTTGTAAAAATATTTTCGTATAATCTACTTTAAAAATTGGCTTTGCTAGACGATGAATTATGAAATCTATACTTTGTTACGAGATATTTTATAAGATAAGTATTTTTTGAACGATGAGATACGCTACGAATTTCTGTCATATTTATGATGTAATTGATATGTTAGGAAACTCCGAATTGTGTATGATATGATATGTTTTCCAAAAATCAGATTTTTGCTAAGAATAAACGAGTATCCTTTTGAACAACTATTGTGACGACTTGAAAATTGTATTTTGATCTTCGGTAACTTCCATTCTGTCTTTGAACTGTCATGTACATTCCATATAAGTTATTGACTCGTTGTAAACATTCCGTATGATGTCGATCCTTGATGATCGTTCTTCGTGGCTTCGATAGTAATCGTTCTGTATGATATATACCCGTAATAGACATTTCAAATGAGCCATCCAAAGAGAGTGTTCTGCATAAGTTATCCAAAGTGGACATTCCGTATGATTTCGATGGTAATCATTCTGTATGATATCTACACATGATAGATGTTCCTTATGAAATCGTCCAATGTGAACGTTCCGCATAAGTCGTCTTCATCCAATGTAGGCGTTCCCAAAATTTTTGCAGACCGCTCAAGCAACCACGTAGTGGCTCGAACGAACATTGCAAGCTTCTAATATCTTTGCAGTTTTTACAGATCGCTCGAGCAACCACTTGAGCACACATCAGACCCATCCAGTAGTTTTGCAGACATCTCTGACCACTCCAACAGCCAAAGGTTGGCTCGAGCGAAGACTTCTATTTCAGCATATTTTGGATTTATTTTTGTTAAGAAATTAGAAGACAAATGATAACTCAATTAGTGTCTATTGTGATTTTTCATTTGGTGGGAGTATCATATAGATAATGAGATTGTTTAGTGCAGTTTATCTAAGTTGCTTATGATTTGTTTTTTTAAAATTTATTTATTCTGTGATTTTGTGTCAATATTTAGTGCAACTTCTTCTTATAATTTATTAGACAGAAATAACTTAAATAAATTTAAAAATGGGGATTATCTGAAACTATAAAGGATGCTTTTGATTTATGCATTTTGATTATTAACTTTTGACTTATAATAAGCCATATCAAGATACACTGGGAGTATTTAATAATTTTTCCTATCTTTTGGCAAGTAGTTCTCTTTGTCGTCAAATTTTTTTCCAGTCTGTTGAGGATATTTCATTAAAGCCATCAAAGCCCAAGCATAACTCATAGTTCAGCTCCTGTTCTAGTTCAGTGATGAAACTGAGCTGCAACTCAGTCTATGTGATTGCATCAGTTTAAACAGATATCAGTTAGATAGTTTGTTAGTTTGTTAAACAGTTACAAGTAATTAGCACATGTGGTTTAGATACATATTTCTTGTATAGGTATAACTGTAGCTATTTATATAAGGATAGCTTGTACATTCAAAATATGAAATAAGAGATTCATCTTTTCATCATGGTATCAGAGCTTTGAAGCTTTAACGAGCATTTTTCCATGGCAGCTTCCGCATCATCTCTGTCTTCAAATATTCCATCTAATCTTTCACTTCTGATCTCCAATCTGTCTTCTTTTGTGACAGTTAAACTTGATTCTACCAATTTCATTATTTGGAGTAGTCAAGTCTCTAATATCCCTAGAGCTACTGATCTTCTTGGATATGTTGATGGTTCCATAATTTGTCCTTCTTCTTTGATCGTTAATAAAGATGGTCTTGAAGTAACCAATCCAGATTTCATTCAATGGAATCTAATCGATGCTCACTTATTAAGTTGTCTCAATGCTACTCTATCCCCTCCGATCTATTCTACCATTCTTCAATTTCATCATTATGCCGAAGTCTGGTCTGCTCTTCACAAGAAATTCACTTCTCTTTCAAGATCACATATCCATTAGCTAAAGAATAAATTGAATTCTATTATAAAGAGATCTGAATCAATAGAGGAATATCTTTCCAAAAGCAAAGATATCATAAGTTAGTTGGCTCTTGTATCAATAGCTATTGATGATGAAGATCTTGTTCTGTTAACCTTAAATGGTCTTCCTGATGAGTTTGATGCCTTCAAACAACAATTCAAGCCCGATCTGGTTGTATTTCAATAGAAGAGTTGTCTTCTCTTTTGTGTTCTAAAGCAATTCACATGGAAACAAAAACTAAAATGGTTTTTGAACCAATAATTGCCTTTTCTACTGTCAAAGGCTTTTCTTCTCCTACTTCTTTTACCTTTTGTCCTCGAGGCCATTCATCTCAAGGTAGATCATCTTTCAGAGGAGGAAGATGAGGCAGATATTACAGAAGAGGCAATGGCAATGGCAAATTCTCTAGTCATTACACTCGAGGAAGAGGAAGATATTCACAGAATTCTCACAACTCTCAAGCTTGTCAAATTTGTGGAGGTTTTGGTCATTTAGCTCTTGATTGTTGGCATTGAATGGACTCTCAATCTTAGTCTCAATATCAGTCCTTGCCTTCTAATGCCAATGCCAATGTTTCTTCATCATCAGTTCCTAGGGCCTTTGTTGCTTCTTCATCTGAAGATGTCTCATCATCATCATCATTAGTCCCATGGTACCTAGACTTTGTTGCTACTGATCACATCACCAATGACCTCAAGAATCTTAACTATTATAAACTATATCAAGGTACCGACCAGGTCACTATTGGAAATGGCACCTTTGTCCCTATCAATCACACTAGTAAAGGACTTTTATCCACTCCACATCATTCATTTCGACTTAACAATATTCTTTATTCATCATCTATTTCTTCCAATCTTGTCTCTGTTCAAAAGTTGGCTCAGGATAATCATTGCATCATAACATTTGATGGATCTAACTTTGTGATTCAGGACAAACTTACAAAGAAAGTTCTTCTCAATGGATGTAACATCAATGGACTTTATCATTTTATGTCATCACCTGTTTCTTCATCTGCTGCTTCTCCATTTTGTTCTCAAGCTATTGTTACTAGTACTGATAGATCTACTTCTGTTGCACCTACTATTTGGCATAATAGACTAGGCCATCCTTCTTCTATAAAATTTCATCATCTCAAACATCATTTGCATCTTAAATCTGTACCTCTTGCTACTCAAGATTGTGTAGATTGTTGTGTTGCTAAAAGTCATTGACTTCATTTTCATTTGTCAAATTCAAGTGTAAATAAGCCTCTTTCCCTTATTCATAGTGATATTTGGGGCCCTTTCCATTCTTCTTCTACTTACAAATACCATGTGATTTTTGTGGATGACTTTAATAAGTTTACTTGGTTGTATCCTCTAGTCTACAAAAGTGAGGTCTATGACAAGTTCTTGGAATTCAAAGCTTATGCTGAGAAACAATTTGATACTGTTTTAAAGATACTTCGCACTGATGGAGGAACTGAGTTTTGTAATAACAAAATGAAGGAGTTTATTATTGCTAATGGCATTATTTACCAACATTCTTGCCTATACACTCCACCACAAAATGGCACTGCTAAAAGAAAACACAGACATATCACAGAGACAACAGTTGCATTGATTCATCATTCCTCCATACCTCTTGAATTCTGGTTTGAAGCAGTTGCTGTTGCTACTACTTACTTGATTAATAGACTTCCTTCTACTCAGTTGCAGCATCAATCTCCTTTTGAAGTTTTATTTCATCACCCTCCAGACTACTCTTTTCTCAGGGTCTTTGGTTGTCTTTGTTATCCTTGGCTTCAGCCTTATTTCTTTACTAAACTCCATCCTAAGTCTCTACTTTGTGTCTTTCTTGGTTATCATCCCTTTGCTAAGGGGTACAAGTGTCTTGATCCCATTTCTGGCAGGATTTATCTTTCTAGACATGTCCTTTTCAATGAATCTACATTTCCTTTTAACCAAGTGTCCTCTATCTCTTCTTCTCTTTCTTTACCTCAAATTCAATCTTTCTTTTAGTCCACTATACCTACTTTATCTTCTTCTCCATCTGTTTCTTCTTTACCTGGCCAGTCTAATTCTCCACAACATTCTTATTCTTCTTCTTCTTCTCCCACAACTATTCCTTTTTCTTTTGTTTCTCCTATTATTGCTGCTTCTTTTCCTCAACAGTAGATTGTTGTTCAGCCCAATTATGGTCCTTCTTCTTCCTCTATTCTTGTTAACTCTATTTCAGTCCATTTACCATTACTCCCATCTGCAACTACAAATGTTCATCCCATGATCACTAGTCTAAACTCTCATCTCAATGTTTACTTCACAACAAGCCTTCTCCTGTTTTGTACTCAGATTCTGAACCTCTATCCTATAAGGAAGCTCTTCTTTCTCCTATTTGGCATAAGGCTATGCAAAAAGAATTTGATACTTTGCAAAAGCAACAAACTTGGTCTCTGGTTTGTCTTTTTCCAGGAAAAAAATGCTATAGGTTGTAAGTGGGTTTTAAAGGTTAAATGGAATTTTGATGGTACCATAGCTAGACACAAAGCTCAACTAGTGGCCAAAGGGTATTTTTAGCAAGAAGGTATGGACTTTCAAGAGACTTTTAGTCCTGTAACCAAGCTTCCAACAATCAGAATTTTACTTTGCCTAGCTCTCTATCATCAGTGGCCCTTAAAGCAATTGGATATATCCAATGCATTCCTTCATAGAGTTCTTGAAGAGGAAGTGTTTATACTTCAACCACCAGGATTTGTTCATCTAGATCAACCTAATCATGTTTGTCATCTCAAGAAAGCCTTATATGGCTTGAAACAAGCACCCAGGGCTTGGTATTCTACATTTTCAACCTATTTTTTCTCTCAAGGTTTCCATAATAGCAAATGTGACTCTTCTTTGTTCATCCAGAAATCCAACACTACTTTCACTGCTCTTTTGGTCTATGTGGATGACATTTTAGTCACAAGGAATGATGCTTCTCACATTCAATCACTTATCTCTCATATGCACATTGCCTTTTCTATGAAAGAACTTGGTGATTTGTCATACTTTTTGGGTATTTCCATCACACCAATTTTTAGGGTAAATTACACTTTACACCCCTCAACTATTACCATTTTTCATTTTTTCCCCTCAAATTAAAAATTGATACAATATACGCTTTTATCTTTTGAAAGTTTTTAATCTAACCCTTATGTCTCCATTTTGTTAACAAAACAGAAGAAAATGTGCATGTAATATGCACATATCATATTTATGATAGATCTTTAAAGGATATTTTTGTCATAAATATAATATGTGCACATTACATGCACCTTTTCGGTCTGTTTTGTTTACAAAATAGAAACATAAGTGTAAGATTGCAAAACTTTCAGAAGATAAATGAGGTACATTGTATTAGTTTTTAGTTTGAGGGGGTAAAGTAAAAAATAGTGATAGATGAAGGGAGTAAAATATAATTTGCTCAATATTTTATCAACCATTAAATTATGTAAGAATTTTGAGACACAAAAATCTCAAAACATAATGCTATAGTTAAGAATGCGTTAATTTTAATAAAGAATTTGAGAAATACTCTATCCTTCAACTAAAATTTGGAGATCGAATTTAAAATTTTTGTGCAATGTATGTATAATAGAAAATCCCAAATAAAAAGAAAATTGACCTTATCTCTCAATTTACTAATACTAATCTTCACCTGCCCCTATTTAAAGTTTCCCTAACAAGTGATGTATTCAATATCTCTAGTTAGACTTGAATAGCGTTGGGGTTACACACTACAAAATAAATAAATAAATTAAAGTTTTAAAAATCAAAATTTAAGAGATAAAATTATTTTTTAGGGACCAAATAATTTTGTTGCGAATAGTGTCATTATTATATTTTTAGCAATAAAAATTGGATATTAGTGATGAATTATTATCCTTTTGGGACCAAATTTTTTGTCTAAAAAAATAAACCATTTTGAAATCAAATTATTTTGTCCCTAAAAATTCTATTTGTCAATGACATTTTCAAAATTTTGTCGCTAAATGCCTTATTTTTGACTTTTCGAGACGACCTTTTAGCGACTATTCTCATGACGATAGAAATTAGTCCCTAAATGTCTTTTGTAACAAAATTTTCATTTTTAAAAATCAAAATATTTAGGCCTCGTTTGGGAACATGCTAATTTAGTAATTTTTTGACTAATTGGCTAAAAAAAAAAAAAAAAAAAATGTATGTTTGGGATTTTTTTTTTTAATTAAAGAAAAAAAAAAAGTAAAAAGAAGAGAAAATCTTTTTTTTTTTTTTTTGTTTTTGTTTTTTTTTAAAAAAAAAAATTGAAAAAATAATTGACTAATACTAATTCCCCCAAGCGGGCATTAGTCTCTAAAACTCTCATATATTATAGTAACATGTATTAAAATATATAGAATAAAAAAGACTCTTTGAAGTTTCTGGAATAGCTGGAGAGCAAGTTCACCAAATTCCAAAGAAGATATAAGAAATTTTATTTTATGGATAGATAGAGATACAATGTACGTATATGTAGATGTATCTTCAACCTAACTACAAAAAGAACAAATTACTCTGTTTAAAAAACTTATTTTGAATTGAATTAAATTGAAGAGAGTATAGTACCTCAATAGTACATTTTCTAAATTAATCCATGTACTTGTGAATTATGGAAACACCTAACCCTTCTTCAACATTTAAGTGACTAGTCATTAATTTCAGAAATAATTTGTCTTCTATTTGCTTAGTTAATTAACTTGCTTAGGTGTTGATGTTTTATTTGTTCTTTTTATTTTGGTTATTGACTGATACTAAATTTTTCTTAAAGTGTTCAATGTAGAATTGAACAAAGAAAATAAATAAATGGATAAGAATTTTTGAAAAATAGACTTCATCAATAAATTTTATAAAATCTTATCCATTTAGCTATTTTCTTTATTTAAATCTATGTTATGTTTTTTGTGTTACTCGCATTGTTGTTGACTTTCTATTAAATAGATGGCAGTGTGTCTATGTGCATGGTTTTTTCTAGCGTGAAAAATTAGTCTCACTTTGTAGGCGTATAAAGAAAATACTTTAATAATTTTTAAAAAGAAATTAGAAAAAAAAATTGTGTTGTGGTGAAGTGTAATTTGGGATTTACATTGTTGCTAATTTTGCAAAAAACATAAAACATATAATGAACAGGAAGAAATTATAGTTTAAAAAATACAGGTCCCTACACCTAAACACAATGATGAGAATGAAAATCTCAACTTGTTCACAATACATATTGATTGATAACTGATTCACGAATCACGACCGAATTTATAGAGAATATAGCCTTTCACAGCTAATTTTGATTACTATAAAGTGATTTTTTATTTTTTTTTCTTCACTGTTGATAATTTTAAAATATCACAACTATGTTACCTCATTCCTAATATGAATCGTTCTTGATACTGCTACTACGTTGTGAACTATATCGATTGATGAGGTCAGTGGCGGAGCCAGGAAACTTAATTAGGAGTGACACTTATTAATTACAACTTTAATTATTTTTTTTTTCATTACCAACAATAAGAAGATAATAACAATTTTTAAATTAATATTAAGTAAAAAAATTAAATAAATTGTTACAAAAGTATTTCACATAAAATTTTACAATTAATTTCGAATAAAATCGAAAAGAAAATATTGCATATAACTAGTGTATCATGAATAATGTAAAAAAGTCATATATTTAAGTCGTAAAATAAATTATATAATGATAAGATAAATCAAATTTTTACAAAATTTGAGTAAAATTTTTATATAATAGTGATATCACGTCATTATTGATATATGATATCATCAACCAATAGTAAAGCAACATATGAAGGATGAACTCCACATACAAATATAACTAACACTCTAGTAATTTTTACATATATATAGTGAGATTAATTATATTTGCATATCAATAATGATGGATATTATCTTTACATTGAGATTTTTTTACAAAATTTTCATACATAAAAATATAATTTATTGTAGTCACTTCATTTTCAATAACACAATCACTATTGTTTTCATAAATTTAAAAATGCCCTTGACATTTTATTCTAAATATTATTTTTGTTTAAAATTTTATTTATATACATATGTAAAAAAAAAAGAAGAAGAAGAAAAAAAAAAATCCAGGGAGAGCACGTGACCCCCCAGTCCCCATGTGGCTCCGCCACTGGATGCGGCGCATAAAAATAAAAATACAAATTTAAAAAAAGGAAATTAAAAGTAAAAGAAAAAGAAAAAGAAAATGAAAATGAAAATGATTGTCACTTTGACATGAATCATTCTTATATTGCTAAAGAAAACTAGCATTTGACTTGGGATTATTTTTACTACTAACACGACATCTCGAATCAATTAGTTTTCTAAATAATATTAGTAAGATTGCCACCTCGATGATTTTGAAAGGATTTTATGGTGAAAATATTATAAAAACTAGAAAGTGTGAAGATGATGCTTAAAAGTTTTATTCAACTATTGCTGTCATGAAAATAACATCTATGACTAGAAAACATGACTTGTGCTGTTGAAGACATTGGGCAAAACTGAAATGAAAACATATAGGAAAAAATTATGAATTGTGTCGTTGAGACTTTCTTGCTTGTCAAAACCAATTTGTCTGCGACTTTTCACATATAATAATATGTGTTTGAATATGAACTCTTTAGTCACAAGATTAGTGTCACCTTTAGATATCGTACCATTAGGTGAGCAGGTTTTGTTTGAATTTGGTGGGTGATAGTTGCCCATCATTTAACAATTCAGTTTACTAATTAATTAATAAAAAAATACAGTGAATCTAGCAGTGGCTGCACACCACTGCGAACGTAAATGTTCGTAATTTATGAATGAAGAAGATGAATAGAAGCCGCCTTTGTTTAAGCAGTTTTAAATATTTGAATATGTTTGATTTTTTTATGTGGTAATTTTCACTCATCAATCGCTGTGGGTATTTTTTAAAAATTCCGAAAGTGCAACTAAAAAAATATTGGCATATATTTTTTACAATTATTATTTCAGTGTTTATGTATCATATGTATTGATTTTGATCTTTAAATCTTACTAAAAATGAAATTGAAGTAATTATGATTAAATTTGTAAGGCTTGATATACACTTTTTTTTTAAAGTGATTTGTGTAATTGACTCTTAGTTAACCCACCCGACCCTGTTAAATATCGGTTATAATATTATGGCCCAATGAAATCAACTCTGGCTTTGTTTGCTTTTATGATCGGCAAGAAAAGTATCTTGTGGAGGCATCATCATTAGATCAAGTTCTTGGGACGGAAGTGGATACGGAAAATGGAGTCCCTGCTATGAAGTGGTTGTTGTATCTCAATTTGAAGTATATTATTAGTTTATTTTTATGACTTGAACCGTTATTTTGTAGAATTTGTTAAGTACTTTATGTATATCAAAAATCATATTAATCGGATATTAATAATTATATAATCGATAACTAAAAAAATAAACAATAAGTTTTTTTTAAAAGAAATAATATAAAAAAAATATGCAATTCGATCATATAGTTAATTGATATCCGATTAATATAATTTTTGATAGGTATGAAGTACTCAATAAACCCTATAAAATGAACAGTTCAGATCATAAAAACAAACGTATAATACACTTTAAATTGAAACACAACAGTCACTGATGTGCCTTTAGCACAACAATGACCTCATCTCCCATGAATTCATTAATTAATTAAATTCCAAAAAAAGTAAAAACATTCTAACCATTTGATTGTTAAAAAGTTAAAATACCAATAGGTCTTAATAATTAGACTTAATTATTATTAAATCATATTTAAAGTTAATTATAATAAAATTGTCATTAAAAATAAATTTTTTTTACGATTTTTTGCATGTCATTAAAAATAGACAATTAAGGACCTTTTTTGTCACGATTTTTATCAATTATCGCTAAAACTTACAATTAATGATATTTTTTGAATTGTTGCTGAAAGTTGAAAATTAGTAACATTTTTTGTGACGATTTTTTTAAACTATCGCTACAACTTATAATTAATTACGTTTTTTATGACAAAATTTTAAAACTGTCGTTGAAAATTTACAATTAATAATTTTTTTAATTATATTTAATGAAAAATGACATTAACTATCACAAAATTTATTGGAGAATAAATTCGTCCATTAAGACATATCCGTAAATACCCTTATTAAAAGGGTCTAGATTCTCTTCAGTAATGACGGTCTAGTTGGACTATTCCACTATTTTGAATTTATGCTTCGCCCTCAAGATTGTTTGATATAATAGAAGTTTCAAATAATTTAACTCCTGTTCTTTTATCTTCTTGTTCGTCTACCGTTTGGGAAGAAGGTTTATATGTTTTTTTGGTTATTTTAACCATAAAAGATAAAATAAATTATTTTAGTCACAGCCAACAAAATATCACATCCAACCTATAATTATTATACTCTTTTCTCACAAAAAGAGTCAAAAAATCCTTCCCAAACTAAACTTTTTAACCTAGACTAAAATAGCTAAAAAAGTCAAAAAGTTAAAAAATCAAAAAGTCAACACACTTCTCAAACCAACCCAAAATATCACTAAAGTGAACTTAAAAGATAATATTCCACCTTACCAGATTTGTGACAACAGGATTCACAAGTTTTGCTTCAATGATCTATTCTATTTATTAGTAATCTTTTTAAAATTTTAAAATTAGTGATCTCTACCATTATTGGTAGTCAATTCCTGTCTTTTCTATTCTTGGTAAGTAAGTTATTGCATGTAAGCTTGGGTGATTAGTCTATTTTGAAGAGTTCTAAAAGTCATATATTGTGGGCTCGTTTCTGGTGGACGACACCCTATATGTGAGAACGAAAATAGGATATATAAGCAGTAAAAAATAGTTATCAATTGTTTGGTATGTATTAAAAAAATTAAAAAATTAAAAAATTATTATTCTATTTAAGTTACATCATCTTATTTTAATCACATCATTTTCCTATCACATCACTTCAAACTTAATTTATATCCAATTTATATTTTATAAAAAATCAAAAAATATATTTATTTAGATCATTTTAAAACACTCCGGGCGGGAAAAAAGTGCCCAATTGGGGCAGTTTGAGTTTGGTTATAGCCTTATGGGCCAAGTCTAGCTGCTGCTGCTACTAGTACTAATAATAATAATATAATGCTAGCAGCACACGTCAACTCTACCTTCAACAAGATTTCTCCAAAAAAAAAATAAAAAATAAAAAATAAAATCTAGCTTCAACGAGATGTTTTTAACCCAATTATAATATAATTCAATCACATTTATTTTTTTTAAATAAATAATAAATATAATTTAAAAAATAAATAAATAAAACTTATGCTGTATTTGGTTGGGAGATTTAGAGAGGAATTTGGAAAGGAAAAGGGAAAAGGTGTGTGAAATTAAGTGGAATATAGGCATATTTTATTAACATTTTACCTACATTTTCTATTTCCCTTTCCAAATCCCTCTCCAAATCCTCCAACCAAACACAGCATTATTAAATCAATTTATCAATTAATTTGTTTAGTTCTAGTTCCAGAAAATAGTTTTTAGAAAATTTTATTTTTTTATTTCCCATATTTTAATATTTTCATTTAAATATATTTTTTTTAATTTTTAGACACCTAATATAAATACACTTAAAAAGTATAATATTTATGAAAAAAATTTAAAATACATTAAATATCAAAAAATATAAAAAAAAATACGAAAATTCAGTATATTTTTCATATTTTTGTATATTTATTAATTTTTTAAAATATTTAGATATATCTAAGTAAGGTGCATAAGGTGCATTTAAAAAAGTAAAAAAATTTCTTAAAATTTTAAAAATATTTACTAAAAAAAAACTAAAAATTTAATTTTCAAAAAATTGAATTCAGAAAAAACTGAAACCAAACATACTAAATAGTATTTTGTTGAATACATCATGTCTTTTCGCCTTAATAGTCTTATGTATAAGGATGATTATTTAGTAATCCCAGAGTATGGACATATGGTACTCTATAAGGTTTTGATTGGTAGAGAGGGATAGTGACCCACCATTTATGCTGGGAATGAAAGAACAATATAAAGCTAAGTAATTAATGATTAATTTAGAGTATGGTCACGTGATGTTCCGAAATTATTAAGTAATTTCCCCATACATAGTCAATACTATAGCCCCAATCATGCTACTAATCAAATAAGACTAAGAATCAAAAATCAAACGGAATAGGAATGTGATTGTTTTAAGAAGACAGTTAAAAATTAATTTTTGATTATTAATATAAGAGATGATACGATTAAAAATGAGTTGAAAGTTAGAAAATAATTTTTAACCCACTACCTAAAAAAAACCCAAAATAAATTGTCTAAGGTTTCCAAATTAGTCCAACTTCATTCCTTTCCAGCGTAAACCTATATCTCATAGAGGTCGTAATTTTGGGGTTTGATAGTAGTGAAATGCTTTCATCATCTAAAATGAAAGAACATTTCTCATCAAAAAGATCAATCTAATAATACCTTTCACTCATAAACAACGCAATACTTTTTCAATGATATAGAACAATGATGGAGATTCCGTCTTTATAAATTTAAATTATTTATGATGTGGACTCCATATATATATATATATAAAGGGTCAAAATCATTTTAAGAGTGTGAAAGTTATTCTCAAAAAAGATTCCAAATATTTTTCATATATATATAAAATATGACAAAAGAGTTTTTAAATTTGTATATATTTTTGTCTTACATAACATCATTAATAATTCTGAATACATTTCTTCACTATTTAAGGATCAAAATGATTTATTTATTTTACATTTCTCCCCAAAATGGGTCGTTCAATATCTCTCTTCCCCATGATCTATTCCATCTTCTCTCTCTTCCTCCGTGACATAATTTTCCAGATTGATCTACGAGATATGTTTGGTTTGACTTTGTAAAGTTATTTTAGAAAAAAAATTTTAAAAAATTTGTTTGGTTTGTAATTTCTCTAAAATAATTTTCAGAATCAATTTCTCTCTCTTACGTATCAATCAATCACTTTTTCTCTCTCCTCTTTCATTCTTAATCAATTTTTCTCTCTCACACACATCTACTCAATTACAATAAAATATCAAATCATTCCAAACTTTCAAATCTAAAACTACTTTCAAAATACACAACCAACTAAACAAACAAAATTTCTAAACTATCTTCCCAAAATATTTTTTAAAAACTACTCTCTCAAAACCAAACCAAACATATCCATCTATAAAACTCTAGTATATCCTTTGTAGTTAATTCTTGCAAATTTGCTTGCACTTTCAAGATTCACTTTGGATCAAATTATTTTTTTTATTGAGTGAAACATGCTAATGTGATATTTGTTTTTTATTTTAAAAAAAAAAAATTCAAACAAAACTTATGATGTGAATAGAGAATTAAGGATGCATTTGGCAATAGGTTAAAAAGTCAAAAACTTAAAAATCACAAAATCAATTGTAAAAATCAAACAAAACTAATGATGTGAATAGAGAATTAAGGATGCATTTGGCAATAGGTTAAAAAGTCAAAAACTTAAAAGTCACAAAATCAGTTGTCGTGAGTGTTTTTTTTTTTTCAAAGCAATTGGCCCTCTGCATTTCATATTTAAGCGTTTGTATTTTTTAAATTGATTTTTAGGTGAATCGCATAAATTCTGCAACAAAGTGAGTTTGAACTGACGATGTTGTATGTATTGCTTTAGTTGCCTTTATTGCTTTAGTTCATCAAATTTATATGTATGTATTCAAATTTATTGCTTCATTGTGATGGTTGTTTGGTGATTTTTATTTTTTTTATTTTTTAAATGTGTTTCATGCATAAATTTCAATTTCAGTTTGGACTCACCAGATGATAAATGATGAACTTCATAATTTTGGGTTTCATCATTTTATGTTAATAAATTATTAAATTTCATTTTGTTCCTTTTTTAAAAACATAATTATTATTAATGATCATGGCATGCTTAGAAAAACACAACAGATTTTTGTGACAACCCTCACTTCTGATTACTGCTAAACTATGACTGAGCATAATAAATAACTGATAAGAATGAAATTTTGAACTGATTGTATGAGTGTATTGTTTTGAATGCATTTCTATCTGTTTGATTTCTGAATGAATCTGTTCATGTTTTAACTTTGAATTACGAATTGAAGGTCTTATCGACGACTGAACCAGAAATTGATTAGTATTATATGCTAGTTAGAATTTATGTGATTTTATGGTAAATTTAATTTAAATTTGATTTGGAATGTTTAAATTAGAATTAAATAAAGTTAAATTACATTAATTTGCATTTACTACCATTTTGCCATCTAGTGGGCTACTTTACAAATCTTGTGTGGGACTTAACTCACACATTTGATGCATCATTTCTTCATCCTCTTCTTGAGACCAACCGAAAGAGAGAGGGAGTTAGGAGAAAAACTTGATTTCATTTGAGATTTGCTTGGAATTTTAGTAGAATTGAAGAGCATTTGCATAATTGAGCTTGTATACCTTGAATTCAAGACTTAAGGTAGAGATTTCATCCTCTCATTTGGGAATTTGAGTTGTTTATTGCATGGTTCATGGTAATTTAGAGTTTAAAGTCAAGAATTGGTTTAAAGAGTTGAATTTGAGTAGTAATTCATGTATGTATGTACACATTCTTGAGTTTTGAGGTCTTTTCTATGAAATTTGCTACATGTATGTTCATATTTTGATTAAAGTTCAAGAATTCATCATGTTGTTGGAAGGATTGAGTTATTTGACCATGTATTTGAAGCTTTGAATTTAATTGAATACATGCATGTTGTGTTTGAGCTTTGTTCTTGAAGTTTATTTGGAAATGGTGTTCAATTACCTCACCCTTGGGCTTTGATTTTACAAATTGATCTTCAAAACATGTTATATTATGGGTTTAAAGTGTTTTTCTAGAAAATTAGCCCAAAAGGATCAAGTTTGAGGCTTAAATGCTTGAGTTTTGAATTTGGAAATTTCAGATTTTGGACCCACACTCGATCGTAAGACTTCACACTCGAGCGTACCCTCTGAGTTGTGCACTTCCATTTGAACGAGGACAGTTGTGCTCGAGCGTGAAATGCATGTACCCAGAAGTTCTTGTGTTTTACAGTCCGCTCGAGCAAGAGAGTTCACGCTCGAGCGAGGAAATGAGTCTCACGCTCGAGCGGAGGTCGAGCGTTCGTCGAGCGTAAATTGCATGCATCCAGTAGTTTTCATGAAGTTTACAGTACGCTCGAGCAAAGAAAGTCATGCTCGAGCGGAGATCCTTTGTCTGCATGTCCGCTCGAGTGTTGAAAGCCACGCTCGAGCGAGACCCCTGTTTTCTGAAAATTTTGAAAAGTGTTTTAAAGTGCATCTTTGTATCCTCTTTCCATCCTAGGCATTTCTAGGCCATGTTTAAGGTATCTTAATGAGGATATTGATGTAGAACCACACCGAGTCAAGATAGGGACTAAGTTGTTGATTCCCAAGTGTGTAACTTAGTGTGTGTTTGTTTTATAACTATGTAGGATTGGCATCCGAGGACGCTCATTAGCTGCTTATAGCCCAGAGCTCTGTGAGTAACAATGTTGTAAAGATATGTTCAATTATGAATATTTTCTAAATGATCAACTGTTCTGCTTACTGAAACGTTATTGTTTAATGAATTAATGTTGTCCTATTTGTAAACTGTATTCGTGGCATCCATAGCAATTTCTTTATTCTTTATCTTTATTCTATCGCAATCACAGAGATCTCTGTCGGTTCCCATGTTTGGAACCACTACTGTTTACTGTTATGATTGCCATCAACTGACTATTCGGTCTGTTAAGACCTACTGTACTGTTTTGCTATGGGATGCACCACCTATGACTGCTATGGTTTCTAAGTGACTGATACGACTGTTTATTTACTGAAAGGACATTCATTCTTAACCTCTTTACACAACTGTTATTCACTGGACTTTAGCTCACTGTTTATATTTATATGTAGGTGTCCAAGTACCAGATCGAAGTTAAGAGCATTGGGTCAGCTTCCTTTTTGTCAAGCCAACCATCGCGCTTCACTTCGGGGTTCTATGTCAGTCCAAGCCAGGGCTTTTTGGGGTGTCTCAGTACACCCTTTTGCTTCGATACATATCTTTGTTTTAGACTTGTCTTGTCTGAGTTTGAAGAAGGGATTTGGTCCCTAACCTGGATGTTATGTGCACCTATTATGTATACATTGTTTTGATTTTGAATGTGATTACGTTACAGAAAAGTCTTTTTGCATACAGACTGTCACAGCTCATTGGACATCTTTTATTTACTATTTTGGCTTCCGCCAGCCCCTTACTCTGTATTACTGTCATTACTGTTAAGTAGGCCTTCGGTAATCACGGATTACTGGCCGGTTACGGTGCTAAACCCATAGGGGCGGGTTTGGGTCGTGACAATTTTGCATAAGTAAGATTTTTGTCCCTACTAAATATGAGTATCTCATTGTTTTCCTAATTCATAAATAAATGTTTCTCTACTCTTAATGTTTATATTTTTATAAATTTTCACCAAGCTTTTCACAAAAATTACAAGGTAAGCCTTTTTTTTTTATGTTTTTTTATTACTATTATCTTAATTATTATCTTAAATGTTTATATCTTAATTATTTCTATCTATGACAGTTATTTACCAATAGTTTTATTATCCAAATAAATTCAACCAAATGTACAAGTGAAGGTTTTTGAAAATGTCCAATTTGTCTTAGAGAGATATAGTTTGTATGTGTTTTTATAACTTATTTACGTTTAACTTGATCAAAAATTATATTTTTTTTAAATATTAAAAACATAATTATTATTAATGATCATGGCATATTTAGAAAAACACGCTAGATTTTGCATACTAAATTCATAAATATGAGTGTCTTAGTGTTTTCTTAATTTGTAGATAATTGTTTCCCTACTCTTTGTTGGAACAATCTTCACTGTATTTAAAAGATTTTAATTCTATTGTGTACAAAACAACAATTAGAATTTAAAGAAATAAAGAAAATGAGAGAATTTATTTAATTACAAAAATCAAACTCGAAATAAAAATAAATAAATAAAAACATATTTTATTTTGTTACAAAAACAAAATTCAAATCTGATATAAATAAAAAATAATAACACTGAAAATAAATTAAATAACTTACTTGATTTAATTTGTTCGAATAATTATTTGATCAAGTCTAGTGTTTGACACTGTGTCCTTAAGACAGATTCGTCCTCTCCATGGTGCTTTTAGAATTTGGACGTCTATCTCCCAAGATAAAATGATTTTATCAACGAATAAAAGCAGCACTACAATTTATTCGTTCGTCAAACACACTAGGTGTTTACACTCTTTCTTTTAGAAATAAAATGCAGAGATTTAAAGCAGATGATGGAGTACGAAAATTGGAGTAAAATCCAAATGGGAGGCTGGTCTATTTATAGATGTAAAGGTGGCTCTAGGTTTTGAATTGAACAGGTATGAAACCTGTTGGCTTTGAATTCAAACAGAATTGAATCTGTTGGGTTTAAATTTAAACAGATACAAAAACGGGAAGGGCCCTGTTTGGGTGTGCAATAATACCAAACTAGTTTATTTTTGTTTGAAAACGGGAAGGGCTCCAAACCAGTTTAATTTGAATTCTGGATTTTATTTTACCAAAAATAAAATTAAATTCAAATGTTTTTTGCTCAAAAAGATTAGTATTGGGCCGAACAAGCCCAACCCAGCCCAGACGGACGGCGGCGGCGGCGCATGGTGATTTTTGAGTCCAATGGGTCTAGTCCATTTTGCCCATAACCTCTCCCTCTAAAACACTTGGGTACCCCTTGGGGCACACCCTAAGTACCAAACCCATACCTTATAAACCCTTTCAAAACCTCCCACCAAATCAATATGGGACAAGCCTTATTCAAACCTTTAAGGAATTTCCACCAAAACTCCATTTCCATAGAGTATACTTTGGCTTCAATTTCCCATTCACTCAGTAATGGTTTTGAGCAACCAAATATACCACGTGAATCATAACGCGGCATAGAACGCGTTACCACTTTGACACGTGTAAATCGATGCACGGGGCCCACCTAAAAATTAGACCAAATTTAGGAAAAAATTCTGGTTTTACCCAGAATTTTATAACCATTTCCAACACTCTTAATGTTTGCATTTTTTTTATGTGTTTTTTATTTTTATTTCTTATCTTGATTGTAACCAATTAAGTATTTAAATTAAATTTTGGATTTTTTTAGGTTGAAGCATACACATATTTTGTAAAGCTTTAACCGAATATTTTGTAAAGCATACATATATTATTGACTCAAGTGTATGACAATATAATGTTTGTTTTGCTTATATGGTTATAATTTGATTGGCAACAGTAATACAAGCAGGTGTGCATTGTTTGGTGTTTAATTTAATTAATTTTTTTTTAAAGATTGTAAAGTATTAGCTGGTGTGCATTCATTTTTTTAGATTGCAGAGCACTGATTAGTGTGTATTGATTTATTTAATTTGTTTGAAATTGCAGAGTATAGATTGGTACGCATTGTTTGATGTTTAATTTTTAATTTAATTTATTGAGATCGCATAGCACTGGTTGGTGTGCTTTCTTTGATGTTTAGTATTTATTTATTTATTTTTTTTAAGATTATAGAGTATTAACAAGTGTACAATATTTTTAATTTTAGTGTTTTGTTTAGTATTTACAATTTTTTCTTAACTTGCTTGGCATGTATGCTTTCACTATTTTGATTTGTAATATATTGTTAATTTTATTTCAATTCTGTAGAGCGTGTGGTATAAATAAAATTGTTAGAACTTTTTTAAGAAGAATAATATTTATTTATATTGTCTTTATTAAATTTCAACATAACAGGTATAAATTATAATTGTATTTAATATATATATATATATATATATATGTTGCCAAAACAGAATAAATCATTTTATTGAAGCCAAACAGCCAGAAAGTTAGAGAACAAAAGTGTACAGACTCTTCAACTATCAAAATAGGGCGAAATACACTTGTCCCTATAGTTTAGGATTTGTATTACTTTAGTCCCTGACTTTTTAATTATGAAACATTTGACTCTAAATTTTGAATCTTATTCCAAATAACAACAATTGAAAATACCATTGCTTAATTTCAAGGGCAAAATCATCAATTTGATAAAAATAAATGTCAAAAAAATATTTTTTAATTTTTCAAAATTATTTATACACACCAAAGATAAAATTATGTGAAATTAATAAATCTTTTAGACATTTTTTTTATCAAATTAATTTTTATTATGTGTGATGATACTTTCGTGTTCCAGATGGAACGGGTCAGATTGATCCACGCTTTCCAAATCGGTGCCTAAGGTACCAAGCCCACAGAGAGACCTGCACAAGAGTTCAATGGGGAACAGGGAGTCCCCCAACGAACCCTCCGACGAGCAAGTTAGAAAGAGAGATGGAGTGTAGAGATAGATTAGTGATAAAAAGCTTAACTTTTTTCTTGTCTTCGATGCCTACTTATATCCTCAGCTAATCATTTCATTGTCCCTTCCGACCTGTCACTTTGGCCGAAAGTCTATGCACTAGCTTACCTTGTTCATGGTGAAGTCGTTTTGTTCCGACGGGGAGGTGTTATCGCAATAAATGCTGTAAGGAACTCCATTAATGGCTGATGTGTAGTGCAATAACTTTGCAGGATCTTTTTCTGCTTATGTGGCTTGTCCTTCTCTTGCCACATGTTTAGATGTCATTGGTTCTTATTGCCACGCTGAGCTCCAACAACGTTGGGCTTTAGTATTTGAATTATGTATTAGGCCCTAAGTGGTGTGCTATATCCTTTACGGACTTACCTGTGTCAGTAGTCCCCTATTCCCAAGTGCAGCTTTAGTCCAACGAAGGGAATAAAAAAGAAAACAGTAGTTGTGAGAGATCGACGGGCGAAGACCGATCGAAAGGTGGCCCGACAGCGGGGGCTGACCGAGAGGACGGACCGGCCGTGAGGAGGGCCGACTGCGAAGGGTGACCAATGGGAGAGACCGGCCGTGAGGAGAGCCGACCACGAAGGATGACTGAGGGGAGGGACCGGTTGTGAGGAGGACCGACCACGAAGGGTGACCGAGGGGAAGGATTGGCCGTGAGGAGGGCCGACCGCGAAGGGTGACCGAGGGGAGGGGCCAACCATGAGGGGAGCCAACCGGTGACCGAGGGGAGGGGCTGACCGTGAGGGGAGCCGACCGCGAAGGGTGACCAAGGGGAGGGACCGACCGTGAGGAGAGCCGACCGCGAAGAGTGAGTGGCGGTGTGCAGGGCTCGAGGGACAGCAGGGCATATGGTGAAGTGAAGTGGAATAGATAGGGAAGGGAAAGGGGCAGTGGATCGTGGTCGTACACGTGGCAGAATCCCGTAATGGGGGAGGTTAGGCGTTGTGTATGAAATGAAGGGGTAGATTAACATAGGGTGTTGAAAAGGTAGTTTTGGCAGATTTTTGAAAATTTTCAAACTGGCGAAATTTAATCGTGACCCGTGGAATACAGGCAAACCTTGGGCTTTTAGTGTTATCCGCTTTACCTATCTTTTTGCAAAAAACCAAAACATTCTAGAAGTAAACTCTTGTGTGTCGAGTGATACACCTTTGCAATATTTTGTGAACTACCTTGTACCAGCGTCTGAAGCTATACGCAGGCATACCAGAGAGATGGCTCGAGAGAAAGTGCCCACCATGAGACTAGATGCGTTGGGGGACGACGACGCGGTGGACCTGGCGGAGCAATACAGGACGGAGAAACGAGTAGGGAGTGAGGGGGAGCCGACGGGGCGAACCCGCTCATCTACGTTGATAGCAGCTGCAAAGTCGATCAGGCAGGTAGAGCCAGATCACTGGCACACGAAGGCCGACAAATCGACCTTGACCGCGGAGGAGTTAGAGTACATGCGCGAGAAGTATCAGATTCCCGCAGAAATAGAGTTAAAACTGCCGACATCAAAGGAAAGGCTATTCGATGCTCGACCGGGGGAGTTTGTCGCTTTCCCGAATAGTAGTAGACGTGTTAAATCGGCTGGAGGTGGCTCCGGGCCAACTGATGCCCAATGCGTGAAAGATTGTATTGGCCTGTGCAAGCGCGTGGTTGCGAGCAAACGAGGGGGCTGCAATGACGGTGGATGAGTTTTTTGCATGTTACAAGGTTTTGGACCAGCAAGAGACTTGGGTCACTTTACAAGCGGCGGCAGGGAAGGGTCTGGTGGTAGGGTTGCCGTCGTCTGTGAAGGGGTGGAGGCCATGGTGGTTTTATGTGTCCGCCAACGGGGGAGTAGGAATGCGCGCGATATGGAATGTGCCAACCAAGTCGGTTGAGCCATGGTTGGAGGCGGAGGCAGAGGAGATGGTGAAAAAGGTGAAGGCATGGATAGAAAAGGAGGGCGCTAAGTGGGATGACCTCGTTCAGCCCTCAGCCTTGTTTGCCTCAAGGCAGGGCCCTCAGCCGAGCAGTGAGGATCTTGCGTCGGCAGAACTGGAGGCGAGGAGGAAGAGGCAAGAGGCAGAGGACAGAACCACCTTCGCCAAGGCCAATCAGTACAAAGAGGCGAAGTTAGGCCGCTCGCCCAAACCGATCGTGAGGGAACGAGTCCGACCGTGCCCCAAGCCGCTGGGGGAGAAGGACCTGAGCGGTTTTGAGCCACGACCACCTCCAGTGGATCCTCTGAAGGAAAAGAGCAAAAAGGAGTTAGAGGCTATGCTGAAGAAGAAGAAGAAGAGAGTAAAGGAAAGAGAGGAGGGGCCAACCTTGAAGAGGATGAAGGAGGGGATGGCAGAGGGGACCCCTGAAGTGAAGGTGGAGGGACCAGTGAAGGGGATGGAGAGTGCCTTGAGCCCCGAAACACAAGTAGAAGGTGGGCCGACTGACCCTGAGCAAGGGACAGAGCAACGGCCCAAGGGGGGTCCTGTGCCCTAAGGAGAAGGAGGGAGGGCCAAGTTGAAGACCGCCATTTACCACGCTCTAGCGCTGTCCAGGCGATTGGAGGGAGAAGGAGGTGAAGCCAGGACTGCTGCAGATCAGCTCTTGGGAGTAATGGAAGATGCAGTCGTGCATTCGATGGCAAGTTTCACAGAGGTCGAACTGCTAAGAGGGCTATGCTCAGCTCAGATGGAGGCGACGGCCTTAGTAGGAGCCTTACTAAACAAAGCGGCGTGCGCAAAAAGTGAAGTGAGGCCATTGAAGGCAAAGTTGGAGGAGGTGGAGGCCCAGCTTGAAAGTTTAAGGAGGGAGACCGGGGGTTGAAGGAAAGTCACGTAGAGTGCGTGTGTTAGGGGGCTGGAAGAGGCATAGAAAGCCAAGAAGATGGAGTTGTTGGCGATGGTACAGGGCTATTCAGCAGACCGTGCTAATGCTGAGCTGCTTGTGACTAAGTTAGAGCTGGAGACGGAACGCCGCAAGGTGGTGTCGCTCGAGTTCCAGTTGGCTGGCGAGTAGAATAAACTGGAAGAGGCCCAGAAAGCCTGCACCGTCGCCAACGAAAGGTGGGATAAGGCCATGGTCTGTAATGAAGATCTGCGCGCTCAGTCGATCAAAGAAAAGGAGGAAGCCGATTAGAAGATCGCTGAGTTGGAGAGGCCGCTGGCGAACGAGCGGGCTAAGTCAGTGGCTAAGAAGGCGAGGTTGGAGAAGACCTTAGAAGAGGAGAGGGCCAAGTTGGCATATGAGAGGGTGGTGTACCCCGACCTATGCGTTGCAGCGGTAGAGCAGTTCAAGGGGTCCGCCAACTTCCAAATGGCCATTGATGCCGCTATCACCAGCAGCTTGACGAGAGAGGGGGATAGGGGGGCTGGCCCGTCAGGAGCGACCGCTAGAAGTAGGAGTGAAGAGGAAGTGATCTAGAGCTTCCAGCGATTGGACTTCTACAAGCATGAGATGGTTGAGTTCTGGGACAGCAGCTGGAAGACTTTTAAGCGTAAAGCAGAAGAGCTGTTCCCAGACTTGGACTTCAACAATGTGAGAATAGATGAAGACGATGTGGCCCAGACCCCCCTAGACGAGGGGGTTGACGAAGAAGACCTTGCCTCGAACGAGGATGAATGATTTATGTAAATAAAATTTGTAAATAAAATTTTTTTTGTTGTTGTTTTTTTTTTTTTTTTTGGTCGTGTAATTTTTGTAGTGAAGTTTGTAAATAAAATAATGAGTTGTGTTTTTTCATACTGTTGTCTTTATTTTTTGTAGAGCTGAAAAGAATGAGAATGGGCATTTAAATAAGGCTTGTGTATAAATCGTAGTAAAAGTTGAGAAGTAGGGAGCCAATCTAACTTGTGAGAAAACTATGACGCAAAAAATGTTAACAATAAAAACGTTGAAATATAAAGGTATTAAAGAGTAAAAGGATGGACCTGGATTTTAACTAAGTATGGAAACTATGCTACAATCATGAAGTTGCAAGAATGGCCTTGGCCGAACTCTTCATTTGTGCTCAGTTTGGCTTGAGTCATATTTAACTCAGTCTGGCTAAGCCCTTCGTGCTCAGTCTGTCTGAGCCCTTCATGCCCAGTCTGGATGAGGCTTTAAGTAACTTAGTTTGGCTGAGCCGTTCGTGCTCAGTCTGGCTGAGGCTTTAAGTAACTTAGTTTGGCTGAGCCCTTCGTGCTCAGTTTGGCTGAGGCTTTTAGTAACTCAGTCTGGCTAAGCCCGTCGTGCTTCGATCTGGTGAGGCTTAAGTAACTTCGATCTAGTTTGAAGGCGAGGTTATTGAAATACCACGTAGATAACTAAGATATAAGATCGTTGTCATTTAAAGCGTGGCCCATTGATCCTAAATTTACTCCATGTGAGAAAAGGACAAAAACATCCAAGTGTGTAGATTGTCAAAAAGAACGTACAGCAATTGATCAATACAAAAATAGGGCTTTTATTGAAAATAACGCTTCAAGTACTCGGCGTTCCATGGATGGGGGAGATCTCAACCTTCAATATCCTGAAGTCGGTAAGTGTTCGGACGAGGTCTAGCCTTAACAACGTAAGGTCCCTCCCACTTGGCTGCCAGCTTGCCCTCAGTCGGATTTTTTGTGGCAAGAGTCGCTTCGCGCAAAACAAGGTCCCCCACAGCGAACTCCCTCGGTCGGACTTGGTGGTTGTAATGTGTTCTCATTTTCTGTTAATATGAGGCCCACCTGACAGTAATGGTCTCTCGGAGCTCTTCAATTAGGTCTAAGTCTGCCCGACGCAGTTCTTTAGTTAGTTCTGGACTCGGATGCAGAACCCTAGGGGTAAGTAGACTGATTTTCACTAAGATGACCGCCAGCGCCGTATGTTAAGCGAAAGGGGGTCTCCCCAGTAGGGGTTTGGGCGGTAATGCGGTAGGCCCAAAGTACGTTTGGTAATTCCTTAACCCAAAGTCCCTTAGCAGATTCCAACTTAGTTTTGATGATCTTCAGAAGAGAACAGTTGGTAACCTCAACTTGGCCATTGGCTTGGAGATGACCTAGGAAAGAGAAACATGGCTGGATTTGAAGTTCTGCACAGAATTTCCTGAACTTGGCATTGTCGAATTGTTTGCCGTTGTCGGAGACGATGGCTTGAGGGATGCCAAATCGGTACACGATCGACTGCCAGATGAATCTGGTTGTGTTCCGCTCGGTAATTGTGGCGAGGGGTTCCGCCTCCACCAGTTTAGTGAAGTAATCAATGGCGACAATTGCGAATTTGGTTTGGCCGCGGCCGGTGGGCAATGGGCAAACTAAGTCGATCTCCTATTTGGCGAATGGGTAAGGACTGCACAGTGTGATCAATTCTGTAAGAGGAGCATGAGGGATGTTGACAAAGCGTTGGCACTTATCACATTTAAGCACGAATTCAGTGGCATCTTGATTGAGAGTAGGTTAGAAATAACCAGTGCGAAGTATTTTGTGGGCTAGTGACCTGGCACCCGAATGATTACCACATACACCCTCGTGGACTTCTCTCATCACGTAAGTCGCTTGAGCAGGATTGAGACATATCAGGTATGTGCGTGAAAAGCCACGTTTGTACAAGAGGCCGCTGATAAGAATGTAGTTAGACGACCAGGCCCTGACCTTGGCGGCCTGGTGTTTGTCGGCAGGCAATTCCCCATTTGTCAAAAATAGCAGGATATCTGCCGCTGTAGACGTCCCCGAACGTCCCAGGAGAAATCCCATTTTGTTCATTGGGCTCACTACAGTTCAGGACTCAATGTCAGCGTCCTGTATCTAATCTCGCAGAGTGCAATGCAAGACCGATGAATCATCAAAGAGTCCAGATCCGGCAAATCGTTTTTGAAAACAGATTTTTTTGAAAAAAATGCCAAACATGGACTGCTTTGCCAGATATAGAGTCGCCACCTAAATATTTATTTTGGGAGAATTTAGGAAACCCTGACTCGTTGCCTAAGGCCACGTATCCATGATCACCAAAGTTGCCTCGGCTCGGGAACTTGGGTACGATTAGAGAAGGTCACTTCGTGAGCATCCCCGCTCGCCCGATCAAAGATCAGCCTCTACTAACCATGATATCGAGTTTTGAAAACATTATGTGCTCTTATTCCGGTTATTAGCCTAGATTTACTACGTGATGCACACAGCATACAAGTATAGACCGGATCGCCTGAATTGGAACAAAACATCTCATGTGTTGTTTTTGAAAGCGGTTTGCTACTCGTAAGTAGGCTAAAATGTAGATTTGCCACCCTTAGGTGGGCTTTAGAAAACACGTTGATTTGCCACTCTCAAGTGGGTTAAAACGCACAATCAATGCATTATTCTAATTCAGATAATCCAACCTTCATCCACAGGCATTCAGGCAAGTATATCACATATGCACATAGCCTCATGGTAAGCATGCTATCATGGCAGTCACTCACACGCATGCAAGGGTGCTAAAGTATAAACACTTACCGAGTACTCCAAGCCAAAGAAAGAAGCTAATTAGAAATCAATGCATGATCTTAACTATACAGAAATGCTTAATGCAACACATGCAAAAATGCAACTATAATAGGCTCGGCTATTCTAAGAATGACATATGAGATGCTACAGCTAACAGGTATTCAACTTGGAATTGAAATACGATGCAGTTAGTATGATGCACCGAGCCCGGTGTATGCAAGACAGATGAATGGATGCAAAACATGCGAGCATAAGTATGCTAATTGAAACATGCCCTATTCTAACCATCATAAGCTGGTAAATAAAAGGAAGAAAGACGTGAGGTTGGAAGACATACATCACACACACACACACACACACTTATTACACAATTGCCCTCGCTCGGAGGGTCCGAATAAATAATACAATCCGAATAAATAATTAAATATTACAAAACCCTAATTAATTAACAAATTAACTAGGAAAGCAGATAAATTAGCATGCAAGCTATCAAATGGACTGCCTCAGCTCTTGTTCCGAATGATGAAAAATGCATGCTTGAATCGCCTCGACAGGAAATTCCTTGCGATGCCCCGATTTGCCTCTGTTTGCAATTAATCCCGGGATGTTGTGCAAAGCTCTAGAAGGCTGCTGATTTCTGGTTTGCTGTAACAGAGAGCAAGAAAGGGGCATGGCAAAGTATTTTCACATATGTATGCACACCTCGATCCTCGTGCCACCAATCATGCATCCCGATGCATGATGGCCGAGGAGTCGAATTGCACGACTCAATATGAAATGAATGCACATGAAAACACAACAAGGCCTAAACTCTATCATAGGTAATCCGGAGTGTCGGCGACCGAGAATTGAGACATATTTCGTCATTTTGAGTACGAAATGTCCCTCGTTTCCTGTGTTTGGGCTAACTGCTATCCCAAACACAATGCAATGAGATGGCATACACAATGCGACTAACATGCAACCTAGCATACGCAATGCTATGGATTAAAATGGCATACACAATGCACGTGACATGACATGGCATACACAATGCACTTATGAAGACTATCATGCGCACATGAACTAAATGGCATATAAAAATGCAAGATGGACTTACACCAATATGAGTGGACCTCAGCCACACTCAAATCAGTGGCCATACATGAAAATAAGATAACCAAAATACATGCAAATATGCATGAATACAAAGGACCGATCCTAAGGCACAATATGCAACTCTAACTAAGCATGGCAAAGGATGAAATATGGCATACAAGCATACATTTTCCAGCTCTGAAACATGATGTACAATGGTCCCGAATCATGCAAATATGTTACTTAATGCATGCTAGATGGCCCGAATACCGAAACTAGTGAAGTGCGTTACACTAGAGGTACACAAAGCAATGCATGAATGGCAAAACCAACCTCAAACAGACCCTAGGCAGGTCTGAAATAGTGAGAAAATTGCCCAAAATGATGGTTCAAAGTGCATGGAAATGAAGCTCATTCAATGGTCCGAAAACAAGGCATTCATGCACAACTCTCAAGCACACTTAAAGAGGAGAAAACATGAGGATATGGCATTCACATAGGCTCTGAAATATGATACAAAATGACCTCAAAGCATGAAAACACCTCAGTAGATGCATGCAATATACCTCAAATCTCAAAGTTAGGCAAGTGTATTGAACTACAAGCATGCAAAACAAACATCATTCGACCATGAGACATAAAAACAGAACTAAGGTAGTCCAAAATATGCACAAAATTAGTTTAAGGCAAGGCCAAAAAGTGCTAAAATCAAGGGTCAACAAAGCATGCAAAATAAGCTAGTGAACCATGATTTGCACTACAACTATATGAAGCACATGAGAGCTCACCAAACCAACCAAAAACAGAAGTTTGCCATGCCAAATAATGCCCCCAAATCCACTGAAACTCAGTCAATGCATGCAAGAATGGCGTGTCCCTTTGAAGGGCCAATAAGAGGGTTGTTCTACACATGCAAGATAGACATACAAAATGGCAAAACCACCTATGGAAAGAGGTTATGTGGGCCCTAAAACTCACTGAAAAGGGCCTGAAATTAGTCTAGGAAGTATGCAAGTGAAGGCCCCTTTGAAAGGCCTTGAAGAAGATTACTCTACACATGCATAATAGACATCTAATATGGAAAAGCCACCTCTAGAGAGAGGTTATGCAGGTCACAAAACTCATAAAAAATGGCCTGGATCATGGCTTTGAAACATGCAAATAGGGGCTCCTTTGGAAGGCCAAGAAAGCTAGTAAAGAGAACAAAGGGTGAGAGGGTCACCCCTCTCTGATTTTGAGGCTCAAAGACACATGTTAGCCACTGAAAATTCACTAGATTTCAGTGGCTAAAAGGTCAAACCAAGGCTAACACAAATACTCTAATGCATAGCTCAAAACATGAGGAAATGAAGCATACATGGGGGTAGATAACCCCCAATAGAAAAATGGTCTTAAAAAAACATGTTTAGAAGATCAAAATAAGACTTTTTTCAATTTATGACAAAGCCTAAATATGCTTGAAAATAGAGCTAAACTATGAAGCAAAATAAGGCTACAAAGAGGGAAATAGAGACTTACCCTTGTAGACAATGACTCCAGCAGCTTCTGGACCAAAGTAGCAAACCTTCAACCTTTGAAAACCAGCTCCAAGGTGCTTGGATGGATGGTGGAAGGGTTAGGCTAAGGGTTGGTGTGCAAAGGGGCAAGAGCTATGGAGTTTTTGAGCACAAAAGAGAGATATAGAAATGTGTATATGTTTTGCCTTCCAAGAAGTTCTGAACCCTTGCAATGGAAGATGACCCCTTCCTTTATAGAGGAGAGGGGCCAAAGCTTCTCTTGGAAGCCTAAAACCAAGCTCAAAGATCCTCCATACACGTGTATGGAGGATCACTTCTGAGGCTTCCAGCTGGCACAGCTGGCTTACACACAATGAGACAAAAAACAGGAAACTGGCCGACCAAGTTCAGGTGGTCGACCGACCAGGGGGAGCCCATATCAGTGGTCGGCAGCCCATATTGGTCGGTAGCCCATATTGGTGGTCTCCCAGGTGAATGCAACTCATTGGTGGTATGGGAAACCAAAAAATGTGGCCCAAAAGTGAGGGAGACTAACTTCTTGACAAGAAAACTAGCCGACTAGGGAAAGGTGGTCTCCAAGAAGAAAAGGTGGTCTCCCACCCTACTACCGCCTTCCTAACAATGAAACCAGGGTCCATGCCAAAAATGAACCCACACCGATGCGAAACGAAGGTTTGGGGGCCAAAACGCGCAGTCGGGGGCCCCGAAAATTGACTATTAAGCACCGGAGGTGGCGTATAACCACAAAGGTGGTCTCCCAGGCCACAGTGTCCCTCTAGGGAGAGGAAACATGGTGAGTGCCAAAAACCGGAGCAAACGGAGGTAGTTAAGCGGTCTCGAACCGAGGCGCACGGCCGATGGCTCCGAAAACCAGAAACTGGTCTCCAAACAGGAAAAATGGCCTACGACCACGAAACATAGCCTACGGCCACTGAAAGATGGTCTACGAGACCTCTCCCTCCCTTCAGGAAGAGAAAACAGAGAAAATAGGACCTGGTTCGCAAACCGAGACAAGGCACGAAAAGGGTCCCGAAGTCCGAAGGCAAGGCTCTCAGCTGAGACTCTGTGACCTCAGAACGAGCACAACATGCGCAATCACCGAGCGCTCAATCGATGACGTCTGAGTCTTAAGGTCGATCAAAAATGGGGTGTCTACAGTTGCCCCTCTTTAACAAAACTCGGAAGTCGTAATTGACGGGAGTGAATATAAAAGCCCAAAGACGACCCATTTTTGACAAGGCCGAAGACTTAGACAAACAGGCAAGATAAAAGAGATGCGCCCGCAGGGGGGGCAAAATGTAAAATGATATGCACCAAGTCGAACGTAACTCATGATCATGCAAAGCAGCAAGCTGTAATGTAGCAAATATTCACAATAGATGCAACAGTTTTAAGCAAGAATGCAAAGCAGCAACTACATTTCATGCAGTAAGAATGTGGAGAATTATTCAATTCTCGCCACGTCTCACACGGAAAAGATACAATACCTGTGTGGCTCGTCTGGTCGCACCAGCTTCAAATGAACCGTACATATAATAGCGTGCCTGCAAAAGAGAGAAACTTAACAAGCACAATATAATTTGCAACACATGTTCAACACTACATTGAATGCAGACAAACATGGTGCCGATGGGAAAGTACATCGCAATGCGAGAGAAGCGCGCGTGATAACGCAAGTTAAGCATGGAGGTATGACAATATCAGTGAAACGTGCACCACAATATAAGCGATGTTCATAACAATGCGAGTGGCATGCATAACAATGCTGGATAAGTACGACTTTATGAGCATGTTTAAAACAAAACATTGAGCAAAGAAATGCAAGCTTCGACGAGGACAACTCAAATCGCGACCTTCGGTTTACCTCCCGAAAGGGTCGCAACGTACTCAAAAAGGATACACCTTGCTTTTGACGAATGACGACGAAACACGCATCGAAAGTTGGAGTTGAAGTTCCCGCGGAGGGATTTCGCGCTGGAAAGTGCACTTTCTTTGTACTTTCTTGAGAGCCGGGGACTCCGATCACCACCAAAATTTGTAGGGAGCTCAAAGAGGCATGGGAGACCACTCAGGAGGGCCACCGACCAGGTTAGAGGGCCACCGACCAGGTTTGGTGAGAGGGGGTGGTCGGCCTACCAGAAAAGGTGGTCGGTTGACCACCTAGCCAAAAACAGGGACAGTTTGGTACTTTTACATTCGGATCTTTAAATGCACTAGGCCAAAACACTTTTCCTCACAACTTCAGGTCCGAAATTAGCTCCTCCTCCTTCCTAGACCATTTTCCCTCTCAGATCTGCGCTCTATACGCGTTTTCCAATGCCCCACGCAAAGTTGTTTCGCGAAATCTTTCAGTTTTCTTCATTTTGGACCGATTAAAATTTGATTTCGGAGCTTCTTTCTCCATTTTCACCACTTGAGGTAAGTTTGTCTCAAAATTTGGAACATTTTCTCGGGAGTTGACTTTTGTTGACTTTTTCATTTCTCGAGAGTTGACTTTTGTTGACTTTTTCTAGTTTTGGCTTATTTTGCTCATTTTTGCTCCTTTTTGTAGATTTCTTGAAATGGCAAGTCATTTTCCTCAGAGCGGAGGTCCTCCAGGTGCCGGGGGTGAGCCAGACATTATGTCTTTACCTCCGAGGGTTCGGCCATTTATTCCCGAGAGGTATGACCCTCCGGCGCACATCCTTCATCGGGCCGTTTTCTACCACTTTACCGACTTTGACGAGCAAGCACCTGTAGATCTATTACTGCAGGAGCTAGAGTCCCACATCTCTTATCAGGCACGAGAGGTATGTACTTCACTTTTACATTTTCTGCAATGTATTATGCATTTTCCGTGCATTTCATGCTTTTGCTGTGTATTTTTTATCTGCTTATTCTGAATGCGTTCACACACCATACTTCTGCTTATTCTAGCACACAGCTGTCAGTACAGTATTTTGTTAAGTTGACACGCAGCCCAAGCACTCAAATTTCAGAACACACAGCTCACACTTTGATGATAAACACACAGCCCACTATTTGACGGCGAACACACAGTCCACCATTTTCTGAAATCTGAACGCACAGACCAAACTTGTTGATTATAAACACGTAGCCCACTGTTTTTGAAGTTTGAACACACAGCTCGAACTTTGAGATGAACACACAGCCCACTGTTTTGAAATTTGAACACGCAGCCTAAACTTTGATGTTGAACACACAGCTAACACTTTGATGATGAACACACAACCCACTATTTTTGAAGCCTGAACACACAGTTCAAACACTTGACTTTCTGAACACGCAGCCCAAATTTTGAGGTGAACACACAGCACACACTGGTTGAGAGTTGAACACGCAGCCCAAACTGTTGTATTTCTGAATACGCAGCCCAAATTTTGATGTTGAACACACAGCTCGAACTTTGAGATGGACACACAGCCCATATACTTCATGTTCAACACGCAGCGCATGGCATTGTATCTGATTTAGTTTGTACACAGCTCATATACTTTATTTTGAAATTGAATACATGTGTTCATTCTGAATGCAGGTGTCTTCCCATATTACCCGAGGCTATGGATCAATTATCGCCAGGGAGTGGTACGCGGAGCTCCCTGAGGTCGTTCGCGGTCTGGTTGACCAGGCAAGGTTCGGACTCTTCTGCACGGGGATATCACGTTATCCAATGAGCAGGACCCTGATGGGCGCCCTTGTAGAGAGATGGTGGGACACCACCAACTCCTTCCATTTCTTAGCTACCGGGGACATGACTATGACCCCGTTCGATTTTGCCGTGCTGACAGGCCTTGACATGGGAGGCTGGCCGATCCCCTATGACAAGGACATGGGCGAGTGGGAGGCTGCTTGGATCTATCTGTTGGGAGCTCGCCCACCGGTTGATAGATCTTCGGGCAAAGTCCAGTATACTTGGTTTTCCTCACATTTCAGAGAGAGGGTGCCCAAGACTCTCGAGGAGATAGCGCAGTACACTCGAGGGTTTTTGATGTTCCTTCTCAGGACCACTCTGTTCTCCGATAGAGGGAACACCATTGGACTTTATTTGCTGAGTGCTCTGGTAGACCTATCACAGGTTAGCCAGTATGACTGGGGTGGCGTTGGCTTGGATACCCTCTACTGCTACATGAGTGCGACCTCTCGCGGACTGGGGAACATAGTTGGCAGCTATTGGACAGCCTGGGAGGTACTTTCTTCCCTCTTGATTTACATTTCTGCTTTTCGTTATCTGTATACTGCACACACGGCACACTTTACGTTCTGTACTTTGCATTCCGCTCTCAGCATCCTGCATTCTTTGTACATTCTGTATTCACATTCTGCACTCAGTATTCTGTATTCTGATGGCTATTGCCCTATTTTCCACAGTACGAGTTTTCGCGTACTTTCCGACGCTAGCCCCAGAGCTCGAGGTGGAGGCACCTCTTGTGGTCCCTTACTTGCTCGTATTCGAGGGCCAGTACTGGCCGAGTGCACGGGAGTCTCTGCCCTACCTGCGGTAGTTTTTTGATATAGTGCGGACGACTGAGGTAATTCAGAACTCTCAGTTCTCCATGTTTCCATCTTTGATTCATCTTGCACATTTACGATTTCTAATCGGCTTATGCATTGGTTATTCGCAGATCACATGGCAGCCCTGGGTGCCTTTGGGTGGAGATACCTGATTTCAGTTTGCTGGAGGATAGGCCACTTCTTGGTACAGGATCCTGTTTGAGGGGCTAGCTGGTAGGGCCTGGTTTCTGGAGGACCGCTTCATGCGCCAGACTATGGGCTTCCCCGAGCAGAGTGTTCCTGCAGCACCTCCGGACGATATACGATCCACTGAGGGGCTCACTCCCCAGGCGGTCGACAGCGCCATGTTGGGTACCGACGTATTTCTATATTTGGAAGAAAGGGAGTACGCGACTTACCGTCATACATACTTGATGCCTCCATTGACAGGTGTCCGTACTCCCACGAGGAGGTCTGCTGGCATGCCATCATCGAGTCAGGCTCGGGCTACAGGTGTTCCTTCGACCAGCAAGGCCAGCACATCGAGAGGTGGGGCTGGACTGGTCTCCCCGATTCCCCTGGCTTATCATCATGCCGGATGGCCAGATATTCCGACTGAGTTGACAGGATGGCGATACGGGACTTCCTACCCGATTCCGATAGAGCCTCCTATGCCTGGTCACCCATACGTCAGAGACCCTGACTCGCCACCGGTATGCTTTACAGTTTTGATTTATCACTCAGATATTTGGACATTTATTCATTCACTGATAACTTGCACTTGCATCTGCAGCCTCCCGTTGAGTATATTGAGGGGTTGCTCGGGTTGGTGGCCTCACTCGAGGGCATGGTCCTGCGGAGAGAGACACAGTTTTCCATCGTCAGTGTCCCGGTACTCTTTAGTTTTCTTGCATTTATCATACTTCTGATGACATGCTGAACTTGAACATTTCACTGCATTGATTGACTGTATGTGTAGGGCACATCTGACACACACCACATTTGTGTACTGTATCTGCATACACCCTCTCTATGTGGTTTTCTTGCATTTGCATCTAATATACATACTAGTTGATGTACTCAAATTGTCCTCTTTCTTTTCAGATGCCTCCGCTACATACTGGGCCATCTAGGCCTTCTCGGGGAGTTGGGAGAAGGGACTCATCTCGCAGACGAGACAGGCGCAGAGCACCTGTCATAGAGAAGGAGTCCAGCGAGGAGGAGGAGTCTGCGCATCCTCAGTTAGAGACATCTGCAGGCAGAGAGGATGACTCTGAGTCTAGTTCTGAGGGCGGAGGTGATACCGAGGAAGATTTCGAGGACAGCAGCTCCGATTCAGATGGTGGTGTTGGTAGGGATGGTGCAGGGACTTCTCAGCCGAAGAGGACAAAGAGGGCCTCTTATTCTTGCACTTGAGAGCACTGATGCAGATGTTTCTGCTTTATTTGCCTTTTTTACTAGTAGTTGTAGCACATTGTACATTATTAGGCAGTTTTATTTTCTGTAAAACTTGTACCCTTGTTGTAAAATGTTGTAACAAAGGAAGCATGATGGAATGAAACAGCTTTTGTTCAAAAAGTGTTGTATTTTATGTTCTTAGCATCGCATTGCATCATTTTGCACAAAAATGAGATTGAATGAAAATTGAGCATCGAAAATTTGCCAAGTCAGGTAGTGAAACGATACAATGAACAAAACAACTTATCTTACTAAGAAACAACGAGACCTTAGCAAGCTTACAACTCGATAAGCAAATCCTGGAAATGTTGATAAACAAAGAACAACAATTTCAACGGACAAAACTCGACAACTCGATAAACTTAACAACTCGACTTGATAAGCAAAACTCAACAACAACTCGATAAACAAAACTCAACAACTTGATAATCAAAACTCAACAATAACTCAATAAACAAAACTCAACAACAACTCGATAAACAGACGTATCTCGGACGATCGGAGTGACGGAACGCATCCGAAACAGAGGAAAACTCGCACCTTCAACACTCCCAATCAATGGAAATGCTAGGAACTTTCTTTTAGAGACTAGGACAAGACCAAAGCCACACTTCTCTCTATGGCCGACCACCTAAGGAAGCTGGCCGACCAGCTTTTTCCATTGGAGACCAAGGGTGGTTGGCCTACCAGAAAAGGTGGTCGGCCGACCACCTGGTTTGGCAACCACCAGTTTTTCGACACGTGTCCCCCGAACAGTGCCTTATCCTCTTTAAAAGTTTCAGCCTCGTGGTTCATTCATTTCATCTCAGTTTTGCATCAAAATGGAGGCGTTCCTCATCCAAAATCTCACAGCTTGGATTGCTTCTCTAGATGGCTCGGAAAAGTTGAACTTCCGGGGCTTCGACTTGAATGCACTATTCACACTAGGCCGTACTCCGCTGCATCTTCCTTTCCTCCACGTTGCGGCAAGGTTTTGGAATCCGGTAACACACGTCTTTAGCTTTAGCGGGCAAGAGATGTGTTCTACTTTCGAGGATTTCCAAGCTTTGATGAAGTCCGAGCGTAGTGAAAAAATCTTGCCTCAACTCCGATTTGGTCATGTCCAAACCTTAGGACGAATGTGCGGCCTCACTTTGCATGACGCTCGATCATTGATTCACAATGGGGAGTTGGACATCCCAAGCTTGGTTTGCTGGTTTTCTGATGCTGGTAACCGCGGCAACCATCATTGGCAGGGATATCGGTGACACGCGCTTTGCTTATGCTTGCTATCTCATTTCTTGCTTGCCCCGGGCTCCGGTGGGTTTAGCACTCATTTGATTGAGGTGGCTGAGGGCCTGAAAGAGGGCAAAAACTGCATTGCCATGACATTGGCTGAAACATTGATGGGCTTAGATGTTTTTTTATCGCCGGGACACAGCTAGGCTTGCAGGGAGCCCACTACTATTGCAGGTAATATTTCCCACCCCATCTCACATATGTATTGCTCACATCACTCGGCCCTCAGGCTCGGTTTTTTCTCACAAAACCCTTTTCTTACTTTTCTCTCATCGTACATCTCTCTATTATTTATTCTCTCATTTTTCATCCCTCCTCAGGTGTGGTTGATGGACAAGTTATAGATTGTGGAGTCTTGCCCAACATACTCAGCTTGCGGCTACTTTTTTCGACAATGCCTGGTTGATGCCTTGGATGAGGGGTGGTGGTGCAACTGGATGTGCAGTTTGTCTGCAAACCGCATCGCTTGGCGCTGCCCTTGGCTTAGTCTGCCGGCAATGAGTTACAACGTGACCTGTCAACCTGGGATTCAATTGATTGGCATGACACACTGTGTCTTCTATTTTCCGTTCCGGTTTCGGCACCAGTTCGGACATGACCAGACTTGCCCACTAGAAGGAATAGAGTACCCTACTGCATTCCCAGCCCGAGGCGCACAGCTTGCCCGGTATGCCACAGCATGGAGGACTAGAGAGCTCCTGGCCCCCGCTCCCACCTTCAGTTGCACTTTGTCTGATGAGTGCTTGGATTGGCTCAATAAGGAAGCACAGGAAGGGCCTATTTTGGCATCAAAGGCTTCGACCAGCTCTGGGAGGGGGCGCAGGAACACCTGTCTTATCTATGCCCTGGATTTATTGCTTTATTAGTACTTTCAAGTTTTCTTTATGATTGTAGCCAAAAGCAACTTCAATTTATATGTAAGAGCAGGAGAACTCTGTATTGAAATCAATGAAATTGAAGGTTGTAGATACTGAAAATTTTTCCGCTTTGGTCCAAAAATGGTCTAAGTTGTAAAAAGATTAATTTTGAACAAAGTCAACTTTTATTAAAACTTTTCAAAACCATTTTCGATATGGATCAGAACTGGACACGCCTGAGAACTGTCACTGAGATGCACAACCCCGGATCCCAGCAACTGGAAAGTTGCCTTTAGTCTGAATAGTACTGCGACACTGCACAGCAACGGAAAGTTGCCCCTAGTCTGAAAAACACTACACCAGAGATCATAACCGAACTTTTAAATGATGAATAGACAAAGATGGTCAAGATGATCAAATGGACAAAGTTGATCGGGGAAAGGTTTATGGCTAAACTTACGCTCTAACTTTTGCCAAGGCTGCCCTTTGTGAGTTTTCAACCTTGTGAGCTCAGTTTTTGTAATTTCAAATTTTTCATGCTCTAACTTTTGCCTAGGTCGCTCTTTCGGGTTTTCTTCAACTTGTCTATGTTGATCGGTTGTGAGAACTCTAGGCCATCTAGGTCCATCAGAACCACAGCTCCACCTGACCAGATAGACTTAATGATGTAGGGACCAGTCCAATTGGGTCTGAACTTGCTCCTTAGGTCGTGGATGGGAGCTCGGTTGTCTTTGAGCACCAAATCTCCTTCCTTCAGATTCCTGGACTTAACTTTCTTGTTAAAAGCCCTGGCAATTCTACGCTGATAACCTTGAACATGGTACAGTGCTTTCAGTCTACGCTCGTCAAAGAGCATGAGTTCTTCAAATCTACTCTATTGCCAATCTGCTTCGGCTATCTGACACTCAGCCAGCACTCTCAAAGACGGAACTTCAATCTAAATAGGTAGAAAGGCCTCCATCCCATAAACTAATGAATACGGAGTCGCCCCAGTAGACGTTCTAATTGAAGTCTGGTAGCCACACAGAGCAAACAACAGCTTATCTGGCCAATCCCAGTAGGTTTCCATCATCTTCTGCAGTATGTGTTTGATATTCTTGTTGGCGGCCTCGACTGCTCCATTGGTCTGTGGCCAATAGGTGGATGACTTATGAAAAGCCACGTTGTATTTTTCCAACAAGTCAATCACTTCCTTCTTGAAGTGGGAACCGTTATCTGGAATGATCTCGTTCGGGACCCCGTAGCGACAGATGATGTTATTTCTGATGAATTTCGCAACATGTGAAGCCTTTAACACCGCATAAGATTGGGCCTCAACCCACTTCAAGAAATAGTCTATCGCGACTAGGATGAACTCATGCCCATTCGACCCCTTCGGAGTGACAGCCCCGATCACATCGATTCCCCAAACTGAAAATGGCCATGGCGAAGTCATATTGTATAGCTTTGACGGCGGGATATTCATGCGATTTGCATGGGTCAGACATTTATGGCATCGCCGAACAAAGCCGATGCAATCCTCCTCCATAGTGGACCAGTAGTAACCTTGTTTGAGAATCTTCCGAGCTAACATTACCCCGTTCATGTGCGCTCCACATTCTCCTCCATGGATGGCCTCCATCAAGCTCTTCAATTCTTCGGCATCAACGCACAGCTTATGCATTCCCAGATGGCCTCTCTTGTATAGTTTACCCCCACAGATGATGAACTGAGCAGCCATTCTTCTGATTGCCCTCTTATCCTTGGCATTTGCCCCTGGTGGATATGCTTCCTTCTCTAAGAAGTTTCAGACATCATAGTACCAGGGGTTTTTATCTTGAACCTCATCTATAGTAGCAATCGACTCGTAAGCCAGCATAAATTTCTGGTCGATGATGATCGGACGCATCCGGACTCCGAAAGGGATGTCTATCATAGAAGATAGAGTTGCTAGTGCATCTGCGAACCTGTTGTTCTCTCTTAATAGATGAGCAAAGTTTATTTTCTCAAACCGAGAAATTAACAAGTCCAAGGTCTGGTGATACATTATCATCTTTTCTTCTTTGACTTTCCAATCTCTTTTCGCTTGAGATACAACAAGGTTCGAGTCCCCGATGACGTCCAACCGTTTTGCCCCTAGTTCCAGGGTTGCTTCTAAGCCAGCAATGCATGCTTCATATTCTGCTTCGTTGTTTGAGACTTTGAACTAGAGTTTGAATGCTAGAGGGATACGGGAGTTGTCGGGTGCTATCAGCAACACTCCTATCTCATACCCGTATTGGTTTGACGCTCCATCAAAGTACATCGTCCAAAATTCATCGTCGATATGAAGAATGGCCTCATTTGGGAATAAGTACTCAACTGCTTCATCTCCTTCCACTGGATGATCAGCTAAGAATTCTGCTACTGCTATTCCCTTGACTGACTTGCGCGTCACATATTTCAGATCAAATTCGGAAAACGACAGCAACCAACGAGCTAGCCTACCCGTAAGTGTCGGTTTCTCGAATAGATATTTGACGGGATCTAATCTTGAAACCAACATTACGGAGTGAGCTAATAGGTAGTGCCGCAGCTTCCTGGTAGCCCATACCAAGGCTAAGCAAGCCTTTTCCAACGGCGTGTAGTGGGTTTCATACTTCAGCATCTTCTTGCTTAGGTAGTAGATAGCTCTCTCCACTTTGTCCTCTGATTCTTGCGCAAGCATGCAGCCCATCGTGGTCTTAGTTACTGAAAGATACAAAATCAACGGTCTCCCCGGTTCTGGCGATGACAACACGGGCAGGTTCTGTAAGTATTCCTTGATCTGTTCAAAAGCAGCTTGGCATCGGCCGTCCCATTAAAATTTCTTTCCTTTCTTTAGGAGACCAAAAAGTGGTTCACAAGTCAAGGTTAATTTTGAAATAAACCGTCTTATGAATTGCACTTTACCCAGAAAGCCTCGCACCTCCTTTTCAGTCCTTGGTGGTGGCATTTCTAAGATGGCCTTGATTTTGAAAGGATTGACTTTGATAACTCTCTATGTAATCAAAAACCCCAGCATTTTCCCTGCTGTAACACCAAACGTACACTTCTGAGGATTCAGCTGCAACCGAAATTCTCTAATCCTTTGGAAGAACTTTTGCAAAGCGGTGTAGTGGCCCTCTTTTTCTTTGGACTTGACAATTATGTCGTCCACGTACACCTCAACCTCTTTGTGGATCATGTCGTGCAATATTATGGTCGCGGCCTGTTGATATGTAGCTCCAGTGTTCTTCAACCCAAACGGCATCACTCTGTAGCAGTAGGGCCCCCACGGGGTGGTGAAAGCAGTCTTCTCTCGGTCCTCGGGTGCCATTACAATCTGATTATAGCCTGAGAAACCATCCATGAATGAAAGCAAAGCATGCCCCGCTGTGAAGTCTACTAACTCATCAATATGCGACAAGGGAAAGTTGTCCTTCGGACTGGCTCTATTTAAGTCCCAGAAATCCACGCATACTCGGATCCTACCATCCTTCTTCAGCACCGGAATAATGTTGGCCAACCAAGTTGGGTACTCGGATACTAGCAGGAAACCTGCGTCAATTTGCTTAGTGACCTCTTCCTTAATCTTGAGAGCCCAGTCCGGGCGAATCCTTCTGAGTTTTTGTCTAACGGGTCGGGCCTCGGGGTCAAGAGGGATCCGGTGCTGTACAATCTCAGGAACGATCCCAGGCATGTCTTCGTAGAACCACGTGAAAACATCTTTGAAATCTTTTAATAAAGCGACTAAGCGCTCGCGTTCTTCCAAAGACAACGTGGACCCGATCTGGACCAGCCGCGAGTCCTCCTCAGTACCAACATTCACAGTAGTGATTTCACCCATTAAGGGTTTAACAAATCTTTCCTGCTCTTGTTCAATTAAGCGTTGCAAAACCAGAGGAATTTCTTCCTTGTCGTTTTCATCAAAATTCTGAAAGTCTGAGTTAATGCAATAAATCAAGGGCACAGAAAAGTACTCAGAAACCACAGCCACATCATTCTCATTAAGCACATCCAAATCGTCTGATTCTTCGGTTACAACAGACTCAAAAGAGAAAGAAAAAGACGACCAGGACAGGACTGTGGTATCCGGGTTATCACTCCCTGGAATACCGGACTCAGACTTAGTCGAGCTGGAACCTGATTCCGACTCAACAAACTCGGTGGAATCAGATTCCGGCTCACTACCTGACCCGGGGCTGCTTGACAAAAATCCCTCTTCACACTGCCAAATGAGAGAGGGTGCGATAGATGCATCCAAAATGTTTGCTGGTAGGCCCACAACCGTTTCATTCCCGATCACGCATACCGAGAAGTTATCCCCCAAGCACTTCTGTTCGATCGGAGGATCTGAAAGTAGACATGCCAACACTACCCCCATTTCATTTTCGGCGTCCTCAGACTCCACTTTCTTGCTCTGCTCAGCCGCAGCTAATGGGTCCGTCTGCTCTTCGGCAACGTCATCCCCGGATAATTGTAGGTCAAAGAAAATTTCAAACCCTCGCACACGGCGCTTCTCTTCGTTTATCCACGGCTCTGGGAAGCCACAAAATGGAAAGTCCTCCCCCTCCCGGACAAAGCGTCCGTTTAGGGTACCCTGGATGGGTCGGTGCATTAGCTCAAAAGGCTTCCCCGCTTGCTTCGCTCTGGCTCTCCTAGCCATCTCCTTACCTTTCCTTATCCAATCCTTTTTTGTGGGTAGATAACCCAAGCCAAAGGTGTGTGGGTTGTGTGGCACTTCGGCCAACGCTGCAACGCCCTTCCGGCTGCTCTTTCCCAATCGTATCCCGGGGATGTGTTGAAGCTTGTTCATGAGGTATACTGATTGTGCGCTAACATACACCCCCTCATTAACAACTAAGATGTTCTGTACGACCCAGGCCTCAGCCAGGGTAAAACCCGACATGAATACATCCTCCATACCGTACTCAATTTTCAAAACTGGTGTAGACACTTATGGCGGTGGATGGATCGACGAATTTCCAAAAACGATGGCTACTCCCTTCCCATGGAGGTATTTCACCATCTGATGCAAGGTGGACAAATCTACCTTTACTTGGTGCAACCACGGCCGCCCCAAAAGTAGATTGAAGGTTGCAGGAACTTCTAAGACGTGAAAGTCTACCTCATGCTGTCTCGGGCCAACCTTGGTCTAAATTTTCACTGTCTCCATTACTTCTCTGCTTGTGTTATCATATGCCCGAATCACCTGGGCTGTCGGCACAAAGTCCGCGGACTTTAAACCGATTGCATATCTGATCCTTCTTAGGCACACATTGATGGCGGACCCTGTGTCGACAAGCACCACGGGTATCCATTTGTTTCTGTACTCCACAGAGATGTAGAGTGGCTTGTTATGGTTCGCACCCTCAAGTGGCAATTCTTTGTCGGAGAAAGTCACTATCGGGGTAGCCCCTCCCAGAAAAACTAAGCCCACCAGCTGTTCGGACGTGGTGTCTATTAAGAGCTTGGCCTTATCTATGGCCGATAAGACAGCTTGTCGATGCACTCGCGATGCCATAAGCAGTTATCTTTCCCAGACGCCTCTGGCTGATCTAAATGTGGAGGCTTGAAATATCGCCCGCTTCTAGTCATATGATCGACTTCGCCGATGTACCAGGTATCGTCTGGCTGGTTGCTCCCCCAATCCTCATCCGTGTGGGCAAGACATAGATCATCGTCTTCCCACCACATTCCGTCGGCAGCCAACAGACACTTGTTCGGCTCCGGTACAATTATACTCGCAGTATTTTCTGTCCACATGCTCGCAACATTCTCTATCCTCGTGCACACAGCACTTTCAGTCCCCTCAGGGGCCTCAGCTTTCCTGATTCTCTCAGAATCCCTAAACCTTTCTTGTTCCAACTATGTCAGTAAAGCTAGCTATTCAACACTTCCCGCATTCACAATGCCCAGGTCCTGAGCGAAATTCTTAGCACCGGCGCTCTCCGGCGATGCATTATGATTTCCAGCCCTTCCGGCCACAACTGATGTTCTTGCTCCTACCGGGCCCCGTTCCAACTGAGTTTCGTCGACAACATCTGTTAGGTCATCAAGCCACTCGGTGATCTCTGTTGACTCCTCAAAATCTGACCAGTTGACTACCATGCCCTCTGGGTCTTGTTCATTGAAAAATTGGAGGTTAACAAAGTCCCCTTCCACAGCTGCCAAGTCATCTATCCTCTGACCAGATTCATCCCCCTGTATCACACAAAGCTCTGCCCCTGCCGGCAATTCCACACTTGGCCCTACCTGGCCTACTAATAGAATGTAGTCACTCGGACTGTATACCTTCTCAACAAAACTCCCAGATTCCTTAGATTCTGACTCAACAATCCCATTCTCCCCTAAAATCTCCCCTGTACTGTCTTCGACAGTCACCACTAATGGTTCAGGTTGGGTTCTGGAGATGTCCAACATGCACAAGTCAGTGCAGTCAGGAAGGAGCACCTCCGGCTTGGGTAGGTGGGATGGGGTGATAAATATGCTAGGATCGTAAGACACGACCCCAGTCTGGATGAAGTTGATATGTTTGGAGGGTGGAGCTTGGCTGTGCGGTGGGAGAGGGTTTGTTATGACATTGGGTTTTTCTGGAGGCACAATCACCTGCTTGTCAACGAGATCTTGAATCTCATGACGTAATCTAAAACATTGGTCAATGTCGTGACCATGTTGTTGGTGATATGGGCAGTATTTTGCTGGGTTATGAGAGAGAGGGAGTGGATTTGGCAATGGCCTCGGCTCTAGGGGCTTTAAGTGCCCTTTCCTAATTAATACCTCCAGAGCTTTGAACAGGGGCATATGTAATGGGGTGAAGGTTCTCTAGCCTCGAGGTTGGTATTTGGTTGTTTGTGTATTGCTTCCGGACGCGTCGAAGAAAGGCGTAGCTGCCATGGGTCTTGGAGGGGGAATGGTGGTGACCATGCTTACTTCTGAAGCTCTAGCATTTGCGGCATTGCTGGTGCCTGTATTGTTGTTGTGGTTGAAGGTTCTTCTGGATTGCTCTCTGTCTTGGTTAATCAGATCTTGTTTCATAGCATCCTCAATTTGTACCCCCATCTCGTGCAAATCTGAAAAGGTAGAGAAGGGAAGCATGATCATTTTCTGCATCAGTTTGGGTTGGAGATTGCACACAATCATCCGAATTTGATCTTTATCAGTGGGCCTTAGGGTCATCATTGAGGCCTTGGCCCTCTACCGGGCTACAAAATCAGAAAAGCTCTCCTTAGGCTCCTGCCTTGTTGTCTCAAGATCACGGGTTGTAATCTCGATTTGCGTGTTATAGGAGTACTGTGCAATGAAAGCCTCGGCCATCTCATCCCAGTTTCGCTTAACATCGTCTTCTAATTTTGCGTACCAGATAGCGGCCACACCCGACAGGGTCCGACCGAATAATGAAAGTTTCTGCGGTCTGGTGAGGCCCATCGGCCGTAGTATATCTGAGAACAACCGGAGATGCACCATGGGATCCCCAGATCCATCAAAGCGGTCGATTTGTGGCATTTTAAACCTATCTGGCAGCGTCACAGCCACGTCAGTGTACCCGTCCTCAATTTCTGGGATGGACTTTACCCCTTGGGATTTCTTGAACAACTTCTCAAGCTTGCTCAACTTTAACGCTGTATGGTCCACCTCGAACTCAAAGGGAGAGTCCGGTTGATTGACAGGCGTAGGCACCTTAGATAGTTGAGGTAGAATTGAGGGCGGAGCCGGCCCTGTCGGAATATCCGTATCTCCCTGGACATTTGGTGCCTTCCCGGGCATTGGAACTCCTGGTGGGGGAGGAGCTTGGTGTGAAGTAGATGCCCCGGTTTGTTGTTGCAACCTGGCAATTAACTCTGCCTGTTGGGCGATGATTTCGGCCTGTTGTTTGGCAAATTCATCTCGACGAACAGCGTCCTGCAGCATGGCTCTCATGGTCTCCTACATCTGACGCATCATTTCCTCAACTCCTGTCGTTCCTGCCATACTGCCCTGATTTATCTGAACTACCGGTAGGTCTATCTCTGGAGTAGCTTCAGGAAGCTCAACCTGACTGTTCAAAGTCCTTTGATCTGGCAATCTCTGCTCGAATACACTATGTTTTCTCGACCTCCGTCTGATAACCGGGGGTAAGGAACAAAACACTGGTTGTCCGTCGACCAGATCCTCACATCGATTGAGTCGGCGACCTCTAGTCCAGAGTGCTTAGGGAATATCTACTTGGTCTGAAGCAATTGTGCTAAACTAACCTAGCAAAAAGGTAAATAAAACAATAATAAGGAAATAAACAACCAGACAAACGGACAGCATAACAGCGTAAATAAACACACAACACACAGTTGGGCATTACAATACACAGTTGATAAGCTGAATACACTGTTCTCAGATACTGATCATTGTTCCCAAATCACTGCCCCCAAAATTGAACTTGATACCCGCAGATAATTGATTCCCAAAATACTGAACTGGTGCCCGCAGGCCTGATACCCAAACTTGTAAACTGATACATGCATTCCTATAGAGACGCACTCTAAAAGCACATAGCAAACAAGTGAGAGCCAAAATACCCCTATGTTGGGATAAGGTTTCCCTATCCTATTTTGTCAGGAGCTAGGGTTTCACTACGCACGCAGCGGTTTCAAACAACCTATAATCGGGTAAGCAACCTGTCTTAGCTTGGAATGGTCACTATAGATTCCGAATATGCACTAGGTCGAATGGTCAAAAAGGGTGCCCCGGTAAAAATCGAGTTTTGTGCTCCCGTCGTGGCAGAGCCCACAACCGGTCAGCCTTATGGCACGCTTCTCAAAGTGAGCCTCCGACAAACCGTTCAGGAATAGCATACGGCAAACTCGGTGTCCTAGGCGCACCAATGCAAATGCAACGCAAAGAAACACATAAATGTAATCAAAACAAGATATCATGAGTTCGAGTCAAGTTCTCTAACTCCCTAGCGGAGTCACTAGAAACTGTAGACGTCCCCGAACGTCCCAGGAGGGAATCCCGTTTTGTTCATTGGGCTCACTACAATTCAGGACTCAATGTCACGGTCCTATATCTAATCTCGCAGAGTGCAATGCAAGACCAATGAATCATCAAAGAGTCCAGATCCGGCAAATCGTTTTTAAAAACAGATTTTTTTTAAAGAAGTGCCAAATATGGACTGCTTTGCCAGATACAGAGTCGCCACCTAAATATTTATTTTGGGAGAATTTAGGAAACCCTAACTCGTTGCCTAAGGTCACGTGTCCGTCATCACCAAAGTTGCATCGGCTCTGGAACTTGGGTACGATTGGAGAAGGTCACTTCGTGAGCACCCCCGCTCGCCCGATCAAAGATCGGCCTTTGCTAACCATGATATCAAGTTTTGAAAGCATTATGTGCTCTTATTCTGGTTATTAGCCTAGATTTACTACGTGATGCACACAACATACAAGTATAGACCGGATCGCCTGAATTGGAACAAAACATCTCATGTTTGTTTTTGAAAGCGGTTTGCTACTTGTAAGTAGGCTAAAATATGGATTTGCCACCCTCAGGTGGGCTTTAGAAAACACGATGATTTGCCACTCTCAAGTGGGTTTAAAACTCACAGTCAATGCATTATTCCAATTCAGATAATCCAACCTTCACCCATAGGCATTCAGGCAGGTATATCACATAAGCACATAGCCTCATGGTAAGCATGCTATCATGGCAATCACTCACACGCATGCAAGGGTGCTAAAGCATAAACACTTACCGAGTACTCCAAGCTAAAGAAAGAAGCTAATTAGAAATCAATGCATGATCTTAACTATACAGAAATGCCTAATGTAACACATGCAAAAATGCAACTATAATAGGCTTGGCTATTCTAAAAATGGCATATGAGATGCTACAGCTAACACGTATTCAACTTGGAATTGAAATACGATGCAGTTAGTATGATGCGCCGAACCCGGTGTATGCAAGACAGATGAATGGATGCAAAACATGCGAGCATAAGTATGCTAATTGAAACATGCCTTATTCTAACCATCATAAGCTGGTAAATAAAAGGGAGAAAGACGTGGGGTTGGAAGACATACATCACACGCACACACACACACACACACACACACACACACACACACACACTTATTACACAATTGGCCTCGCTCGAAGGGTCCGAATAAATAATACAGTCCAAATAAATAATTAAATATTACAAAACCCTAATTAATTAACAAATTAACTAGGAAAGCGGATAAATTAGCATGCAAGCTATCAAATGGACTGCCTCAGCTCTTGTTTTGAATGATGAAAAATGCATGCTTGAATCGCCTCGTCGGGAAATTCCTTGCGATGCCCCGATTTGCCTCTGTTTGCAATTAATCCCGGGATGTTGTGCAAAGCTTTAGAAGGCTGCTGATTTCTAGTTTGCTGCAACAGAGAGCAAGAAAGGGGCATGACAAAGTATTTTCACATATGTATGCACACCTCGATCCTCGTGCCACCAATCACGCATCCCGATGTATGATGGCCGAGGAGTCGAATTGCACGACTCAATATGAAATGAATGCACATGAAAACACAACAAGGCCTAAACTTCATCATGGGTAATCCGGAGTGTCGGCGACCGAGAATTGAGACACATTTCATCATGTTGAGTACGAAATGTCCCTCGTTTCCCGTGTTTGGGCTAACTGCTATCCCAAACATAATGCAATGAGATGGCATACACAATGCGACTAATATGCAACCTAGCATACGCAATGCTATGGATTAAAATGGCATACACAATGCACGTGACATGACATGGCATACACAATGCACTTACGAAGACTATCATGCGCACATCAACTAAATGGCATATACAAATGCAATATGGACTTACACCAATATGAGTGGACCTCAGCCACACTCAAATCAGTGGCCATACATGAAAATGAGACAACCGAAATACATGCAAACATGCACGAATACAAACGACCAATCCTAAGGCACAACATGTAACTCTAAAGAAGCATGGCGAATGATGAAATATGGCATACAAGCATACATTTTCCAGCTTTGAAACATGATGTACAATGGTCCCGAATCATGCAAATATGTTACCCAATGCATGCTAGATAGCCCGAATACCGAAACTAGTGAAGTGCGTTACACTAGAGGTACCCAAAGCAATGCACGAATGGAAAAACCAACCTCAAACAGACCCTAGGCAGGTCTGAAATAATGGGAAAATGGCCCAAAATGATGGTTCAAAGTGCATGGAAATGAAGCTCATTCAATGGTCCGAAAACAAGGCATTCATGCACAACTCTCAAGCACACTTAAAGAGGAGAAAACATGAGGATATGGCATTCACATAGGCTCTGAAATATGATGCAAAATGACCTCAAAGCATGAAAACACCTCAGTATATGCATGCAATAGACCTCAAATCTCAAAGCTAGGCAAGTGTATTGAACTACAAGCATGCAAAACAAACATCATTCGACCATGAGACCCAAAAACAGAGCTAAGACAGTCCAAAATATGTACAAAATCAGTTTAAGACAATGCCAAAAAGTGCTAAAATCAAGGGTCAACAAAGCATGCAAAATAAGCTAGTGAACCATGATTTGCACTACAACTATATGAAGCACATGAGAGCTCACCAAACCAACCAAAAATGGAAATATGCCATGCCAAATAATGCCCCAAAACCCAGTGAAACTCAGTCAATGCATGCAAGAATGGCGTGTCCCTTTGAAGGGCCAATAAGAGGGTTGTTCTACACATGCAAGATAGACATACAAAATGGCAAAACCACATTTGGATAGAGGTTATGTGGGCCCTAAAACTCACTGAAAAGGGCCTGAAATTAGTCTAGGAAGCATGCAAGTGAAGGCCCCTTTGAAAGGCCTTGAAGAAGATTACTTTGCACATGCATAATAGACATCTAATATGGCAAAACCACCTCTGGAGAGAGGTCATGCAGGTCACAAAACTCATCAAAAATGGCCTGGAGCATGGCTTTGAAACATGCAAATAGGGGCTCCTTTGGAAGGCCAAGAAAGCTAGTAAAGAGAACAAAGGGTGAGGGGGTCACCCCTCTCTGATTTTGAGGCTCAAAGACACATGTTAGCCACTGAAAATCCACTGGATTTCAGTGGCTAAAAGGCCAAACCAAGGCCAACACAAATGCTCTAATGCATAGCTCAAAACATGAGGAAATGAAGCATGCAAGGGGGTAGATAAGCCCCAACAGAAAAATAGTCTTAAACAAACATGTTTAGAAGATCAAAACAAGACTTTTTTCAGTTTATGACAAAGCCTAAATATCCTTTCAAATAGAGCTAAACTATGAAGCAAAATAAGGTTACAAAGAGGGAAATAGAGACTTACCCTTGTAGACAATGACTCCAGCAGCTTCTGGACCAAAGTAGCAAACCTTCAACCTTTGAAAACCAGCTCCAAGGTGCTTGGATGGATGGTGGAAGGGTTAGGCTAAGGGTTGGTGTACAAAGGGGCAAGAGCTATGGAGTTTTTGAGCACAAAAGAGAGAGATATAGAAATATGTATATGTTTTGCCTTCCAAGAAGTTTTGAACCCTTGCAATAGAAGATGACCCCTTCCTTTATAGAGGAGAGGTGCCAAAGCTTCTCTTGGAAGCTTAAAACCAAGCTCAAAGATTATGGAGGATCACTTCTAAGGCTTCCAGCTGGCACAGCTGGCTTACACTCAATGAGACAAAAAGCAGGAAACTGGCCGACCAGGTTCAGGTGGTCGGCTGACCACTCCCCCTGGTCAGCCGACCAGGGGTAGCCCATATTGGTGGTCGGCAGCCCATATTGGTGGTCTCCTAGGTGAATGCAACTTAGTGGTGGTATGGGAAACCAAGAAATGTGGCCCAAAAGTGAGGAAGACCAGCTTCCTGACAAGAAAATCGGCCGACCGGGGAAAGGTGGTCTCCAAGAAGAAAAGGTGGTCTCCCACCCTACTACCACCTTCCTAACAATGAAACTAGGGTCCATGCCAAAAATGAACTCACACCGATGCGAAACGAAGGTTCAGGGGCCAAAACGCGCAGCCGGGGGCCCCGAAAACTAACTATTAAGCACCGGAGGTGGCGTATGACCACAAAGGTGGTCTCCCGGGCCATAGTGTCCCTCTAGGGAGAGGAAACACGGTGTGTGCCAAAAACTGGAGCAAACAGAGGTAGTTAAGCGGTCCCAAACTGAGGCGCACGGCTGACGGCTCTAAAAACCGAAAACTGGTCTCCAAACGGGAAAAATGGCCTACGACGACGAAACGTAGCCTACGGCCACTGAGAGATGGCCTACGAGACCTCTCCCTCCCTTCAGGAAGAGAAAATAGAGAAAACAGGACCTGGTTCGCAAACCGAGACAAGACACAAAAAGGGTCTCGAAGTCCAAAGGCAAGGCTTTCAGCCGAGACTCTGTGACCTCAGAACGAGCACAAAATGCGCAATCGCTGAGCGCCCAATCAATGACGTCTGAGTCTTAAGGTCGGTCAAAAATGGGATGTCTACAGCCGCCCATGGAATAGGTTCATTTTTGGAGGAAGTGGACTTGTTGCTGTTGTGGGGAAATGGCAGGGTGGGCCAGGTATTCAAGGTGGATGCCATGGCTAAGGTCTAACTGGTCGGCTGAAGCTAATTGAGCCATTTTATCTGCCTTGGAGTTTTCCGTCCGAGGGATGTGCTTGATGTGGAAAGTGTTGAAGAGGCGAGCAAGGGGGAGTGCAATATCCCTGTAAGCCCGTATGGTGTCTTCCTTGGCATTGAATTCCCCCATGATTTGTCCGACAATGAGCTGAGAATCGCTAAATACCTGGATATGGCTGACACCAATGTCCCTGGCTAAGCAGTGACCTACTATCAATGCATCATATTCAGCCTCATTATTGCTTGCGTCGAACAAGAAGCAAAGAGCACACTTGAAACAACCACCCTCGAGGGCGGTGAGGATGAGACCAGCCCCACTGCCTTCTTTGCGGGATGATCCGTCAACATTGATGGTCTAAGAGTGGGGGTCTTCTACCTCAGTGTGGGATTGCGGGGGTGGGGAAGGCTGTGATTGGAGTGGGATTAGTGAATTCCATGATAAAATCGGTAACAGCCTACCCTTTGATCGCTGTTCAAGGTCGGTAGGAAATGTCAAATTGGCTGAGCTCGACCAACCATTGTATAAGTCTACTGGACAGCTCTGGTTGTTGCATTATCTTCTTCAAAGGTTGGTAAGTGAAGACCACTATGGAGTGGGCTTGGAAGTAAGGACGGAGTCGTCTTAAGGCGATGACCAAAGCCAAGGACATTTTTTCTAGCAATGGGTAGTTCTGTTCTGCGCCTTTAAGAGCCCGGCTAATGTAATAAATCGGGCGTTGTACTGAACCGTCCTCCCTGATGAGGGCCGCACTGACTGCGGTGCTCAATACGGCTAGATAGAGAAAAAGGGGCTCACCCATGAGCGCCTGGGAGAGTAAGGGGGGGTTGGCCATGCACTGCTTCAATTGTTGGAAAGCCAATTCGGATTCGGTCGTTCACTCGAAAGTCTGCCGAAGGACTTTGACGAAAAGGAGGCACTTGTCCGTTGCGCAGGAAATGAAGCGGTTGAGGGCGGCAACTCTGCCAGTAAGCCTCTAAACCTCCTTAACCGTTCTGGGTGACTGCATTTCTATCAAGGCTTTGATCTTTTTGAGGTTAGCTTCAATGCCCCGCTGACTGACCATGAAACCCAAGAACTTCCCAGATCCTACGCCGAAGGCGTATTTCTCTGGATTGAGCTTCATTTGATACTTTCGTAGGGTGTCGAAGGTCTCTCGCAGGTCGGCCAGATGATCAGTGGAGAGTGTGCTCTTGACTAGTATGTCATCAGCGCATACTTCCATATTCCGGCCTATTTGATGATGAAAAACGGCGTTGACCAACCGTTGGTAAGTGGCTCCAGCATTTTTCAACCCAAATCGCATGACACGATAATGGTAGGTTCCCCAGTCGGTGATAAAGGAGGTGTGTTCCTGGTTAGACGGGTGCATCAGAATTTGGTTGTACCCAGAGAAGGCATCCATGAAGCTGAGCATTTGATGACCAGCCGTGTCGTCAACAAGAAGATTTATGCGAGAAAGGGGATAACTGTCTTTGGGGCAAGCTCGATTGAGGTCGGAATAATCGACGCAGAGTCGCCATTTACCATTGTTTTTACGGACCGAGACCACATTCGACAGCCACCTAGGGTAGTCCACGTTCTTGAGAAACTGTGCCGCTAGTAGCTTATCTACCTCAGAGGCAATAAGAGCGTTGCGTTCCGGGTGGAAGATGTGTTGTTTCTGGTGGAAGGGTCGGAAATAGGGTTCGATACTCAAATGATGAGTGATGAAGGAGGGATCAATACCCGACATGTCGGAATGGGTCCAGGCAAACACATCATTGTGTTCAGTTAGGAGGGTTGTAAGATCGGCCTTGGCTTAAGGGGATAGTTGGCTGCCGATCTTGGCTGTTTTTGTCGGATTTATGGGATCGATGAGGACCTCGACAAGTTCTTCCACTGGTTCCCCACTGACCAGCTCATCTTCGTCTCTGACGTTGAGTCCTTCAATGATCATAGCCTCCTTTAACTTGACCTCTTTAAGTGAGGCGACGTAACATTCTCTGGCCACGGTCTGCTCTCCCCTCACCGTGCCGACCCCAAGGTCGGTGAGGAATTTGACAGCAAGATGAAAAGTGGATGTGACAGCTTGGAAAGCATTTAGGGCGGTGCGGCCGAGGATAATGTTGTAAACAGAGGGACAGTCGACGACGAGAAATGTGAGCAACTTTGTGGTCTGCCGTGAGTATTCTCTGATTGTGATGGGAAGATTGATGAAGCCTATGGAGGTCACCCGATCTTCAATAAAACCGACCAATGGGGTTTGGAGAGGGGACAAACTTTCTTTCCCGACCTTGAGTTGGCGAAAGGCATTTAAGAAGATAATGTCTAAAGAACTGCTGTTGTCGACGAGAACCCGTCTGACTTTGTAATTGGAGAGGAGGGCAGAGATGACGAGGGGGTTGTCATGGGGGTAACGGATGCCTGTGCAGTCGGCCTCCATAAAGGTGATGGGCTCCATCCACTACTTGGGCTGTTTGAAAGGGCGGTCCAATATGGCAACTTCTTTATCTGAGCCCTGCCTTATTTTTCTGAGTTCCGCCCATTGAGCCGAGCGGGATGGTCCTCCACAAGCAAGCCCGCCAGCAATAACTCTGATCTCTCCAACAAGGGGGGCATGGTTACCTTGTGCCCGGGGTTGCTGTGGAGGGCGATCATGACCTTGGTTAGGTTGTGCGAGTTGTCGAGGAGGGGTACGCCGGCGGTTGTTTCTGATAGGTTCAGTTCTTTGCCTTTACTGAGGGCGGGCTTCCGTGAACTGACTGAGACGTCCCTGACGTATCAGGCCCTCGACCTGGTCTTTGAGGTTAACACACTCCTCCGTATTATGGCCAGGGTCCTGATGAAAGCGGCAGTATTTGAACTAGTCTCGCCGGTTGGAAGGAGACCGTGACGGTTGGGGCCATTTTAGGGGATAATCTCGTTGGATCTGGTTCAGGACTTGTTCCATGGGGGAATGGAGGGGTATGTATCATTCGAACCGGTCAGGCGGTCGGGTTGGCGCCGACCGGTCGGCTCAGGCTGGTCGGTCGGTATACTAAGGTGTTTGGTAAGTGTAGTGAGTGTTTCTGGTTTCGGAGTCCTTTCTCTTCTCTCTGGAGATTGGCTTTTTTACTATAGGATCTTGTCGAGCGGCTAGGGAATCTTCGACGTTCATGTATTTTTGGGCTTTGGAAAGTAGGGTTGCCATGGAGGTTGGAGGGTTTTTGGAGAGGAAAAAAAGGAAATCAGATGATCGTAGACCGACCATAAAAGCCGTGAGGATGATCTTGTCGTCGTTTTTCGCTACCTGCAGGGCTTTGGTGTTGAAGCGAGTGACGAAGCTACGTAGTGACTCCCTCTGGGTCTGACGGATGTTGAGGAGCTGGGTTGCGGGACGCCGCTGGCGCTGGGCACCAATGAATGGCTGAGAAATGAGTCACTTAGGTGTTGAAAAGTGGAGACAGAGTCTGTTGGCAGTTGACTAAACTAGAGTCGAGCCGACCCTTTAAGTGTTACGGGAAAAGCCCGACACATGATCTCGTCAGGGAATGCATAGAGGACCATGAGGGTCCTGTAAATTTTCAAATGGTCGACCGGGTCCGTTATGCCGTCGAAAGAGTCGGGCGAGGGCATTTTGAACTTAGGAGGTAAGGGTTTGTCCCTGATGAAGGCAACAAACGGTGAGTTAGTTGTGGTAGATGGTTTATTCTGTATGTTCTGCATGACTCCTTGGAGCTGGAGCTTCATGGCTCAGAGTTCTGCATCCTAGAGAGGAACGTTGTCACCATTGGAATACAGTGGAAGCTGGACACTACTGGCCTCTCCCTCGGGGGTGGGTGCCTGGACCGATAAATATGGAACCCGGGGTGGTGGTTTCATATCTGGGGGAGGGGATCGCAATCCTTCCAAGTTGGGTGGGTAGGGCTATTGGATAGGATGGCTCGGGGCTCGTTCTTGATTGGGTGGGATATCTTGAGGTGGAGGAGGAGGGATGGGAAGGTCTCTTTGAAGCAAAGCATTGATCAGAACTTGGTTTTGCTCTGCTAAGCGGTTGATGTTGTTGGTAAGTTCTGTGAAGTATTGCGATGGGTTGTTTGGATTGGGAGGGTAGGCTTGGTGGTCGGCAATGTTTTAGTGAGAAGCCATGGATCTAATTGTGACCATCCACCTTGGTGGGTGGCAAGAAGGGGTCTCTGGCAACAATGAGTACAACTGGCGCGCGGAGCAAGAGAATTCCCACAGACGGTGCCAACTAATGATACTTTCGTGTTCCAGATGGAACGGGTCGGATTGATCCACGCTTCCCAAACCGATGCCCGAGGTACCAAACCCATAGAGAGACCTGCACAAGAGTTCAACAGGGAACGAGGAGTCCCCCAGCAAACCCTCCGACAAGCAAGTTAGAAAGAGAGATGGAGTGTAGAGATAGATTAGTGATAAAAAACTTAACATTTTCCTTGTCTTCGATACCTGCTTATATCCTCAGCTATTATTTCGTTGTCCCTTCCGACCCGTCACCTTGGTCGAAAGTCTATGCTCTAGCTTACCTTGTTCATGGTAAAGCCGTTCTGTCCCGACGGGGAGAGGTTATCGCAATAAATGCTGTAAGAAATTTCATTAATGGTTGATGTACAGTGCAATAAATTTGCAGGATCTTTGTCTGCTTATGTGGCTTGTCCTTCTCTTGCCACGTATTTAGATATCATTAGTTCTTAATACCACGTTGAGCTCCAGCAACGTTGGGTTTTAATATTTGAATTATGTATTGGGCCCTAAGTGGTGGGCTATATCCTTTATGGGGTTACACGTGTCAATGTATTTGGATGATAATTATGTAATAGGTGGTTGTTAGAATTTTAATGCGTAATACATATATTTAATGTATAAAATATTTTTTGTTTTAAATTTTTTTTGATTTAATGGATTGGTTTAATAATAATGTCAAAGTTGTCGCCGTATTTGACTTTTAGAAAAATAGAAACTAATTTAATAAAAATAAAAACTACTCATTACATGATCATCATCCAAACACAAAATAAAAATTAATTTGGTAAATAAAATAAAATAAATGTCTAAAAGATTATCAATTTTACATAATTTTATCTCTAGTGGATAGAAATAATTTTTAAAAATTCAAAAGCATTTTTTAATATTTATTTTTGTCAAATTAGCTTATATTTTATCAAATTGACGTTTTTGTCCTTGAAATTAAGTAATGGTATTTTCAATTGTCTTTATTTAAAACAAGATTTAAAATTTAAGTTCAAATGTGTCATAATTAAAAAGTTAAGGATCAAAGTGACACAAGTCCCGAACAATAGGTACTGTCAGTATAATTCACCCATCAAAATATTACTTATGTCAATAAAAGTAACAATAAAATGACCAAATTACCCTCTCTTTGCTATACCTCACACACACATTCTCGTTTTGAAATGCAACAAAAATCATTACAAATTATGAATATATATAAATAAATTCATCAAAATCTTACCCCTACCCCTTTGCCTCCCTCCCCCCTATTCATTCAAATCATTTTTTTTAGTGCCCTCAGTGCATATCATCCATAAAAAAATCAGTAATGTTATATATACCAATTAATGTACTAATTAATATACCAACACTGGTTATAACATTATTATTGAGCCTACTTATTAATTACATTACAAATACAAAAAAAAAATTTAAATTATGCCACATCATCAATTGGTACACTAATTAATGTACTAATTAGTGCATATAACATTATTCTAAAAAAATTAATCCGATTCAATAATCATAAAATCTTCATTTTCAAAACGCAATAAAATTAGTAAACAAGATTAGGGCTAACTAATTTACACTATCCCCAATTGACAAAATTAGCTTCAACACGGTAATAGGGAACAACAGCATCCTCAAAATTGTGAAAAAGAAAATAAAAATTAAAAAAAAGAAATCACAATTTGCTTCTGTTTCAAGAAGTAAGAAATTTTGTTACATACACTGGAAACTCCTTCAAATCAGCATGTTGCCATCGGTTTTCTGTGTCTCCAAAGTTGCCTCTAATGTAAGAAGAAGCTGCAATAAGTTCTCAATCCCTACAACATTGCCTCTATTGAAAGAAGAAACCAAGCTCAGGAAGCTGATGCTTTTTTATGTTTGTCTGGAGGTACTTGATCTGAAGCGGGTGGATCCAAATTTACTTCATTTTCTGTGGGCATTTCATTTGTTGCCGGTGCTACAGAGTCCATTTGATCCGTTGATGTTGGGGCACACTCATTTTTCTCAGTTGGTAGTAGGAAAGAAACCGTTTGATCTGCAGGTGGTGGTAGGGTAGAAGCAATTTGATCGCTTGCTGAAGGGGCAGGGTTGTTGTCCATATTGTCTGTCGCTGGCAGAGAAGATGTTGGAGGAGCGGAATTATTTTGGTCTGGATTCATTTCGGGCATTTCATATTCAGATAGGAGATCCATAAACTCATTAAGCAGACGCTGAACTTTTCTGTTTGATGCCATTGCCGGAAGAATATCTTCCCTTAGGAGTCTGTGCTTCTTCATTCCCTGCAAAAGCCCCAATAAGAGAGAGAGAGAGAGAGATATTGGAAATTGTCCCAAGAAATATAATTCCCACAATCCCATATGTGAAACAATACAAAGCTCATTACCACAGCAAGCACCAATAAGAGAGAGAGAGAGAGATTGGAAATTGTCCCAAGAAATATAATTCCCACAATCCCATATGTGAAACAATACAAAGCTCATTACTACAGCAAGCACCACCATTGTCGGACCCTAGACCTTCTGGCTCTATTTGGTTGAGTTTTCAAATTTTGTTTACTGATTTTTTTTGAAATTATAAACTAGTTTGGAAAAAATCACCAAACCAAACCAAGTTTTAAGTCTCATCAAATGGGATCGGCTACGTGAATCTTTCTTCTCCACACGGCCCTATCAAAGGCCATTTCATTAGTCAAATTAAGTAAATCCATATTTCTATTTACAACGCTAGCCAACGTCAATTTAGGCCTACCTCATCCCCTAATACTCTTATCTACCTTTACAGTATCGCATCTCTTCACTATAGTCTCTATTCGTCTCCGTTGAATGTGACAAAACCATCTCAATCGATTCTCTCTTAACTTATCTTCTATTGGTGCTACTCCTACCCAATCCTGAATACACTCATTCCTAATTCTGTCTTGTCTAATCTTGCCACACATCCACCTGAGCATTCTCATTTCAGTCACACTCATTTTATCTAAATGTTGTTTCTTGGTTGCCCAACACTCCGTCCCATACAACATCGCTGGTCTAATAACCGTTCTATAGAACTTACTTTTTAGTCTAGTGGGTATTCGTTTATCGCACAGTACCCCAAACGCACTTCTCCACTTACACCATCCCGCCTTAATCCTATGGGCCACATCTGCATCAATCTCCCCCGCTGTTGTGATAATTGATCCTAAATATTGAAAATGTTCACTCTTAAGCAGTTCGTGGTTCTCAATCTTCACTTCTCCTCTGCTTTCATTGTTACTGTTACTAAATTTACACTCCATGTACTTTGTCTTAGTTCTGCTTATCTGAAATCCTTTAGATTCAAGAGCTTTTCTCTAAGTCTCCAACTTTGTCTTAACTTCTCTAGTCGCATTCACTAACACAATATCGTTTGCAAAAAACATACACCATTGCACGTCATCCTGAATATTTCTCATCAACTCATCTATAACTAAAACAAAAAGATAAGGACTTAAGGTAGATCCTTAGTGTAACCCTATAGTGATAGGGAATTCATTTGTTTCTCCAGCAGGCGATCTAATAGTGGTCACCACCCTTTTATACATGTCCTTAATCACATCAATGTAACATTTTGTCACCCCTTTCTTCTCTAACACCCACCATATTATATCCCGGGCACTCTATCATATGCTTTCTCAAGGTCAATAAACACCATATGAAAATCTCTTTTCTTTTCTCTGTACTTTTCTATTAATCTTCTCAAAAGATAAATAACTTCCATTGTTGACCTGTCAGGCATAAACCCAGATTGATTCTCTGACATCTTTGTTATATCTCGTAACCGGCGTGCCATTACCCTCTCCCACATTTTCATTATATGACACATTAGCCTGATTCCTCTATAGTTGTTGTAATTCTGGACATCTCCTTTATTTTTATAGATTGGCACTAAAATACTCTTCCTCCACTCATCTGACATGTTTCTAGTCAATAAAATTTTGCTAAATAATCTAGTCAACCAAGCAACCCCTTTTTTACCCAAACACTTCCAAGCTTTAATAGGGATATCATCGGGTCCAAAAGCCTTATTTGATTTCATCTTCTTAAGTGCAATCTCCACTTCAAAGTTTCTAATCCTGTAATAGAACCTATAGTCTTGGTTTATCGTATTACTGACTATTTCTTCCTTTATTACCGTATCTCCATGTTCCTCATTTAATAGTTTCTCAAAATAGTTCTTCCGTTTTTCCTTAATCTCTTCATCCTTCACCAATACCTTAGAATCCTCACTCTTGATGCACTTAACTTGATTAAAATCTCTTGTTTTCTTCTCCCGTATCTTAGGAAGTTTATATACCCTTTTCTCTCCCTTCTTACCATCTAGTATAGTGTATAAGTCATCATAAGCTTTCAACTTAGCCTTTCTCACCACTTTTTTGACCTCCTTATTAGCCAATCTATAGCTCTTAAGATTTTCCTCAATTCTATCCTTCTGTCACTTTTTAAAGCATTCTTTTTTTGTCTTAACTACCGCTTGACCCTCTTCCCTCCACCACCAAGTTTCCCTAGAGTTGGGTCTTGTCTCTTTCGACTCTCCAAGCACTTCCTTGAGATTTTCCTCATACAGTTGGCTATTGAGTTTCACATAGTGTTAGCATCATCTTCCAAGTCCCAAATACCTTCCTTATCCATTCTATTCTTAAATATTTCTAATTTGAAAAAAATAAAACACCAAAAAGATATTATAAAATTTTTAAAAATTATTTCCGCCCAAAAAATGCAATCTTTGAATTTTTCAAAGTCTTTAGTATTTTAATAGTAGATATTTTACTATTGTTTGAAATTGTTATCTAAGTTTTGTGGGGTTTCAAGAAGCCTTACCAGCACACAAGGATCCCACACCGGGTTCTTAGGATCCACAGAAGCAGCTTCAGCCATCCCAGTTGGAGGTCCAAGAAAGCTCTCACAAACTTCTCGTAAACGTGACTCATCTGCTTCTCTGCAATCCAAGTAATAGAACAATTTTTTTTTTTTTGGGTCAGCAACAAAGAAAATTGAGAAAGTTCCGTGGTGGCAAAAATTAACATAATTTATGAAGACAAATTAGAATACCATAATTTTGAGCCAGAGTAAAATGACGAGTTCACTCAACATGCACTAGAAAGAAAATGGATACTGAACCAACCTTGCTAGAAATCGTATGTAGGACAGAAGGCACTGACGATATTCACTAGGGGACTTCAACGCTAGTGTGGATGCAAGCTGAGTTTCCAAATGAGCACGTGTCTGCACCCCATCATCAGTTACCCTGCACCAGCAACAGCCATATAGCCAATAAATAAGACAAGATGAGACAATTCGAGAACAGTTAAAATATTAAAAAAAAAAAAAAATTACATAGAAGCAAGAAAACTGTGGAGCATGGAAAATTAAATTCCATCCCAAAAAAGAAGAGATTCAGAAAATAGTAAGGTAATCATTTAGTAAATGGAAGAACATATTGAGTATGGTAAGAGCATGGTAATCCAAAAAAATGAAAATCAAGTCGAAATAGTTCAGTGAGAAGTTTATAAAGGTGATTGCAAGACGAAAATTGTTGAATTTTGCAACAAAATCAATTAGCAGAATGGCCAAAAAGGATTCATAACCTACTTGAGTGAAACACAAGGCTGCTTAGTTTGGTTAGCATGTTACACAAGGATTTCATTCTTTAATGGTTATTTCAATCATCAAAGAAAGGGCATACTAAATGAACATTGTGTGTAAATATGAGGCTCATTCAAAATTTCAGAATTTGTCACAGCCCATACAAACCTGCTCCAACCTGGCTTTCTAGCCATGAACTTCCCAACATCCACTTGCAAGGGAGATAGCTCGCCATTCTGAATTGAACCCAAATTCCATGAGCTTGCGAAATTTGATGCGGGGAAGCAATCATCGGCAACCCTCAGCCAACACATGAGGTTCATATCAAAGAGGAAGGCATGGCGTGTGGCTAGAACAACAAGAGGAAAACCAGATTTCGATAACTTTGCAGATATGATCTTGATTGTGCCTGGAAACAGATTGAGAAGAAAAAGTCTATAAACCATATACATCAAAAGCATGGCTGCAAGGAAATTAAAATAAAATACAAAACTAACATAACATGTTATCAAAGGTGGGAAAAATAAATATTCCAACTTTCCTTTTAGTATACAAAGAGAAGAAAGAAAAAAAATATGAGAAAGAAAGAACTAGATAGCAAAGGAAGGAGAGGAATCCTTCTTCCAAGCCTCTCAATTACAAGAGAAGGAGAAAAGGGGGAGAAGCGAGAGAGCAAAGAAGAAAGAAAGAGTGCATGAACTAATTCCATTTCTCATATACAAGAGAAAGAAAAGGGGAAAGTGAGAGCGAAAGAAAAAGAGCTCAAAGCTCCTCCACAAATTTTCTCATTCAAATTTTATTCATCTGTATGGGCTAATGCTGGTTTATACTAATAAAGACAATCTCTTGGCCTTATAAAACCCTTAAACAAGTAGAACCATCTGGAGTTCTTACTGAAGTTCCTTCCTAAACCCTTGACAAGATAAAATAGTAAAACAATACAGCATATATATATACATGAAAACTCCTAATATGACTAAAACAACAAAGTAATCCAATTGTTGCATCTTTTTGTCTCATAAATATTGTTGATTTGGTGGAATCCAATATGGTTGAAGCATTGGCTGTATTTGGGACACTTCAAATATGGATAATAATAATCAGTAGACAGAACACTACTTTAAAATTTTGGAAAAACACTCTAGTCCAAAATTTTAAGTCTTTCTAGGTTACCTGAATCTTTAGCAGTTGACTTTGGATCTGAAGGAACCAGTGAAGCCAATGAATCATGGAGAAGGCATTTCCTGTTGAACAGATCCCATACATAAAAAGCTCCCTTAGTCGTGACAAGCAGCAACTTCCAACACTCATCACAATCGATGAAAACTGCTGAAGATCCCATCATCATAGTAGGCATGGCACGTCTCCCACATTTTGTGTATACCTTCACGAGGACCAACATTAATTGTTTACATAAATCACATGAAAAACACTACTTGAAAGAAAAAGAGAACAAAAAAAAAAAAAAATCATTTCCAAAATAACTAGTAAAAGAAAAAAGAGGAAAAAAGAAGATAAATATATATAGGGTTAACTACACTTCACCCCCTTCTAGTTTAACTTGAAAACACATAAGCCCCTGATGGTTTAGAATTATACACATAAATACCCTTCTTATTTTTTTTTGAAAAGCAACATAAATACCCTATGATTTGGACTGAATTGCAAAATTGACAGAATCTGTTAAAGATAACAGTGTGTGTGGGTCAATTGTTACTGAGGCGCGTGGTAATTTTGTTTTAATGAATTCTGATATTAAAATTACCATAGTGCCCTTATTTAAATTTTTACTTTTTCTTTCATCTTCTTCATTGACTTCATCATCTCCCTCTGTTACTCCTTTCCTGTCACAGCAACTGGTCTACCAATTGTGGCTGGTAGCAACCATCATACTTTCAAAATTCATTTCAACTCTATCACACATATATATACATACATGTATATTTGTACTTCATATATATACATATTAGACAGGCCACCATGTGCTTTATTTTCTTCAAGATAAAATTCATTTTTCCTTTCTCTACAAATGTGGTTCTCTCAAAAATCAGATTTCATTTTTTCTCTTCTTCACATTCATTTATTTATTTTTATTTTTCTTTTTATTTCCGTATTTTTCCCTTTTTCTTATTTCTCTTCCATTTCTATTCTCTTTTCCCTCTTCGTTTCCTACTCCAGTAACAGCCCACCTGCAATCACCAAGCATCAATTTTCCAAGGACATGGCCAATCACCACCCGCAACCAGTGTTCACCAACTTTACATCCAACTTTGCAAACCATTTAAACCAACCATTGTCACATGGAGATCCACATATAATACACCCAAAGTAGCCCATGCCAAATCAAACTAACATGGCCAACTTAAAAGAGAACAAACACTAATTTTGAAGGCATCATCATAGGCTCGTAAGCCCCTTACATTGTTCAATATAGATGCCTTTAACATAGGACATTTTATGAGCTTATATATACACATAAATATATAAGAGAAATTATAATAAGAGGGGGCCTTTCTAGAATGGGCAGTATTGGTGGTAGAGCAGAGAGAGAAATAAAAGGTGGGTCATTCCTTTTAGAGAGAGAAACACAGTGGTCTAGGGAAGAAAATTGGATACAAAAGCAAGGGTAATATAGACTTCTAATAGAAAAATTTAATGGAGTGTGAAATTACACTTCAGTCCAAATGACATGGAGGTTACGTGTACATTTCTCAATCACAGAGGGCTTATGTGTTTTTGAACCAAACCATAAGGGGGGGTAAAGTGTAATTAACCCATATATATACTTCTTTATATGCACAATGAAATTAAAACAAATTTCCAGTGAACCCATCTAACATCATATCAGTCAACTACTAGACCATCTATAGTCTTGATATTCATTCTAACCACTGCAGAATATTATAAATGGATAATTTTATAGTGGCGGTAGTTTCCATATGACAAAACTTGGGCTCTCCTGTGTTGAGCTTGGGATGTATTTGTAATGGGTTAGTAGGCTACAATGAGTGTCTGAGTGTGTTAGGCTTGAAACTGGTGGCACCATTGACGCAAGAATTCCATGATTCCTCTACACCTAATGCTTGATTATTTAAATAAAGGTCCTGCTAGCGACCACCCATTGGGCATTCATTAAGAGTCGAATAATGCCAAATAATACACATTTCACATATTTTCATACACTTTAATATAGTTACATACACTTCTCACATATTTCATTACATTTTTTGCATATTGGTTAGCATTTCCCTTCACCCTGTATATTCTTTCTGTCAGTACTTTCTCCCTGGTTCCCTATATACAATGCCTGATTATTTTAAAATTTTGCATAGTTTTGACTCCAGATTCAAATACTTCTTCACAACCAATATATTTTTATCAGAAATAGATGAAAGAAAGAAGAGAATATTTTGAAGTAATAAAAAAAAAAAAATAGCTAAAAAATAACTGAAGAACCCAAAAAAAAAAAAGGAAGCAAAGAAAAGAAAAGAAGAGAAGAATTGAGTGACGCATATAATCCATATCAAGCAACAAAATCTATTTCTCTAGGAACAATATTGGCAGGAGAAGAAAACTAAAATGCAAGAGTTCAAGAACTCCATACTAACCTGTAGGCATCCATCTTCACACCCAACAGCCCAAAAATTGGCATTTCCAGCCAAAACTGTGATTTTCCCAGAGATCCTATCAGACCAAAAAGTTTGAGCCCCTCTTGTACAAGCAATTTCTGTTTCTTTCATCGCAAATGTATTTCCGACTCCAACAATGTCAGTTGCAGCATGCTTTCGAGGACGAGCTTCCAAGCAAACTGGTACGGTATCGTCCCCTTCTGTCTTGTCAAAAATCCTAATTGAAAGAGTACTAGAAGCAGCCGAAGAACCACAAGCCATCACAATTCCTGTCTGTTCAACACTGATGCTTCCATCCCTATCTGCAGAGGCTGGAACCTTTTCAATTACTAGACTCTCACTGATGGTAGCTCTAGCAGTGACACCTGAACGCTCTTTTATGTCCGAGCTTCCACCTACTGTTCTCCTGATACAGCCTTCTCTAATCCCAACCATCCCATTATCTTCCTTTCTGTTATCCAATGAGTTCAGAGGGAAGTCAAGCACTTGAGGTTGCAAATCACCAGAGATGTTTTCCAGCTGAACAGGCACTCCAACTGCTTCAGGAATTATCCTTTTTCTTCCATCGGGACGCCTATATTCTCTTTGCTTCACAGGACTAGACATCCGAGCAGTAGTTGCCGCCTTATTTAACGCATCAACACTAGCTCCAGAACTCTTCTTCCCATCATCGACTTGAGATTCAGAAGCTTTTACAGAAACCTCCAAATGAGCGGAAGATAATATGGTTGTCTGGTTCTGTGAGACATTTGGGGTCACCTTTTTGCTCTTGGTTTGTTTAGCTGAGGCTGCTTCAAGCAACAACTGTGCCGGGCTTTCGGCTAAGTTTGCTTGTCGGCCTCTGACATCACCATAACGACTTCTCTTCAGCTCTTCCAATTCAGCATCAGTTAGCCTCTGGCCAAGTTCTTGCTCCTCAAAATGGAAAGTAGCCACTGTCCCATCCAAGGAACAAGCAAGTAGTGAGTACCCATCAGGGCTCCTGTTCCACAAAAATAAATAAATAAATAAATAAAATAGAAATATTAATTAGAAAGAAACAAGAACAGGGAGGCAGGAAAAAGAACATTCAGATTAAAATATGCTAATCAATACCATGAAATTATCTATTTTCTACAATGAGATATTTTGGTCATTGAATAACTAGCTCACCAGGATAAATCCACCACACTTTGAGTAAAGAAATGCTTGGCCACAAAGAGAGGTCGAGGACTCGCAGTTGTCCATACAGTTATAGTCCGGTCCTGACTCCCTATTGCAATCACATTATATGGCAGTGGTTCATTCTCTTCAGTCTTAGAAGTTCCATTAGTCCAACCAACAGGTGCGGCTTTTACTTCCTGAGCATTAGATAAACTCCTTGTGAACATTGAGTGATTGAATTTCACCACAATAACAGGGGCATTATGTCCTAAGAAGTCGAAAGTTGCAGACCATTCCCCTCTCTCTAGTACAGGTGCAGAGTGCCTTGGCTTCTGGAAACCATGAGTGGTAGTTACAAAATGGCCACAAGGTGACCATCCAAGCCTCCTAAAGAACGTAGAACCAAGCTGACAAGAACACATCATCACGCTATAAAATAAAATAAAATAAAAAAATAAGAGGAACAAAACAAATAGTACAAATCATGCATAAACATACTGATTTTGTCCAGTGACCATCAGTCCTGTGAGCGAGGCTCCAGTCACTTGTTCGCCAAATTATCACAGTCTTATCGTCTGATTGACTTGCTATGAAGGAACCAATGGGATCCCAAGTAACCCCCTTAACCAGACTAGAATGACCTCTGAGAACAGCAATGCATATGCCACTGCTTATATTCCAGATATGGACAGTATTGTCAAGACTTCCACTAGCTAAAGTTGAGTCATCTGGAGACCAATTAAGATCCACCTACTTTAGGCATGAAAAAATCAACTCCCGGATTAGAGAATACACCGTCAAACAATTGGCAAATCAGATTGAAAAAATTAGGGGATGTTTGTATTACATGCAAATTGAAATCACCTCATCTTATATTTTATTTTATGCACCAAATCAGGGTAAAAATATGTAGTCCAAAATGTAGGCTTTGTTTGGTGCAGTGCAGCTTATGTGATTGCTTATAACTTTTTTATGTTTGCATTTTGTGTCAGACCGTTTGGGGTAGCTTCCGCATATTATGAGGCAGAAATAGCTTAAATAAGCTAAAAAAAACTTATTATTGAAAAGCACGAGAAGAGGTGCCTTTAGCTTTTACTTTCTAATTATTAGCGTACAAGAAGCTGCACCGAACAAGCCCATAGCCATTACGAGCAAAAAGAGAATAGGGGGTGGGCGAGTGCAAGCTATAGATGATTTTAATTTCATGAAAACATAAAATTGATACGTACACATGCAGCAAAATTTCAAATTAGATTTAGAATCAAGGGATTCAATTTGGTTAGATAGTCAAAGATCCTCAGAATGAAAGCACTCTTATTACCACATCCGCAGTGTGTCCTCTCAAAGTCATGGCAACTTTCCAATTCTCAATATCCGGTGGCTCTCCGCTACCAAATTCAGTGGTTCCTGAACCAGGTTTCCTCTCATGAATTAGAATCGCCTGGTCGTCAGACCCTGAGGCAACATACCGACTATGCTTAGCCCACCTCACGCAGTTAACAGACCCAAAATGATCACGAAGTGTTGCAAGAAGTTTTGATGTTGATTCATTAGTTTCCAAATCCCGGCCAACAGATTTCATGTTCCATATCCGTACCTGCTTGCAAGCCAAAATATAATTAAATATTGACTCTATCTTTCATAAAACTAAAGAAACAAAACATAAAAACTAGAAGTCACGACCCTTCAAATTCATACGATGGCCTAAATTAATCACGCCAAAAAACTAATCAAGGAAGTTGCCATCCAGCTCCATTTAAGATTTAGTTTCACTTGTATGTAGTCTCAAATTGTACCCTGAAAATTAATTTACACTCAAAAGTGATGTGCAGTCCATATTCAATTTTTGTATAGTGGGACCCACGCTTGAAATTAATCTCGATAACACAACTTTTTGTGGGTAAATTTTCTAGGTTGTAACCTGTCAGCTTGCTCATATGTAAGTTCAACAAGCACAACCTAAAAATTCACAATGTTAGAATTCCATGCTCAAAAGAACATTTGCATTGAAGCAACAAGTTATAAAAATCGAGAGAGAGCAAGAGAGAACAATTTGGAGAATTCCTCATTCTACAAGATCAGAGTACCATTTAGGTTGTGTTTGGTTGGAGGATTTGGAAAGGGAAAGAGTAAAGGTAGGTGAAATATGAGATATACCAACATTTCACTTAGTTTCACACACCTTTTCCCTTTCCCTTTCCCTTTATAAATTCCTCTCCAAATCCCCAACCAAACACAGCCTTACTGTCCAAACTGGAGAACAATTTATGTATTAGTGGGTGAATTCTGGGTATCAACGAACAAACTATCCAAACCACTATATACAATCCAAGCATTCATGACTGAAATAGATTGAAACAGAACTTAACATTCAAGTACAATTGAAGACCATGTTAACAAGAGAAATCAAATTATGTCATTGATTGAGTAAAGCTACACAATTAACAACCAAACATAACATAAATAAACAAAACAAAACAAAAAGACCCAATAGAGAGCATGAGAAAAAAAAAGACACTGTACCTTGTGATCACCACCACCTGTGGCAAACCTAAGCCCACCAGGTTGAATATCAATGGAGAAAATCTGCATACCCTCATGTCCAACCCAACTGGGTTTCTCTGCAATCATCTTCAATTTTTGTTTCCGATACTAAAATTCAAAAGGGTTTGCAAAATCACGCCTTTGGAACAAGATAAACCCTAGATGGGTTCAAGGACTGAAAAACCCTAAATTGTTTTTGGGTTAGCGTGAAAGACCCTTTACTCTGAGAATACCCTAGAGGGCGTTAAGGCCGGTGAGCTTGAGCTTGAGCTTGAACTTGAGCAGGAACCTTAACGGTCGAATCTTCTGTAAGATTGCGTGGGTCTGTGAGAGGAAAAGCAAAAGACTGAAAAAATAAAATAAAATAAAATAAAATTTTGGGTAAACCTGAAATTTATGACAATTTAAAAAAAACTCCCCTTAATTTTGAATTTTTTTTAATTTGTTTTTAAATTTTGTTTTTTGATAATTTTTTGTTCCGTTTTTAATAAACTTTTTTGGTTTTGGTCAAACATTTTTACTTTTTTTAAATATGTAAATTAAAATATTTGTTAAGTAATGTGGAAAAAATCGATAACGATAAAAAAAATTCAAAAATATTTTTTCTTGTTTATGGTAAATTTTTTAATTAAAAAATATAAATATTTAATTGGTAAGTGTATCTAAAAATAAAATATTTTTACAGAAATCACTAAGAAACTAAGAGTTACCAAAAAAATAATAATAATTAATAATTCAAAACAATTTTCAAATTTAAAAATCAAAAGAAGATGATTATTCACTCCTCACATCCTTATTTAGAAGGATAAACACCTTTTTATTTTTAATAAATGAGACCAACCAATCAAAACTAATACAAACAAAACGAAACCTTCTAAAAATGAAGGGTGTATATCTTTTATCGACAATGCTACGTATCTCAAATTTTTTTTAAAAAAAAAGTCAAATCAAAAAAATAACGCTGTTGTTTTTATATCTGAACAAAATAAAAATAAAAAAAGACGCGTCGTTTTTTTTGTTTTTTTAACTTGAAACAAAAAATTTGAGTTTTTTTTTTTCCATCTTTTATTCATCTCTCTGAAGAATCACCTTTTAACTTTTTATTAGAAAATATTGTTCAACCATATTATTAAATTTACACGAGATAATTGCAAAAAAATAGTGAGAACATAAAATAATTAAAAAGTAATAAAAATACAATATTTACTTGCACAATTTAATATATAAATTGTTTAAACTTTTATCACTTTGTAATTATTTTGTGATATTATCACTTTTCTACAATTGTTTCAATTTATCTCTTCTTAATAGGAATGTACTTATTTACATATTTATATGTCAAGTTTAATTTAATATGAAATTTGAGCTGAACTCAAATAATGACCAAAGCTCGGCTAGTTGGATCTCAAGTTTATGCATTGAGCAATTGGGCAAGTTAAAGTGATTATTTGACTATCAACCCGCAGAGAAATCCTATAGATCACTTGGCATAACGACAATATCAAACTATAAGGCTGGGTCAAAGTTATAATTTGGTACATGATAGTGTGTGAAAATGTTAAATTTAAACAATGATGTTTCAGTAGTGCAAATATCATTTTAGCACATCAACCCCTTGCTTTTTTGTGTCCTTCAAATTAAAAACCCACTCTTGAGTGAGTTGAGTTCACATAAATTACATTACATAATCTCGTGTATATAAATGTAGTACAAAACTCAACAATGTTAATTTTTAAAAAAACCCTTTTAACAGATTGCCAGAGGTTTTTTTTTATTTTTATTTTGATTACAAAAAAAATTTTAGGATTAGGTCCTTATAACAAAATAAATTCTAAATTTAAAAAAAAGAAAAAAGAAAATTGATGACCCAAAAACCTCCAAGGTCAAGCCCATTTATGACCCGACTCTACAAGTCAACCTAAGAAAAGATGTCACCCACCCCTCACCCTCCAATTTCAGTCAAAGACTATAAGGAGATTGATATAAATTTCGAATCTGAAACTTGGAGCCACGCAAGCCAATACCTTACCAACTATAAAGAGATTGATATAATTAGTCATGACTTTTCATGAAAACTTTTCTTTTCACATGTAATTAGTTATCTACTTGTCACTCATATCAAATTCTCAACCAATTTTTAACTCGTGCGACAATCTCAACTTGTCGTAACATGCAAAATAGGAATTACATTCTCATATCCAACACACCTGAAACAATAGAATGAGAATGCGATTCCTATTTTACCTTCCTATTCTTACTATTCTTCTGAGTAATTATCAAAGTGTCAGCTTCAAATATAAAGACATATATCTTGAAGTTACTCAGTCCACAATTTTGCTACATATTACTATTAAATTATTAATTTTTCTACTGACTACATCCGAGGCGTGATCGTAGTTCGATTTTGAACAATTTACAGATCGATTTAGACCCACCTGTATGTATACAATTTGAAAAAAATTCAACCCACAACCGCCTACAGTGCAAGCTACGGTTTGTGCGAATAGGATTCGCGAATGTGCAGACGATTACAGTCAGTTTGCAGATATAACTTTTTCTTTAAAAATTTATTTTGGAGCATTTTTTTCCCGTTTTGTAAATATTTATTTTGAGTCATTTTCCTTCCATTTTGTAAAATGCTCTAACATTAATAATTAATGAATTAAAACTTATAAAATTAAAAACACAACAAAATCAATTCCTAATACAAACAAATCAATAAAAATCCTAAACTTTTAAATCAAATTATAAATTAACACAAGCACATCTTTCAAAACTCTAAACTAGATCATCAATCTCATTCACTATTCACTACCTAACAAGACCATTAAAGTAAAATCATTCAAAATTCAAAACTTTTCTAAAAGTAATTCTTCATTAACTTTTACATTCATCCAAAATGCAATAATAAAATAACAACGGTCCTGGTTAAAATAAAAAATAAAAATAAAAAATAAAAAGTTTAAATGCAGGCGAGTTCTTGCAAGTGCGGGTTAAACCCACAATCCGCTCGCAATCCGCAATCATTTCATATTTTAAACCGCATCCGCTCACATTGTGTTTGCGAAACTACCCATTTGTATACGGATCGGTACAGATTGGGCGGGTTGTACAATTCAAATAACCCTATGCCGAGCCCTACTACATACATGAACCCTACACTTATATCTACGGTTAGTAGAAAAATAATAATAATAATAATAATAATAATTTAATAAGACACTATCATCTTTCCCACCATTTAAGTGAAGTCGATAAAACAGAGATCAAGCATTGTGCATCAAAGGCCAGTAACTTAGACCATCTCCAACGGTGTATCAGAATTGATATCAAATTTAAATTTTGATGAAAAAGGCACTGTTAATTGCTCCAACAGTTCATCAGAACTAATATCAAATCGACAATTCATCAAATCGACGACAGAATACTGAATTCACCAAAACACTGTAACGGACCATTGGAGGGGAGTACTCGGTCGACCAACCGGTTGCCCGGCCGGTCGACCAACCGGTTGTCTCGGAAAAGGTTCAGACAGTTCAGAAAAAGGTTCAAACAATTTGAAAAAAAAAAAAAAAAAAAAAAAAAAAAAAATCCTCCTAACCCGGTTGTCCCAGAAAAGGTTCAGACAGTTCAACAAAAGGTGCAAACAATTTGAAAAAAAAAAAAAAAAAAAAAAAATTTCCTCATAACCGGTCGACCGGCCGGTCGATCACCCGGTTGTCCCGAAGCACATTTCATGAATTTGGTGCACGGTTAGAGTGAGTAGTATCAAATTTGGTAAAATGGGTCTTTTTTGACTCAGATTTAGTAAAAAATTTGAATCACCGTTTGAGATGTTCTTAGGATGGTGCATCAAGTATTAGAGATGTTCTTAGGATGGTGCATCAAGTATTAGATGAGGAGGCAACAAATCATGCATTTCATCATCAGCTACAACTAACTAATCGCAAGCCACAAATATGAGATAAAACAAGTCGTAGTGACAATTGAATCCACGACCTCCAGAATAACCATTGGTCCCAAACCTCTCTTAAACCATTCAAGTACCTTGGTGGGTATGTGCTTCAATTTCAACTTTTACTTAACTTGTGAAGAATGAAGTTCTTACTTTTTTTCAACAATTTGATTAAAAAAAAAAAAAAAAAGGAAAAGAAAGAAAGAAAAGAAAGAAAAAGATTAAAAAGAAGGAAGAGGTCAATAGGAAAGATAAATCAATCTAAAGATCTTTTAAAAAGGACAACCAAGCAGGGTCCGAAAGGGCTTAGATGTACACAACCTTATCCCATTTCTCGAGAGACAGTTTTCATGACTCGAACCTACACCACCATGAACAATAATGGAAGCCTTACCATTAGTGTCCCGGGTTTGAAAAATTATAGCAGAAAACAGGGGGGAAAAGAAAATAAAAGTTTCTAAAAAAGAAATCCAAAAACCAAAATACACTTAACCTGCAAAATTGGAAAGGCTTGTTATAACATAATGCTTTCAAATAGAAAGGCCTGACCAAACACAGGCAACTAGTGTATAGAAAGGCCTGACCAAACACAGGCAACTAGTATTTCATACACATCATTTTTGACAACATTCCGAGCAATACCCATTACTCTCTTTTTTTACAATCAATTAAAACAAGAAATTCAGAAAGTATCGTACCTCAGTTTCCCTCTCAATACAGAAGAAAAGCCAAAGTTGTATCGCCTCCCCAATAGAAGAAGCTTTAGATAGATCGATACATCTCCAAATCCAGCTGCAACATATAAAATACAAGCGATAGCCAAAGCATCAAGTTGACGTGTATCCGTTTCATCACCCTTCCTCTCCAAACTCTTTTGTGAATCTCTCATGCACATCAAGGTCAGATTTGCTCACAGTTGGCCTCTGTCTTGCAAGGACCTTGTCAAAATCTGTTTTAGATATGGGTGGCGGAATGATCTGCAAGGGCATTAATTATAAGGAAGAAGCATTCAGTTGCTTAAAAAAGTTTTTCTTGGGATCACAGATGTTGCGTTGAAGCATCTTTAAGATAATTTTCTTTTCATAATATGTGATGTAGTTATCACCCATTTTAACTTTCAACAGAAGCAATTCCAAGATGTCTAGTGTAAGATCTTTTTAAGGTGAATCAATTCAGTTTCATAAAATACCAAAATTTCCCAACAGGAATAACTGACAGAATAAAATTCCATAATTTGTAAGTACCTCTGAAGCAAGTCCTTTTGCAGCAAGGTCCTGCATGGTGGTTTGGACAGCACCTGGTTGCTTTGGTCCACATGGCATCCACAATCCATTAGTATTTACAAAAAACATGGCATCTTGGGTTTTCCGTACAGGTTCAAAGAGGACATCCTTAACCTAATAGAGCAAAATAAACAAAAACAAAATAAAAATAAGAAAATGTATACATACGTGTGTGTGTGTGTGTGTGTGTGTGTGTGTGTGTGTGAGAGAGAGAGAGAGAGAGATGCTAAAGCTAAAACACATGCTATTCAGGACTCCTTTAGATAAAAGGCCTGCTACTCGGGAAATTTAGAAAATAGTTCATATACGGCCCTGCACTTACACAGACGGCAATATCTGAACCAGAAAAGCCTTCTGTTCTACGACCTAAGTTTTCGAAGTCACTTTCAGTCAAGTTGTGAGGGGTATCCCCTAAATGCACCTGCAAAAGTAGAACAAGTCAACCCAGTTGTGAGGGGCATCTCCTGCATGAATCCCTGATTATAGAACAAGGTCATGTTGTCCAAACTTTGTTGGATTTTGTTTCTTGAAAGAAGATGAGAAACAAGTTCATTACTTTAAACATGTGTTGCCGTGCCTTCGCATCTGGAAGGGGAATGTATATACGCTTGTCAAACCGTCGCCTGATGGCCTGTAATAATTATCTATTAGCTACATTACGAAAATCTTGACTGTCATAGATAAAATAAAAATAAAAAGTACTTTTCGTAATCCCCTTGCCTGATCCAGAGCATAGGGAGTATTTGTTGCTGCCAGAACGAGAACTTTATCATCATTGTGTCCAACACCCTGAAAATGTATTTGGTAAGGAAAGGAAGAAAGAAAGAAAGAAAAATAGTTCTACTAATGAGGTTAAGTACCAAACTCAAACCACTAGAATGATGGGAAAAAGGGAGCTAAAAGAAAAACAAAGTGAATAAATAATGATTTAAAGCAATGACTTGCAATGTACAAATATCCAGCATTTGGATACATATCCCTATATCCTAAGATTAGGATTTAGAGAGGTTCAATACTTGGACAAACACCTGCATCCGATACTCATACCAAGTTCATGTAACATAGGTTAAATACTTCTATAATCTGTAGTATGACATGATATTAATAACAGTGTCCTTCCAGGTGGATTTCACAAACTTCCACCATTTTCCTTGCAATCCTAAAATAAGTTTCCATGTTGTAAGATTGATTCATTCAAACTCCATCATTTGAAAATGGAACGGGAAAGTACCTACAAATTTGAAGTTGTAAAGGGAAGTCAGAATGTTGGATTCACAACTTCACAGTGCAAAATAAATACCTGCATCTGCACAAGAAGTTCTGTTTTGATACGTCTGGAAGCTTCACTCTCATTTCCTTCTCCACGCTGGCCACATAGAGAATCTATTTCATCAATGAAGATGATTGAAGGTGCACTTTCACGAGCCATTTGGAAAAGGTTTGAAACTAGCTTTTCACTTTCACCCATCCACTTCGAAACCAGGTCTGATGAAGAAATACTGCACAAAAACAGCAGTTGGCACTTGCCAACTTGTTGGCCTAAGTTCATGAACATAAAAATAAAAATAGAAAAAGAGGCACAGACCGCAGATGTGTGTGCACAAAATATGACAAACAGATGAAACATGTTTAACAAAGATGACATTGCGTGTACACCAGATATGTTGCAGCAGAGTTGAATACTATACAAATGTCATTCCCATGAATTCGTAAAATGAAGAAGATGCCTTAAGCATTTGATTTATATCTCTGTCTTCATGGCAGGGACTTCTCGTCTTCTTGTTTTTAATCAAGAGTTTATATTTCCTTTGAAAGATTCCATTGCTATAAGACCCTCTTGACCATACAATTAGCTGGCTCATTACTTGATCTGGAAACCCATTAGAATTTTATGGGGAAAGAGAAGGCCAAATCAAGCACTTTCCACAACTAAAGCAAGAGTTGTCCATAAGACCCTCTTGACCATACAATTAACCGGCTTATTACTTGATCTGGAAACCCATTAGAATTTTATGGGGAAGGAGAAGGCCAAATCAAGCACTTTCCACAACTAAAGCAACACCGAGCCCAATACAGGGTACACTTCAAAAGGAGGTGCACTCAAACTTAAGTGCCTCATCCCTCAAAGCTTTTTATCTACTCCTCTCGCCTCAAGGCACATCTTGAGGTGCCTCTCAGAAACACTCTTTAAAGTGCTAATCTCCAACTCAGCTCCTAGAATTAAGCCAGCTAACAACTACAGAAGAATCTACTCCTGCCAGGGAGTGACGGAATTTCAAAGTGACAGTATTCTGAAGCCCCTCAAAAACAAGTAAAATTTCCACCTCTGCAGCAAAGCCTTCACAACACACTTAGCAAAAACCTACAATGTTTCCATCATTCCTAAAGTTCCTTCAATACCACATTGTCCTAGATTACCTATAGAACAACCATCAAAAGTGAAAGGAGTTCTCATGACTGGATGCAAGTACACCAAGTGCTAGGAAGCACCATAGTAACTGTCTTGTGAAAGTATTGATTCCAATCGCTAAGGACAAACCCCAAAGAAATACGTTTAAACCGATACAAGTTCAAAGAGAAATCATGAAGTGCACTTTATCCAAACTTCCTTCTAAGAAGCATGCTTTCCGCCAAGAATTCAAGCATTTCTTCCAAAAAGAAAAGATTAAAAGGGAGGGAGAAGGGGAAACTAAAAATAAAGAAAAAAACCATCCATCAATGTGTTGATACCAAGGGTTAAGGGTAGCTACCAAAATAATGCTAGATAAGAAATAGTTTTATTGAAACACCCACAGCACATACAATTCAGTTATAAACGAGAACCAATTTCACTACAGATGTGAGCTGTGTATTTGCGGGTTGCTGGTGACAAAAAAGACAAATAGAATAGTGCTACCCCATTCTCCATTCTGGTGAAGGTATACCCGTAGCCATTTTCACTACACATAGATTCCATTATAAAAAAATTATGCTTTCCTCAATAAATGTCTCCACTAAAATCAAAACCCTAAAACGAAATATGCAACAAATTCATCTTAGACGAATCCCCTTGGCGGGATGACAAGGGATATAGGAGGTAATAAAAACCATTGTAGGCATATAATTTCCAATGATCCCAAACTGCTGAACTGGTTTTCAGTCAGAACTGACAGTGACTTGAATCCAGAATATTTTTTGTAGGTCTCAAGTATCCATGTATTCAAATGTCATAAAACACAATGAAAGGAAAGCTCCTTAATACTTATTGATCATTATAATCATAAATCCAATCACATGGACAATTTGGCCATCACAAATTGTAAGGGAAAAAAAAACAAAAACAAAAAACAAACTAGCTCATATATGCTACAACCACACAGAAAATGTCTAATGAAGCAACTTTTTCCAAGATGAATTGAGGGATAACCCATACATGCAAACAAATATTAAAGATTGATTATGATACCGTATAGAAACCTTAACATTGCGCTGATCAAAAAAAAAAAAAAGAAAAAAAAAAAAACTTAACATTGCACAGCATATGGTATGCAGTAACTGTTGAACCTTCGTGGAGAAAATCTTGTGTGATAATTCACGAACAGATAAAACAAACAACTACTTAGTACAGTTACATAAGCATCCATCATGGGCACAGAAAATGTAAACATATGCATTAAAGTTTGACATCAAGCAGCAAATCAAAGAAATATTAAAGATGCAAGTGAAAGAAAACTCCAGACCTCTTAAGACAGGAAAAAAATATGAGGTGAAGTGAAGTACATGGGTAACAAAATATATATACATTTTAGAATCTAGCTACAACTGCTGCATCAAGGAATTAAAAAGAAAAATGAAAAAAATACTGACGACAAAGGGTAGATATTTTCTAGAAGCAAGGCTAGCTGCAAAGACTGCATGAAGATACCACAGGTCCGCAACCAATAAACATATGTGGATATCTTATACAAACAAGCAAACCATTAAATGTTGATGACGGATAATTTACCTGAAAAACGTAGAATCAGCTTCAGTTGCGACAGCCTTGGCTAAGTAGGACTTCCCAGTTCCAGGTGGGCCATACAAAAGAAAAGCCCTCCATGGCCGCCTCTTGCCTAAAAGAGAGCAAGCAAACAAGTAATATCGTAACATCAGCTTACTTATCGATAAAAATATATATATAGATATGTATATATATATTGTAAAATCAGATCAAATGAACTATAAAAACCATGATTTCAACATTATAATAGCATTGATCAGTTACAACAGAATAAAAAATAACATTTTCCTAGTCGCTTCTCCCATCAATGACCAACACAGAGCCAATGTAGTCTCAGATAAAAAGGAAGCACTTGATCACACTGCACTGCACATGCATGAAGCACGAGAGCAGCAATTTGCTAGGCTTTCTAAACATCAGCCTATTTCACTATCTTCCATCAAAGAATAAAAGCTATGAAGAATTCATATACAAGCCAATAAAATATATATATATATATAAAATATCATATTGTTGTATTGCTGCCATGTCCCTATCCTGATCTTTTGAACTCACCGTATCTCATGCCTATATACCCACCCATGTGTATGTGTCCCATATCCATGCCCATGCTTCTTAGGACTTGCCCATTCACAAAGGTAAGGTGCTTGGAGAGCTCAAGAAATTGGATGCCAAGAAGTTGTCAGCTCATAAACTAATGAAAATCATGTACAACTAAATTGTTGATTACATTATGTTCCTTAGTAGAAACGATAGGTGATTTGAGTTTTTCAGAAGGCTCTCAAAGCTGTGTTTCATGTGTGCATGGTTTGCACCCCTATGGTGCTTTTAGTTTATTACTAATCTATCAAAACAAAAAACGAAATTGCTTAAAATGAAAATCACAATATAAATACAAACAAAATCAAACATTAATTTGATTTATTCAACAAGCCAAGATCAACGGAAGAAGGAAATTAAGAACAACAATAAAAAATTAAACAGACCTAAGCAACGTCCATATGAGTCACCATACCCCAACAATATGTAAAAATGTAAACAGGAAAATAAAAGCTATCCTAAAACAATGGTGTAATAGCCTCCAAATTTAAGACAACACACAATTCTAACATGTAAACACCCACACTATAGATAAGGATACAGATATTAAACATTTAAAATATATGTGCAACTTACGCTCTGTTTGGAAGATTTGAGAAGAGATTTGGAAAGAGAAAGTGAAAAGATAGAAGAAATATGAATAAAATATACCTACATTTCACCTAATTTCACATACATTTTTCCTTTCCTTTCCCCAAATCCCCCCACATCCCCAAACCAAACACAACATTAGGGTTTTAAATAAAGAACCGTATTGGCCATTACATAACAGATGTAATGGAATTTTGCTCTTCTGATACCGTTATTCACTGATATAAAAATTGGCAAACAACACTGTCTGCTACTCTCCAATACTGGCCGATATATTATCATATGACCAATACTATCCCGATACAAGTGCACTATAATTTGATATACATCCATCCTTGTGCAAGACCTAGAATTTAAACAAAACCCACTCTCATGTAGCCAAAAAATAGACTCACTTCCAATCAGAGATTAAAATTTGTAGTCATTGTACTTCATTCAGTTGAAGCAGATTCAACCAATTACAAAACCAATCAAATTATATCCAAACTAAGAACAAAGCAATCAGACTCAAATCCATATTCAACTCAATTCAATATTAGAAAAAAGAATGAACTAACCAACAAAGAACTGAGGGAATTTAACAGGCAATATAACCGCCTCCTGCAACGCCTGCTTGGCACTTTCGAGCCCCGCAACATCATTCCACTTCACATTCGGTTTTTCCCTGATAATCGCCGAGTTCAGCCCGGCCCGAAGCTTCGACTGTTCCGGATCCTCGCCCCCATCTTCCCCATCCTTGGGCTTGGTCTTGGGCCGGGTGGCCACCGCCGCATCACCGTTGGCGGCGGGGCCAGCACCGCCGTCGTCGAGCACAGCTCTGATCTCCTCCGCCCTGCGCAAGTACTCGGTGAATTTCTGAGTAATCGCTTCCTTGATCTTAGGGTTTTTCTCGTACTTCAAGTGCGTCTTGAAGTATTCCAAAGCGTTCATGTAGAGAGGGAAGGCTTTGGCGTAGTTTCCGGCATTGTCTTCGTGCACAGCTTGTCTCACGTACTCGATCGCTTGCTCCTTGAAATTACTATACATCTTCCTCTTCTTCTTCGCACATATATATATGAATAAATCGTCTGTGAAATTGAGAAAAAAAAAAAAAAGCAAATTGTAATGATTGAAGATAGGGTTTTGATGATGAATTTGAAACCCTAGAAATGGATTTTGGGATTGATAATTTGATCGAAGAAGAAGAAGAAGAAGTCAGCGATCGAAAGGCTTTATTCGGATTTGTTCAATTCGATTGGTTGAACACGTGAAGATTACGTAGATGAGTGCGTGCGTGAACTTTTCGATCGGCCCAATAGTGAAAAGTACTATTATAGTGGGATTGGCCCAGACGACCAAGCTAATGGGCCTGGATCTGGATGTTAGAACATTGAACGTTGAATCAAAAATTTTATTAAATTTAAATAAAAAATTTGATTTGTTACCGTTGATTCTAATACTGAAATTAAAAATTTTATTTGATTTTTTCACATTTTCGATTGTCCTAGATGATGTCTGAAAAGATGTTTTGAAGATTGATCGAATATGAATAAAAAAAATTGTCAAATTGTTTTGGGTGGACATCCGGTCCAATGATAACAATTTAAATTTGATAAAACATCAAACCTCCCTTCAGTTGATGAAATAGATGTTTCTCCTTTTATTTGATATCACTTTGATAAAAATGTTGGAGCTTACTTTTCAATTTTTTTTTATCAAATTTGAATTTGATAACAGATTTAAATAAAGATTAGAGACAGGCAGTTTCATTTTGTTTTTTGTTTTTTAAACACATTTTGTTATCAATCTTCCATTTTAATTAGGTTTAAAATATCATCACACCATTAAAACTAACACAAAAATATGTTTTGCTCGAAAGTATGTAACAAAGCCAAATTTTCAACATAAATCGCCAAGATACAAGATATGAATTTTTTTTTTTTTTTCCTTTCTATTTTTTCAGATGTGAAAGACTTCTTTCAGTTGACCTAAAAATTGTTGTTAGAATGTATTTGAATTATAAATTTAAATAGATTTTTGAAAGAAAAAAAAATGGAAAATATAAATGAAATATATATATTTTTTCATTTGTTTTTCTTTCAAAATTTATGATTCAAATATAACGTTAATATATTTTAGGAAAAATTTTAAATCCCATTTTGAAAAATAGTAATCTATTTAGTTCCAAAGATTTTTATATAAACCAATTGGTCCCATTGATTTTGAGAAGATAGATTTAATATATTATTTGAAAATAGGATTTACGGTGATACCCTTATTTCTATCATGTTTTTTTTTTTTTTTTTTTTTTTTTTTGGTGCTAGAAAGGTAAGGTACACAATCTATGAGAATCAAATTTAGGATGGATTTGTATATAAGAATCTTTTTTATTGGGAAAACATTTCAAAATGAGTGCAAAAATGACTTGAAATATGAGATTTTTCAAACATTTCAAAAGAAGTATAAAATCTCCTAAGCGAGTTTTGGACAAATGTATAATTTCAAACTATAACACTCAAATGTAACATTCTAAAAAAAATCCTTAATATACTTTTTCCAAACATAACACTCTAAAAAAATTATTACTGTAACACTCTAATGTAACACATAAAAAAATTTCTTAGTATACTTTCCCCAAACGTAACACTCCAACATAGCACTTTAAAAAAAATTCTTAGTGTAACATTCTAATATAATACACGAAAAAAACTCATTAGTATAGCATTCTAATATAACACGCAAAACAAACTCCTTAACATACTTTTCTCAAACGTAACATTTCAATATAATATTTCAAAAAAACTCTTTAGTGTACTTTTTTCAAACATAACACTCCAAAAAAAGAATATGAGATTTTTCAAACCATTCCAAAAGGATGTGAGATTCTTCAAACCATTCTAAAAAGAATACAAAGATTCCTTAATAAGTTTTAGACAAACGTATAATTTTAAACTGTGAGTGTTATGTCTGGAAAAAATACATTAAGGAATTTTTAGTATTTTTGTGTATGTTATATTGGAGCATATTATATTGAAATGTTACGTTTTGAATTACATTGATTGGAGTATGTTACATTGGAATGTTATGTTTGTGTTACATTGGAGTTTACATTTGGAAAAAGTAAACTAAAGAGTTTTTTTTTTAGTGTTACATTGTTACGTTTTAGAAAAGTACACCAAGAAGTTTTTTAGTGTGTTACATTGGAGTGTTATACATAATTAGAGTATTATGTTTTTATTCGTAATATGAGATTTGTTCCAGAATGAGAGAAAATCTAAAAGTCCTATGGTGTAGATTATTCAAATATGTAATTTTACATTTGGAAAAACTTACTTTTATTCCTAAAAAATTAAACCTAAACATGTAAGTGACTATCCTTTCATGCAATTTCTACTTTAATGAGATCTTTAGGTTTATAAGAAAAAATGAAGGACTAAACAGTTCACGATCACATTTTAGGACTTATGCGTGATTCATTGATGGGTCGTTTAACACACCAAAAATAAATACTAAACTATATCAAATTCCTTAGAATAATGGTAAGTCCAAGTATCGATCCATAGGGACAAACGGAAAATTAAACTAATTTAATTATTAAATTTCTAAATTAATTTTGATAAAAAGATTGATGAATATTATGACTAAACAAGAATTAAATGCAATTGAGAAATTAAATTGACAATTAAAATTAAGATTTGAGATACTGATTTTTGAAAAAATCTTAGGGCAAATAATTCACCACTAACCACATAAATAAGACTCGACATCGGCCATCAATTGTACTGCGGTTTGAACTACCTAATATTTTATAACTACAAGTTTGAAACATTAATCAAAAGGATTATTGTGTTCAACATACAAGCACGAGTCATCTCAAGTAGCACGGGGCATTTGCTCTAAACTATGGAAATAACACGACCCGTCTCTCGTAGCATGACTCGTCTCGTACTTTGGACACAAACTGTGATAACCCAACCCGTACTATTCTTAATTATGCATGTAATCATGTGTTTGATACGAATTTGCAAGTTTAAGTATATGAATTATGTGAATCTGGAATAATATCTATTGAATGTAGGAATATCTATTGCAATTGAAACTTTGAATTGAAAATTGAATGCCTTAGAGGTATGATAAGTCAAAACCGACTTCATATTTGTGATTAGAATGATTTATAGAGCTTAAGGTGAAATTTTGAAAAATTACAATTCGTAATGTTTAATTAGCCTATATTATATATCTCTAGCTCTGGTGTTCTTTATTCTTGTTGGGACTTGCTAGAGAGTTGGGTTAGAGAGAGAGGAAGCTGGGATTTTGTTAGAGTTTCAAAGGGCAAACCCTAGATTAAAGTTAAGGTATGAAAATTTACTTATAATATTTGTCTCTAATTCATTCTTGTCATGGAATCAAGAAGAAATTGAAGGTTTTGAGCTAAGGTTTTGAGTTGTGTAAGGGTTTGAATAAAATCATGAAACCTCTTCATTTTTGTTTGATTTGAGTTCATTATTGTTATTGATCCATGAAACAAACTCTAAATGGTTTATACAACCAAGATTTGTTAGAAGATTCACCATATTTGTATGTATTTCGAGCTTGGGTATGACATTCATGATTGTATGAAAAAGATGAGACATTGATTTTGTTATTGAAGCAAGATTGATGTGTTTGAAATGTAATTAACCTTAAATCATGCTAGTTCACCATGTTTTGAGCTAGTTTTGCTTTACATTTGGCTTGGAAATGGATTTGGAAAGTTTGCATCTTTGAATCATTTTCAGACTGCCTGATTTTGCCCAGACTGCACAAGCGGCCACGAGCTCCGTACGAGCGGCCACAAGATTTGCATTCTGCTTAGGCCCAGTCACCACACGAGCGGTCAAAGTGGGCACACGTGCAGCTAGCCTTATTTCAACTTATACCTAGTAACTTCAAAAAAGAATATCTCTTTCATCCGGACTTTGTTTTAAGTAATTTTTGAGCCTAAATTCAAGGCTTGGAAGTCTAGTTTCTAATAGTGGTGATCTCACATCCAAATTTTAAGTACACAAATAAATATGCTCAAATTAGTGAAGGTTGTTTATTTTCTTTTAACTATTTCATGCCATTTCCTACCCTAACTTAGTTCCCTTTCGCTTCTTGTTATTTCCTTAAACCTTAAATATGTAAACATAATATTTTCAATGGAAAACATATGAAATTGTTGTAGGAAATATTAATTTAAGTCATGAACATTCGAGGCCGTTTAAAGTACATCTTTGACACAAGTTTTGTATGTAAATCACATATAAAGAAGTTTAGCATTAAACACTTGAGAGGAATTAAATAATGGGAAATGATTGAATGGATATGTAATGAATAAATCGATTGAGTGAATTGAAGGTAATGTGTTTTGAAATGTTATGCTTGGTTATGTTTCTATAGGTTGAGTCGTTAAGGAGTATCATCCAACTAAGCACTGTGAGTAATTTCTTTGTAACGGTAATTTCATATGAAATACTTTGGAATTATGAAACTTATGCTTTATATAGATTATGTGCCTTGAAGAGTGTTTTCAAAACGATAAAATATGCTTGAAATCTTCAGAGCAATTATGCTATGGCAAGTTTCTAAAAAAATGTTTTGACAAGAATAAATGAGTTTCTTTTTAAGCAATGATTATGATAAATTGGGAAAATGTACTTTGACATTTAGCAACTATTATTTGTCTATGATCCGTTTTAGACATTTTGCATAAGCTAATGATTCGCAATAAACGTTCTATATGATTTCAACCTTTGACGATTGTCCTCTATGGTAATTTAGCTAGTTAATTAAGGCCTTCGGGTACTCCGCTACGACTTAGAGTTATGAAAGGTTTGATAAGCAATATTTGATACTATTTAATTTGAAACAAGCTTTAATGTGATTTGGAATCAGACTTAAATGTATCATTTGATCAAAATGAAGGAACTTCATTAATATTATATGATATGTGCAATGTGAGTCTAAGGCCGCTTGTTACATGATTGGGCCCGAGACTGCTTGTTATATGATTGGGCTTGAGGTTGCTTGTTATATAATTGGGCCTGAGGCCGCTTGTTATATGTTTGGGCCCAAGGACACGTGTTATATGATTGGAACCAAGGCCGTTTGTTATATGATTAGACCCGAGGCCGCTTGTTATGTGTTTGGGCTCGAGGTTGCTTGTTATATGATTGGGCCCGAGGCCGTTTGGATATATGATTGGGCCCGAGACTGTTTGTTATATAATTGGGCCTAAAGCCATTTTGAATATATGAATATATGATTATGGACATTGTGGGAATCTTATGATCATCTATTTATACTGCTTTACTGTATTATTACTCACTGAGCTTCACTCACCTAATATTATGTATGCATATGTAGGTGATTAACAGCATGGAGCACACTCCTAGAGTCAGCTTCAGGAGCTATTTTGTAACCCAATCGAGTCATGCCTCTAAGATAGAGTTTTGTCTTTGACTTACATCACATCTTGACCTTATTTTGATTTTGCCATTATGGTCTTGGGTTTGTAAACAATGCACGTAAATTTCTTGTGGCACTTATATTTTTGTTTGGGCATATAAATGTGCTAATGTGGTATGAGGTTATCTTCATAATTTTTGCTCATGATTGGCACAACTTAATGGACTTCTCTTTATTATATGCTTCTATTTATGGCCCCATTAGCATAAATATTCAGTATGATCGTTTAAGGCCTTCGGTAATCTACAAGTTACTGGCTAGTTATGACCCAAACTTTTAGGGGCGAGTTTGGATCATGACACAAACATAAAGAAAACTAATGTATGGAAAGCATTAAACAATCATAGAGAGTAAAATACTTGAAGAGATGAAAAGGAACATAATTATAAACTTCTAAACATCCATACATTTATTCAAACTGTTTCACAATCAAAACTTAAGAAAAAAATCCCTTTAAATAGCTAGGGTTTCATCAAAACCCTAAAATTGGAAGACTAGCCACTCATGGAGAAGTGGGAAGAGATGGAAGAAGTGGAAGAGGAAGAAGCCGTCATGAAAGTTGCCTTTGAAGTTTTAGCAATCCTCTTTTTAAACCCTAGCCTCCCTTTCATTTTCAATATTTTCGAATCTAGTTCCAGCCTCATTTTCTTCTTTTTATTCCTAGTAGAAAAACTCAAAATTTTCACGCACGCAATCCTAGATGGGCCGCATGTGCGGTGGAACTTGGCCACATGTGCGATAAAGTGGCTGGCTCAGATTGTTTGCTTCTTACATGGAGAATCTACTTTCGCGCCCTTTTTTATTGAATTTGCGTATTTCTTACCAAATATGTACAAGTGAATAAAATACATCATCTTCACCGAATAAATAAAATTGAAAGACTATAAAGGTAACTTAAGCGACCTCAATATGGTACCTTTCAACCTACATCACATCCTCCAACTTATATTTTGCTAGTCCTCGAACAAAACAATAGAAATAAGAAAAAAAAAAAATACTCTAAGCCACTTTCGTAGGGATCACAATTGCATTTGACATATGCAACAAACCTTTCAACCACAAGGTCACCCCAAGTGGATGAGTATAGTCTCATGAGAGCTTCCAGAAATGATACCCATATATCTGCTCAACAACAACTAACAACACTACTCCACCTAACAATTAACTTATGTGTCACTATAGTGTGATATTAAGACATGATCAGTCATTGAAGGCACAGTGGACAAGTATGAAGGAGTCTATTGAGCAAAGACTGCATGTACTTGTGAATGCTAGTAAACACATCATCAGTGCCCTTCGTGTAAAGTGCATTCCCCATAACTAGTTAATTGTCCACTATAATAGCCCAGTGTTACTCACAATAACACCCAACGTATACAGAAAAACTAAACTTTTGCAACCAAGGTTCTTGTCAATTTTTTTTTTTTAGATGGAAAGACTATGTAATGTCCTAATCCATTAAGCTTTCTATCAACCCATGTAACAAGTATTGGGCCAATGACTCCCAAACCAGACGGTTTTAGGGCACTAGGTGTAAAGACACCTCTACGGGCTTAATAACTCGAGTTGAAAAGATTACGAACTCGAACAAGTCTTTATTTTTTCTTAACTGTGTAATGTCTAGGTTCCTTAAGCTTTCTAATTAACCCATGTAGCAAGTATTGGGCTAATGACTCACAAACTAGACGATTTTAGGGCACTAGATGTAAAGACACCCTTATGGGCTTAATAACTCGAGTTCAAGAGGCTACGAACCTAAACAAGTCAAGTGTTTTTTTTTTTTTTTGGTGAGAATCAATGTTACTCATTTATTCTTTTCTGCAACACTAGCAATTATCAATGATGTACACCAGGGATTAGAATAAAGAGGTCACCGCTATGAAAGTGTGTTCATGTGAATCAATGCATACTCATGACAAGTATACTAATACCACAAACACAAATAACTCTTTTAGTGCAAACATCACATGCGGGTATTTACCCAATAAACCATTTTCATACAAGTTCACTATGTTCCCCAATTAACATATGCTTATATCACTACCATACTGGCACAAAGTGAACATCAAGTGAAGTGGTACAATCAAGTGTAGCAAGTACAAACATGAATTGTTTTTATAATACCCTTACCCCCCAACTAGAATACAACATTGTCCTCAATGTAAGCAACTGGAAAGTAGATAGTAAAATGAGAAAGAGAGGATCTTACCAGACAGTGTAGGTATACATCTAGCAAGGTAGGGACAAACCAAACACACACACACATACACACACACACAAAAATTTTTTTTTTTTTTACTATACAGTATAAAAGGAAAAGAAAAATAAAATAAAACAAAACAAAACAAAAAATAAAGAAATAAAACAAAGAAAATAGAATGGATATCACTGATTTGGATCCGGCAATAGCGAAAAATGCTGCTCAAATAGGGCATACATCAACGTCTAAGTCTCGAACACCTCATCATGAAGCCTAGCGCCAAGCTGATCAAACTGTTACTGGCTCGACTCCCGGTATGCGTAGAAGTCAGTTTGCAAAGATGCAACTGACTGCTGATACCTATCAAGCGTCGACTACAAGTAATCCTGATATGCGTGATAGTCGGCCCGGAGATCAACTACAAATTGCTAAATAGCAGCTTGATTATCCAAAAGAGCCTGATATTGCGCTCGTATCATACGGAATGGCGGTGGTGCTGGTATAGCGGTGGGTGTAACATACCCGGGGGGTATCTGTGCATGTTAAACAGTTTAGACCCTCGATCTCTTTGATCTAGTCTCACGAGTGCAATGTGAAATATAGATGAGAGTCCAAATTTGACAACTTTTAGAAAATCCATTTTATTACAAAACCTTTTGCCAAAAATAGACTACGTCATCAGAGTTCAAAGTTGCCACCAAATATTTTTGGGAAATTAGGAAACCCATGACTCGTGCCAAGGCCACTGTTCGTCATAACCAAAGTTGTCTCGGTTCAGAACCTTAGGTATGAGAGAGGAAGGTCATTAATTGAGCACCCCTGCTCACCTGATCAAAAGATCGGCCTTTACTAAACCATGATATGAATTTTATTTACCTTATATGTTCATATTTCGATTATTTAATAAATCCTAAAAATTACTATATGAAGCATACAAGTGTAGACTATGTCATTTATTTTAGAATAATTTGATTTCATGTATTTTGAAAGAGTTTTGAAGATGTACAACCCAAATAAATTGAGTTTACAAATATGAAAAATCAACATTATTCCAAATTAAGCGACACAACCTCCATCCACTGGCATCCATACAGTTATATCAAGTAAGCAAGTAGCCACATGGTAGGATGCTTAAACATAATAAGAAAAATACACACAAACGGGATGCTAAAGCATAAAAACGTACATGTTTGTCGTCTCGTGAACAAGCTACAAAACAAAGTTAGTAAATCATGCATGATCTTATATACAAATCCTCATGTAATTCACTCATGAGATGCAACTAAAGATTCGGCTTCTAAGATATGACATGTGAATCATTTCAAAAACATGTGGTAGCACACATAATCACGTAGGAATTGATTAAATCTACAAATGCAAAATTAGCCGAATTAAGGTGCATGAAACATGGATGCAAAGTAAGGATATACTAAAAAAATAAAATAAAATAAACATGATGCATATCCACAAATAAGGAAAGTAAGTAAAAGAATAGGATAGAAAGACGTGGGGCGAGAAATTATTACAACACATTGAATAAATTATTACAAACCAAATGAGAGAGAGAGAGAATGAAATATTGCAACAAAATAAAATAAAACCTCACAAAACACTTAAATTAAAAGCTTCATGTTCCTTAGAATCGTCGGCGAAAATTGGTCAACATTAGGAGATTACATCATCTTGTCTGAAAGAAGCTAACAGGCCGACCAAGTAGGCCGAGCAAAATCCGTCTTGTTGAGAAACCAAGAAAAGGAACAAACAACAAATATGTAGGTGGCTCAACTAACTAGTACTGGTTAGTTTACAACACAACTAATATGAAACAAGAGCAAATAAATAAGCAAATAATAATAATGTAGACGTCCCCGAACGTCCCGGGAGGATGAATCCCGCTTTGTTCATTTGGGCTCACTACAGTTCAGGACTCAATGTCACAGTCCTGTATCTAATCTTGCAGAGTACAATGCAAGACCGATGAATCATCAAAGAGTCCAAATCCGACAAATCGTTTTTGAAAACAGATTTTTTTTTAAAGAAGTGCCAAACATGGACTGCTTTGCCAGATACAGAATCGCCACCTAAATATTTTATTTTGGGAAATTTAGGAAACCCTGACTCGTTGCCTAAGGCCACGTGTCCGTCATTACCAAAGTTGCCTTGGCTCGGGAACTTGGGTTCGATTGGGGAAGGTCACTTCGTGAGCACCCCCGCTCGCCCGATCAAAGATCGGTTTCTACTAACCATGATATCTTGTTTTGAAAACGTTATGTGCTCTCATTCCGGTTATTGACCTAGATTTACTACGTGATGCGCACAGCATACAAGTATAGACTGGATCGCCTGAATTGGAACAAAACATTTCATGTTTGTTTATTTGAAAATAGTTTGACGGTGCTACCCGCAAGTAGGCTAAGACGTGGATTTACCACCCTCGGGTGGGCTTAGAAAATATGATTTTGCCACTATCTAGTGGGCTTAAAACAAACAATCAATGCATTGTTCCAATTCAAATAACCCAACCTCCACCCACAGGCACTCAGGCAGTTATATCACATAAGCATATAGCCTCATGGTAAGCATGCTATCATGGCAGTCACTCACACACATACAAGGATGCTAAAGCATAAAACTTACCGAGTACTCCAAGCCAAAATAGAAACTGATTAGAAATCCATGTATGATCCTAAATATGCAGAAATGCCTAATGCAACACATGCAAAAATGCAACTATAGCAGGCTCGGCTATTCTAAACATGGCATATGAGATGCAACAGCTATCATGTATTCAACTTGGAATTGAAATACAAATGCAGTTAGTATGATGCGCCGAGCCCAGTGCATGCAAAACAGATGAATGAATGCAAACATGTTACCATACTGTATGCTAATTGAAACATGCCCTAATCTAACCATCATAAGCAGGTAAATAAAAGGGAAGAAAGACATGGGGTTGGAAGACATACATCACACTCACGCACACTTATTAGAATTATGCCCTCGCACAGAGGATCCGAATAAATAGTACAGTCCGAATAAATAATACAGTCCAAATATGTACAAAAATCTTAATTAATTACCAAATTAACTAAGAAAACAATAAACTGGCATGCAAGCCAGGGACTGCCTTGACTTTTCTTCAGATGATGAATGATGCATGTCCGGGTTGCCTTGTGTAGAAATCCACTGCGATGCCCCAATTAGCCTCTATTTGCAATTGTTTTTGGAATGCGTGCCAAGCTCTGAAAGGCTGCTGATTCTTGATTTGCTGCAACAGAGAGCAGGAAAGGGGCATGGCAATGTATTTTCACAAATGTATGCATGTCTCGATCCTCGTGTCACCAATCACGCATCTCGATGCATGATGGCCGAGGAGTCGAATTGCACAACTCGATATGAAATGAATGCACATGAAAAGCACAACAAGACCTAACTCCATCATGGATGATCCAGAGTGTCGGTGACTGGAGAATTGAGACACGTTCCGTCATTCGGTGTACGAAACGTACCTCGTTTTCCGTGCTCGGGCTAACTCCTATCCTGAACACAATGCAATATGCGTGATATGCATGAAATGCAACTAAGATACAACCTAACATGCACAATGCTATGAAATGGCATACACAATGCACGAGGTAACATGGCATACGTAATGCGCTAACATACAACCTAGCATACACAATGCTATGGAATGAAATGGCATACACAATGCAATATGGACTTACACTAACACAAGTGGACCTCAGCTACACTCGCATAAGAGGCCATTAGATGAAAATGAGACACTCGAAATGCTTGCACACGTGCACGCAAACCGAGGACCTATCCTAAGGCACGAATGCCACTCTAACATGACATGGCAAAGTATGGAATATGGCACACTATCATGCAAATTTCAGTAGCAAAATGAGATGCAAAACAGCCCCGAAACATGGCAAAATGGTACCCGATGCATGGAACGAGTCCCGAAACATGAAATTAGGCATACGGAATGACCTATAGCTATGCAATGCATGCATAATTTGAACATGAAGTGTAAATACAGAAGAAAGGAAGCCCCAAAACAAGCATGTTTACAGTTTAAAGCAAGGCCAAACAGTGAGTACAAATGGGGCTAAGCTAGCATACAAAAATGGCCCCGAAAGCAAGATATTGAAGCAACTCACAGATACTGGCCCCGAACAGAGAAGGGGCCTTCTAAAATATTGAAGAGGGGAAAAAAATATGATGTTTTACAGTTTATGACAAACCCCAAAAACAGATACAAGTATGCTCAAAATGCTATGCAAAATAAGGGCCAAAATGGAGATAAAGAAGCAACTGATACATGCTGGTCCCAAAAAGGTAAGGGCCCTTCAACAATGTTAAATATGGGCCAAAAATATGACTTTTTACAGTTGATGGCCGAGCCCAAAACAGTGTAAAACTATGCTCAAAATGCAATGCAAGATATGGCCTAAAAGAGAGGCTACAACACAAAGTATACAAATGATGCTCCAAACAGCAATAGACCCTTAATGAAACATGGAGAGGGGGTCAAAAAAAGTCCATTTTAAGTTCAGACCAAGGTCCAAAAATAGAAGCTCAATAGGCTAATAAATCATGCAAAAATGGGGTTAAAATATAGATATCAAAGAAAGTAGCACATGGAGGACTCAAAAAGTGATGAGACCTTCTACAATATTGAATAAGGGCTCAAAATAAGCCTATTTACAGTTTACAAAATGATTCAAAACAGATTACACATAAGCCTAAAATGCTACACAAGAAATAGGCATACAAGAGGGATAATGAAGCAAGTGCAAAATGGGGGTCTCAAACAGTGAGAGGCCCTTCATAAAACATGAAATAGAGCTCAAAAAAACACTACTTTCAGTTATGGCCGGAGCTCAAATGTACAAGCAAGAAGGGCTAAGAAATGGTACAAAATAAGCTCAAAAAATGGAGAAATGGTGCTCACCCTTGTAGACCAATCCCTTGCTGCCTCTTGGACCAAGAAAAGCTGCTTCCCAGCCTCTGAGAAGACCCTCTTAGCTTCTGGAATGGAGATGGTGGTGTGGTGCTAAGTGATGGTGTGAAAAAGGGGTGTGAGACTTGAGAAATTTGAGTGTTTGGAAGAAAGGAAGAGGGAGGGGTGTAATGCAAGCTTAAGGCAAATTTTTCCAACCCCAAAACCAGACCTGGGGTGCTGGTTATATAGGCCAAAGAGGGGGAGAAAGAGGGGGAAAAAAAGGAAGGGAAATCACTCCAAGTTTCCCTCCAAAAGTTGCCCCCCCGGATACAGAATCTAGGGGGAAAACAAAGTGTATTTCTGTGATGTGCCAGGTGTAAGGATGCTGGCCGGCTAGATATTGGAACTGCAGGTGGTCGGCCGGCTCTCCCCATGGCCGGCCGACCAGGGGTCAAACAAGTCAAGTGTAATTAGTGGCCGGCCACCACAAATTGGTGGCCTCCTAGGTGTTCTCACCACAACCATGTGGTCAAAAAATTGCAACAGTAAAACAGGAGAAAGAATAACCCATTTTTCAAAGGGGTTCAAAAGGTTCAAAAGCAATTACTGGCCGGCCACCAAATATTGGTGGCCTCCCAGATGTGTACATCACAAATATGGGGGTTAGGGTTGAAGAAAATGGCCCAAGGGTAGTCAACATTGGCTTTAAAGTGAGAGAAAACGGGCGACGGAGGGCGATGAAGGAATATAACTGGTTGCTGAAACAATTACTAGCCTCCCACCCTTCTATGACCTTCCTGGTGATGAAACAGAGATCCCTACCAAAAATGAATGAAAACCAATGCAAAATGAAGGTTCGGGGGCCGAAACGCGCAGTCCGAGGCCCCGAAAACTGACTGTTAGGCACCGAGAGTGGTGTTCGACTATGAAGTTGGCCTCTTGGACCTCAGTGTCCCTTAAAAGGGAGTAAATAAGATGTATGCCAAAAATCGGAGCAAACGGAGGTGGTTAGGCGGTCCCGAACCGAGGCACTCGGCCTGACGGCTCCGAAAATCGGGAACCGGGCTCCGAAATGGGCAAAATGGCCTACGACCACGAAATGTAGCCCACGGCCACTGAGAGATGGTCTACGAGACCTCTCCTTCCCTTTGGGAAGAGAAATAGAGAAAACCGAGCCTGGTTCGCAAACCGAGGCAAGGCACAGAAAAATTCGGAAGTCCGTAGGCAGGGCTCACGGCCGAGACTCTGAAACCTCTGGACGAGCACGATATGCAACATCACCAAGCGCTCAGTCGGTGACGCCTGAGTCTTAAGGTCGGTAAAAAATAGGGTGTCTACAGTTGCCCCTCTTTGACAGAACTCGAAAGTCATAAGTGACGGGAGTAAATGTCAAAGCCCAAAGACGACCCATTTTTGACAAGGTCGAAGACTTAGACAAACAGGCGAGATAAACAAAGGTGTGCCCGCAGGCATGCCCGCAGGCAACGGGGCAAAATGCAAAAAGATATGCACAAGGCCAAATGTAACTCGATGTTCATGCAAATGCAGCAAGCTGTAATGAAGCAAATATTCGCAAACAGATGCAACAGTTTTAAGCAAGAATGCAAAGCAACAACTACATTTCATGCAGTTAGGAATGCGGAGAATTATTCAATTCTCGTCGCGTCTCATACGGAGAAGATACGATACTTGTGCGATTCGTCTGGTCACACCAGCTTCAAATGAACCGTACATACAATATCGTGCCTGCAAAAGAGAGAAACTCAACAAACACAACATACTAACAACATATGTTCAATGCGATATCGAAAGCGGACAATTACGGTGTCGATGGGTGAGTGCATCGCAATACGAGGAAGGAGTGTGCGTGACAACGCAAGCTTAAACATAGAGGCCTGGTAATATCAAACGGACATGCATAACAATGCAAGTATGTTCATGAGAATGCAAGTTAGATGCACAATGATACAGAACAATCGCAAATCAGGACGCGTGTTTGTCGCAAAACGGCGAGCAAGGAAATGCGCGTTTCGGCGAGGGCGACTCGATTGCGGTCTCCGGTTCACCTTCCGGAGAGGTTACAAAAGGATACACTTTGATTTTGATGAGTAATGATGAGACACATGTCGGAAGTTGAAGCTGAAGTTCCGGCGAAGCAATTCCGCGACAGAAAGTGCACTTCTCTTGTACTTTTTCAGGTCCCGGGGACTCCAATTTTTCTCAAAATTTGCAGAGACCTTGGGGGGGTGTGGAGAACACCACCGGCCAGTTTTCTTCTTCATTGGAGGCCACCGGCCACTTTTCAAAAAGGAGATGGCCGGCCAGCCTGAAAAGGTGGCCGGCCGGCCACTTGTTCAAAACAGTGGGCATTTTTGTCTTTTCACCTCATTTTCTTTAAAACCATTCGGCCAAACATTTTGAGCTCACAACTTCAGCTCCGAAATCACCTCCTCTAGCCTCCCAAACCATTTTCCTCCTCAGATCTGAGCTCTATACGTGTTTTCCAAAGCCTTACGCAAGTTGTTTTCGCGAAAACTTTCAGTTTTAAGCACTTTGAACCGATTAAATTTTGATTTCGGTGCTTCTTTTCTCATTTTTGCCACTTGAGGTGAGTTTATCTCAACATTTGGAAGATTTTCTCGGGAGTTGACTTTTGTTGACTTTTTCATTTCCCAAGAGTTGACTTTTGTTGACTTTTTTCAATTTTGGCTCATTTTTGCTCATTTTTGCTCCTTTTGCAGATTTTCTGAAATGATCGGTCATTTTCCTCACGATGGAGGTCCTGCGGATGCTGGAGGTGATCCCGATATCATGGCTCTGCCTCCGAGGGTTTGACCCTTCATACCCGAGAGGTACGCCCCGCCAGCACATATTCTTCCACGAGCTATTTTCCATCACTTCACAGACTTTGACGGGCGAGCACCCGGAGATCTACTTCTGCGGAAGCCGGAGTATCACCTCTCTCATGAGGCACGAGAGGTATTTTCTTCGTTTTTACCTTTTCTACAACGTATTCTGCATTTTTCGTGCATTCTATTTACATTCTAAATACACGGTTCGATTATCTGAATTCCTGAACACTCAGTCCATAAATTGAATGTGAACACACGGCACACACTGATTGAGATTTGAACACGCAGCCCAAACACTAATTTTCTGAACACACAGTCTGAATTGAAGGTGAACACACCGCACACACTGATTGAGAGTTGAACACGCAGCCCAAACACTGATTTTCTAAACACACAGTCCGAATTGAAGGTGAACACACGGCACACACTGATTGAGAGTTGAACACGCAGCCCAAACACTGATTTTCTGAACACACAGTCCGAATTAAAGGTGAACACACGACACACACTGATTAAGAGTTGAACACGCAGCCCAAACACTGATTTTCTGAACACACAGTCCGAATTGAAGGTGAACACACGGCCCACACTGATTGAGATTTGAACACGCAGCCCAAACACTGATTTTCTGAACACACAGTCCGAATTGAAGGTGAACACACGGCACACACTGATTAAGAGTTGAACACGCAGCCCAAACACTGATTTTCTGAACACACAGTCCGAATTGAAGGTGAACACACGGCACACACTGATTGAGATTTGAACACGCAGCCCAAACACTGATTTTCTGAACACACAGTCCGAATTGAAGGTGAACACACGGCACACACTGATTGAAAGTTGAACACGCAGCCCAAACACTAATTTTCTGAACACACATTCCGAATTAAAGGTGAACACACGGCACACACTGATCGAGATTTGAACACGTAGCCCAAACACTGATTTTCTGAACACACAGTCTGAATTAAAGGTGAACACACGGCACACACTGATCGAGATTTGAACACGCAGCCCAAACACTAATTTTCTGAACACACAGTCCGAATTGAAGGTGAACACACGGCACACACTGATTGAGATTTGAACATGCAGCCCAAACACTGATTTTCTGAACACACAGTCCGAATTGAAGGTGAACACACGGCACACACTGATTGAGATTTGAACACGCAGCCCAAACACTGATTTTCTGAACACACAGTCCGAATTAAAGGTGAACACATGGCACACACTAATTGAGATTTGAACACGCAGCCCAAACACTGATTTTCTAGCACACAGCTTACACTTTGAAATCTGAACACGCGGCTCATTCACTTTACTTTGCACGCAGCCCATTCATTTGCACACAGCTCGTTCATTTTATTTGCACACAGCTCGTTCATTCTATTTGCACACAGCTCGTTCATTTTATGCTAAAGCATGTATTCATTCTGAATGCAGGTGACTTCTCGCACCGTGCGGGGATACGGCTCCACTGTGGCTAGAGATTGGTACGCCGAGCTCCCGGAGGCTGTCCGGGATTTGGTTAATTTGGCAGGGTTTGGGCCTTTCTGTACTGGGCTTTCCCGTTGTCCCGCCAGGAGGACGTTGATGGCAGCTTTGGTGGAGAGATGGTAGGACACCACCAACTCCTTTTATTTTTTCGCCACGGGGGACTTGACTATGACCCCGCTTGACTTCGCTGTGTTGACTGGCCTCGACGTGGGAGGTTGGCCTATTCTTTATGACGAGGATATGGGTCAGTGGGAGGCCGCTTGGATATATCTGCTGGGGGCTTGCCCACCTGTTGATAGAGCTTCGGGCAGAGTCCGATACACTTGGTTCTCCTCCCATTTTCGGAGGGTGGAGATGGAGCCCGGGACTCCTGAGGAGGCGGCACAGTATGCCCATGGTTTTCTGATGTTCCTCTTTGGGACCATTTTGTTTGCCGACAGGGGAAACACTGTTGGGCTGTATCTGTTGAGCGCCTTGGTGGACCTATCACAGGTTAAACGTTATGACTGGGGTGGCGCCGGCCTGGCTACCCTTTACTACTACATGAGCGCGACCTCTCGCGGACGGGGGGACTTACTTGGTGGTTACTGGAGAGCCTGGGAGGTACTTTCTGCCCTCCTGAGTTACATTTCCGCTCTTCATTACTTGTACACTGCACGCACGGCGTACTTTACACACTGTATTTTGCCTTTAGTACTTTGCATTTACATTCTGCACTGTTTTTCACAGTTATGGGTCTATGTGTACTTCTCGACATTAGCCCCAAAGATGGTGGTGGAGGGGCCCCTCGTGACCCCGTACTCACTTGTATTTGAGGGCCAGCACCGGCCAAGACCTCGGGAGTCACTCCTTTATCTACGGCAGTATTTTGACACGGTGCGGTCGACGGAGGTATTTCAGAACTCTCAGTTCATTGTGTTTTCATCTTTGATTTGTCCTGTACCTTCCTGATTTCTGATTGATTGGTTACCTGCAAATTACGTGGGAGCCCTGGGCACCCTTTGGTGAGGGTCTCCGATACCAGTTTGCTGGAAGGCGGGGTGCCTCCCAGTACAGGATCCTGTTCAAGGGGCCAATTGGTAGGGCTTGGTTTCTGGGGGAGCGCTTCTTGCGCCAGGTATGGGGCTATATTTCTCAGGATCCTCCCTCAGCACCCCCAGTCGAGATGCGGATTGCTGATAGGCTCTCTTCTCGGGATGTTGTTAATGCCATGCTGGGTACTGATGCTTTGCTTTATCTTGAGGAGGGGGATTATGCCACTTACCGTCACATATATCTGATGCCTCCATTGACGGGAGTCCGTACTCCGACGATGAGGCCTGCTAGTATGCCATCTTCGACTCGGGCCCCGACTCGGGCTGCAGACGTTCCTTCCACCAGCAGGGCTGGTACATCCGGAGGTGGGCGCGGATTTATTCCCCCGATCCCCCTGACTTATCATCATCCTGGATGGCCGGATATGCCGACTGAGCTGATGGGGTGGCAATATGGGACTATTTCTCTGATTCCGATCCCGATAGAGCCTCCAGTACCTGGCCACCGCTATGTCAGAGACCCTGAGTCACCACCGGTATGTTTTACAGCTTTGATTCATCACTCAGATATTTGAACGTTCATTTCTTTATTGATACCCTTGCCTTTGCATCTGCAGCCCCCTGTTGAGTACATGGATCAGGTGCTCGAGATGGTAGCCTCACTCGAGGGGATGGTACTGCGGAGGGAGGTACAGTTGTCCATTATGGGTTTCCAGGTATCCTTTAGTTTTCTAGCATTTGTATCTTTTGATATCATGCTGTTTTTGGACATTTCACTGCATTAACAGGCTACTTGCGTAGGGCACATCTGACACTCACCACGTTCATGCATTATTCCTGCATACATCCACTTTGTGTAGCTTGCTTGCATTTGTATATGATATACATATTTTGGCTAATGTATTCAAATTGCATTTTTCATTTTCAGATGCCTCCAGTATATTCTCAGCCGCAAGCCGGGCCTCCAGGGCCTTCTCGAGGAGGCGGACCATCTGGGTCTTTTCGAGAAGCTAGGCCATCTGGGCCATTTCGAGGAGCTGGGCCATCCAGGCCTTCTCGAGGAGCTGGGCCATCTAGGCCTTTTCGAGGAGCCAAGGGAGGAGGGTCGTCTCACAGACGTAGAGCACGCATTATGGAGGAGGAGCCCGGCGAGGATGAGGAGGAGGAGGTTGCAGATCGTCAGTCAGAGACATCTGCCGACAGAGAGGAGGGCTCTGGTCTTGGCTCCGAGAGTGGAGGCGAGGCTGAGGGGGATCCTGAGGATGACAGCTCCGACTCGGACGGTGATGGGGGTGCAGAGGTTATTCCGCAGAAGAGGGTGAAAAGGGCCTCTTATTCCCGCTCTCGAGAGCATTGATGTTGCGGTTCCCTGTTTTATTTACCTTTTTGCTAGTAGTTGTAGCACATTGTGCATTATTAGGCAGTTTTTATTGTTGTAAACCTTGTGCCCTTTGTTTGCAAAATGAAACATGATGGAATGAAACAACTTTCGAAAAAGGTGTTGTAATTTAAACTCTTAGCATCATATCGCATCGTTTTGTACCATAATAAGATTGAATGAAAATGTGCATTGTGTATTTGCCCAGTCAGATAGTGAACCGACGCAATAACTTAACTTACTAAGATACAACAAAACCTTAGCAAGTTTACAACTCGATAAGCAAAATACAACAGTGTTGACAACTTAATAAACAAAACTTTAACAAGAAAATTGCTTAAACAAAGAGTACCAACTCAAACATACGAAAACACGACAGCTCGACAAACAACTCGATAAGTAAAACAACAACTCGATAAGCAAAGCAACAACTTGATAAACAAAACTACTCGACAAAGTGTAATTCGGACGATCTGGGCAACGGAACGCATCCGAGACAGAGGGAAATGGAGGCCTTTGACATACCCGTTGCATGGAAATGCTTGAAACTTCCTCCCGGGGTAAAAGCAGACTAAAGGAACCTGATGAGCATGGCCGGCCACTTTTTGGGGCCGGCCGGCCAGTTTTTTGTAGGTGAGGGGAGAAATGTGGCCGGCCAGCTAGAAAATGTGGATGGCCGACCACTTATCCTGGCAACCATCAACTTTTCGACACGTGTCCCCCTGAATAGTGTTTTCTCCTCTTTAAAAGCTCCAACTTCGAGACTCATTCATTTCATCACTCTTTTGCACAAAAAATGGAGGCATTTCTCGTAGAAAATCTCACATCTTGGATCTCTTCTTTGGATGGCTCGAAAAAGTTGAACTTCCGGGGTTTCGGCTTGAATGCACTATTTACGCTGAGTCGTACTTCGCTGCACCTTCCTTTCCTCTATGCCACAGCGAGGTTCTGGAACCCAGTGACGCATGTTTTTAGCTTTGGCGGGCAAGAAGTATGTCCAACTTTTGAAGATTTTCAAGTTTTGATAGAGTCTGAACGTTCGGAAGAGATCTTGCCTCAGTTCTGCTTTGGCCACGCCCAAGCTTTAGGGCAGATGTGTGGACTTACTGCGCATGATGCTCGATCTTTAATCTGTAATGGGGAACTGGATATCCTCGGTTTGATCCATCGCTTTTCTGGTGCTGGTGACCGCGGTGACCATCATTGGCAAGGTTTCCGACAACACGTCCTCTGCTTGTGCATGCTATCCTACTTTCTACTTGCCCCGGGCCTGGATGGACCCAACATCCGTTTGATTGAAGTTGCTCAGGGCTTGAAGGAAGGGAAGAGTTGTTCGACCACGAAGTTGGTCTCTTGGACCTCAGTGTCCCTTAAAAGGGAGTAAATAAGATGTATGCCAAAAACTGGAGCAAACGGAGGTGGTTAGGCGGTCCCGAACCGAGGCACTCGGCCTGACGGCTCCGAAAACCGGGAACCGGGCTCCGAAATGGGCAAAATGGCCTACGACCACGAAATGTAGCCCACGGCCACTGAGAGATGGTCTACGAGACCTCTCCCTCCCTTTGGGAAGAGAAACAGAGAAAACCGAGCCTGGTTCGCAAACCGAGGCAAGGCACAGAAAAGCCCAGAAATCCGGAGGCAGGGCTCACGGCCGAGACTCTGAAACCTCTAGACGAGCACGATATGCAACATCACCAAGCACTCAGTCGGTGACGCCTGAGTCTCAAGGTTGGTCAAAAATGGGGTGTCTACACATGACTTCAATGCATGCAAAATAAAGTCCCTTTGGAAGGCCAAACATGCTAGTAAAGAAAATGAGGGGGTGAGAGGGTCACCCCTCTATGATTTCAAAGCTTAAAACCTCATCAAAGCCACTGAAAATCCACTGGATTTCAGTGGCTAAGAGGCCAAAACAAGGCCAATGCAAATGCTCAAATGTATGGCTCAAAGCATGTAGAAATGAAGCATGCAAGGAAGGAGATGACTCCAAATAGAAAAGTGACCTCAAACAAAATTAAAGAGGAGGTCAAAAAAAGACTTTTTCCAGTTTATAGAAAATCTTGAAAATGTTCACAAGTAAGGCTAAAATATGATGCAAAAATAGCCCTAAAAGAGAGATAGAGCGTAGGGGGAAGTAGATGACCTCAAAAAGCAAAGAGCCCTTCAACAAAGTTGAAGAGGGGCTCAAAATAAGATACTTTACAGTTGAGGTCGAATCCCAGAAATGCTCACAAATAAGGCTAATATATCATGCAAAATAAGCCCTAAAAGAGAGATAAAGTACAACGGGGGAGTAGATGATTTCAAACAGTAAAGTTTTCTTAAACAAAGTTGAAGAGGAGATCAAAATAAGATCTTTTACAGTTTAGCTCGGAGCCCAAAAATGCTAGCAAAAGGAGCTAAGATATGAAGCAAAATAAGGCTAGAAAATGGGAAATGAGGACTTACCCTTGTAGAGCTGACCTCCAGCAGCTTTTGGACCAAGTTGGTGAACTTTCAACCTCTGCAAATGACCTCCAAGGTGTTGGAATGGATGATGGAGGTGGTAGGCTATGAGTTGGTGTGTAAATGGTGCAAGGACAAGGGTGTTTTGAGGCTTGGATGAGAGAGATATGGAGGATTATATGCAAATGCTCCAGCTGATTTTTCTAACCCTTGCAAATGGTGATAGAGGCTTGGCTTTATAGAGGGGGAGAGGTGAGGCTTCTTGGAAAAGTCAAGAGAGGGGGCTCAAAGCTTCTAAAGGAAACTTGACTAAAGAGGTCAAGCTTCTTGGGGAAGCTAAACCAAAAGGGTCAAGCTTCCTCAAGAAGCTTGACCAAAGGGGCCAAACCACCTTGAAACCAAGAAAAGGGGGTAAAAACCACCTAAAATGGACCAAAAACAAGGACAAACCCTCGGGTAGTGGATCTGGTGCCAAACAGTTGGCACAGCTAGAATGTATCTGAAGAAACAAACCTGGCCGACCAGGTTCAAAAGGTCCAGGTGGCCGGCCGGCCACCTCCCCTGGTCGGCCGACCAAGGGTCAAAAGGGTCAAGAATAATTACTGGTCGGCCACCCCAGAAAGGTGGCCTCCCAGATGAGAGCAACACAGCTGTGTGGAGAAAAACCAGAAAATGTGGTTTAGGAGAGAGAAAAACCAGCTTTTTAGAGGGGTTCAAAAGGGTTAGGAGGAATTACCGGTCGGCCCACCAAGATTGGTGGCCTCCCAGGTGTGTATAACACAATGGTGTGGTGGAAAGTCAGAAAAAGTGGCCCGGGAATGGGAAAAACCAGCTTTCTAGTAAGAAAAATGAGCGACGAAGGGCAATGAAGAGAAAAAGCTAGTTTTTCAAAAAAATTGCTGGTCTCCCACCCTCCTACAACCTTCCTAACAATGAAAATAAGGTCCTTGCCAAAAATGGACCAAGACAGATGCAAAACGAAGGTTCGGGAGCCAAAACGCACAGTTCAAGGCCCCGAAAACAGGCTGTTAAGCATCGGAGGTGGCGTTTGACCACGAAGTTGGTCTCTCGGGCCATAGTGTCCCTCAAAAGGGAGGAAATAAGGTGTGTGGCAAAAACCGAAGCAATCAAAGGTAGTTAAGCGGTCCCGAACCGAGGCATACGGCCGACGGCTTCGAAAACCGGGAACCGGGCTCCAAACGGGAAAAATGGCCTACGACTACGAAACATGGCCTACGGCCACTGAGAGATGATCTACGAGACCTCTCCCTCCCTTCGGGAAGAGAAAACAAAGAAAACAGGGCCTGGTTTGTAAACCGAGGCAAAGCACAAAAGAGTCTGGAAGTCTGGAGGCAAGGCTCGCAGCCAAGATTCCGCAACCTTAGAACGAGCACAATATGCAACATCACCAAGCGCTCAATCGGTGACGTCTGAGTCTTAAGGTCGGTCAAAAATGGGGTGTCTGCAAATAATAATAATAAATTATGAAATATAAAGTATGAAAATAAATATGAGATAAACAAATCACTTAGATTATAACAAAACACTATGAAATATAAAATAAGAAAATAAATATGAGATAGAAAATATAAAAAAATGAAAGACTAGAAATTTACCTTCCAAAGAAAGATTGAACTTCTTGATTTCTAAACTTCCTCTTGATCACCCTCAAGTTTAGGAAGTGTGTTCTCAATTTTCAATTCGAAACTAGAATTTGAGCTTGGAATAACGGTTTTGAACAAGGGTATGATCACTCTTTTCTTGGCAAGAATACTCTCTCTTTGATTAAGGCTTCGAGTGGTTTTGACAAGGGAAAATAAGATAGAAGAGCTATGTAACTTCACTAGTTTGGCAATATAACTCTCTTGTTTTTAAGACTTTTTTTTCCTCTCAAATTCTAACACAATTTTAGCATTCTCTCCCTACACTTCTCTTCTTCAAAATTTATCTCAAATTCAAGACTAGAGCTCTCATTATATAGCCAATGCAAATGGGCAATGGTGGAAGACAAAGTGGCGGACAAAGTGGAAAACCAAGTGGAGCATTTTTGGGGAAGATAATGGAGTTAATGGGCGACAATGTATAATGGAGGTGAATGATAAATGGTGATGGTGGTGTGTGATTATGAAAGTAGATGATGAGTTGGGATGATGGGATGTGATTATGAAAGTAGATGGTGAATGAAGATAGTGGGATATGATTATGAAAGTAGATGATGAGTGAGGATGGTGGGGTGTAATTATGAAAGTGGATAGTGAGTGGAGATGATGGGGTATGATTATGAAAGTAAATGGTGAGTGGGGATGGTAGGATGTGATTATGAAAGTGGATGGTGAGTAGAGATGGTGGGGTGTAATTATGAAAGTAGATGGTGAGTGGGGATGGTGGGGTGTGATTAGGAAAGTAAATGGTGAGTGGAGATGGTGGGATGTGATTATGAAAGTAGATGGTGAGTGAGGATGTTGGGGGATGAGTGGGTGCACTTGAATGGATCAAAAAATGGCTCAATGGGGTGTCTCAATCGAGCCAAAACCAAAAAAAAAAAAAAAGGGCCTGCTGCTATTTTGGATCGAGTCAACAAAATATGTTATTAAGCCCAACTTCAAATACGCATATCTCCCTTATATGGACTTGGTTTTAGGTGGTTCTTGAGTCTAAATTGAAGCCCCAGAAGTCTAATTTCCAATGATGGTGACCTCACATCTAAATTCCAAGTGTACAAAGAGATATACCTAATTTAGTGAAGGCTGTTCATTTCCCTCAAGCCAGGTCAACAAAATCTACTCTTGAGCCCAACTTCAAATAGGTATATCTCTCTTGTTCGGAATTGGTTTTAGGTGGTTCTTGGGTCTAAATTAAAGCCCCAGAAGTCTAATTTCCAATGATGATGGCTTCACATCTAAATTCTAAGTATACAAAGAGATATACTTAGTTTAGTGAAGGCTATTCATTTCCCTCGGTTCAGGTCAACAAAATCTGCTCTTAAGTCCAACTTCAAATGATCATATCTCCATTATCCGGACTTAATTTTAGGTGGTTCTTTAGTCTAAATTGAAGCCCCAGAAGGCTAATTTCCAATGGTGATGTCGTCACATCTAAATTCCAAGTGTACAAAGAGATATGTCCAATTTAGTAAAGGCTATTCATTTCCTTCTTAATGATTTGATGCTCGTTCTTTCCTAAACCAGTTTTCTTCCCTCCTCTTCTGTTTCCTTCAAATCCAAACCTATCCAAACCTACAAAGAAGATGTTTTTAAATATTTTTTCAAAGAGTTCACCTCCCTTCCATGTATTTCCACTTTGTCCTTACTCAATTTACTGAAAAGTGCAATATTTTAATTGAAATAGGAGCCTCGGAACATCGTAGAAACATTTGAGAAAATATTTTGAAAAGAGGGTTTTAAGGTCTAAAATAGTTTGGCCAAAAAAAAATATATGTAAAGGTTGGGATTAAAGTTCAAATTGCATCTTTCTTATAGAGGATTTTGTGAGAAACACATTCTAATTGTCATTATTGGGTAACCAACAGAAAGCGCCTAAGTCTTAGAGTTGGTCAAAATGGGGTGTTTACAACGGGCTCTATCGAAACATCATTAGGATTGGCTAGGGCATCGAGAAGGAGCAGTGGAGGCGGCAGGCGAGCAGTAGTTTGGCGCCATTGGGTTTTACCATAAAGTGGTGGCGGTGGAAGCTGAATCTCATTGGGTTTGAGTGGGTATGTCCTTTGGTCTTTTATGAGTGCAGTGATGAGGTTGGGGAAATGGAGGACCCATGTAGAACCGGCTTAGATGTTGCGCAACTTGACTTCATTAAGGATACGGAACATCTAGTTGAAGATCAAAATAGGGATGTCGACCCAAAATCCGAAGTCAAATCGGTACAAGGCACAAAGGAACTCCTCTCGCCGCTCTTTCTTATGGCCTAGAGGGATGACAATCTTTTTTAAAACCACATCAAAGAAGAGGAGGAGGCGCAGTAAGTTAGCCTGCCGGATGCTAGTTCAATTGTCATCATCCTGTCGCCCCTCATAAAATTCAGTCACCAGTGCTGGGATTGTGAGTTCCCGAGTGAACACCGGAAACTGCTCTTCATTGATAGTGTCCATGGAACAGTAGAGAACCTCGGCAATGGGAGCTGGTGTGACCACTAACTCCACCCCATCAATAATGGACAAAAGAGCTCCCGGGGCCTCGTCACTGGTGTACATGTTCTAATAAAAGACTCGCACAATGTGAGGATACGCTGGTTTAGTGATGGTGCAGATACCCAGGAGGCCTCGGTCTTCAAGTTGTCAGACACTCCACACAGTGGGTTGATGGCGTCGGAAGAAGTCCACATCAAATGGTGAGTCAGAGGCAATTTGTTTAGTGGCCCAGATATCATTTGATACATCCCTAGTGGCGACGTTAGCATTGTAAGGCCGTTTGGGTGCTCGGTGGGATAACATAGACATATCTGCACAAAATAACACAACCAATATAACCAAAAACGTAGAACTATTATATTAGTACTCATCAAATAGTGCATGTATACACAAATCTATCAAAAATAGGCAAATCAAAGTATGAAATAAAAGAAATAAATAAATAAGTAGAGGAAAATAAAAGAAAAGAAAAGAAATTAAAAAAAAAATACAGAAAAAAAAACTAAACTATTAAACAATTAAACTAACAATTAAATAAATAAATAAGAATAAAACTAAATCACTAACTAAACAATTAAAACAAAAATAAAAGCAATCTACTAACTAATTAAACTAACAAAAACCACTAACTAAACAATTACATTATACAAAAATAGGTTACAACAAGTGAAATTATTATTATGATTATTATTGGTGAATATTTTTTTTTTTTGGGCTGCACATGCGCCGGAGAAGGCCGCATGTGTAGTGGTTTGTTACTTGGTTCCAACAGCAATTTTTTTGTTTTTTGTTTGTTGTTGTTGTTGTTGTATGTGAGGATGACAATGATGAACATGGTGATGAATACACCTCAAAAACAACCATTAAATTACTATATTACAAGTGAAAACTAAGAAATCTAAACAAAAAAGAGGATGATTACCTTAAAAAAAAGTAGGAAGAAAAGAAATGAAGGAGAATATGTAGATCCGTCAGAAAAACTGGCCGCCGGAAGGTTGCCAGTCGAAAAAATTGGTGATGCTTTGGTGAAAGGTGGTGGTGAGGAAAAGTTGAAGGAAGAAAGAAGAAGAAATTGGTGATGGTGGGGTTTGATGGAGTTTGTAGCTTTATGGGGTTGAGAGAGAGAGAGAGAGAAGAAAAAGTAGATAATGAGAGGTAGAGAGAGTGTGTACTGGGAAGAGATAAGAGTGGGTGTAGGGTTTGGCTTTAAGAAAAGCACTTTCTTTTTTTTCTTTTTCTTTTTCTTAAATAAAAAAATTAAATAAAATTAAATAAGTAAATATAAATAAACAAATAAACAAATAAAAATTGTAGAATTTATTTATTTATTTATATATATATATATAATAAGTAAATATAAATAAATAAATAAATAAATAAAACTGCACAAAAAAAATTTTTAAAGGAAAAAAAAAATAACAGAATAAAATTTGAACAAATTTTTTTTTTACCAGACCGCTCGTGCGCCTAAGGGGGTTGCATGTGCGATGAATCATGGACAGCTCCAGCGATGGAAATGGGCCGCTCTAACGGCACTTGCCGCAGAATACTTTTGGGCTTGGGCTGCTCGTGCAGCCTGGCCATTTGCTTGAGCACCCTTTTTTTTTTTTTTTTTTTGGAATGGACCGCTCATGCGACCCAAAACGTTGAATTTTGGGCCGCTCTAGCGGCAAGCACGCAGTGTCCTCTTGGGCTTAGGCTGCTTGTGCGCCTTAGCCCTTGGCTCGAGCACCAATGTATGGTACCTCCGCTTGTGCACTCGTGTGGGCCACACGTGCGGTCTACTATAATTTTTTTTTTTTAATGAACCCAATAACAACCCAAATAAAAATTGAAACAATTTCTACATTCATTTCACATCTGAAATAAATATAGCATTTTGTAAATATTAGAATGCTTAACAAAGGTATAATCTTCAAGCGAAAACCACAGGTACTACTTGTCTTCCTAACAATGTTTGTAACTCCAACGGGGTGACAGACTAGGTTGATTCTGTATCCAGAATCGAGGTGCATAGAGCTAACTCGACCTATGGGGCTGCCATGAGTTCAAGCAGGCGTGGTTTTGAAGCAATCTCCATATCCTCTAGGTATTTAAACCAGACTTTATTCTCGGAAATTCCAAACCTATGCATTCTAGGCTTTGCCATTCAAACTCTAGTTTCCACCGTCTAAGTTGCTCTCCTAGGAACTCACTACAAATATAGTTAGGTGGCTATACTAGACCGTGAGATGCTGTTCGGGCACGAAAAACACCAAAGGAATTACACCTTTAGAGGATTTAAAGTCTCCTAGACTCAAAGCAATTACTATGGAAGATATATTAGGTCCGTCAAGTGGACAACCTCAATCATCTCCCCTTTCTCAATATTATCCACAAAATGTTTCAATCTTTGGCCATTGACCTTGAAGGTCGTACCATCTTGTGAATTTTTAATCTCAACCGTCCCATGCGGAAAGACTTCAAGAACCTCATATGGGCCATCCCACCGAGATCGGAGTTTACCCGAGAACAACTGCAATTTGGCATTGAACAGCCACACTTTTTGGTGAGGCTCAAAGGACTTACGAGAAATGTGTTTATCATGAAATGCCTTAGTCCTAACCTTGTAAATTTTAGAGCTCTCATATGCATCATTGTGGAGCTCCTTTAACTTATTAAGTTAGAGTTTTCGATAGTCACTGGCTTTAGCCATATCAAAATTAAACTTCTTAATGGCCTACAAAGCCCAGTGTTCTAACTCAACAGGGCGATGGCATGGTTTCCCGAACACAATCCAATATGGAGACATCCCGATGGGTGTCTTATATACAGTGCGATAGTCCCAAAGTGCATCAACCAACCTAGTGGACCAATCTTTCCTATCGGGCCTCATAGTTTTCTCGAGGATATGTTTAACCTCCCTATTAGAAACCTCTACTTGACCACTAGTCTGGGGATAATAGGGAGTGCCAACTTTGTGAGTGATCATGTACTTACGTTGATGGGTCGTTACACACACCAAAATTAAATACAAAACTACACTAAATTCTTTTAGAATAATGACAAGTCCAGGTATCGATCCACAGGGACAATTGTGAAATTAAACTAATTTAATTGTTAACTTCCTAAATTAATTTTGATGAAAAGATTGATTGTTCATAACCTAATTTAATAACAAATAAATTAAACTAAGTAATTAAATTATCAATTATAAATAAAATTGGATTTATTGATTTGGGGAAAAACCTAGGGCAAAGAGTCCATCACTAGTCACGTAAATAGGGTTTTCAATTGAAATCAATTATGTTATGGTTCGAACGGGATAATGCTTTGCAATTACAAGTTCAAAGCATTTAACAAGAAAATCATCACGTTTAATTTACGATCACGAACCATCTCAAGTAGTACGAATCGTTCACTCTAAACTAGGGTAGTGACACAACTCGTCCCTTGTAGGATGGTTCATCTCATACCTTGAATGTGAAAGAATAGAAAACTCTTGTATGGAAAACATTCAACAATCATAGAAAGCCGAATACTTGAAGAAATAATGGAAAACATATATATAAAACTTCTAAAACACCATACAATTGTTCAAACCTTTACATAATTGAAAATCAAAAAGAAAAACTAATTACATGGCTAGGGTTTCATCAAAACCCTAGAAAAGAAGACTAGCCACTCATGGAGGAGTGGGAAGAGGAAGAAAAGCTCATGGAAGTGTCCTTCAAGCTCTTTGGCGAAAATCACCTCTTGGAATCCTAGCCTCTCTTTCCTTGTAAAAATAATTTCAGAACCCTAATCCAGCCATTTTCTTGCTTGTTTATACTTTTGATGTCTTGCAAACAAGTTTAAAACATCAGGCCCGTTTTCCCAGAAAAGTCAACGCATGTGCGGGAAAGTCAACGCACATGTGGGAATCTGTTTTCTCTCCAAATTTTATCTTTTTGTCCATTTTATGCTCTGACTATGTACAACCTGATTGACATTAAACGCACATAAAATATACAGTTTGACAAGCAAGTAAAGTTAAGAGATCCTAATTAACGGCCTCAATATTGCACAATTCGGCCTTAATCACATCCCCCAACTTACAACTTGCTAGTCCTCAAGCAAGTAATAAAAATTAAATTAAATTAAATCTAGCTATTTCCTTTTTTATGGAAAAACGGTTGCATTTAGCATATGCAACAAGCCTTTAAACCACAAAGCTACCCCAAGTGGACAAGTAAAGTCTCGTGAGGGTTTCCAGAAATGATACCCACAAACATTAACATATTCATATATACTCAACAACAATTGACCACACTACTCCACCTAACAATCAACTTATGTGCCACTACAGTGTGATATTGAGATATAATGAGTCATTAAAGGCACAATGGATAAGCATGAAGGAACCTATTGAGTCAAAACCACGATTCAGTTAATACAAAAGTAAAGTCCCCTGTACTTGTGCATGCTAGTAGACAAAACATCAGTACCCTCAGTGTAAAGTGTAATCTCCATATTAGTTAACTCTCCACTATGATAGCCTAGTGTAACTCATAATAACACCCAACATATACAGAAAAACTAAACTGTTGCAGTCAAGATTCTCAAAAGTTTTTTATATTTTTTATTTTTTTTAATGACTGTGCAATGTCCTGATCCATTAAGATTTCTAATCAACCCATGTAATAAGCATTGGGCCAATGACTCCCAAACCAGATGGTTTTAGGGCACTAGGTGTGAAGATACCCCTACGGGCTTAATAACTCGAGTTGAAAAGGCTACGAATCCGAACAAGTCATTATTCTTATTTTTTCTTAACTATGCAATGTCTAAGTCCCTTAAGCTTTCTAATTAACCCATGTAGCAAGTATTGGGCCAATGACTCCCAAACCCGACGATTTTAGGGCATTAGGTGTAAAGACACCCCCACAGGCTTAATAACTCGAGTTAAAAAGGTTACGAACTCAAACAAGTCAAGTTTTTTTTTTTAAATAAGAATCTTGACTCCTCATTTATTCTTTTCTGCAACCCTAGCTATTATCAATGATGTACATCAGGGATTATAATAAAAAGATCACCGCTATGATAGCGTGTTCATGTGAATTAAGGCATACTCATGACAAGTGTACTAATACCACAAACATAAACAACTCTCCTCGTGCAAACATCACATGCAAGTATCTACTCAATGAACCCTTTTCATACAAGTATACTATGCTCTCCAATTAACATATGCAAATATCATCACCTTACTAGTAACAAGTCACCTCAAGTGAAGTAATGCAATCAAGTGAAATAGGTATAAGCATGAATTATGAGCCAAATAGAAATGCACAAAAGAAACTACAACCCACATCCCCTAACTTGAATATGACATTGTCCTCAATGGAAAAGTAAACAGAAATAAGAGAAGATTACCAGAGATTGTAGGTGCACATTCAGGTAGACATATAGTAACACACACACACACTTCGCAATTTTATTTATTTATTTTTTTTGAAAAGAAGAAATAACTAAAAAGAAAAATTTTAAAAAAGAGACAAAGCAGAATATAGGTCGGTATTAGAGAGAATCTGGTGGCGGTGGTGGAGAAAAATGCTGGGCAAACAAGGCGTTCATCAAAGAGCGTGTCTCAAAGGCTTTATCCTGAACCCGTTGGTCGAGCTGATCAAAACGTTGCTGGCTCGACTCCCGATTTGTATAAAAGTCACTTTGCAGTAATGCAACTGACTGCTGAATGTTGAGCTGCCGGGCGTGTAGCTGGTCGAAGCCGCCTGAGAATAGTCTCGATGCACTTGAAAATTCATGCGCAACTCCATGAGACTCTGGTGGTGATCACGAAGAGTGCTGTGGACCTGATCCATAGAGTGCTGAAGCTGTAGGCACTTCTCGCGAGTCATGTAGAATGGGTTCCCTTGGGGAGGCACATGTGAAGCAGGATGAGGTGGTTGGTCATAGACAAGGTCCTGAGCCTCATCAATCGGGGCACCAACTTGCTGCGAGATGCGAGATATGCTCTGCTACCATTCTCGCTAGCCAAAAGTCAGATAAGCTCTATCAATCTCCTCATTCGAATTAATGGGGAGGGCGTTCAGCTCGAAGACAAGTGTCAGCAAGTTGGCAAATGGTAGTGGCCAAGTCAGGTTCTGCATAGGTTGAGGCCGAACTGCCTCCCATAGAAATTTCCACATATGGTTCAAGATGATGTGCGCAAGCGAAACCTGATAGCCATGCTGATAACTGTGTAAGACCTGAACAAACTCCAAGCGGCGCTCAGCTTTATGCCCAAGTATAAGGATATTCTTATGGACCACGGAATCAATGAATAGCAAGCGGCTAGGCAGCTTGCTTCGCCGTAAGCATGTGAAACTGGTGTCACTGTAGGCCCCCGGGTAGTATTGCCGGATGAGGCTATGTATGGATTGTTGATCCTCAACTTCCGAGAAGGGCTGGTATTTCAGCTTGGAGAAGAACCCTAACGCGTCAACAATCATGGATTCGGTGATGCTGACGAGATGGCCATCAATAGTGGACAACAACCCGGGCTCGATGAGTGACTCATACAGGTTCTCGTAGAAGAGCCGTACCAGATGAGGATAAATTGGCGCTATCACAGTGCAAAGGCCCAATTGTTGCTGGAGTTCGAGCTATTCAATGGCCCAAGAAGTGGCCGGGTCATATTGAAAATATGAAATGTTGAATTGCATGAGCTTGTGAAGCGGGCGTGAAGCCCACTCTGGCCGTGGCAAGTCACCCGATGGTGGTGGTGAGGATGGTGGTGACGGTGTTGGCGGTGGTGCCGAGGAGATAGACCCTCTGGCCTTTTTGGAGGCCCGGGTGGATAGCCGTCTACTCATATCCTCCACACACTAACAGCAAATAAACACAGACCCGTGGAACCAATCATGAGAATAAAGCAAAATATGAAAGCACAAGTCTGCCCACCAATATACCACATGCAATTCTCAATTTTTTTTTTTGAATTAACCTAAAATAATAGAATATATCTAAACAACTAAATAGATGGAAAATACAATGAATTAGAAAAAACTAGGTATTAGATTTTTTTTTATTTTAATTATATATATGTATATATATATAAACGAAAAGAAATAAATAAATGAATAAAAATGACATTAAATTAAATTAACTACTGAACAACAGTACAATTTTATTGAAGTAACTAATGACTAAAAAATTAAACTAACATAACTAAACTATTTAAATAACCTAAACTATCAAGTAAAGAATGGAGTAATACAATAAAATAACAAAAAAATAAGATAAACTAAATTATAAAACAAAATAAACTTAAACTATAAAATAAAATACACTAAACTATAAAATAAAATAAAATAAACTAAACTCTTTTTTTTTTTTTTTGGGTATTGGACCGCACGTGCGCCGGAGATGGCCGCACGTGCGGCGGTCGTCTTTTTGTTGCCCAGATTTTTTTTTAAATTTTTTTTAAGGATGAACAAACTAAATAAACATGGCTAAATTAGTATGCTACAACTAAATAAACACAAATAAAATAAAATAACATAAAGAATAAACAACTAAATAAATAAGTAAATCGCCTATGAACAAGCATAGCTAAGCAGTATAAGAACCCCTTTTTTTTCTTTTTCTTTTTTTCTTTTTTTAAGGATGAACCATAGATGAACAATAAACAAAAACAAAAACTCTACATATTTAGCCCTACACCTACAAATCTACACAAAAAGGAAAAGTTACCTTAAAATGATGGAAAAAAAAAGGGAGAAAGAAAGATGATTCGCTGGAAAGAATGGTGGTCGCCGAAGATTCGACGGACGGAGAGGAAATAGTGATGCCGGCGGTGAGATGGTGGTGAGGAAGAAGGAATGAGGGTTGAGAGTTGAAAGGTTGGTGATGGTGGAGTGTGATGAATTGGTGGGTTTGTGGGGTTGTGAGAGAGAGAAAGATATATAGAGATAGATGAGAGGTAGAGAGAGGTAAAGAGAAAATCTGAGAGTGATTGTGAGAGAAGTGGGTTAGGTTTTGATGAGGTCAAAATTTTTTTTTTCAAAATATAAAAATAAATAAATAAAAATTTCAATTTTTTTTTTTAAATTAATTAAAAAAAATTTTCCAAAGAATCGCCGCACGTGCAGGAGTGTACGCCACGCGTGCGGACGCACACCCCGCATGCCCTCGCGCACCTACTTTTAAAGTAGTGTGCAATGTGGAGATTGAACAAGTTTGCCGCACGTGCAGGATTTATTTATTTATTTATTTTTTTTTGTTGAAAGAACGGCGTTCCGCACGTGTGGGGCCTAGGCCGTATGTGCGGCATGCAAGCCGCACTCCTTCCTACGCACCTGCTTTTAAAGCAGTGTGCACTGTGGATTGGAAAAATTGCCACACGTACGGTGGTTAGGCCCGCACATGCGAGAATATATTTATTTTTGTATGCAACTAAAATAAAATTATAAAGAACTACAACCCAGGTAAAAATTCAAATCATTTCTACCTTAGTTTCGCATCCGAAATAAATAAAGCATTACAGCAATAACTAAATGTTCACTAAAGGTATAATCTTCACGCGAAAACCACGGGTACTACTTTTCTCCTTAACTGTGTTTGTAACTTTCCCTATTTTCCAACAGGGTGACAGACTAGGTTGATTTGGTATCCAGAATCGAGGCGCATAAAGCTAACTCGACTTATGGGGCTGCCATACAGAGTTCAAGCTGGGGTAGTTTTGAAGCAATCTCCACACCCCATGGTATTTAAACCAAACTCTAGTTTCGGAAATTCCAAACCTTTATGTTCTAGGCTTTGCCATTCGAACTTTAGTTTCCACCGTCTTAGTTGGTCTCCTAGGAACTCACTACAAACACGGTTAGGTGGCTATACCAAACCGTCAGATGCTGTTCAGGCATGGCTAACACCAAAGGAATTACACATTTAGAGGATTTAAAGTCTCCTAGACGCAAATAAGGCACAACAAGAACAAAGAAAAACAGAATAGAATAGAATAGAAAGGGAAAGGAAAAAAAAAGAAAAAAAGAAATCAATTTATCAATCAAAGTAAAAAGGGTCCATCAAAGTAATGGACTCAATCATCTCCCCATTCCCAATCCCTTCTATATATGGCTTCAGTCTTTGGCCATTCACTTTGAAAGTGTGGCCAGTCTTTGGATCTTGCACCTCAACGACGCCATGAATAAATACCTCAACAACCACAAAGGGACCATCCTATCTTGATCTAAGCTTATCCGAAAAGAGTCTCAATTTTGAGTTAAAAAGCCATACTTTTTGGTCGGGTTCAAAGGATTTTTTATTAATGTGCTTGTCATGGAATTCTTTAGTCTGAACTTTAAAAATTCTCGAACTCTCATATGCATCATTCCGGATTTCCTCCAACTCATTGAGTTGCAATTTCCGGTTGAGCCCAGCCGCGGCATATCGAAGTTAAACTTCTTTATGGTCCACAATGCTCGATGCTCAAGTTCAACTGGGAGATGGCAAGTTTTGCCAAACACCGCCCTATATGGTGACATCCCAATGGGTGTCTTATAAGCAGTGCGATAGGCCCATAATGTATCAATCAACCGTTGTGACCAATCTTTCCTATCTAGCCTCACCGTTTTCTCTATTATATGTTTTACCTCCTTATTTGAGACTTCCACTTGGCCACTAGTTTAAGGGTGGTATGGAATGCCAACTTTATGAGTGATAGAGTATTTCTTGACTACCGACTCAAAGAACCGGTTACAAAAATGCGTACCCTAATCACTTATTATGGCTCTAGGAAACCCAAAACGACTAAAGATTTTTTCATGCAAAAATTTGATTACAACTCAATGATCGTTTGTTTAGGTAGCTATTGCCTTCACCCACTTAGACACATAATCTACTGTCAAGAAAATATACTCAAACCCGAATGATGACGGGAAAGGTCCCATAAAATCAATCCCCCAAACATCAAATATCTCTACTACAAGAATAGGGGACATTGGCATCATGTCATGCCGAGATATCGAACCCATTTGCTGACAGCTCAAACAAGTTCTACAAAATTGATGGGCATCTTCAAAAATTGTGGGCCAATAAAACCCGCTCTGTAAAATCTTGGCGGCCGTTTTATGCCACTAAAATGACCGCCATATGCAGAAGAATGACAAAATGTAAGAATGCTATGTATCTCACTCTCTGGCACACACTGCCGAATCACTTGGTTGGAGCAATATTTAAACAACTCTAGATCCTCCAAAAAATAATACTTGACCTGCAAAAAGAATCGGTCTTTGTCTTGCTTAGACCAATTCTGCAGAATTTGCCCAATGGCCAAGTAATTCACAATATGTGCAAACCATGAAGAGCTCGCTCATGATAGCTCAAGGAGTTGTTCGTCCAGAAACGAATCATGCAAAATAAGAGGGTCACTAGTATACTCAATGAGGATTTAGGAGAGGTGATCCGCCACTACATTCTCAGATCCTTTCTTATCTCGGATCTTTAGGTCAAATTCCTAAAGCAACAAAATCCATCTAATTAACCTAGGTTTGGTCTCTTTCTTTGATAGTAAATACCGCAAAGTGGCATGATCAATGAAGACTATGACCTTGGAACCTAGGAGATAGGACCGGAATTTATATAAGGCAAAGACCACAGCTAGCAACTTTTTCTCGGTGGTAGTGTAATTCAATTTTGCATCCGAGAGAGTGCGACTAGCATAGTATATAGCAAATGGTGCCTTGTTGACCCTTTGGCCCAACACAGCCCCGACAGCATAAATAGAGGCATCACACATAATTTCAAAGGGAAGTGACCAATCTGGTGATTTCATGATTAGAGCGGTGGTTAGGGCCATTCTCCGTGTTTCAAACGCCTTCAAGCATGCCTTATCAAAGATAAAAGGCGCGTCCTTAACAAATAAACTACACAAAGGACGTGATATTTTACTAAAGTCTTTGATGAACCTATGGTAAAAACCTGTATGTCCTAGGAAAGACCTAATTTGACACACGAAATTGGGTGGAGAAAGGTCTGCAATGAGGTCAACTTTAGCCTTGTCTATTTTTATACCTCGAGGGGACACAATGTGTCTCAACACTATACCCTCACGAACCATAAAATGGCTCTTTCCCTAACTCAAGATTAGGTTTGCCTCAGTACATCGTTCCAACACTCTAGTCAAGTTCCTAAGGCGTTCCTCAAAAGACGGTCCAAACACGAAAAATCATCCATGAAAACCTCTAAGAATTTCTTCACCATATCGGAGGAAATAGCCATCAAACACCGTTGAAAAGTCGCCGGTGCATTATATAGCCCAAAGGGCATGCGCCTGTAAGCAAAAGTGCCAAAAGGGCATGTGAATGTGGTCTTTTCCTAGTCAGCGAGGTACATCGGGACTTGATTATACCCCGAATAGCCATAAAGAAAACAGTAGAAACCCTGCCCCGTTAATCGCTCTAGGATCTGGTCAATGAAAGGTAAGGGAAAATGATCCTTCCTAGTCGAGGAATTTAGTCTCCTATAATTAATGCACACTTGCCACCCAGTAGTGGTTCGTGTGGGGACTAACTCTCCTCTCTCATTCTCAGCATTAGCGATGCCTGATTTCTTGGGCACCACTTGTGTAGGACTCATTCACTTGCTATCTGAGATAGGGTATATAATACCCGCATCTAACAGTTTTATCACCTCTTTCATAATTGGATCAAGTCTTCGTTGCATTTCACGAGAAGGTTTGGTGTCCTCCTCTAGGAGTATATAATGCACGCACACTGAGGGATCTATCCCTTTCAAATTAGCCACTGACCACCCTATAGCACTCCGATGTGCCACGAGAACATTCATTAACTGACTCTTCTGCTCTGCAGTCAAGTCAGATGCAATGATGATTGGTAAAGTATCATGGGGCCCTAAAAATGCATATTTGAGTGTGGCCGAGAGTGGCTTCAACTCAAGTGTAGGTAGTGTGACCAAAGATGGTATGGCAGGCTCTCTCGACAGATAAAGAAGTGACTCAAACCGAGCTTTCCATGGAAGAAAATTTGGTGTAGAAGAAACATTAAGCAAAGCATTCACCTCCTCAATCGACCCGTCAATATCAGAATTTTCGAACCCAAAATGAGTTAGATAAGCCTCTAGAGGGTCCTCTACAAAAATGAAGGGCAAATCCTCCTCCACAATTCCATCCATAACATTCATAAATAAGCACTTCTCTCTCTCATGGGGTTGTTGGGATGCTTGGAAAATATTAAGTTTCACTTGCATGTTACCAAATGAAACTTCTATAACTCTGGTACGACAATTAATGCATGCATTTGCCATAACCAAGAAAGGTCGACCTAAAATCACCGGGATTTGTTTCCTAGAACTGGCTACCAGTTCCATATCTAACACCAAAAAATTAACATGAAAGTAAAACCTATCAACTTTTACTTGCACATCCTCAATCATGCCACGTGGCACTTTGAGGGACCGGTCAGCCAACTAGAGAGTAACAGTAGTGGGCTTTAACTCGCCAAGCCCAAATTCTTCGTACACAAAGTACAGCAACAAATTGACATTAGCCCCTAAATCTAATAAGGCCCTATCAATGAAATGGTCCCCTATAATGCATGCAATGGTTGGGGCACCCGGGTCTTTAAGCTTAGGGAGTGTTTCATTCAACAAGATGGAGCTTACTTGCTCCGTGAGTATGACCTTTTGGGACACATGTGTCCTAGATTTATGCTTTTGTGTACAAAGGTCCTTCAAAAATTTCGCATAAGAGGGTACCTGCTTAATCGCCTCCAACAGGGAGAGGTTGATTTTTACTTGTTTAAAAACCTCCATCATTGCTTCCACGGATGCCGCCTTCTTATTAAAATGGGACGGTATATCAAGACATTGGGAAAAGAGTGCCTTAGGAACATATGGTGCCTTGGGCTCATGTGAAGTGCGAGGGACTAAGTCATCCCTCTTAAGTGTTTCCCCCTCACCCTTGCTCTTATTGGGTGTACCACCATGGTCACCCTTCTTAGCTCTAGTTGCATCAGACACAACTGACTGAGGCTCTAACTCCCTCCTACTTCTTAAAGTAATCACCGCTTGCACCTGCTCATGGTGCTTTCCATTCCCACCCGAACTCTCTGCCCCGTATTATCCCTTAGGGTTGGCCACAGTTTGACTCGGTAATTTTCCTTCATCTCTCTTATTCATGTTGTTAGCCATTTGACCCAATTGGTTCTCTAGCTTGGCAATGGAGTGAGTATGGGAGTGAACTACTGGTGCTAACCCCTTAAATTCTGAGAGAACTTCTAATACCTGAGTCTCAAAGACCGAGTTGCCTTGAGGAACAGGCGGGGGTTGTGGTTGCTGATACAGTTGTGGGGTCGATAAGGTTGCAGTGGTCGGTAGGATGATTGGTTGGCAAAATTATTAAAATTCTGCCTTGGTGGTGGAGGATTGTAAGAAGTGCCTTGTGAAGGAGGTCTCCATGAAAAATTAGGGTGATTTCTCCATCCGGGGTTATAGGTATTGGAATATGGGTCATTACCCGGGTTGGAGAATCCTTGAGCCACATTCACATGCTCTTGGACTAACTCCAGAAATTGTGATGCCGAAGGGCACTCACTCAAGTCATGAGCAGGGCTTACATATATAGCATATGCATCGTGAAATTGAGACTGATCTTGCTGTGTAGGGCATGTCCCGTAGCTAATAATTGGTTCATTTTGCGGGACAATGCCTCTACTTGTTAGGCTAACTCTAGGTTTGCTCGACCTCATAAATGCCCCCTTTCTTTGGGGCTCTAACTACTGGTTGCCGGACTTGCTGGGCTGCGGAGGCATGGTGAAGGGAATTATCACTTAGGTTCTCAAACAATTGCCATGCCTCGGCATCATTTTTGAACATGAATTTCTCACCACAGGATGAATCCACCATTTGGTGGTGCGACTCAGTTAAGCCATAATAAAATGTTTGAACAAGTTGCTAATCAGGCACTTGGTGGTGGGGACATTGTTGGAGAAGGTCACGAAGTCATTCCCACGTCTCATGAAATTGCTCGCCATCAATTTGAGCAAAATTAGTGATGGCTCGCCTAAGTTGGTTGGTTTTACCTATGGGAAAGTACTTCTCCAAGAATCGTTGCTGTAATTTTTCCCAAGTTGTGATTGAATTAGCAGGTAAGGAATTCAGCCAGTGTTTGGCTTTATCCTTTAATGAGAATGAAAACAATAGCAACATTAAGGCCTCATTTGTGAAATTTTGGATCCTTACTGTCGAGCAAATTTCCAAAAATTCATTCAAATGTTTGTAAGGATCATCATGAGCTATTCCATGGAATGATGAGAGCATTTGTATGGTGCTGGACTTAATCTCATAATGAGCAGTAGTGGCGTTGGGTAATTGGATGCATGATGGTGATGTATATACAGTGGGTGTGAAATAATCCTTAAGGATCTGGTTGGGCACATTCGGGACATTTGGATTTTCCATCTCTAATGGCTCAATGTATGAATATGAATATTCAAGCCTAGGAACACAGGCAGAGGCTCTAAGTCTCCTAAGAGTCCTTTCTAGTTTAAGGTCCAAACTCCACAATGGCGCCCATGCATACACTACTCATACACACACAAAAAGTTCCGACTCTGTGCACTAAGTTACGAAAGCAAAATAACAAAGGGAGAAATACTCACAGCGGTTTAACGAAAACGCTTTACTCGTCTTGCGGGTGCTTGACGTGTAGACGTTATCTCCAACCTTGAATTGAGCTTTGTCTTTCTTTTTAGCACTTTGGTGCTTTGCTTGCAAGTGTTTGCTTTTGTTTAAGCACTTCAGTGCTGCGGTTTTTTTTTTTTTTTTAAAGCTCGGTTGCACTCCACTTGCACTTCGATGATAGTTTTCACTTTCAAACACTCTACACACTTAGCAATACGAAAGCATAACATCCTAAACTAAAAATTAAAATAAGAATAAAACCTTAAATTAATTAATTTCGCTAGAAGCCCCTAGCAACGACGCCAAAATTTGTTGGGTCGTTGAACACATCAAAATTAAACACAAAACTACACCAAATTCTTTTAGAATAATGGCAAGTTCAGGTATCAATCCACAGGGACAATTGTGAAATTAAACTAATTTAATTGTTAAATTCCTAAATTAATTTTGATGAAAAGATTGATTGTTCATAACCTAATTTAATAACAAATAAATTAAACAGTAATTAAATTATCAATTATAAATAAAATTGGATTTACTGATTTGGAGAAAACCCTAGGGCAAAGAGTCCACCACTAGTCACGTAAATAGGGTTTCCAATTGAAATCAATTATGTTATGGTTCGAATGGGATAATGCTTTGCAACTACAAGTTTAAAGCATTTAACCAGAAAATCATCATGTTCAATTTACGAGCACGAACTATCTCAAGTAGTACGAATCGTTCACTCTAAACTAGGGTAGTGACACGACTCGTCCCTCGTAGTATGGTTCGTCTCATACCTTGAATGTGAAAGAATAAAAAACTCTTGCATAAAAAACATTCAACAATCACAAAAGGCCAAATACTTGAAGAAATAATGGAAAATATATATAGAAAACTTCTAAAACACTAGACAATTGTTCAAACCTTTACATAATTGAAAATCAAAAAGAAAAATTAATTATATGGCTAGAGTTTCATCAAAACTCTAGAAAAGAAGACTAGCCACTCATAGAGGAGTGGGAAGAGGAAGAAGATGAGGAAGAAGACCCCATGGAAGTGTGCTTTAAGCTCTTTGGAGAAAATCACCTCTTGGAACCCTAGCCTCTCTTTTCTTGCAAAAATAATTTCAGAACTCTAATCCAGCCCTTTTCTTGCCTATTTATACTTCTGATGTCTTGCAAACAGGTTTAAAACATCGGGCCCATTTTCCCAAAAAAGTCAACGCACGTGCGGGAATCTGTTTTCTCTCCAAATTTTGTCTTTTTGCCTATTTTATACTCCGACTATGTACAACCTAATTGAAAATAAAATACACATGAAATATACAGTTTGACAAGCAAGTAAAGTTAAGAGATCTTAATTAACGGCCTCAATGTTGCACAATTTGGCCTTAGTCATGTGTACTAGTGCCTCGAAGAATTGGTTGCAAAAATGTTTGCCACCGTTGCTAATTATGACACGTGGGAACCTAAAACGACAAAAAATAGTTTCATGGAGGAATTTAACCACAACTTTGTGGTCATTCGTTCTGGTGGCCACTGCCTCAACCCACTTAGAGACATAGTCCACAGCCACCAAAATATATTTAAATCCAAAAGATGGTGGAAAGTGACCCATGAAGTCGATGCCCCAAACATCAAAAATCTCAGCAATCAAAATAGGGGTCATTGGCATCATATCTCGTTGTGACATAGAGCCCATGTGTTGACAAAGCTCACAAGCTCTACAGAAGTTATGGGCATCTTTGAAGATAGAGGGCCAATAAAACCCACATTGTAAAACCTTGGCGGTCATTTTTTGCCCACTGAAATGGCCGCCACAAGCATGAGAATGAGAAAATGTGAGAATGCTATGGGTTTCACTCTTAGGCACACAATACCGAATCACTTGATCCGGACAATACTTGAACAATTCCAGGTCTTCCTAGAAATGGTGCTTGACTTGTGAGAAAAATCGATCTTTGTCTTGCAAGACCAAGTTTTCAAAATTTGATTAATCACCTAGTAATTCACTATGTGAGCAAACCACGGGAGGGTCACGTGTGATACGCAAGAAGTTACTTGTTAGGAAATGAGTCCCGCAAAGCTAAGGGATTACTCGTGTGCTCAATAAAAATTCAGGAGAGATGATCCGCAACTACATTCTCGGATCCCTTCTTGTCTTGAATTTCTAGGTCAAACTCCTGAAGGAATATAATCCACCTAATCAACTTAGGTTTGGTCTCTTTTTTGGACAATAAGTATCGCAAAGCGGCATAATCAGTGAACACAATGACTTTAGACCCTAGGAGGTAGGACCGAAACTTATCAAGTGCAAACACAACAGCTTGTAACTTTTTCTTAGTGGTAGTGTAGTCTAATTGAGCATCAGAAAGAGTACGACTAGCATAGGATATAACATGGGACACTTTATTCACCTTTTGGCTCAAGACGACGTCGAGGGCATAATCAGATACATCATACATGATCTCAAAGAGAAACGACCAATCTAGTGATTTCATAATTGGGACAGTAGTAAAGGCCTCTCTTAGTGTTTCAAAGGCTTTTAAACATGCATCATCAAAGATAAAAGGTGCATCCTTAACAAGTAAACTACATAAAGGACGTGATATTTTACTAAAGTCTTTGATGAACCTACGGTAAAAACCTACATGCCCTAAGAAAGATCAAACTTGACGCACAAAAGTGGGTGGAGAAAGGCCTGCAATGAGGTCAAACCGTAGCTTTGTCTACCTCTATGTCTCGAGGGGACAGAATGTGTCCCAACACTATACCCTCACGAACCATGAAATGGTTCTTCTCCCAACTCAAAATCAGGTTTGTCTCCACACAACGAATAAAGACTTTAGTTAAGTTCTGAAGACATTCCTCAAAAGATGGCCTGCACACGGAGAAGTCATCCATGAAAACCTCTAAAAATTTCTCCACCATGTCAGAGAAGATAGCTCTCATGTATTGTTGAAAGGTCGCTGGTGCATTGCAAAGCCCAAAGGGCATTCGGCGATAGGCAAAAGTGCTAAAAGGACATGTGAAGGTGGTCTTTTCTTGGTCATTCGAATACACATGAACTTGATTGTAACCAGAATAGCCATCAAGAAAAAAATAGTAGCTCAGCCCTGCTAACCACTCTAGGGTCTGATCAATAAAAAGTAAGGAAAAATGGTCATGCCTAGTCATGGAATTCAGTCTCCTATTATCAATGCACACTTGTCACCCAGTAGTGGTTTATGTGAGGACTAACTGGTTCTCTCTTATTCTCAACAATAGTGATGCCCGATTTCTTGGGCACTACTTGTGTAGGACTCACCCACTTGCTATCCGAGATGGGGTATATAATACCCGCATCCAACAATTTTAACACCTCTTTTTTCACCACCTCTTTCATATTGGGATTAAGCCTCCGTTGCATTTCACGAAAAGGTTTGGTGTCCTCCTTTAGATGTATATAATGCATACACACGGAGGGATCTATCCCTCTCAAATCAACCGCCGACCACCCTATAGCACTCTGATGTGCCACAAGAATACTCATTAATTGACTTTTCTGTTCTGCAGTTAAGTCAGATGCAATGATGATAGGTAAAGTATCCTTTGGCCCTAAAAATGCGTACTTAAGTATGGTCGAGATTGGCTTCAACTCAAGTGTAGGTGGTGTAACTAGGGATGGTATAGTAGGCTCTCTAGACAAAGGAGAAAGGGACTCAAACTAGGCTTTCCACAGAGTAAAATCCAGTGTAGAAGGAGAATTAAGTAAGCCGTTCACTCCTCAATCGACCCATCAATATCAAAATTTTCAAACCCAAAATCAGCTAGACAAGCCTCTAGAGATTTCTCTACAAGAATTGAGGGTAAACCCTCCTCCACAATCTCACCCACAACATCCACAAATAAACACTCCTCTCTTTCATGGGGTGGTTCGGATGCTTGGAAAACATTGAGTTTCACTTGCATATTTCTAAATGAAACATTCATAACCCCGGTGTAACAATTTATGCATGCATTGGCCATAGCCAAGAAAGGTTAGCCTAAGATCACCGAGATTTGTTTCCTAAAGCTGGCTACCGGTTCCATATCTAAAACCAAAAAGTCGACAAAAAAATAAAACCTATCGACCTTTACTAGCACATCCTCAATCATGCCACGTGGCACTTTGAGGGACCAGTCAACCAACTAGAGAGTAACAATAGTGGGCTTTAACTCCCCAAGCCTGAATTCTTCGTACATAGAGTACAACAACAAATTGACACTAGCCCCTAAATCTAACAAGGCCCTATCAATGAAATGATCCCCTATGATGCATGCAATAGTTGGGGCACCCTGGTCTTTAAGCTTAACGGGTGTGTCATTCAATAAAATGGAGCTTACTTGCTCCATGAATACAACCTTTTAGGACATGTGTGTCCTAAATTTACGCTTCTGCATACAAAGGTCCTTAAAAAATTTAACATAGGAGGGTACTTGCTTAATCGCCTCCAACAGGAGGGGTTGATTTTAACTTGTTTAAATACCTCCATCATCACTTCTATAGATGTCGCTTTCTTATTGAAATGGGACGGTGTATGAAGGCATTGGGGAAAGGGTGCCTTAGGCATATAAGGTGCTTTAGACTCATGTGAAGTACTAGGGACTAAGTCATCCCTCTTGTGTGTTTCTCTCTTGGCCTTACTCTCATTGGGTTTACCACTGTGGTCATCCTGCTTAGCCCTAGTTGATTCAGACGCAACTGGTCGAGGCTCTAACTCTCTTCCATTTTTCAAAGTGATCACCGCATACACCTGCTCATGGTGTTTTCCATTTTCACCCAACCCTTTTACCCCATATTGACCCTTAGGGTTGGCCATAGTCTGACTCGATAATTTTTTCTCCTCTCTCTTATTTATGTTGTTAGCCATTTGACTCAATTGGGCCTCTAGCTTGGCAATGGAGTAAGTATGGAAGTGACCTACTAGTGCTAACCCTTTAAGTTCTAAGAGAACTTCCAACACCTAAGTCTCAAAGGCTGAGTTGTCTTAAGGAACAAGCGAGGGTTGTGGTTACCGGTAAGGTTGTGGTGGTTGGTGAGGTTGTGGTGGTTGGTGAGAAGATTGGTTGGCAAAATTATTAAAATTCTGCCTTGATGGTAGAGAATTGTAAGAAGTGCCTTGTGAAGGAGGTCTCCATGAAAAATTAGGGTGATTTCTCCATCCCTGATTATATGTGTTGGAGTATAGATCATTACCCGAGTTGGAGAATCCTTGAGCCGCATTCATATACTCTTGGACTAATTTCGGAAATTGTGATGCCAAAGGGCACCCACTCAAGTCATGAGCAGGGCTCACACAAATAGCACATGTCTCCTAAAATTGAGACTGATCTTGCTGTGTAGAGGCATGTCCCGAAGCTAATAATTGGTCCATCTTATGGGACAATGCCTCTACTTGTTGAGTTAACTCTAGGTTTTGCCTTACCTCATAAATGCCCCTAGTTTTCGAGGCTCCAATTACCGGTTGTTGGACTTACCGGGTTGTGGAGGCATGGTGAAACTATTACTTAAGTTCTCAAATAGTTGTCATGCCTCGGCGTCATTTTTGGATATGATTGTCCCATCACAAGAAGAATCCACCATTTGACAGTAAGGTTCACTTAAGCCATAGTAAAAGGTCTGAATAAGTTGCCAGTCAGGCACTTGGTGGTGGGGACACTGTTGGAGAAGGTCACGAAGTCTTTCCTATGTTTTATAAAATTGCTCGCCATCAATTTGAGCAAAATTGGTGATGGCTCACCTGAGTTGGCTGGTTTTACCAATAGAAAAATACTTCTCCAAAAACTTCTGTTGTAATTGGTCCCAAGTTATGATAGAATTAGTAGGTAAGGAGTTCAGCTAGTGTTTGGCTTTGTCCTTCAGTGAAAATGAGAACAATCACAACAGTAGGGCCTCATTGGTGAAGTTTTGAATCCTCACTGTAGAACAAGTTTCTAGAAATTCATGGAGATGTTTGTAAAGGTCATCATGAGCTAGTCCATGGAATAATGAGAGCATTTTGATAGTGCTAGACTTAATCTCATAATGAGCAACAGTGGTGTCCAGTAACTGAATTGGTGATGTCTATGCAGTAGGAGTGAAGTAATTCTTAAGGGTCCGGTTAGGCCCAATTAGGCCATTTGGGGTTCGCCATCTCTATTGGTTCGAAGTAACATGGGAAGAGGCTCTAAGTTTCCTAAGAGTCCTTTATAGTTCAAGGTCCAAATTCCACAATTCAGGGTGACAAGAACGGCGCGCGTGTATACAGCACTCACACACATACTAAGTTCTGACTTTGTGCACTAAGTTATGAAAGCAAAATACCAAAGGAAAAAATACTCACAGCGGTTTAACGAAAACGCTTTACTCGTCTTGCGGGTGTTTGACGTGTAGACGTTGTCTCCAACCTCCGATTGAGCTCTTTCTTTCTTTTAAGCACTTTGATGCTTTGCTTCCGAGTATTTGCCTTTTGTTTTTTTTTAAGGCACTTTAGTGCTGCGGTTTGTTTTTAATACTCAATTGCGCTTCGCTTGCACTTTGGTGATAACTCCACTTACAAAGACTCTACACACTTAACAATACTAAAATATAAAGTCCTAAACTAAAAATTAAAATAAGAGTATAACTTTAAATTAGTTAGTTTCACCAGAAGTCCCCGGTAACGGCGCCAAAATTTGATGGGTCGTTTAACATACCAAAAATGAACACTAAACTATATCAAATTTATTAAAATAATGGTAAGTCTAGATATCGATCCACAGGGGCAAACGGAAAATTAAACTAATTTAATTGTTAAATTCCTAAGTTAATTTTGATAAAAAGATTGATAGATATTATGACTAAACAAGAATTAAATAAAATTGAGAAATTAAATTGACAATTAAAATTAAGGTTTGAGATACTGATTTTTAGGAAAATCTTAGGGCAAAGAATTTACCACTAACCACATAAAAAAGACTCAACATCGGCCATCAATTGTACTCCGGTTTGAACTACCCAATATTTCACAACTACAAGTTTGAAACATTGATCAAGAAGATTGTTGTGTTTAACGTACAAGCACGAGTCATCTCAAGTAGGATGAGGCGTTTGCTCTAAACTATGGTAGCAACATGACCCGTCTTTTATAGCATGACTCATCTCGTACTTTGAACACAAACACTAAAAAAAACTAATGTATGGAAAGCATTAAACAATCACAGACGGTAAAACACTTAAAGAGATGAAAAGGAACATAATTATAAACTTCTAAAACATCCATATATTTATTCAAACCGTTTCATAATCAAAACTTAAGAAAAAAAATCCCTTTACTTAGCTAGGGTTTCATCAAAACCCTAAAATTGGAAGACTAGCCACTCATGGAGGAGTGGGAAGAGGTGGAAGAGGAAGAAGCCCCCACGAAAGTTGCCTTTGAAGTTTTAGCAATCCTCTTTTCAAACCCTAGCCTTCCTTTCCCTTTCAATATCTTCGAACCTGGTTCCAACCTCATTTTCTTCTTTTTATTCCTAGTAGAAAAGCTCAAAATTTTCACACATGCAATCCTAGGTGGGCTGCTCTAGCAGTGGTGGGCCACACGTGCGGTGGAGCTTGGCCACATGTGCGGTGAGGTGGCTAGCTCGGATTTTTCACTTCTCACACAGAGAATCTACTTCCGCGCCCTTTTTGATTAAATTTGCATATTTCTTGTCAAATCTGTACAAGTGCACAAAACACATCATCTCCACCAAATAAATAAAATTGAAAGACTATAAATGTAACTTGAGTGACCTCAATGTGGTACCTTTCGACCTACATCATTCATCCTATATTTTATTATTTAGAAAATATGTATATATTTAACTTTAAAATTAGTAGGGAAAAAAATAGGAAAAATTGGTCTAACATCCTTCTCCAACTTTTGATAATGGTAGAGGTCCACAATAATTCTTTTTGCAGTCTAAGGTCCGTCACCCACACCCATATAACACAAACTTTCTTATTCTCTCTCATGTCTTTCCTCCCACCAAACAACTCCTCTCTCTCTCACAATCCAGAGTTTGATATAGAAACAGAGCAATCCACATCTTTCTCTTCTCATTGAAACTTCTATCTCTGGTGGTTCTTTTCCGGTAGCGTTGCCCCGGGTGAAAGAGGAGAAGGACGCGTGGTGGAAGGAGTCGATGGAGAAGGTCCAGAATATTGTCCAATTTATCGTGAAGTGATCAAACGTCGCTACGGTCCTCAGATCGGCCAAACCCTAGCTTCGAGTAGTATTTTTTAGAGAGCAACCTTTCATTGCTTTTATCTGCGAAGCTATACTTCAGTAATCTGAAATTGGCTGCCATTTTTTTGTCCTTATCTACTTTTTCAAAGCATCAAAAACATGAACAACATGGAAGAATACTTTATTATACTTGGAAAGGGTATCAGAGATGATTTTTTGATTGTTTGGTTATCGAAATTATGTTGAAATTTTCAGAAATGTGAAAAATGATTTTTTTTAGCCTTTAGGTTGCTTTTGCTAGAGAAATTTCAGTACTTTGTGTGAGAAATTTGTGCTAAAATTTCTCTGGTTTGATTAATTTTTTGTGCCTTATTTAATTTTCTATGTGATGTTCAATTTTCTCTAGATAGATAGAGGGATTTGAATGATGATATAAAGAAATTTGATGTTAGTCTAGAGAAATTTGAATGTTAGTTCAGTGAAATTTGTGAAAGGTTCGAAGGTTTTTTATGTTAGTCCAGAGATCTAGAAAAATTTGAATGTTAGTCCAAAAAAATTTGTGAAAGGTTCAAGGGTTTTTGATGTTAGTCCAGAGACTCAGAGAAATTTGATGTTAGTCTAGAGAAATTTGAATGTCAGTACAGAAAAATTTGTGAAAGGTTCAAGGTTTTTGATGTTAGTTCAGAGATACAGAAAAATTTGATGTTAGTTCAGAGAAATTTGAATGTTAGTCGAGAGAAATTTAAATGTTCAAGGGTTTGAACCCAGAGAAATTCTCTGGGAAGTCCAGAATTTCTCTAGATTGAAATTTCTCTAGATCAATGTTAGAGGACCTTAAACATTATAAAAATATTGAGTGTCTTTTATATTATAAAATTTTAATATCAGATACCTTAAAAAAAACCCCAAAAAAATAACAAAAAACTTGTAATCATGAGGCTTAGCGAGGAACAGGCCTACCCAAACCCAAAAGCCCAAATGAGAGTTAGAAACAAGTACGTTATATGGGCTTAAAATAGGCCCATGATGCAACAAACAAGGACCGAAGCATAAAAATGTCTTGGTTGACGGCCCAACATTTCATTCGAGTTTGAATCATGTATGAATTTGATACTCGAAACAAAAATGTGAGAAAAATATAAATAAAATATAAGTTTATTTCATTTTATTTTTTTATTTTTTAAATTTTTACTAAAGTTTATGATCTAAATACGACTTTTAGGGTGGCCTAATCCATGCTACAAATGAGTCATCATTTTTCCTGTTTAGATTACAATACGAGAAAATACAAGAAATTATTATAACCTCTTATCTAGATAAGTAAAGAAAACAAATAATTATATTTTCTCACTATTATATTAGAATAAGTAAGAAAGCAAATATGATACAAAAATATGAATGAGATTTTATTTTATTTAATATTTTAATGGACATTCTGGTATTATAATAAATAAACAATCACTCCAAATCTCACAACTTTTAATGTGAAATAAAATCTATAAAATTAGAGAATATTTTTAATTTTGGTTTCTCACCATTTCTTAATCCTTTCTCGCCTAAAAACAGTGACATTACAACTTTTCTTCTCAAGTATAAACATCCACGGCATAGCATTTTTTTTTTTTTTTTATCAAAAGTAGTGAAAAAATAATTATAGTTCGGTCGATAACATCAAGTTGAAAACAGGACTAACGTGTTGCTGCTGACATTATGTTAAATTTTCTATTATTATTATTGTCGTGGTGGTTCACTAGTAGAGTTATTTGAAATTGTTCTATTTTTTTTTTTTTGGGTTAATTTTTTGTTTTAAAAAAATTTCAAAAAGTTTTATATTTTTAACTTATACTCGGCTATAGGAAACAAAAAAAGTAAAAAGAGAAAATTCCACTCTAACAATTATTTAAGGTTTAAGTTTAGTGGATATGTTTTTAGAGGATTTATGTGTAAATTATAATAGATGGATTTATTGTTCAATAAGTCTTATGAGAATTAATGGCATTTTTCATCAAATACTATTAAAAAAAGTCACTAATTATTAATTTTCAGCGACAATTTGAAAATTTTTTCATAAAAAATGTCGCTAATTTATAAGTTTTAGCAACATTTTTAAAAGCGTCATAAAAAAAGTTGCTAATTTTCAACTTTAAGCGACAATTTAAAAAATTTGTCATAGACATCATTAATTGTAAGTTTTAGTGACAATTAATAAACATCGTGACAAAAAAAAGCCTTTAATTGTCAAATTTTAAATAAATGCTAAAAAATTGTCACAAAAAAATATTTTTAGCGATGATTTTTAGTGACAATTAATAAATATCGTGACAAAAAAAATCACTAATTATTAATTTTTAGCGACATGCAAAAAAATTTCACAAAAAAAATATTTTTAGCAACAATTTTATTAGGACTTATTTTTAATAGAATTTTGTGGAAATTAAATCAAATTATTAGAACCTATTGATAGTTTATCCTATTTTTTGTTGGTGAAAGGTACCCTTTGTGAAATAGTTTAGTGTGAAGCTTTTTTGTTCGTTTTGAATGACATTTTATTTTCAATTTTACCCCTTAATTTATTGGTTGACTTTTATTAACTATCTGTTCAAAAAAATTTCCTATCTATTCAAAAAATTTCCTATTTGTTCAATTTTTTTTCTATTTATTCAAATTTTTTTACCCTATTTTTAAAATTTTTTAATATTTTCAATTCAAATTTTCCTTATTTGTTTAAATATTTTGTCCAAATAAAATTCTATTTGTCCAAATTTATTATTTGTTCAAATTTTTTGACCATTTGTTTAATTTTTTTCCCTTTATCTGTTCAAACATCTGACCAAATTTGATTATCTATTTATTTTTTTCTTCTATCTGTTTAAATCTTTCTTCTCTCTTCCTATTTGTTACAATTTCTTTCATCATCAACAAACAATAACAACAAAAAATCAACAACAACAACAACCACAAATTCTAGTAAGAATCCAACCAGTCAATATTCATTTGTTGAACATACTAGCAATTCCATCCGTGAATAACACAATGTTTGTGAACCAATCTATGATGATTCTGTAAGAATCACATAGTTCAAAAGAAGAAAGAAATCAAATATTCGAATTAAAACGATGATTTTTCTAAAAAAATAAGTTAAAGAATTTGAGAGGGAGATTTATACTGGGTAATGAGCCAAGCTAAACTACACGGAATATGGTGTTGGACCGGTCTATACCAATACTGAACATGGTGTTAGGCCGGTCTATACCAATACTGCACATTGTACTGGGCTGAGCTTCTTTGGGCATCACAGTTGTAAGAACTGTATCAGGGTCGCAAGATCAACTAGACTAAAATCAGCATAGGTCGAGCACGAAGGATGAGCAGCACGCATTGGCATCGCAGTGTGAGCTGAGATGATGATTAACGCGCCCATCGACGATTGGTCTAAGAGAATGCCGTTGTACCGACTTGGGAATCCGCCTGGTTCAGCTCGACACAAGGATGTTCTAAGTTAGCATTTTGGTGCCACAAGTGGTTGCTCGGTTCAAGCATTCCACGTGGACCAATAGAAAAGAGAGGAGAATCTGCTTTTAGCTCGTGTTAATACTGTTTAGCAGTATTGACATATACACGTATAAAGAATGGAGAGGATTGCATGGCCAGCCTAGATAAAGAAGCGTGAGCAGATTTTGAGAGGGTAAGCAATCTTTAGTAATTTTCTCTCTACAATGCTTTGCATTCTCTCTTCTTCTCCAAGAAAACTAACTTGGCCGTCATAGGGGTTTTTCGGCAAACCACTCGCTGGGTAGCTGTGATAACCCTATTCTGTATTATGCTAATTGGTTTTTATTATGAATGTGATTATGTGTTTGATATGATTCTGTGTGCCATTTATGTGAAAATATGTGGTTTTGAATTTCTATCTGTTCACCGTAGAAATATCTGTTTGATTATTCGCTTTGGAATTTAAATTGAAGGCCCTATTGGCCGTAGAACCCGAAATTTACTACGCCATTGTGATGGACGTAATTTTTAGAGCCTACGGTGAAATTTAATTGAAAATTAATTCGAATCAAATTAAATAGATTAAATTGGTGCTTTAGTACTCAATTATTTAACCTTAATTAATTGTGCTTATGAGAGCCTATATAAAAGACCCTTATGCACTCAATTCCTCTCTTTTATTTCATTTTGGCTGATTTTGGCTCTATAGAGAGTGAAAGAACCGAATTAGAGAGGGAGAGTGTAGAAGATTGAAGGATTGGTCAAGAAGTTTGAGGATTTTGAAGCTACACTCAAGAATTTAGCATAAGTTTGGAAGATTAAAGATCCTAGGTGAATTATCAACCTTTGACTCATGAATTTGAGTTGTGATTTTGTGAATTGAAGACTAATTGATAAGTTAGATCATGAGTGTGTTGATTTTGATGAGATATGCACATGCATGCATAAAATTGCTATGAATTGCCATAAATTTTCATGATCTAACATGTAGCATGCAAATTATAAAAGATTGAGAGTTGGATCATACATGTAAGCCTGTTTTTATTGAGTTTCATGAGAATGAACACCAATTGCATCATTTGAAATAGAAATGAAGTCAAAATTTACATGCATGTTTGATTATTAAAGCTATGGAGCTTATATGAGAGTTGAATGCATGAGCCATGATTAATTTTGAAGAATTGGATCATGGTTTTAAATGATTGGCCTCATGTTGTTTACATCCACGTGCTATATATTGTATTTGCATGTTTTGAAACTAGAATTGTGAGTTTTGAGCCTTTGAAGGTCGAATTTGAGCTCAAGAACAAGTTCTGGAAAACCCAAAATTCTTGACGTCCGCTTAAGCGAGGGAACTGCCACTCGAGCGTAAAATGCGGGCTCCCAATATTTTTTTTACAGTTATGGATGTCTACTCGAGTGGGGAAGTTCACGCTTGAGCGAGGAGCTATGTAAGATGACCTTCAGCTCGAGCGTCCGAACTCACGCTCGAGCGTAAAAATAATGCAACCAAAACTTTTGCAGACCTATGGGTCCGCTCGAGCGGGGACCCCTATTTCTGAAATTTTGTAAATGCGTTCCATGTTTCGTTTTCCGTTTCCTTTCATTTCTAAGTACTCTTAGGCATGCATTAAGCATTGTAAATGAGTTAAAGGGATAAAAATGAAGCCTAAAGAGGAATATGTGAATTAAGAACGGATTGAATTGTTTGTGACCCATTGTGTTCATGGAATCTGTAAAGTCGAGCTCTAGGACGAATCATCCCGCCGATCACTGTGAGTAATATCTTAACAAAGATATCTAAAATATGCCATTTGTTCAATTGCTTATCTTCTTATAAGTCTGTTAAATTGAATTATGAACAAATGTTTGACATGAATGAATGAATGGGCCAAAGGCTAGTCTGATACGAATGAATGAATGGGCCAAAGGCCAGTTTGACATGAATGAAAGTCTGAATGGGCCAAAGGCCAGTTTGACATAAAATTCTGAATGGGCCAAAGGCCAGTTTGACATGAATAAATGAATGGGCCAAAGGCCAGTTTGATACGAATGAATGAATGGGCCAAAGGCCAGTTTGACATGAATGAAAGTCTGAATGGACCAAAGGCCAGTTTGACATGAATGAAAGTCTGAACGGGCCAAAGGCTAGTTTGACATGATTGAAAATATGAATGGGCCAAAGGCCAGTTTGACATGAATAGATTGGGCCTGAAGCCGTTCGATGTGTTCGGAACCACAGTCACTTGATCTATATATACATACTAGATAGCAATATGAATTGGGCCTAAGGCCGTCTGATGTACATTATTCTAATATATCTACTTTATTTGATATTATTCATTGCGCTTTCGCTCACGCTCATTCGTGTGTTTGTAGGTGAGCCAAGAGAGGTCCAAACCCAGTCTCAGTGAAGTTTGTGTGGAACAACCAAGGGTTTGAAGAGTCAGCCCTTACGTCTCACGCACGAGACTGGTCTTCGCCCTTTTGCTACCCTGTTTTATTTTGTCATGTTGGCGAGGACTTTGGATACGTTTGTATATAGTTTTGATTGGATGACCTAGACTTGGATGATCCTATCTGTACAAAACCTTATGTTACTGTATTTTCTGATGTGAGTTATTAATATGTGTATGTATGATTTGTTATGATGTACCATGTAAGTACAGTTCTATGGACAAAGTTTTAAATTTTGCTTTCGTTTGGCCCTTTTACTCTGATGAGTTATGTCTGGTTTGAATTGAGGCCGTAGGTAATCTCTTGATTACTGGCCGGTTATGTCCTTAACCCATAGAGGCGAGTTCGGGTCATGATAGTAGCTCACTATTGTTTTCTTCTCAATTAATGTTCGAAGGTGAGACGAGTTTGGTAGTAAGGAGTACGGAAGACAACGAATATTCAAATATTTGAATCTCAAAACGATCACCACCACCTTATCTGCTCTCTTCTCTCTTCGATCTCAACTCACTGTCGTTGTCGACGTCACCATCACTACCACCACAAATTGCGATGAAACCCTGATCTCATAGATCTATGTCTCAAGTGAAAAGTTGAAAATCAAACCCCATCTTGTGAGATTTTGAACCTTAACTTCTCAGATCAAGTTTCTTTGATTTCGAATTAGCTTCTTGCTTTGTCTCTTGTTATTGAAATCGCTTCTACATTCTTTATGATCTTCGGAGCTCTTCTTCCGATCGTGATTGCATCAGCGAAACTCAAAAGCTGGACCATCGATCCCCAACAAACTTCCATGAAATAGAGGTCAGTGGTAGAGGAGAACTCAAAAAAGACGCAATCGCATAGGCAGTGCTCACTCGGGAAGAGGGTCCGTACAGCTATGTTGGAGACCTTGTTCCATCGATTGATCTCTTCTTTGAGATCAAACCAAGGCATATTCTGAACCTATTCGATGCTCAGCTTCTGTAACCCTAGCCTCGACAAAAATTACAAGTTGATAAGAGAGAGAGAGAGAGAGAGTGAGTGTTTCACCGACGAAGGACAGAGCTATCTTATAAGTGGGTGTTTTACCGTCGTTGGTGGTGATGATGACGGTGGTTGATTTGGATCTGGAAGTGTTGGTCTCGGACACCAAAGGTTGTGAAGATAGAGGTAGATTTAGATAGTGAAACCTTAGCTGCGGTGGTGGCCATGGTTGGTAGATATGATGGTGGTTGGCAATGGAAACGGCGATGACAGTGGGTAAGAGTTAGAGAGAGAAAGTGTATGTATATCGAAGATGAGAGAGAGAAAAAAGAGAAAGCATGTGGAGGAGGACGGCAATCTTGCAGCCGGAGATGGGTGCGTGGGAAAATGGAAGAGATATGAGAGTCTCTCTCTAGGACACCAATTCAACAGATGAGTCTCAAGACCACGAATTGAACAGATCAACTCTATGGATATATAAAATGGATAGTTTAGTCATTTGGTAAAAGCCTGTTCTTTTTGACAGAAAAGTTTAGTTCTTGGATGTCTTGACAAAAGAAATTCAAATTTAGATTTATCGCCCGAGCACCCAAGTAAAAAAATAAAAAATAAAAAGTTGAAAAAAAATCCTCGGTTATGGAAATGTATTGAATTTTAAAAATAAAAAAATTGACCTTTTTACTTATTTTATTTTATAAAGTCTTTAGTGATTTTTTTGAACTTTTAAATTTTTTTTACTCTTTAGATTCTTATACACTTGAAAAGTAAAAATGTTTTGACACAAATTAAAATATATATATATATATTAATTTTTTTTATAAAAAAAAAATATGACTTTTTTTAATTGGCCTACAACCAAACTCAAATTGCTCTAATTGGATCCTTTATTTTTATTATAAATGACAGATTATTTTCACTACTTTTTATGTGAGACATACTATTAAGGTATGCCTTTTCTTCTCCTTTTTTTTTTTTTTTCCTTTTTTGGTAAATAAAAATTTCATTAAAACGGGCAAATAAAGTCATGCCTGTTCGTACACTTCAAAAACGCAAAGCTTATGCTCTACCTTCCCAAAGATAGATTACTTTCATGGATTAATTTGCCGACATAATTCCTACCTTTTTTAGTAATCAAATAAGAAGAAATTAGAGAGAGGACCCATGTCCTCCCCCATCCAGTCTAGTGAATAGATTGGATTGGATGTACAGTTCTGGTATGTAAAATTTACCTTATGTCACTATAACAAATAAGAATTTTTAAAAAAATATTTTGATTATTAAAAGTGAAAATTTTATTGTAAAAGACATTTAAGGATTAATTTCCGTCGTCATAAAGATAGTTACTAAAAGGTCGTCTCGAAAAATCAAAAACAAGGCATTTAGTGGCAAAATTTTGAAAATATCACTAATAAATAGAATTTTATGGACAAAATAATTTGGTCTCAAAATTATTTATTTTTTGAGACAAAAAATTTGGTCCAAAAAGGATAATAATTCAACACTAATGTCCAAGTTTTGTTGCTAAAAATATAATAAGACACTTTTTGCAACAAAACAAAAAAATAATTTTGTCCTCAAATTTTGATCTCTAAAACCTTAATTTTTTGTAGTGTGCCTTATTTCAATCATTTAAATTGTTCATTTTTTAAATTATAATGTGCAGATTATTAGAAAAACTTTTAGAGACAATTACAAAAAAAAAAAAAAAGGCTCAGGATTTGAGTCTTCTTACAAAATAAATTTTCAACTTTATCAATTTAAACCCTAATCTTTTTTATTTTTTTCAATCTAAACAATTGGCCTATTTTGGTTAAGTAAAACCAGCGAAAAAAATCATATTTTAGTTGTTAAATTCAATGTAGGTACATATAAAATGTCTAAATTACTATTTTTCATTGAGTTTAATGACTAAAATATTTATTTTTCCATCGATTTTACTTAAGAAAAATAGGCACTTGGTTTAGATTGAAAACAAATTAAAAGTTTAGCGTTTAAATTGATATAATTTAAAACTTAGGGTTTATTTTGTTATAGAGTCAAACCCTATTTTATTATTATTATTATTTTATTTTTATTTTTTTGTAATTTCCCCAAATTTTTAAGTCTATCCAATAAATGTAATTATGGTATTTTTGGAAACTAAATTTTTCTTATTCATTTTTTTAAGACAAATATGAAAACATTATGTTGTTACGAATATCAGATCAACCTGATTTTTCTCATGGATGATACGTTATGATAAAAAAATAAATAATTCAAATTATCAAAATAAGACCCATGATGATCTCACAAACCTGGATAATACGGTCCAATTCATTCATTAGAGTGAGGAGAAACAGGTTCCAAACATATTCTAATGATCCCTTCATAAGATTTTTTCTGGCTAAGGTCATAAAAAGAACAAAGGCAATGTTACTTTTTTCGGGCTACAATATTAAAACCTATATTTATTATGGTAAGGTGGATTCATTAGTAATTGTTAAATGATGATTTGTGGGGTTGTCGATAAGTAATCTAGGGCATCATCGCCCCCCACCAAATTCCAAGAGGAACTTGTCACCTAATAATTCTATTTCTAAGGTCACACGATATCTTCTGAGCAAAGAGTTCAATGCCTTTAGAATTTTATATTTAAATTTTTAAATAGTTTAATGATTGTAAAAAATTGATTAGTAGTTTTCGATGATTTAATGAAGGGAAAAAAAATTCATTCAAATCATTATTGGATATAATAGTTATTGGGTGAGAAGTACATTCCTAAGAAAAATAAAAAATGTGACAATGGTACAACCAACTTAGGTATATAAATTTTTGGATAGCTTAATACTTGAGGAAAACTAATTAGTAATTTTAGATAATTTGATAAATAAAAATTATTCTAATAATTATTGAATGTAACAGTTATTAGGTATTGTGGTGGATATAAATTAAACCACTAGGTTGCGGCGGTGCTTCAATGGCTATTAGATTCTTTAGAACTTGAAACACACTCACAATGAATAAAGGGTCTAGCTGGGGAGCAGCTTAGAGACTCTCCGATACCTATGTTAGTGAACCAATAGACAAATGAGAAGAAAATGTGAGTGAAAGTTCAAGTAGGGGTGTTGGGATGTCTGTGTATACCTTAGTTTTGGGTGACACCTTTATTTATACTCTGCTCTAACTAGCCATTGTGGACGGTTATGTCTCCTCCCAATCCTCACGTCAATTCCTTTTTTTAAGGATCGTGCAATGCTTAGGCTCGATTATCTAGGAGTTAGTTAGGCCATTACTTCATGAATACGCCTTTGACTTAGTCTGGCCCTTTTTGGAGCATGTCCTGGTCTTGCTTCCCGATCCTATGTCTGGACCCCAGGTCTTGGACTCATTGTCTCCTGGACCTGCCAGTTCATCAGTCTAGACCTAGTTTTTGGTCCTGCTTCTCTGTAGCTCATTTTAGCCTCCCACAGGTATGAATGGTGACAACTACTGAATAAGAAGAGCATTTTTAAAAAGTAAAAAAATGTTAAAACAATTTGCACTAAGTCAAATATATGCTTTATATAATATAAAATAGATGTGAAGATTGAGACAAATTGGTCTTGGCAAGCAAGAAAATCCCAACAATAATTCACATGATTTTTTTTATTATTTTTTATATGCTTTAGTTTCAGTTTGCTCGATGTTTTCAAAGGCATTGTATTGTGGTTTCTTCTAGTCACGGATGTTATGTTCATGGCAGCAAGGTTATCATAAATTCTTTTAAAATCTTCATGGTGTTTATTGGTGTTTATTTGCTAGGAAAAGTTAAAGCATCCAGAATTTTGTACCAAGAAAATGACCTAGAATATAAATGAAGGATTGAGATTCAAATGGTATATTGTAGGATAATGTATACATTAAATCAGGACCACACTAAAAGAAAACTGAATCTTATTTATTTCTCTTAAATCTTTGATTACAGTGTATATACATATTTATAGAGAATGAATGTGTAACTACTATTTAACTATAGTTTACATGTAATTGAAATATAACCAATCTACCTAACTCTGATTAATTCATAACTGCCTAACTAATTCTGTTCAGTTGAGCTAAGCTGAATACATGTGACTTGTGACTTTCCTCTGCTTTGGTTTCTGTTTGGCTGAGCTTCTTATCATGCCCCCGCAAGCTAATGGGAGAATGATAGCCCAGAAGCTTGGTTTGAAGATAAAGAAAATGAGGGGAGAAAAGAGGTTTAGTAAAAAAATCAGCAAGCTGATCCATGGAGGAGATGTGATTGATATGCAACTTCTTTGCTGCAATCCTTTCATGAACATAGTGATAATCCACTTCAATATGCTTGGATCTTGCATGAAAGACAGGATTGTTGGACAAGGAGATAGCAGACATGTTGTCACACCAAAGGGTAGGAACTAACACAGAGATGGACAAATCAGAGAGCAGCATACAAATCCAGCTAAGTTCAACAGTTGTTTGAGCAAGGGCTCTGTATTCAGCTTCAATAGAAGATCTGGAGACAGTGGGTTGTTTCTTTGTTGACCAAGAAATGAGGTTTGGACCTAAAAATACACAATAACCAGTGGTGGATCTTCGATCAAGAGAATAACCAGCCCAATCTGAGTCAGAAAAGACATGTAAAGTGAGAGGGCCAGGACTAAATTGAAGACCAAGATGAAGAGTGCCCTTAAGATACCTCAATAGTCTCTTAACCAAAGCTAAATGACTGGTGAGAGGTGTTTGAAGAAACTGACAAGCATGGTTAACAGCAAAAGCAAAGTCAGGACGGGTTATAGTCAGATATTGCAAGGCACCAACAAGACTTCGATAGAGGGAAGGCTGAGAGAAAGGCAAGTCTTCTTGATTAGTAGAAGATTTAAGGGTCATAGGTGAAGGAGAAGACTTGCAGTTTGTCATACCAGCCTTTACTAAAATTTCAGTAGCATATTTCTTTTGAGATAAGAAGTAACTTGAGGAGAAAGAGGTAACAGTAATGCCCAGAAAATAGTTAAGAAGTCCCAATTCTTTCATTGAAAAAGTAGAGTGCATGTGGGTAATGAGAGAAGAAATATAAGATGAGTCACTCCCTGTGAGGAGGATATCATCAACATAGATCAAAAGAATGGTAATGAAGTGAGAAGTCTTCCTAACAAACAAAGAAGAATCACAATGACTAGCTTTAAAACCTTGAGTGAGAAGAAAGAAAGAAAAGGTAGAAAACCAGGCTCAAGGAGCTTGTTTGAGGCCGTACAAAGCTTTATTGAGTTTGCAAACCATGAAAGGATGTATGGTATCAACAAAACCAATGGTCTGATGAATGTAGACCTCCTCCTCCAATACACCATGAAGGAAGGCATTTGAAATGTCTAGTTGTTTGATAGACCATTAAAAGTGAAGAGCCAAACAGAGAAGAATGCGAATACTGGACTAAATGTCTCAAAATAATCAATACCTTCAATTTGGAGAAAACCTTTGGCAACCAACCTGGGCTTATGTCTAGCAATAGTGCCATCAGAATTTTTCTTCAAACGAAATACCTATTTGCAACCAATAGCCTTTTTGGTGGGTGGAAGAGAGACTAAAGTCCAAGTCCTTTGCCGGATTAAAGCATCATATTCAGCATTCATAGCAGCAGTCTAGGCACTTGATTGAGAAGCCTCTTGATAGGACTGTGGTTCAGCAAGATCAGTAGTGGCAAGTAAACAATGTGGCTGAGATTTGGATTGAGTAATCATAGAGTGAGTATTAGTAGAAGGAAGAGAAGGAAGAAGAACAGATAAAGAAGAAATGAGAATAGAAGAAGGAGCCTGAGAAAGATAAAGCAGAGTAGGAGACTGAATTGGTGCAAAAGACAGATGGGGAGAAACAAACTAGGAGGCAGACTGCATCAGTGGATGAGATCAGAATGAAATGGTCAATGTGGCTACAGGTCGAGGTTGAACTGAATTAAATTGACCAAACACAATAGTAACAGATGGAAAGAACCTTTGTAAGGCATGGAGGTGTAGAACTTTTAGAAGGTAGAGCTGCAGATCTGCAGGTGTAAGACTTTTAGAAGGTAAAGCTGCAGAGAATGTAGGTGTAGGACTTGTAGAATGTATAGCTGCAGGTGTAGAATCTGCAGGTATGGAGGAAATGACAGCAGAAGCAGGTTGTGAAGACCAGAAAAATAAATTGAGCTGGGACAAAGAAGAGGAAAGAGATGGGACTGCAGAGAAAGAAGCAAAGAGAAAATTATGTTCATCAAAAACAACATGTCTGGAGACATAAACTTTGCCAGTGGAAGGATCAAGACACCTGTAGCCCTTAGTAGATGAAACATAGCCAAGAAACACACAAGGCACAGACCTAGGTTGAAGTTTATGAGTGGTATAAGGTTTGAGCCAGGGATAACATCTGCAACTAAAGGTCTTAAGAAATGTATAATCAGGAGGCTGCTGGAACAAGACTTCAAAAGGTGTGAGAAAATTAATCTTAGCAGTAGGAAGCCTATTAATAAGAAAAACAGATGTGGCTAAGGCATCAAACCAATAAGCAAGAGGCAAAGAAGAGTAATGCATAAGTGCAATAGTAGTCTCTATGAGATGTCTATACTTCCTTTCGGCTATACCATTTTGAGCAGGAGTATGAGGGCAACTCAATTGATACTGAATACCTTTACTTTTTAAAAAATCATGAAATTTGTTACTAAGATATTCACCCCCATGATCACTTCTTAAAACTTGTAAGTGAGTAGAAAACTGATTTTCAACAAGAGCCTTGAACTCCAAGAATTTAGAGAACACCTCACTTTTGTAATAAAGGGGAAATAACCAGGTAAACTTGTTGTAATCATCAATGAAAATTACATAATATTTGTAGAAAGCAACAGAGGAAATGAATGGTCCCTACACATCAGTGTGAATGAGAGCCAAAGGTTTATTGACAGTAGAATTTGACAAACTAAATGGTAGTCTATGACTTTTGGAAACACAACAATGGGAGCACATTTTATTAATATTAACAGATGAAGAAGACACCAAGTGATGTTTAACAAGATACTGAAGTTTTCTGGAAGATGGATGTCCTAATCTAAAATGCCAATTAGGAGAAGTAGAGCTATTAACAACACAATAAAAACATGTTGCTTGTGAATATGATGCAGTAGATGTAGCAGCAGATGCAGAGGCAGTACGACTAGGAAGATGATAGAGACCATGGGAATGAAAGCCTTTATAGAGCACCTTCTTGGTACTCTTGTCTTGTATGAGAAACACATCTTTATCAAAACTAATAGTGCAATGATTATCAAAAATAAGCTGATGAACTGAAAGTAAATTGGAAGATATGGAAGAAACATGAAGCATTTTGGATAGATGAAAAGGAAAAGAGGGTGTAGGGAGGAGACCTTGACCAGTGTGACGTATAGGCAATGTATTACCATTTCCAACAGTGACTTGATCAGAACCATGATATGGTTGATATGATGCCAGATTGTTCAAATCATTTGTAATATGGCTGGTAGCAGCAGAATCTAGAAACCAGTTAGTGTTGGTGTTGATATGAGAACTGTCACCAATGACAGAACCAGACTGAGAGGATGTAGAGGCAACATATGCTTGAGAAATGGAAGACCTAGCAGACTGAAAGGAAGTATCCAATCTATACCAACACTCTAATGCTGAGTGATTTGGTTTGCCACAAATCTGATAGAGTACTTGTGAAGAAAGATGTTGAGCAGTAGAAGAATGAGATGAGTGATATCCTTGATATCCTTCGTGAGAAGAACCTTGATGTGAACTCTGTCCATGAGATCTACCTCCTCTGCCTCGAGAACTAGAAGAATTGCCTCTGAAAAATCTGCTACCATCTCTTCCTCGACCTCTGTAAGAACCTCTTTATAACCACCTCGAGAAGAAGTTCTTGAAGTATGATAAGCAAATGGAATCTCTGCAGTATGGACTTGCTTGGATGAGGATTCAACATGAATAGACTCAGAGTTTAGAAAAGATCATAACTCTCCAATAGAAATGGATTTAGATCGAGTTCAGATGGAAGTTTTAAATGCATTGTACTCATCAGGCAATCCATTAAGAATAAGTAAAACCAGATCCTCATTATCTGCAGGTGAGGCAGCTAAAGCTAGCTGATCAGCAATGGATTTGATTTGAGTCAAGTATTCATCCATTATATGGCCTTTTTTAACAACTTGATTAAGTTTTTTCTTCAACTGGTGAATTTGTGATCTTGATAAGGATGTGAAACGTTTGATAAGAGTATTCCACACCTCATGACTTGTACAACAATGAAGGACAGAAGTGAAGATAGATAGAGAGAGAGTCGCAGTCAAACAACTGAGCTGATGAGAGTCAATAAGCATCCATTGTGTATACTCTGGATTTAGAACCACATTGTTGTGTTCATCAGTGACAGTAGATGACGGACATACCTGTGTGCCATCAACAAACCAAAAGAGCTGTGTAGCTTTCAAGATATTTTGAATTTGATTTTTCCAAATGATGAAATTTGTAGAATCGAGTTTGACATTCATGAATGAATTCAAATTTGAGATGAGAAGAGCAAGGTTTGGAGGAATGGAAGATGATGTTGAAGATGGAGTTGATGCGATAACAGAAGAAGAAAGATTCATGGATGGCAATGAAGATGCCATTGATTTATCTTTCAAGAATAGTGCTCGTAAGAGCTTGAATGTGGCTCTGATACCATAAAAGAAAACTGAATCTTATTTATTTCTCTTAAATCTTTGATTATAGTGAATATACATATTTATAGAGAATGAATGTGTAACTACTATTTAACTACAGTTTATATGTAACTGAAATATAACCAATCTACCTAACTTTGATTAATTCATAATTGCCTAACTAATTCTGTTTAGTTGAGCTGAGCTGAATACATGTGACTTGAGACTTTCCTCTGCTTTTGTTTCTATTTGGCTGAGCTCCTTATCAATTCATATTTATGAGTAAAATTTTAAATATAAAGAAGAAAATATACCTTAGTAACTGTCGTTTGGATGCTGGATGCATGCTTCTAAATTATGGTATCGAGACACGTATCACTATGGGTCTTAATGTATCAACATCAGAAGTATTGGCATGTACATATTAATAATCAAGTGCCACAGTTGTGAATTTTTAAAAATTATTAACACCCTAAATCTCAATTTTAAAATCACGGTACTGAATTGGACCAACATTGGAAAAACTCAATTTTACAATGTTGTTTTGTTGCTTTTAATAATTTTAAATACTCTTGTAATTGATGTTGCAATTATGGAGGTACCCAACAAAACAAATACCATTTGCCAACCAACAAATACCATTGTCTATGCAAGTTAATTAATTTGAACTTGTCATGAATAATTAATTAATTAATTAATTAATTATATGCAATTTCACTTAGAACATATCTTAAATTGTCACAACTTCATTGCATTTGTCATCTTTTTTTAAAAATGCTGTGACAATAACTTCATTGCTTTCAATGTCTTTTTTAATAACTTGTGTTAATACAGTCTGTGAATTTGAGAAGATGTGCATAAATAAATAAATATTTATTTCAACCAACTTAATTTTGTTTTATGGTATCAATGTAACTATTTTCGTCCACACAATTTTCTCTCTCACAATTCTCACAAATGAGGTCGCAAGATTCTATATCAATTGGAGTGTGGGTCAACTTTTTAAATTTTGCTTGCACCTCATTTATGAGGATTGTGAAGGAGGAAATTGTGTAAATGTAGCATTGCTAGTGTATAGATACACTTTATATTGACATTTTAGTTGATGGACAGTTAGGGTTTATAATAAATTCTTAGTTCTCAATTTTTTTTTTGTTCCTCTATTTCTACATATTTTTAACCATATTATCATGTCTTGAGATACTCGTGTATCAAAATCCCCATGTAATTTAATAATTGAAAAAATATTAGAACAAAAAAATAGGAAAAAAAAAATCACTGACCGAATGATAGTGACATCGCGCGTGTACCAGTCGTGCCACATTTTTAATGAACTAAGATAAATGTGACCATCAAAAACTAAGGGTTATCATTTGGCCCAATGGCTCGGGGCCGACCACGTACCAAGTCTATTTGGCTCACCCATTGAATAGGAATTGAGTCTAAAGTTTTGACCCACGGGCACGCTTAGACCGAGCCTGTCAAAAAAAGCTCATCGAACTTAATCCACAGAGGAGTTTAACCTCTGTTTTTATAGACTGACTGAGTCCACCAATGCTAGCTCTTAATGAGAATCCACAACCCATCAACCAACACGTTAGGTGCAGAGAGGTAGAATCAAAATGTCCATCAATAGGGTAGGTAAACCGTAAATTCCTAACTGGAGTTGCATATGAAACACCTTTGCTTTACTTGAATTTAGACCCCATACTGACAAAGTCGGAAGCCAAAATGTAAGTACAACAATTGTTGACATTACCATATATGTATACATGTGTCCACGTGCACAATGGAGTTAGCCAAATAGAGCATCTTGTCTTCTTAGATGACCCACCAAGTTCTAGCCTTTCCTTTTTAGTTGCAGACAACATGGTGTCTGGTAGTTCAAGGAGGGTCTGATTACCCATTTTGTTTATTTGCTGTTACTAAACTCTTAACTCTGTTCTCCTTTCATTTGAAAAAAAAAAAAAAAAAAAATACATGTGTCCACGTCAATATACAATACATGCATGTTCTGAATATTGCAGGCCATAAATGCTATGTACTCAAATTTTTTGTTTAGAACTTTGATGCATGTATTGCAGATTTAAAGTTAATCTGATGAGTCAGAAATTTATAATAAATTTGATCACTACATTTCAAATGAGATTATGACGATGTAGCATTATGGATTTAAAGCAGATGCATTGTCAGTGGTGGTGAAGCCACGTTGAGATTAAGAACATCATGTTCCCCTTAATTTTTTAAAAATTGCACTTTCATATCTAATTGTTTTTCTCTCTTTAATTTGCTTCTTTTAAGAAACAAAAGCTAAAAATACTTCTCACCTTATTTTTTAATAATAAACTTGTTTAGTTTATTTAAATTATTTCTAACTTATAAACTATAAGTAAAAGTCACACCAACTATTCACATAAAATTTTAAAATTAAAATTAAAATAAATTCATAATTAAATAAAGAGTTATTATGAAGAGGTAGGAAAGGGATATGAATGACAAGGTTGGTGGGTTTTATTGCAAATCATTTTCTTTAGCTACCTACCTTTTCTTTTCTTCACTTATTACCCATTTTTGCATTTGTCAAATTAGTGAGACACACTTACACACAAATGGATAAAAAATAGTTAATGGGAAAATGCTGAACAAATCAATATAATAAAGAGTTGGCTTTGATTAATAATGGTAAAGCAATGACCTTTTGATTTACAACTTTGTAAAACAAAGGTTTAAATCTCACCGATGCATCTAAATAACAATGTTTATTAATTCAGAATTATTGTTTAAAAATTTATTAGGAAAAGAATTGTAAGATTGAGATTTAATTAGTGTTTTATGAATCCATACTAAGAATGAATCTTAATCACTTATTAATTTTTTAAATAAAATTCTGAATAAAATTTTTGAGTACATAATATTACAAAAATAGGAGTAGTGGGGATGGCCAAACTTAAGGCCACCATCAGCTGCATATGTCTTTTCTCTATGTGGAAAGTAGAACAAATGCATATGCACAACCACCCAACCCAAATGTATAGTGACTAGTGGATCATAGTACATTAATACATATATAGAGAGAGAAAGAGATTCACACTTGTAAGAATGGCAATTTAATTGAGAGTTATTGTGTAATGTAGGAATTAGCTTGTGTACGGGAAGGAACGATTCGTCGCTTTTCGTACTCCTCATGTCCAAGTTTCGCTTCTTTTTGAGTGACCTGAGAACACAAAATGGTGAGCTATCTGGCAGTGTACTGTCGGAAAAACCCTCTGACAGTCAAGTTTGCACACTTAGAGAGAAGAAGAGAGAAAGAGAGATGAAAGGGTAGGTAGCTTTGATAATCAGATGTTCCAGACCTCTGCATGGAGATATAGCTCCGTTTATATAGTTTCTGCGTGCTCCTCTTTCTCTGTCCTCCTTCTGATGCGTGGATATGTTCCCCTCTTACATTCATCCACGTGTGCGTGCAAACACTGCTAAACATCGAATGTCAATATCTCCTAACGGTATTGACGCATATGGACGGCGAAATCTCCTTCCAGCAATTAAGTTATGCCACGTAGCATATCCTGCCAAGCTATAACAAGCGCGGTACCACAATCCTTGTCAGGGCCACGCTACCTGTTCGGTGCTACCAAACAAACCTATTTGCGAATCCAATCGACTCCAAAATTGACCGAGCTCCTGCTCAGTGGAATCTGGCCTTCTGAGAATGAACTCCGTCCTTAGGAAATGCATATCTCAAACTGGGCTAGAATCTCAACCTATCACCAACTCGACCAGGCTGTGACTTCGGTCCAATGCGTGTCCAACGCCCGGCCGTAATCAAACCCTGGTGTAGCATATGGCCTTATTCTGTTCGAGTAAAAATCTTGGCTGAGGCTCAGATTAGCTCGGCCGATTTCAAATCTCAAATCTCCCTCTCAACTTGTTTGTAGTTTATCAAAGTGGATTGTACGGTGTGTGGACAAAAAAAAAAAAAAAAAACCGATAGTGAAGAAAGGTCAATAGAGAAGAGATCTGTCATATATGTTGGTTGAGAGCACTCTGATATTCTAAGTTTAAAAATCTTAGAGATATTAAATGTATTACTCTTCTAAGTTAGTTCACCTTCAAATAGAGATAATAATTGAGAGGTTAATTAATGTATTCTCACATATTGCTTACAGGTAGGTTAGATTTATTAAACACAACTAGCCAATTCTAATGTGCCATCAAAGAAAATTAATAATAAATAAATAAATTCTGGTGCATGTTGTGACAAATGTGGCTTGAAATATGTAGATAACCTCACGAAATCATGGAAACAAAAGTGAATTGTGGTGGGTCTTGTTTTTCTATGTATAATAAACCAACCAAACTCTCTAAAATTTATCAAAGAATTTAACAATTACTTGGGTGCACTCCACCCTCTATATCATTGTAGCACCACCCCATATATGTTTATCTGTATATATATAAGATGCACTACATTGGCCTAAACAAGCAAACATAATTGTATCTCAGTTGCTCTCTCTCTCTCTCTCTCTCTCTCATTCTTTTCCTGTTTCTCACTTTCTTTACTTGTCTCTCTTTCTTGTCATTTTACTCTCTAATGGAGTTGGGTAGTGTTATCCAGGTTCTTGAGAACAAAACCATTTTAGTTACTGGTGCCACTGGCTTTCTAGCAAAGAGTACTCTCTCTCTCCCCCTCTCTCTTTCTCTCTATAGAATGTATCTTGTCTATATATATAGACTGATGATTTGATTGTATGGGTTGTAGTTTTTGTGGAAAAGATACTAAGAGTTCAACCAAATGTGAAGAAGCTTTATCTTCTTGTTAGAGCTGCAGATGCCAAGTCAGCCTCACAACGGTTGCAAAATGAGGTATGCGGGTAACAACGAAAATGTTCGGGTGCACACCATATGTACATTATATCCTATTATAAAATATGTAATTTTATCATGAAATTTTATAATATCAATTATAACATGTGTCACCTCATCATAAATGAACGCAATAAAATGTTTAAAATTTTGTAGTTGATATTTGTAAAATTTCGTGACTTGGTTATGACATTTTTTATTACATCAATTTGTAATGAGATTACGCATTTTGTAATTAATGTTACGAAATTTTGTAATAAAATTACATATTTCATTACAATATATAAGAGTTTTAGAAACTAAGTTTTTTGTCTCTAAAAGTATAAATTTTATTACAAAAAATATTTAAGAACTAATTTCAATTGTCTCAAAGACAGTCGCTAAAAAATCGTCTCAAAAAGTTAAAACATGAGCTTTTGTTTAGTAAATTTTAAAAATATCGTTAATAAATGCACTTTTAGAAAAAAAAAAAAATAATAAACAAAATAACCTGGTAGCAAAAATGTTTATTTTTTTAGACAACTTTTAATCTCAAAAAGTTAATAATTTATCACTAAATATTTAATTTTACCACTAAAAATAAAATAATAATAGTTTTAACGAAAAAAATATTCTGTCTCTTATACATTTTTGTCTCTAAAACTTTTCTGCAGTGTTTTGTGCTAAAAGAGTGGTGAGTTGCGATTTTTTATTTAATGCGTAAACAATATTATGATTATTTAATAATTTTCCTGGGTAAGCACAAGTAGCTTCTACACACTGCGGCCCTGCTGGAGGGTCTGTGGCTCTATTCTTTTTACATTTTCTTGGTTACCAAACAAGAAAAATATTTGGGAGTATTAATTAGTGCTCCCACTAATTAGGTGGGTGATGGGGTCTCAATAAATGATGATGATGATTTGAGTTTTTTTTTTTTTTTTTTTTTCTTTTTTTTTTTACTTTTTTAATGTATTAGTGCTATTAGTGGTGGTGTTTTTAGTAGGATGAATCATTGTTGTACCAAACAATACATAATCAAACACAATTCGTGGGCGTAGCTAATTTGCGCATCTTAGTTTGATTAAATAAACAATTAACAAGTAATAATTAATTCAAATTCTAAAACCTGGAATGACACAAAATTTGAACAAATTTAGAGAAAATATAAGAAAGTTCAATTTCAAAATAATGAATTGCATTAAAGAGAAGTTTGGTAAAGCAAAATCAGTTGAATTTTAGTAATAAAAATAGTTTTATTTTTGGATTTGGTATTAAGCACGAGATTTAATTGGATTTTAGTATATTAAAATAAAAATAATCAGGGTCTACCACTAATAAACATATTTTTAATTGGATTATAGTAAACTAAAATTAAAATAATTAGGGTCTACCACTAATAAAAATATTTTTTCAGGTTTGGAAATAATCTATCTATATCAATATTAATATATGTGAATCTGAACTTAGTGTTCAAACTTTCAAACCTTTTTATCATGTCACGTGGTATATTTGTAGATATTAAAATAAAAAATTATTATCCTAAAGCTCAAATAAAGTTTGAAGTCAAAATTTTATATTTCATTAAAAACACATTTATTATTTAAGTAATATACATATTGTAATATTAATTAATTAATTATTATACATATTGTAATATTAATTAATTATTTATTTATTATTTATTCTTTGTTATTTAAATGGCACACATATAGCACCTACCAGTCATTAGTAATACTCTGTCTGTCCTAAAATAATGGTCTTTTTTGGGGAATTTAATTTTTTTTGATAGTACAATTATTCTATTTGAAAAAAGTTAATTTTTTAAAATTATTCTTTTGATAGTATATTTTTTGAGAATATCAATGTCATAATTATATTTTTTACATTATTTATTAATTTAAAAGAATGGTAAAATAGAAAATTTATATTATTTTTGTACTTAATTTTTAAAAAATGACTAATATTTTGAGACAATAAAAAATATAATAAAGAATCAATATTTTGGAACGAAAGAAGGAATAATAAGTCAACTCTTCGTTGGCACGGAAACTTGCCGGCTGCCTAGGTGGCAATTTACGCAAATAGTCACGTCAATTTAGGTGCTATTTGATAAAATTAAAATTAAAAGTTAAAAAATTAAGTATTAAAAATTGAATATTGAATTTTTTAAATTAAAAAATTATTTGATAAAAATTTAAGTGTTGAATTAAAAATAAATTATTTGATATGTATAAAATTAAATTTAAAATGTATTACCTTTAAATTATATATTTTAATTTTTATATTATAATAGTGGTGGTGGTAATGATGGTAGTGGTACAACGGTGGTGGTGATGGTGGCAGCGATAGTGATAGTGGCCTGGTAGTGGCGGTGGTAATAGTAGTGATAGTAGCATGGTGGAGGTGGTAGCAGTAATGATAGTAGTGGCGGTGATGGTAGCAATAGTGATGGTAGTGATAATAGAAGTAGTGGTGGCAGCATAATGGTGGTGGTGTTTGTAATAGTGGTGGTAGTAGTGACGGTGACATGATGGTGGTACTAGTAGTGGTGGTGGTGGTAGTAATAGTGGTAGTGATTGTGAGTTTATAATAGTATATATTGATACTTATATTTAGTATTTATAAATTCAGTTACAATTAAGTATATTTTATATGATTTAGAATTTTCTTAAATTCTAACCTATATTTTAAGAGATACTTAGATTTTTAAGAGATATCAATTGTGATTATCAAATAGATTTAATTGATTATCACTTAATCAATTCAGTTTTAAGTGTTAAATTATATTATCAAACACTCCTTAATAAATATATTAAAAAAGAAGGTGCATATCTTTAATTGATAATTTTAACTTGGTTGTGTTGTTGGGTCATTGTAAACTTGTCAGGAGACTTATTTCAATAATTAAAATTATTTATTTTATAAAATATTTCAAGAAAATTAGTTATATAAAAAATCACATTAATTAAATAAATAATCATAACCATATGATCACTTTAATGATATGATTGATATTAGATCAATAAATAATTATTTGAACTCATCACATCATAGTAGTATTAACAAAAAAATAATTATAAATAGATGATAAATATTATAAATATTAATAATTAATATTATAAATTTTATCATGAATTTGTAATAATTTTTTACTACCACCACTTAATAGTAATTTCCCCTAATTATTTTATTTTATAAATTTATTACTTTGCATAACATTACCCGTAAATGCCATTCAAATAAGAGAAATGCTAATGATCAAACAAATGACAGCCACTAATTTCCATAGACATATAAAATATATATAAATTTATGTGAAAATATATTTAAAAATTTTGAAAAGTATATTAAGAATTTAATTGTTTTGGCATTATGATGACAATCCTATAAATTGTCATCGGCTGAATAATTATTTGATCTTTCAGAAATTTTAAAGTGATAGTATACTCATCCAATAACAAAGAGTTGTGTACTTACATAAAAATATGAGAAAAATGACAAAATACAATTAGTTACAGTCACATGACATTTCCAAAACGCTATATAATTTTTGGTGGTTAGCATGAGCTTCGAGCTTCAAACAAAATGGTGCATCATTTCATTTTCACATAACTTTTAATGGATTTATTGATGTGATGAAGTACAATGTTTGTAATTTAATTCTATGAATGTTGGTTAGGTGATAGCAAAGGACTTGTTCAGGGTTCTAAGAGAGAAATTGGGAGCAAATTGGAATTCATTTATTTCTGAAAAAGTCACTTCTGTCCCTGGTGACATTACACTTGAGAACTTGGGTGTGAAAGACTCAAACTTGGTGGAAGAGATGTGGAGAGAAGTAGACATTGTGGTTAATGTAGCTGCAACTACCAACTTTGATGACAGGTATGCTCTAACAAAATTTTAGATTCATTTAATTCTATAATAATAATACACAATAAATTAATGTGTGTAAGTGTATGTGTTTATTTTGTTTTCATTGTTTCAATTTTTATTATTATTATTATTTTTTTATGTAGATATGATGTTTCATTGAGTCTCAATACAATGGGAGCCAAGCATGTTTTCAACTTTGCAAAGAAATGTGCTAAGATAATAATGCTCCTCCACGTATCTACCGGTTAGTATATAATCCCTTAATTAATTAATTTTTCATTAGATTTAACTTTATCAATTATTTTATCCTTTCATTGTTATAATTTTTTATTAGTCCCGATATTGATGGATAAAATCATGGTGAAGTCAATCTTTAGTGAATCGTCATGACATGGGGTTAATGGAAAATGTTCACTTTGTATTTGTATTGAGGCTATAAAATGAATCTTATTTTAATTTTTTGAGTGTATGCACTATATAACTATATAATAAATAAAAAAAACCAAAACATGCTTTTGAATATCGTTGCAAATTGGTTTAAGAGATAAGTAAATTAAACACAAATCACTACAACATATAAGAGTTTTAGAGACTAATTTTTTTGGTCTTTAAAAGTGAAAATTTTGTTACAAAGACATTTAGAGACCAATTTTTATCATCGTTAGGATAGCCGCTAAAAGGTCGTCTCGAAAAATTAAAAAATAAGGCTTTTAGCGACAAAATTTTGAAAATGTCACTAATAAACACACTTTAGGGATAAAATAATTTGGTCTCAAAATAGACAAAAAATTTGGTTCCAAAAAGATAATAATTCATCACTAATGTCTAATTTTCGTTGCTAAAAATATAATAATGACACATTTCGCAACAAAAATATTTGATTCTTAAAAAATAATGTATCCCTAAATTTTAATTGCTAAAATCTTAATTTTTGTGGTGAACACATTATTAAGCTCGGTAACCAACTCAAACCAATCAACTGCTCAACTCAAGTTACTTGTCTTACCTTTGTTTCCTTAATGGAAGTTCTTTGAACATATATATAGGGACAATGATCTTGTCCTCTCTTCTTTGTTCCTTTGCAAATACAATATTTATATTTTTAGTTTTACTTCTTAACCCTAGTGAATTAGGTTGTCCATGAATTAATCAGCATTTGTGTTTTCAGCTTATGTATCTGGTGAAAGGGCTGGACTCAACTTAGAGAAACCCTTTTACATGGGCGAGACAATTAATGGGACTCTTGGATTGGACATTGAAATGGAGAAGAAAATTGCGGCAGAGAAGTTGAGTGAGCTTAGGGGAAAAGAGACTACAGAAGCAGAAATTACCTTGACAATGAAGGATTTGGGTATTGAAAGGTATGAAACAATCTAAATTAATCAACTCAATTACTCGCTAAAACTTTTATTAATTTATTTAGGATCTTACTAATGATCGCTTATTTAAGAATCAAATAATTTCAAAAAAAAGTTAGAATTACAATACACATTTCACATATAATTATGCACCTTTATATATTTTAATATATTTTTACATATTTCAATTTTAATTGGAAAGCATAAATTAAAACAATCCTCCATTTAGTATCTCAATAATCAATTTTTTTTTAATTTATTTAAATTATTTTATATTAGAGATTGTAAATTGATGCTATATCAAATATTGTGATATAATTTTTTTAAAATAAAAAAAAAAATTATACACAGCCCTAATAAATTATTCTAAGTTTTTTTTAAAAATTTTATTTGATTTTTTTAACAGAGCAAGGAAGTATGGATGGCCAAACACATATGTATTTACAAAGGCAATGGGAGAGATGCTTTTGGGAGAAATGAAAGAAAATGAAATGCCAATTGTCATCCTCCGACCCACCATCATTACTAGTACTTACAAAGAACCCTTCCCTGGCTGGATTGAAGGTTTGAGGTAAATTCTTCACCAAAACTTTCTTAAATTCTAAAAAAATAAAATAATAATAATAATAATAATAATAAATATGTACACACATATATATGGTAATAATCAACATTTTGCCTAGCTATAAGAGCATTCTAAGTTTAATTTCATTCCAAACCATTTTTTCAATTTGTTCGAAATGAAACTGTGTGATCATATGTTCATTTTTTTTGTTTTTTTTGTTTTCATTTGTGTTAAGAAACCGTCATTTTCAATATTTTTCATAATATAAAGGGTAAATTACACTGACACCCTTGAATTTTGTCTTTAATACAAATATCCCCTCACATTTCAGAAATTACATTTCCCTCTCTAATGTTTAAATTTTCACTACAATTTAATCATTCCGTTAATCAACCGTTAAGTCAATCAACAGAAAAATTTAATATAAGAAATTAATTTTTTAAAATGCCTATTCTACTCTTATTTAAATAAAAAAAAAAACTTTTTCTTTAAAAAAAATACTAGATGAGTAAAGAAAATTTGCAGGGAATTAAAAAAAAATCCATTCAATACACATATTATTATACTATGAAACATATAAGTAATGTTATGGTACACAAGTTTTTGCGGTGTTAATTATTACAAATATTATAATTATATCACTTTCAATAATAACTAAAAAAAATAGTTATAACCAAACACTGCATAAAGTATAACCAAATACATTTTGAATTATAACCAAAATAATGTTATAATCAATAGTTATAACTAATGTCACAATAGGTCATAACCAAAAATCACAACTGAGACATAAATAATTTTCGTAAATAGTAAATTGTTTGTCAATTTTATATATGCAAATAAGGGTAAAATAGGTATTTTAAAAAATTAATTTTTTATATTAACTTTTTCCGTTAGTTGACTTAACTGTTGACTCGAAAGGATTAAATTGTAATGAAAGTTTAAGCTTTAGGGAGGGGATGTAATTTTTAGAACTTAAGGGGATACTTGTATTAAAGACAAATCTCAAAAGGTGTGACTGTAATTTATCCTAATATAAATGGGAAAAAAAAAAAACACAATAAACGTATAAGACTCAAATTTTTTTCTTTTATAAATTTCTTTATGTAGAAAGATCCTGGACTTATTAATTACAGTATTGGTTTAAAAAATAAAATATATTAGACAGATATATTTGGTGGCATTTGATTGGTCTGTCTTTCAACATGTAATTGACATTGTTGCAGAACGGTTGATAGCTTAATTGTTGGTTACGGCAAAGGGAAATTGACATTCTTCCCTGGTGATCTAGAATGTGTACTTGATTTGGTGAGCTAAATTTTAACTCAATTTTCTTATTTATTAAATAATTAATTAATATTCCTCCAGTGTGACATCACAAGAAAACCAACATGACAATGATATATAAGTGAACAAAACTCTCAAGACCATGTTTGTTTAAGGATTTGAAGAGAGAAAATTGGATTGTTACTTTATAGAATTGACAAAAATCATGTTTGATTTTGAAAAATGTCATGGATCTAAAAGCCTATTTGATTGGATAGATTATAACATAGATTTGAGATTATTAATTTATGAAATTTACATTCAGTTACAATTTTTGTTATTCGGATTAAATTTTCATATTCCATCCAAGAAATATTGATTTTTTTTTTTTAAATTTATATTTCTTATAATTAAATCCTACCTAATAATACAAAACAAATGTAACTTATGTTTTGGATAAATCAATAATCATGTGCATGCAACCGAGGGAGTACATATTAATTATACATAGATCATTCATTTTGTGTAACTATAATTAATTATGTACATGATTATTTATTTATTAATTAGTCCTCCCTCAATCAATATAAATAATACCATAGTGTGTCATACTACTAAATAATTACCTAGTATTATATGTATCATGCAAATGATGGTCATCTTTTTCTAGATATTAGATTATATTATACTGCAATTCTTTAAAAAAAATTTTAAAAAAAAAAATTGACTAGAAATTAATAGGGAAAATTACAAATAAGGTCAATTATTCAAAAGTAATTACGCATACATGAAAAAATATATAACTTTAATAATTAAAATTTCTAAATTTTATCATTAATTTGATTTTTTTTTTTCATCCTCCAACTGAGTTATTATTTTTCTTAATTAATATCGATAATTAAGATTCATTTAAAACGTAACTCTGCAACAATAATTTTAAATACAACAAAAAATCAAGTTTGAAAATCAAATTTTTATTCTCTTGATAATATTTTTTTAAATATACGCTATAGATATTAAATTCTTGATAATTTTCGAGACACTTTTTTGATATATGCAGATACCAGCTGACATGGTGGTGAATTCAATGGTGGTTGCAATGGCGGCTCATGCAAATAAGCCTAATTGTCGTGAGATGATGATATACCAAGTGGGATCTTCAGTATCAAATCCAATAAAATTAGAATATATTAAAGATTACAGCCAAAGTTACTTCAAAAAGCATCCATGGATTGGTAGGGATGGCAAGCCTATCAAAGTTGGCCAAGTTACACTCCTCACCTCCATGGCTACCTTCCACAAATACATGGCCATTCGTTATTTGCTTCCACTCAAGGTCTCCTCTCTTGTTTTTATTTTTATTTAAAAAAAAACTACATACCAGCAATTTATATTATTTTTAAAAAAGATGACAATTTTTAATCATATCCATGTAGGGACAAAGCCAGTGTAGGATTGGGGTACATGTCCCTGAAGTTTTGATATTTATATTAGTATTTGTATACATAGCTTATATCATATATAGCTTCTATAAAATTAAAACAATATTCCTTCTTAAAATTGTAATAGCTCCTCTATTATAAATTTTTCTTCTAATACAAAGATACAACTAAATGGATCCTTCTATTATACACATCCAAAAGGAATGTATCATACACAAGCTATGACTTCATGGTATTGATATTATAAATTTTCATAATCAAATTATTTTTATTCATAACTAAAATGACCACTATATAAATTATAACCAAGCAACACATCTTCAATTAAAAAAATATATATATTAGGTCATAACTAACATTAGAATGAGTCATAAGCAATCATTACTTGATGTATAACCAAAGATTTCTTTAATCATAACCAAAATAATAACCACAAGAAGTTATAATTAAATTATATCTAATACTAAAATATGTCATAACTAAAGATCACGAAAATCATAACAGCGACATATGATAGATATTTTATTCCGGTGTGTTTTATAAAATTTCTCTACTAAAATATATCATTTCTATCTCAACTTATCTTCTTTTTTAATTTTTCAATTCACCTAAAATAGTTCTTCCAATATTTGCATAAAATTTAATTTTAAATCCTTTAATTTAAAATTCACATTATCCAAATGGACTCTTAATATTTACGTTTAGTGATATCTCATTGTTGTTTATTATGAGAAAAAAACAAAATCAATATTGTCATTGATTTGTGTCCCTTCTTCACTGAATGCCTGTCTCCGTTGCTGAATTCATGACACTCATCAGACTAATTGGTAAATAATATTATGACCTTGTTTGTCGTAGCTTAAATGAGCTGATTATAGTTTATCTTAATTTTGGAATCTGGGATTGTTTTTTATAGCTTTTAGGGGGTGATTATAGTTTATTTTGATTTGGGAGTCTGTGCCAGACTATTTTGGTGCAGCTTCTGCTTATAACTTATTAAGCAGAAATAGCTTAAATAAACTAAAAAAAGTTGATTATTTGGAAAGTAGGGTAGGGCTGCTTTTAGCTTCTGCTTCTGGTTATCAACCTTTAACTTAAAAAAAACTCTACCAAACAGGGCCTCTATGTCAGACTATTTGGTGCATATTCTGCTTACAACTTATTAAGTAGAAATAACTTAAATAAGTTGAAAAAAACTTAATTATTTGAAAGTTAGAGAAGTTGTGCTTTTAACTTATGTTTTTTATTATAATTTTTTAACTTATAATAAGTTGTATTAAACAAGGCTTACTCCCTGTTTGATTGAGATTTTAAAATTTATTTTTTGTCTTTTTTTTATAATTTAAAACTACTTTGTAAAAAATTAAAAAATACTTTTGATTCTCTTTAGAATTTTTTTTAATATTTATTTTCATTAAACTAACTTCTATTTTTTAAAGATAAATTATGAAAGCTTAACTCATGATTTTTTGATCCACATGAACACTAATCTTGACCTCTCTTTTTTTGGTTTATTGCTTCTTTTTTTTTTTTCCCCTTTTTTTAGGGATTACGTGCAGTAAACACAACATTTTGCCATTATTTTCATGGCATGTATGTCGATCTTCATCGAAAGATCAAATTCGTGATGCGAATGATAGAGCTTTACCAACCTTACTTGTTCTTCAAGGGCGTGTAAGTATACAAATTCACTACCTATAAAATTGTATTAGTGGAATTTATAAATGTTTATAATCATCATTGTGCCTAATAATGAGCTTGTTTTTGCTTTTAGCTATGATGATACCAACACAGAAAAGCTACAAATGACAGTAAAAGAGAGCAGCGTTGAAACAAAAGTATTTTACTTTGATCCTAAAATCATTAATTGGGAAGACTACTTCATGAGCATTCATTTACCTGGCGTAGTAAAATATATATGTTAAAGTGATGAAAGAATCACAAGATCTCAAAAATTTATGTTTCAGTACTTCTGTCAGTGTATTTTGTGTATTTTCAATAAATGTATGAATTTGTTGGCATAGATACATTTTAAATTTGTCTTTAATACAAAATATCCCCATTTACGTTTTTCTAGACATGCTACAATAAACACTTTTTCAGGTATGTATCATTCCTAAAGTATAATTTAAATTTAACATTAGTAATGAACTATTAATAAGACCAATAAATTATCATGTCAAATTTAATTACGACTTATTGTAGTGCTTAGTGATACTTCTAAATCATGTTGCATGATAGTCTTTGATATGCACAAAAATAATGTTAAAGGGTGCCTTTTGTTGTGAAACTTTTTAGTCATTTGGTAGTAGTGGCAGTGACAGAAAATAATTTTAGAAGGGGCAAGTATATTAATCACAATAGTCAAAAAAAAATAAAAAATAAAAAATAAAAAAATAAAATAAAATTACAAACAAAAACTTAATATTTTGCCGTAGCAACAAGAGCTAATATAAAATTTCTAATATAAACTTATACTTCATTCACAAAATCACAAAAAGTACCAAGTTTTTAATATAAACTTTTACAATTGACCTTTAAAGGGTTTTCATTTTTTGAAAGTTTTGCATGATAATATCATTACCAATGCAATCAAAAATACATTTCTCTATGGGAAATTGCTAGAGACCCCAGTGGGGGTCACCTCAGGACCCCATTGCCATTTCATTGGCTAGTTTTTTTTTTTTTTTCAATCACCAACCCCCCATGTGGATGTGGGGGTGGGGGTGGGGAAAAAAAAGGGGTCTGCGGCATTTTCCTTTCTCTATGTAAACAACCAAAATGTCATTCATTCATTAATCACCACCTATTGGATGATGAGACATTTCTTGATTTAATTCTCTTTTAAAATATTTCTCCGTCACCTTTTTCTCTAGCTCCACTTAAAACTGTTACCTACATATATTAACATTCACCATTAAGTAAAAACACCTATAAAATAATGAATTAAACCATTAGGCTGGTTCATCATAGAAATAAAAATAAAAAGCAAACACAAACACAAACACAAAAACAAAAAAAAATAAATGTATTCATTAAAAAAAAACCATCAATAATCCATTCAGAAACAAAACCAAAAGGAAGGTAAAAAATAAACAAGAACAGGACTGATTGATCACCAAAAAAATTTCAGCCCTAATCAAATAACCTAATTAAGCCATCACAAATCTATCTTCCAGAAGTTAAGAAAATGCTACAAAGCGACACATAAAGAAGATATCAACCAAGAATAAGACCCAAAAAAATGGAAAAACCTTCAATTGATCATCACAATCAGAAAGAGAAAAGAGATTTACAATTATAGATTGGAAGTTGAATCAAACTTATTGATGGCAGTCAATGATTTTCAATCTTCAATATATAGCTATTCTTCAATCGTATATTATTGATTTAGGCAATGTGGAGAGAGAAACGGTGGGAGATTGAGAAGAAAAATAGAGTAGGAAAAATAAATAAATAAATAAATAAGTAGTTGTCAGGAGATTTGGGTGACTACTGTGTAGGGTGCACAACAGCTGTTGTTGTGCAGTTCAATGGGCCTATTTCGGGGCCCATTTTGATAATTCGAACCATTACATTTTAGAATACATCAAGTAAACCATACCTGCAAAAAATCAAGTTAATCGGATATCGTTTACCGTTTGATCCACTCACATTTGTATTCATTTTAATACTTTAAATCACAATTGTTACTTATTATTTTTGTAGATACAAATGTGAATGGATGAATAGGTAAACGATATCCGATTAACTTGATTTTTTACAAATATATTATAATTGATGTATTTTAAAATATGAACGGTTTAGATTATCGAAATGAATCCCGAAATGGCCCTTAGGCTGCACAATAGTGGCTACTGTGCACCCCGCACAACAGCCACCCCAAATACAATTGTCAATAATGCTCCAAACCCCCACAATTCCCAGACCCCTATAGCATTTGTGAGAGAGAGGGAAGAGAGAGAGAGAGAGAAAAAAAAAAATAAAATATAAAAAAGAGAAATGTTTGGAAGCTCTACAGGTAGGGGTCCACCAAATGATTTGATGTTTTAGTCTTGGATTTTATTTTTATTTTTATTTTTATTTTTGCTTGCCAGCTGTTTAGAGCTGGTTTAGAGCTCTGAATCATGGTTGGAAAAAAAAAGAGTGGTCACAAATCAATTGAAAGTTGTGAAGTTATCAAAAATGAGAGTTTCAAGTATTTTGCAAATAAAAAATAAGATTAGGTTTGAGAAGGGGGGGGGGAGGGGATAGTAAAATAGTGGGGGAGGTAGACATTGAGCCTTGGTAAATATTTAGAATGGACAAAGTTGGAAAAAAAAATTTATAAGGCAAAAGTAGAATTTTGGAAATTGTGAGAAAGGGCACATGTCCCTCCTAAGCCCACGGTACATCCGCCACTGTTTGGTGGAGAGTAGGACTCCACGAGTTAATAAGTAAAAGGGTAACGATGGAGACTATTAAAAGGGATGCTTTAAAGTAATTATTAATAATGTGGTGTTTATTTTATTTTATTTATAAATAAAAATAGATACAATAATATTGTGATAGGGGGTGAAATCTTTCATCACATCATTAGTGGTGACACTAATTAGTGTTCTCACTTATTTTCTTAAGTATAAGTAAAATTGAATTAAATGATATATAAATCTCATATATGATATCAGTTGTTAAAATTCTAAAATTAATAATAATAAAAAAAAGAAAAGAAAAGACCAGCTCTATGTAATTAAAGTATGAAGTTGGAAGTTTTCCATTTTTTTATTTATTTATAAAATAGGGAAATTCATCATTCTAATAAATTTCTTACGACCATCCGAAATAAATGACATCAATTACATAATTTAGATGAAAAAAATTACAACAAATAAAATAAATAAGAATGAGTTTTGGGCCCACTTTATGAAACACTTTCATAAGTAAGTCAATGGTAAATTACACTTTACTCCTCCTTTTATATTTAGTTATTTTTTTAGTTTAGACTTTAAAATTTATTTTTTCTCCATTTAGCTTTTTGATATTTAAAATTTTTTTTTTTTGAAGAGTGGTTTTGTGTAGTCCCACACTAGCTCAACCTGTATGATTTGGTAAGGTGAGTGAGTTGAGTTGGACTGATTTGGTGATAAAATTGACTGATCAGTTAGGTTGTTGGTTAAAATTTGTTAATTCTATATAGTTTTGTACTAGTTCATACTATATTTTTATTTCAAAAATTAATTTTAATTTTCTTCTAGTCTTCCAAATTTGAAAAAAAAATATATAGTATGGACTCGTACAAAATTATATAGAATTAATAAATTTTAACTAGTAGCCTAACTGATTAGTCAATTTTATCATTCAACTAGTCCAACCCAACTTACCTACTTTATCAAATTACATAGGTTGAGTTAGTACAAGATGTCTAATTTTTTAATACATCCCTACATATAACCACCCTTGCAAAAAAAAAAAAAAAAAAAAAAAAATTTCAAAGCATTCAAGCCTTGAAATTTCGATGCCTCAAGTATTTTTCTTTTTCTAATGAATTCCTAAAGCAATCTTATGTTGACTTTGACTTATTTATCTTCTCGTCAAGTAAACCCTAGAAGTCAACAATTTTTTAAAATTTAAAAAAAAAAAAAAAAAAAAAAAACAGAATATTCATGATTTACCTTCTCAACATTCACACTTTCTACCATTATTTGCCTATTATAGACACATGGATTCAACTTCAAGCTGCTATGGCTCAAACGAACTTATCATGATTTTTTATGTTTTTTCTTTTCTCCTTTTTCTGATGCTGTGTATGACTCGTGCTGCACTGGCAAACTACAGTATCCGAATCCCCTGCTCCAATTCCAGGAACTAGCATCGTAACTACCCTTCATTGTCCATCTAACTAGTGAATATACACACTTTTCTTTTTCTTTTTCTTTTTTCACACGTTTTAAATTCCATCCGCTAGTTATTTTTCTATGGTACAAAAAATAATAATAATAAAAAAATTGTAATTTTGGATATTGTATCTAAAATTTATAGACAACCATTAGACCTAATTTTAAATAAGCTATAGTCATTAATTGGTAATGAATAAAATTAGATTTGGGTGCTTGTTGTGACCGTTAGCGGAATCATTTTTAAAAGTTTAAATTATTAATTTTGTAGGACATATGGGAATTATTTGTGAAAAGAAAATTAGATTGATAATCAAGTCAAATTTTTTTTTTAATTTATTTTATAAATAAATGAAATTAAATTATCATCAAAATTATGTTATTAACACAATGTGGTTTGATCATTTGATTATTAATATCTGATTAATTTAATTTTTATATGTACAATCTGCTTAATGAATCTTATAAAATAAACAATTTGAATCATTTTAATGTATCTTGAATGTGCCCTATTAAGAATTAGAGGAGGCCCTACAATGGTCCAAGGTGCAACATGCACACTAATTCCTAAATGGGCATTGATTTAGACCCCCTTAAAACACTCACCCCCACAACCCCTCACACACATGGAGGTTGGGGATTGGGTGAGAAGAAAAAAAAAAAAAAAAAAAAAAAAGTTGACCAATCAAAACTAAAGGGGGTGAAGGGGGTGACCCTCAAAGGGGATCTCAACCTTTATTCTTCCTTAAATTTAGAGACAAAAATTGAAATGAATTTCTCAAAAAATTAAAGTAATTTTTATGATTTTACTTATCATTAATCTCTTATACTTAATGTGACCATTAGATTTAACTTATTTATCACACAATATCATCAAAAATTGAATCTAGTTACTATTATAATTGACTTTATTTCTCAATTAATATGATCATATATATATATATATATTTTGATAGTCACTATTTTACAATCAGATTACGAACACATTTTTTTTAAATTTATTTATTTTTTGTTTTAGGGATAATTACAATAAGATGATATAAACTCAAAATTATGACAAAAAGATGAAAGTATAAAATTTAATTGCATAATCTATTACATAAATTACTTATATTTTCATAATATTATTATTATTATTTCATATTGATGTCTCATTTTACACCACAAAAGACGGTCGGTAGCAGGACTTCTAATTTTGTGTAATAAATTGTACCCATCAAACAAGGCAAAACTTGACCCCAAAAAGAAAAACAAGGCAAAACAGTTGCATTATTAACTTTAGAATATGCAACCGAAAGAGAGTTATTTACCTGACGCCCCTAAATTATTAAAAAATATTATTTTAACTTCTAAAATTATAAAAGAATATAAATAGATTATTTAAATTATTGAGAATCTATTGATATGTTTCACTTTAATCATTTCTGTTAAGGGGTTCAATTAGTACACTTTTATAATTTAAAAATTTATTTGTATATTTTTATAATTTAAGAGATCAAAATGATAATTTTCAATAATTTAAGAGTCTTTGTATAAATAACCCACACATATATATATATACATATATAAGTGAATTCTACCATTGTCACCCATGCATCCAGTATGTCATTTTCTTATTTAGATATGATCAATTTTCTTTTTTAATTACGATATTATTTTAGTTATGCCTTATGAAATTTTTAATTATACCTCATATAATATTTAATTATGACTAAAAAAATATGAAAACATATCATTTTCTTATTTAGTTATGATAAAGTGCATATATGTATCAAATGAAATACTATTAGCTTGTTTAGTTTGGATTTTCAGGATTCATTTTTCAAAAAATTGAAATTTTTTGTTTTTCATTTTTATTTTGTTTTCACTAATTTTTAAAAATATTCTAAGCATTTTTAAAAAATTTTAGATATACCTAATATAAATACATTTAAAAAGTATAAATTTGTGATTTTTTTTATTTAAAAAATTCAGTAAATACCAAAAATAAAAAAAAAGAAGAAGAGAATTTAGTATATTTTTTTTTGTATATTTATTGATTTTTTAAAGGGTAAATTTCAAATACACTCTCTAGAGTTTGCTTAAACTACAGATTGCTCCATGTGATTTAGAAAATTACAAACACTCCATTGTCAAAATTTTTTATTTAACATAATTAACTAAAAAAATAAAATTCATAATTAATATCCTATACAATAATAAAATTTCTTAAATTATTAATTGAAGCATGTTTATAACATCATTGAAAACTGTTAATTGATTTGATAATTTATTAATTAAAAAAGATAATTTGTTATGAAATTAGAAATTTCAAAAAATAGAATGTAATTTTTAGAATCACATGAAGCCATTCGTATTTTAATTCTGAAGGGTAAGTTACCTTTTTTAAATAAAAAAATTTATAAATATTTTATTTTTTAGATATATTTAAGTAAAAAAATAACTTAAACTTTTAAAAATATTTATTAAAAATAAAAAAATACTAAAAAAATTAATTAAAAAAAAATTAAATTCTGAAAATTGAAAGAGACTGAACAAATCGCCTTGACCTTCTCTATCCTCTTCCTCTCTCCAGCGTCACATTTGGCTCTCCGCCGATTCAAGTCCCTTCTCTCTCACTCTCTCATATCTTCCATTCTCTCTAAAGCTTCCTCTTCTCACCTGTAAGTCCAACCTCACCTTTCACACAACTACACAAACACACATACATATATGCATGAGTCTCATATATAGATGTATATAGCTTTATTTCAGCTTTTTTGTCAGTTGTAATTTTTAACAGTGTAACAATCCTCCAATATCTTGACTCCCAATTTTCCCACCTAGGGTTTATCAATGTTTCAATATATATACATATATGGTTAAAGTAGTTACTTGTGCATACTGTAGTGCGAGCAATTGGAGATGGACCGAACTTGTATTTCAGATTTGTAGTAACTACAGCTTTAGCTATGCCTTTTTGCTTCAAAATTTAGCAACAATCCTTGTTTGATCTGTTAGCTATAGACACCAAACTCAAAACTCCAATGAAGCGCTCTGTCAGGCCGCTTTTCAGCGTATTGATTCTCGTTGTAATGGCGGCGACTATCAGCTGCCGAGTCGCCGTCCGTCGGCGATTCGGCCTCGTTCGCCCCGAAAACAGCGGCCTTCTGGCGGTTTCGCCGGTGTTGAATGCCACGCTGCTGAAATTTGCCGCTGTTGATTTGGGGGAAACGCGAGTGAAGCAAGAAATTGAGCAGTTGTTGGAGGGGAATTTTGGGAATCCGGGTCGGAACCGGCCAACCCTGTCGTCGGGAAGGTACAATCGTCCTGAAATTCGGCTGAAATCGTCGAGGGGCTTACCGATTCAGCTTCGGTTGCCGAAATTTCACCGGTTATTCTTGGATTTTAGGAGGAATTTGCATAATTGGTGGCGGAACAAAGGGTTCCAATCAGATATAATGTTGGAATTAGTCAGTCAAGTGAGGGTTCCGATTGATCGGCATAATGGGTTGGTGCGTTCGGATAGACGGTATTCATCTTGTGCTGTAGTGGGGAATAGTGGGATTTTGTTAAAGAGTGACTATGGTGAGTCGATTGATAGCCATGAAATAGTAATTCGATTGAACAATGCGAGGACCAGTGGTTTTGAGCGCAATGTGGGTTCGAAAACAAATATTTCCTTTGTTAACAGCAATATATTGCATTTGTGTGCTCGAAGGGAGGGCTGTTTTTGCCATCCCTATGGCAGAACTGTTCCAATCGTCATGTATATTTGCCAGCCTGTCCATTTCTTGGATTACACACTATGTAATTCTTCTCACAGAGCGCCTTTGCTCATTACTGATCTCCGGTTTGATGTATTGTGCACTCGGATTGTGAAGTATTACTCATTGAAACGGTTCATGGAGGTTACGAAGAGGCCTGTGGAAGAATGGGTATCTGCCCACGATGGTTCCCTGTTCCATTACTCTTCGGGTATGCAAGCTATTATGCTTGCTTTGGGAATTTGTGATAAAGTTAGTATATTTGGATTTGGGAAATCAACTTCAGCTAAGCATCATTACCATACAAATCAGAAGGCTGAGCTTCATTTACATGACTACGAAGCAGAGTATGATCTTTATCGTGATTTGGTTGAGAGTCCGCAGGTAATACCGTTCATCTCGGACAAGTTCAAGCTTCCTCGTGTGGTATTCTATCAATGACACTTCACACATTGGGAATTTTAGCTTCTGTGAAATATTGTTGATTGCTTTGTCTGGTTCAAATTTGTCTGTTCATGTTGTAAACGTAGTTTCTCATGAGATGAAGAATTGAGAAACACTGTTGAAGAATTCTGTTCCATTTTCAGACCCTGTACTAGAAAATGTAGTTTGGGGTGTTACTTAGTAAAATTGAAATAGAAGAGACTATTCTTGCATGCTTTGTGATTTGGCTATTATTAGTAATATTTGTCACTTTTAATTTCTTGCTTGCAAGTTGCAACTGTTCTGCATTATCAACTCTACTTGAGAGTTGTTGAGAGTTCCAAAATGGAAGTTTTTAAAATCTCATGTCACATTAAATTTGGCTTGTCATGTAGTGGATAACATATTACTTTCAGGTCATTGTATGGCTGATTATCTAAACATAGAAAGTCATCAAGATATTGGAAGTTTTGCATTGCAGTTCCAAGAACTGAGATCTAGCCTTCGAAACTTTAGAAACTTTCCTCTCAAATTGAGAAGTTTTCTAGGTGAAAGGGTGTAAAAGAAAGGAAGCTATGAATAATGCATTGAAGGTATTTCCACAATTATCCATGGTGCTTTATTTGGAATCTGTGAGAGGATATTGACCAAAGAAGCCTTCGGAACTGGATGAATGCTTCAGCAGTGGTCTTAAACAAATTTTGCATATCAATGTCACCATGCATTTTTATTTTATACAACTAAATCAAATATATCCTCAAGTCTAACTTTAGTAGAAGGCAACTGTCAAATTGTTTTTTTTTTTTTTTTTTTTTTTCCCCAGGGTAAGGGGTGTCGAAGAAACGAAGCTATATTGATGGTTTGCTGTTTAACTTATTTCGTGTTGCCTTTGATTTGTATAGTTTATATACAATGGGCGGATAGTTTATTGTCTATTGATTTGAATTCATGAGATGGTCTTGGGAACTGAAGAAGCTCTCATTAGTTGTATTGATGCTTCCACAATGATCCTCTAAGATTACGAATATTGATGCATTCTTTTTTACTATTTGGTGCATGACTAGTTAAACATATCATGATTGATTTACTTCTATAGTTTTAAGGGCATCAAACATAGCATCATGGACAGTTATGTATTATTTGTTGTGCTGAACGGGATATTGAAACATATCATCACACCTTTCTTTTTGTACTACTCATCAGCAATTTAAAGCTTTGCTTTACAGTGGAGACAATAGCAGGATTACTTGATTGTTCTAAACAGTGCTGAGCTACAGATGTTAGATGCAAGGGTCAAAGATTATTGGCTACATTGTAAAAGAAGTCTGACAATTCAGGCATTGTTTGTCACCTCAGAGAAGGTATGACAACCTTCCTGTTTTCCTTTGTTTGTCTTGCCTAGATTAGTCAATCCAAAAGCTTGGATGTCATGTCTTGTGGATTCTTATTATTTTTATTTTGTGATTATTCCCTTGGCATCACATTGCGTTGTTATTTACTGTAACATTGTTCACAAGAACTCTTTCACGAACTTGCTAACAATTTTTTATGCTATGTAAGTTTGTTATTTCATGAATTCAAATACACATGCCATGCATCTACAGGAATTGCTGGAATTCTGGAAAGCCGAGATGAGCCTTTATTAGAAGTCCCCATTTTGAAAGAGTTAAGCTTAATTTTGAAAGAGTTATCTAAACTTTGGATAGCATTGCATTTTCATCTTAGGTACAAGAGTGTTAGTTTAGATTAGACACAGGTATAAGAATGAGGAAAGTAGTTTTTGATCAGAGATTTGCAATTGATGGGAGTATGTTTCTTGAATTATGGTCCGTGTACTTTCGCAAGTGGAGCACCAGAAGATCACTATTGCGTGGTTTCCTGTTTGTTGTAAGAACCTCGAAGCCCTCTTGATTTCATGGTAAGGGAAGGGTTGACTTTATCATAAAGCCAATAAAGCCTTCACCTATGAAGCATGGACACTCCAAAATCTGTGCCGTGGCAGTGTCCGACACACGGACACGCTGGGGACACGTACGAGACACACTAGATGGCTTGTCCCTTTAATTTAATGATTTTTTTGTAGGGAACACGGCAGGACACGCGTGTCCATATCGGAACAAGAATCGAACTCAAAACAGAAGAGAGAGAGAGAGAGAGAGAGGCTCGTCGGGCATACCTGGAAGCTCACCAACGAAGAGCTTCCAGGTATGCCCGACGAGCCTCTCTCTCTCTCTCTCTCTCTCTCTTGTCTCGTCTCTCTCTGCACTCTTCTCTCTTTTCACCTCTCGCCTCTTTCTCGTCTTTTTGTCTTCTCTCTCTTCTATCTTGCTTCTCTCTCTTCTCTGTTGATCAGATATTTTAATTTATATTTATATTTATATTTATATATATATAATATTTTAATTTATATATATTATATCTCTTCTCTTTGTCTTCTTTCTTCTTTATTTTTTATTTATTTTATAATTAGATATTTATATATATATATATATATTTTATATTTTAATTTAATTTTTTCTTTGTATAATGTTTACAATATATAGAACATATGTTTATAATGTTTAAATGTAGTGGTCTTTAGATACACATTAAATTAATATTAGTTTTTATTTATTTTGATTGTTTGGTAATATAAAATTAATCTACATAGCAAATACGTAACATATATATTTAAAAAAATAATAATAATTTGCCGTGTCCCCCGCTGTGTCCGCGTCCTCATTTTTTTGAAATCGCCATGTCCCGTGTCCGTGTCCGTGCTTCATAGGCATTCACTATATGAACCCAATTTTGAAAGGCCCCCAATTTTTTATAAGAACAGTTGAGGCCCATATAATTTATTTAATTATTTTTCTATAGAAGATCCCACCCATTAAACAACAAGGCTTATGAATTGGAAAGAATCAACATATGTCATAATCATAGAAAGAATCAAAACAAATTTGGTCATGGAGAGACTCATGCCCAATAAAAAAAGTTATGAGTAAAGACCTGTAATTGCTATTATTTCATTTATTTTCTATATATCCTTTACATCCGTCGTTTAAATCATGTCACATTAAAAGCATGATTATATTTTTGCCAAAAAAACAATGCATTCATGTATTTGCATCATAAGTTGAAACATCAAATGACAACACACTCTCTCTTTCTTTCTCTCTCTCAAAGTTGAAACACCAGCCTCCTTTCTCTCTACCTTTGGAAGCTAAAATCTCTTTTTCTGATTGTGATATTTTGCATTTAGAACACAAACTCATTCTCTCTACATGCACATATGCTCCAAGGCACATTGTCAAAATTTTATCGTCTTCCAAATATAATATTGAAGAAGCTATACCAAATTCAAAACTCATCTACATCTACCATCTTTGTTGCCAACAATGACTAGTTCTGTTTATTGTTTCATACTTCTGGATTGCTCAAGCCTTATTATGATCAAAAAGCCAAAACCTCTTAAGGTAAAACTAATGCATTGTATTTGCATCATGTTATCTAGGTTAGTCCATTTGGATTTGGTTTAATCAAGTTCATGACCTTAGATAATTAAGTTTTGGGACTAATGAGCTTGACTTTAAGATAGATTTGGTTTTTGGACTTAATGAATTGGCTTGTTTCAAATTTAGTATGGAACAGTGCATTGCGCATTCGAATGTGAGGTTGTTCATTCGAACAAGCATGGTTTTGTAAGTTTGTACAGTGCATTGCCTGTTTAAACACATAATTGTTTGAGTTTGAACGAGAGGCTTAATGTTTTGACTAATTTTTCGTATTGTCCAAGATCCGCTGGGTTGCCGTTTGAATGTGTCTTTGAAAGTCTTTTGAGTGTTTTTGGTACAAAACCCTTGTGGTTCTTGTTTCCTTCTTCATTTAGGTTTTCTTGTTACTTTATATTGGAGTCTTGACTTACTGTTTTTGTTAGGGTTTCCACAAGAATTAGAGCATATAAGATTTCGTGACACAGTTTCATAGAGTTCTTATATCTTCTTTTCTATTCTCAAGAGAGGTTGGTTAGGTCTTTTTGTGAGTTTGATTGTTGGTTTAGGTCCTTTGGTAACTCACTGCATATAGATTTAGTGGCACGTGCATTGGTCAAGGTGCGAAGCTGATTGTGTTTATGTTCGTGTTTGTGTGTTTGTGATGCAACCAGTGACGATTGGGTGTAAATGTGAGATTGGTTAGAATGGAGAAGATACGAACTGGTCAGGAATATCTCATTCGCAGCTTGGATTGTACCTATCATCTATAATGGATGGACAGGAACAGAACAATTTTTATAGATAGAGGAAGAGAGTTGATCAGGAAGTTGTCAATGTGATGTAACAACGAAGCTAATGAAGACAAAATGTACACAACACACCTCAAACTTGGGAACTTTTTTTAATTGGGTATTTCCAACTACCTTGTACCAGGATAGGATCAGCCTAGTATTACATGTGATATTTGGATTCGAGTCTTATTTACTGCATACTACAGCTTTCATTTCCCCTATTTCTTTTCTACCATTTGTATAAATTAAATTACATTGTGATATTTGGATTCGAGTCTTATTTACTGCGTACTACAGCTTTCATTTTCCTTGTTTCTTTTCTACCATTTGTATAAATTAAATTACCTAGCGCTGCTTTAACAACATAAAAGAAGGCCATTGATTTGTTTGATTTGGAAAACAGTAGTATGATCATATGATGGGAAGAACATGAAGATTATGGATTTACCAATATCAGATGTACAGATGAATTAGATGTTTTGTTTGTGTGAGCTGTGTAACGTCAGACAGTCGTCATCTTCTCAAAAGAACAAGTCAATATGTGACATATGAACATCTAGTTAGACTTTGCAAATTTTATTTATTTATTTATTCGTGGTACAGCGTTCTTGTTGAGGTACATGTCAATGATGTAATGATTAAAATGTCTAATGAAATTTTTTTCCGACTCTTCAGAGCCTATAATATGCGTGTAGTCAAAAGGGTCCAAGTCCATTAACGCGTTAAACCCTTGAAAGGGAAATGTGAGAATGGTTCATCCATATTGCTCTAGCTATATTGTTATGATGATGACCTTTGGTAAATTAAAATTTATTTATCCTCTTATATATCATTATTATATTAACTTAACAAATTTTAGAGTCAACTATATTGATTGTCATTGCAAATTGTAAAATTTATCATAGTTAACTATTATATTTGTCTTTGGTAGGAGTAATTGCCAGTCGTTAGCAGCCAAAGTTGGCTGTCGATTGCAGGAGGTTGCAGCAACAGTGACCAAAGGAGGTTGTCGTTGATGGTGGCCGTTGCAAATTGTAAAATTTATCGTAATTGACTATTATATTTGTCGTTGGTAGAAGTAACTGCCAGTCGTTAGCAGCCAAAGTTGGCTGTCGATTGCAGGAGGTTGCGGCAACAGTGACCGAAGGAGGTTGTCATTGATGGTGACCGGTGGTGATGGTGAGTGGTGGGTAGTGGTGGGAAAGGTAGGAAAAAAATTTCTGAACAAACGTAACCACGTTTTTCTTTTAACAAAAAATTTAGTAAATTTTATAAATAATTTACAATGTTTTGAAAACAAAAGTAAGCATCAACAAATTTTTATAAGCATAAATAAAAATTTAAAATTACCAAACAAGTCTATATAGTAGGTATGTGAAGTCGCTCAACATGGGGTTTACCCACATGTTGAACCAATGCAGCTAGAAAATATGGCAATCTGTCTCTCGACAATGCCTGGTGGTGAATCATCTTCCTCTTGACCCCATATCTTCAAAGTTATAACCTTTCACTTTTTTCCAACACCTTTTATTAGGTCAAGCCTACATCAAAAGAAACAAATTTACAATCCCCTCTCTCTCTCTCTCTCTCTCTCTCTCAATAATTCTCAAATTCAATAACAAATCACACACAAGTAGTCTTTCACATGTAATGAGTCTATTAAATGTGTGAATCGCACCTTGTATGAAAAAATTATATTTAATTCTACAGTAATGTTAGGTATCATGAAAAATCTTTCATGAAAATAATCATGAAAGTTTTGTGATATTTGGATTACACTTAGAATAAAGTACCACACACTAATTAAGGTAATCCAAAGATCATAAATTTTTCATGATCATTTTCATGAAAAAATTTTCATGATCCCTAACTTTTCTTTTAATTCTATGATCAAATTTTGTATACATAAAATTACTAATCTCTCTTAATAAATAGGATAAATTACAAATATATTTCTTGAGGTATACTTAAACTGTGGATTGCTCTCTATAGTTCAGAAAATTACAAATATCTCTTTATAACAATTTTTTACTTACCAGAATCAATTAAAACAAGAAATTTTTAACTGTTCTTCTATACAATAACAAAATTATTTGAATTATTAATTGAAATATAATTTTGATATCATTAAAAATTCTTAATTGAGTTGATAATTTATTAATAAAATTAGTTTTTTGTTATGAAATTAGTAAATTTAGGGGATAGAATATAATTTCTAAAATTATAGGAGGTAATTCATATTTTAAGCAAATTTTAAGAGATTATTCATAATTTACCCTAATAAATATCCAAAATTGAAGACCCTCTTTATCTTTTCGTAGAAAATAGTCCTAATGTGAACATATTTATACATGTACAATCACACAATTTTTTTAGGATTTCAATCTTACTATTAAAAGCTAAGTTTTAAATGGATCAAAGTGTTGTAAGGTCCTATTGTGGAAATATGCCCCTAGACAAGTAACATTAGGAGGCAATGATGATAATCTCTAGTTTTAATGTATATAATGTCTAAGTTAGTGGAGGATTTGGTTGGGGCCTCCAAATTGGACTCTTACGCAACTTCACCAACTTTCCTTTGACAAAAAAACATTGTTCTAAAAAAAGGACAAAATAAAATACAAATATAGTTGCCTTTAGACTTTGCCGCGTTCCCCGCTACCAATACTCCTCATTATGTATCTGGTTTTATGATGGATTTTTACAGTTCCAAATTTATAATGGAATAGAAAATTCACATGACTTGATAAAATTTTACATAATTTATTGGTGGGGTTAACTTTTAAATTTTTGAGTTCATCTATTTATTCAATCCCGTAACTCGTTTCTCCGTTCTTACAAAAAAGAAAAAAAAAATTGTATTTTTTTTTGTGATTATGTAGGGTATCTTGAGCTAGCTTACGCGCATCAGACTGAATCCCTATATCTTGAACAAACTTTCTGAAACAGAACTTATGTTTTGTAGTCTGTGACCCCATGATATGTATTTGCTGGCTAGGGGATTTGAACCTGAGACCGGGAAGGAAATAAATCTCCAAGCCTAAGGTGTTCTTGTATGCTATTGTATGGTACTTACCCCAAAAAAAGGCTAATTGTATGGGATCTAAGTTAAGAGTTGTTTTCTGCCAAATTCTATTGTACTTGGTGCTTGTTATATAAAGAGAAAATCAGGAAGTCTATGGTACCTAAATTGTACTCAGAAAAATGAATTTCAAATTTATAGTGCATAGTTGAAGTTGATGTTGTGGAGTCACACATTAAAATCTTTAGCGTTGACGATAAATTTCAATTTTTTTTTAATTTTGTTTTTTTTGTTTTTGGGAATGGTAGTATTACTTGAGAAAATTGTGTACATAGCCTTTATATGAAGATTTTATATGGCCTATTTTACATTAATTAATTAGAAAATTTACTTTAATCACAAGAATAATTAAAATATTTTTGTAAAGCAACTCGTGAGTTACATAAACATTCATTAGCATGTGAGGATGGTGCAGAAAAGAAACTAACAGCCCAAAATGGAAAAAGACAAAATGTGCTTGTTTTTTTTCTTTTTTTTTAAAAATATATTTTCTTCTCTTATAATAGAGCTAAACAATGCCAAAGTTTTGGACTGAACATGGATTAAATCATGAGATAATTGAATTTTCCAATTAATCTTGTGTTTTCACACACACGCGCGCGCGCACACACACACAGAGGGTAATAACTAGCAACAATACAATCCTGATTACATTAAGCTTACCAAGAGCAATGAAGCAGACAAATTTTCTCCACTAGGGAGATTACAAAAGGATGAAGAACATATAATAAACTTCTTTCCACATCTAAGAAAGGAAGAAAATTCATCGGCTTCACCACGACTTCCAAGTTAAATCCCTTTTTATTAGCAAACATCGCAAATTATTAACGCTCATCACTCAGCAAGTGCTCCGTAACAAACCGCCCCCTATATTGAGAATTTTTTGTTACTGAGCACAAGCTTGGATAAGCCCTCCTAAACTTAATTTCAGCATCACTACTAATAAAATTCTTTTATCAAAAGCTTATGAAGCAAAGGTCATGACTAACTGACTAGTCATGAGCCATTTCGTCTTCAGACCCAGTAATGCATTCCTTCTCATCTTCAAACCCTTCAAGAGAAGGGTGTGGAGAGTGACCTTTCCCAAAAGACCTTATGTGATCCTTGAGTGATCTTTTGTGTTTGAAATCGGAACCACAAGTGCAATACCATAGCTTCCCACAATTCTTCTCATGTGTCCTCCAATCCCCTTTGACTGCAAATGTTTTCCCACATTTCCGGCACATAAATGGCTTTGAACCATGCTTTCTTTTGTAGTGTGTTTGGAGTGTCCTAAAATCTTTCAATGGCTTCGCTCGAGGATGGTTTATGTTGTTCTTGCAGCCTTGGGCACAACAGTAGCATGGTAACCTTAGCATTGCTGCCGGTTGTGTTCCTCTAAGCGACTCCGGTCCTTTTCTATATTCGGATCCATGTCCCCACATATGCATCTGCACCGAACACAGGGTTAGGGGTTTCTCGTTATAAATAAAAAAAAAGAAAAAAAAGAAGGAAATATGAATACTTCTATTAGTTTTAGAGGTATAAAATTATGTTTAATAAGATCGTGTATAACTTCAATTGACAAGAGTTGGCAATAATATTCATGGTGTTTGATTAGCTTTTCTTTAATTCAAGAATTGTATTCATCATGGTTTTAAGGCTTCGTTTGACAATTACATATTTTAATCAAAAAGTCAAAAAATTACTATAAGTTATCACATCAATCTTTTTACTTTTCTGCATATTTTTTCTTAAAAAATTAAAAAAATTACTAAAATAGTTTGTTTTCAAACAAGGCCTAAATAACATAAAAATACGTATCAACAACAGTATAATATATTCGTTAATATATCATTGAATATCAATATCAAAAGTCTAAAATCTCAATTCTCAATAGGTGTCGACCGATACCTAGAATTCTGTTTGAGATAAACTTATGCTTCAAGGTCACCAACTTATGTGTATGTATGTGTGATATATATTTCACTCTCAAGAAACAATGATGCACATTTTTCATAAATGTTTTCACTGCTTTACATTATGAGAAAGCCGGTGGGGGGGGGGGGGGGGTAGAAAAGATGGCTAAATGTGGGCTCTTATACTTTATGATGATTTGTGGGCTCTTATACTTTATGATGATTTTTATCACATCTTTTTATATATTTGCTTTAGTTAGCCACTGTCATTGTAATTTTTTTTGTGAGTTTTTTTTATTTATTTTTTTCTTTTTTGATGGATATGAAAAAAAGGGTTAAGGTAGTGTTGAATTTTCTGATGGTTAAGTTAAAATTGAATCAGAAGTCAAAATTTATAGACTGAAACTTGCAATTTCTTACACAATATTGAAGGAACATATTGAAAAAACAGTACTTGGAAAAGAATAAAGACGACAAAGACAACTATACATTTAGAGTCATGACAAAAATTTATAACAAGTTATGACTTCTAAAACTCAAACTTGAAGTTTTGTTTGAAGATTCCAAGTCTGCATCATCTTCATTGAAACAAGTTATTATTACAATGTGAATTTCCATGCAAAGTTTTGACTTATGTGCCTAAAGTGGTGAATTGTTCAATGGATTTGTTGTTTGTTCATCCCCTTTTCAAAGCCTAATCTTATGGTGGTTTGCGAATCATTATCGCTATGTGGAAAAAAATAAAGAAAAGAAAAGAATTTATAAGACAATTTTATATGCTATTTTGTGGTCACCGTGGAAAATTTGATTTTCAACAATTTTTAGAAAAGAAAAAAAGAAAAAAGAAAAAGAAGCATGATTTAGTTGATTTTATTGAGGTGAGAGAGAGTAGCATTTTGGGTAAAAATAGCTAATTAATGATATCAATTTCTACTTACCCTGTGAATGATTTTTTTTAGATGTATTGAAGGAATTCAATGATTGAATTTGCAAAAAACTTAAAAAGAGGAAAACCTGAAGTTTGCTTATAATGGTTGATTTTTTTATTTTTTTTTGATTTGATGAAGTAATAGATTTTGTATGGTTTTGGATAATTTACAACAAACCCTAATAAAATTATTTCTTTTGAGCATCACAAGTTTGATCAAGAAAACCTCATGAGACTAACCTGCATGTTGTTGTACCTATTGAAGGTCTTGCTACATATAGAACAAGCAAACTGCATCGGCCCTATGAGGATCTGCGCCGGTGTTGGGATCCAAAATCTACTCTCCGCATTAAAATTGTCGCCACTAAATCTTTTCTCTTTGTTCTCTTCATCCTTGCATTTGAATGACTTGGTCTCGACATCGGACTCACCAGTGTTAGGCAATCCTATGTGCAGGGCCACCTTAACTTTCTCAAACTTTTCGGATTTAATCCCAAAACCCTCCTTTTCCACTTCTTCCTTCAATGGCCTCGCCTCGGTTAGCCTGCTCAGAAGAGGCAGGCATTGGATCGTTTCAAGGCCAATATCGTCCTCCTCTTGTCTTTGTTGTTGTTGTTGATGATGGTAAAAGAGAGGTAGTTTGAGGAAGCTCATGGTGTTTGAGAAGTGAACTTGTTCAGTTAAAATGGAAGATGAAGATGAAGAAGAAGAGGGTGGTGATGAAGATGGTTTGAGCCATTCAATGAAGGTTGGAGCTTCATGGTAGCTCCTTATACTCATGTTAATGAGTATAACAACCCTAGCTATAAGTCTCTCCTCCTCATATGTGGTTTATATTTTCAGGGCTTTATGTGGGAAAGCTTTGCAAGTAATGGTTGATTTTGTAAAAGTTGTTTGGTTTGTCTTTGGGAACCTTTTTCTTGGCCATCTTCCTCCTTTTTCTCTTCTTGGACTTTAATGAGAGAGATTGGAGGAGAGAGAGATTAGTGGTGGGGGTTAGGAAAATGACATGCAAAATTGAGACTCAATAGTAGAAAAGAGAATCCTAGAATGAGTAGTCAAGACATAATTAAGTCTTGTTTTGGTTAACTATGTAAGTGTATTTTTTTGTGTAAGTATATTTATTTGAATCATATTAATCAATATTTCCTTTCTACTTTTTTATATATTTTTTTTATAAAAAATTAAAAAAATACACTTATTTAGAATATTACAAACCAACCGTTAGTGTTAATAGCTTTGGCTATTGATTAATTTTTTTATTTTTTCATATATTGTGATGTATGTTGTAGTAGCTAATTAGTCCATACCTAAAAAGTACAACATACAAAGAAAAAAAATTCAAATTATGACTTAGAAAAGAATTTAGTTTATGCATAATATATATATATATATATTTATGCAAGTATGTAATGTTCAACCAGGTATAATATTTTATAGGAAAAAGTGGTTCTCCATCTATTCAATATAAGCTGCTAATTATTTCTTTCTTCCATAAATTAAATGAAACTAATTAAGGAATTCAGGGTGAACTCACTATTTTGGGGGTTTTTAGGTGAGATCTCAAATTGAGACTTTTTACATTTAAATATTAATTTATGAAGATTATTATTTACCACCAAATGAATTTTACAATTTTTTATTTTATTTTATTTTAATCTTTTACATTTAAATATATTTATTAAAAAAAAGTACTGTTATCACTCCTCACTTTTTGTAATTTTTTTTTTTTCTTTTGACCCCATCTTTCAATAATTTTTTAAATAATTCTATCCTAATATAAAATTCCAACACCTTCCATACCACTCTAGCCATCACCTCTCTTGCTACCATCACCACCACATCCGGTGACTACCCACAACCTTTACCTGCAACCCCCAGCCGCTCATTAGGGCACTACAACATATAAGAATTTTAAAAATCAAATATTTTGGTCTTTAAAAGTAAAAATTTTATTGCAAAAGACATTTAAAGACTAATTTTCATCGTCATGAGTATAATCGTTAAAAAGTCATCTTGAAAAGTTAAAAATAAAGTTTTTAGCAATAAAATTTTTAAAATGTCACTAATAAATAAACTTTTAGGAAAAAAATAATTTAGTCTTAAAATGGTTTATTTTTTGAGACAAAAAATTTGATCACACAAAGATAATAATTCATTACTAATGTACAATTTTTGTTATTAAAAATATAATAACGACACTTTTCGTAATAAAAATATTTAATTTATAAAAAATAATTTTATCCCTAAATTTTAATTTTTAAAATCTTAATTATTTTATAGTGGGGGTTTTAATTGTAAAAGTAAAAAAGTTGCTCATTTGGTGAATGCATTTGCCCAAAACAAGCCAACAACCCCATCTTTGTAGCTTTTTCTCCTCAATTTATGTAGCAAATGGGATGTTGATATTTTTGCCACTTTGCCCACAGCAATTGGTCATTTTATATGATAATGCATTTTTATGTGAAGCGTCAATTAGTAATTTTTTATTATTAAAAAAAAAAAAAATCTAGTAATTGCTAAATAAGCTTGCGTAAAATCTAGTAGTTGACTCATTTTTATTTTTATGATTCAAAACATTCATCTTATAAGATTTATTTAAAAAAATAAAAAATTATCTGTGTTAAAAAATTAAGTTAATTTAATATCGGTAGTCACACAATCAAATCACATTTGTCTTAAATAAAATGGAGACTTACGTGTCCGTCTTAATAGGTGCACTTATTGTCCAGTAAGTCTTGTGATAATTAATGGCATTTTTCATTAAACATTACTAGTATACCACTCATGCTATACACGAAATAAAATAATATATTATTTAATAAAAATATGATAATTATATTTAATTTTTTTATATTTTGTAAAATAAAAATTAAATGGAAACTAGCCAATTGAGATTTTCTTAATTGTTTAAAATTAAGAAAATTAAAAAACTTAGTATGACCATGATGAAGACTACCGAAAATCATAAGGTTTCTAAAGAAAAATCAGTTTCTTTATTGATTGAATGAATTGAATACAAACAGCTCAAGATATTATATATAGTAGTGCTCTAACCAACTCACTAACAAACAACTCTAACTAACTATCTAACAAACTCTACAACTATTATAGATATTATTTTGAGAACCACCATTGAAACATGACTGTGATATATGAGATATCAATGCTGACTTCTCCTTTAGCTGTGACAATTGAGATTGTGTGTTAGGCTTCAGCTGTAGCTCTAACTAGTTTAGCTTAGATTCAGTTAGAATCTTATCAACCCCTGCAAGCTGATGAGGCAAGGCAGCACAGGAAGCTTGTCCTTCAAATAATGAAAACGAGAGGTAGGAAGAGGTTTGGTAAAGATGTCTGCCATCTGATCTGTGGTAGGCACATATTTCAAATCAATAAGTTTGGCAACAACCTTATCTCGAATAAAGTGGCAATCGCTTTCGATATGCTTAGAACGAGAGTGAAAAACAGGATTAGAAGCCAAGGCCATAGCAGAGAGGTTGTCACATCAAAGCTCAAGAATGGAAGAAGAATTGATATGCATGTCTTTAAGTAACTGCTGCAACCAAGTTAATTCTACAATGGCATTAGCCAAGGCCCTGTACTCAGCCGTAGTGGAAGATCTAGAAACAATGGATTGTTTCTTAGCACTCCATGAAATCAGATTTGGACCCAAATAGACACAATATCCAGAAGTGGATCTTCTATCAAGACTATCTCTAGCCTAGTTTGAATCAGAAAAAGCATGGAGAGAAAATAGACTAGAAGTAAATTGAAGACCATGATGAAGACTACCTTTCACATATCGCAACAGTCTTTTTACTATTTCAAAATCAGCATTAGTAGGAAGATGCATATGTTGGCATGCCTAATTCACAGCTAAGGCTAAGTCAGGCCTAGTAATGGTGAGATACTGCAAGCCACCAACAAGGCTCCTATACAGAGAAGGGTTGGAAAAATGGAAGATCATCTGAAGAAGAAGTAGAAGCTTTGATAGCTTAAGGGGTAGAGCAAGGTTTGCAATCAGTCAAACCAGCCTTGTGAAGGAGTTCAGTTGCATACTTAGCTTGGGATAAGAAATAACCATGAGGCAAGGTTTGAACAAAGATCCCCAAGAAATAGGACACAGTACCTAGTTTCTTCATAGAGAACACAGTATGCATGTGTTGAATAAACTGAGTAAGAAAAGAGGGATCACTGCCAGTGACTAAGATATCATCCACATAGATTACAAGAATGAGAAGACTTGTGCAAGTATGTTGAACAAAGAGAAAAGAGTCTGAATGGCTATTAACAAAGTCTTGATAGAGCATAAACTTAGAGAAAATAGAATATCAAGCGCGAGGAGCTTGTTTAAGTCCATATAAGGCTTTCTTGAGCCTGCACACTTGATGAGAAGATTGAACAAAACCTGAGGCTTGCAGCATATTGTAGCTCACCTTTTTCGCGCCTCCCTGTCGGGAGTTCGAAATATAAGCCTTACAATTCAAACTCTTGCGGTTCTGAATCTAATCTCATAAGTGTAAGGTGAAATTGATAAACACTAAAGAGTCCAAATCCGGTAAATCTTTTGAAAAGATCAATTTTGAATAACAAATGCCAAAAATAGACTGCTTTGCTAGATACAGAGTCGTCACCTAAATATTTTGAAAAATTTAGAAAACTCATACCTTGTGTCAAAGGCCATGTGTTTGTCATCACCAAGATTATCTCAGCTCGGGAACTAAAGTATGAGAGAGAAAGGTCATGAATTGAGCACCCCCGCTCGCCCGATCAAAGATCGGCCTTTACTAATCATGATATGAATCTTATGTACATTATATGCTATTGTTCTGGTTTATTTAGGCTAGCATTTATTACGTGATGTGCACACACACAAGTATAGACTAAAATTGCAAGAATTAGAATATCTCGAATCATGTTTGTTTTGCAAAATTGTTTCAAAATATGGTCCACTTGAAAAGTGATCACATATAAACATTGCTCAAATTATTCTAATTTAAGTAATAAGCCTTCATCCACAAGTATTCAAGCAGTTTATCAATTAAGCATTTAGCCTTATGGCAAGCATGTTAGACATGGAAACATTCACACATATGTGATTATGATAAAGTAAATAAAAGCTTACTTACACTACGACAAAAATAGTTTTTAGAGACGAAAACTAATGACGAAAATAAATTTTATCACAAAAATGCGTATCTTTTAATGACGAAAATAATATTTCGTCTCCAAATGTACCATTTTTAGAGACAAAAATAAAATTTCTTCACCAATCTAAATCATAATAAAAAAATTAGGTGACGAAATTATTTTTGTCATTATTTATAATTTTTTTGTCACTGAAGATTTTCCCGCTAATTTTTTTAGTGGGTGCCAAAATTTGAGACTTTTGGTGATGAAAAAATTGTTCACCAATTATAAAATTATTAATGACGAATATATTTTTGTCACTAATAATTTTTAATATTTTAATATTATTTAGTGACAAAACTATTTTTGTGGCCAATATTTTTATCTTTGGTGAAGAAATAATTTTGTCATCAATAAATAATTTAGTCGCTAAATATTTTCGGGGGGAAATAAAAATGTATTGGTGCCTATAGAAGCAGATAGAAAGCAATCGGTTCTTCTTCTTCTCAAACACACACAATAATTTCTCCATCAAACCTGATTTCACACACACACACACACACACACATACACACACACCTTATACTTATTCATACACAGAGTTTCCTCACCGCCGCTGCTACCATTTCATTGACTCACCGCTTTCGTTGGTTTCTCTTTCCCTTGCTGCTGATCGTTAGCCCCTTCTTTCCTCACCACCACTACTATGCCGATCGGCTCACCACCACTGCTGTTAGTCTCTCTTTCTCTCTCTCTCTCGATGCTCCCCCTGTCTAATATTTTCTTTCTTTGATGTATATGCTCTGTATACATATAATATATATATATATATAACTTCAGCAGCCGATTTCACTACTTCTCAATTTCTTTTTTTTTTTTTTAGTTGATCCCCACCTTTCATTCCTCAGTTTCCCTCTCACTGGTTGTAGATTTTTTTACATATAATATATATGTATACAACCTGTGATTTTTCTATTGTTGCTTCTTTTGCCATACAATTATTCTTCAATCCCACTCAGCCTTTTGATAGTGGTAGTTCATTACATGTATTAGAGGCCATGCCTCTTTGGTCTTTGTTGTAGTAGTAATAGTAGTAGTAATTTTATCAACTATGAATGGTTTGAACCATTTTGCATAATTCTTGTGACTAGTGTTTGATGTTTATTTTATACCCACATTGTTTGCGAAGTACTTGTATTGAAAATAAAAATGTGTTGCAATGTCAAATATTATTAAGGATGAAGTGAAGTCGTATGTCTAACACCAAATGGTTTGAAGCAAGATTGTAGAACTCAATTCAACAAGTGGTAACAGAATTATATAATTATGGTTTAAATCGTGGGATTGCCATAATGAGGAAGGGAATTATATAATCATGGTTTAAATCATGGGATCATCACAATGAGGAAGGGATTATTCATGTACACGCCCCTCTAAAGATAAGTCCACATAATTTAATGTCAAATGCCATAAAAGAAATATTTTGCCCTAATTAATTTTAGGTAAGATGGCTTTGTATGAAGATTGGCATATTAGTCATACTCTTAATCATTAACTATTAAAGGAGGATATATATCATATGCAAATTATGTCATTTGTAAATTTGATTATAAAAAATAACATAACTCAATACTATAAGGATCGTAACTTAAAAGAAAAAGAAGAAGTTATAATTAAACATCATATGAGGTATAACTAAGAACTTTTGTTAGAATGTTATGTTCAGAAGTGGCTGTCATTTTTGGTTTTTTTTTTTTATGGGATTTCTGTTCTGGTTAGAAGGGGCCTAGGTTAGTAGGTGCAACATCAGTAGCCTTCAGTGTAGGAGTTCTGCTGCTAGAGTATTTTGGTGTTATAATGGTGGAGTATTTTGCTTTTGTATTGCAGTAGGAATGTGTCACGACCCAAACCCACCCATGTAAGTTTAGCATCGTAACCGGCCAGTAATCCGTGGATTACCAAAGGCCATTTAACAGATAAGCACAAAATAAGGGGCTGCAGAAGCAAGTATACAAAATAGACAAGGTCCAATGAGCTGTGATAACATACATGAGACAGAAGATTTCAAAACTTGCATATACATAAGCATGTCGGTTGAAGGATATCAATATTTACAAAAATGTAATTCCCAGGACTCGACTTTACAAAACAGACAGAGACTAGCATAAGTACAAAAACAGCCATGTAACTAGACTTCGATCAGAACCTCCTCGGAAGGCACAACGGCTGGCTGACAAAAATAGAAATGAAGGTCGTCAACTTTGGCCCTGATCACGCGCCGGCTCATCTACATACATAATATAAACTATGAGTGAAAGCTCAGTGAACAATAATAGAGTAAAGGGGTTTCAATGAATAAGTCCGTACAGATTCAGAAATCATAATTCAGTTTCGTATCAAATTCATAATTTGTCCAGATCATATACAGAAATCATGTGGTACACTTAAGTATACGTGATACATCCATTAGCATTAACAGAGCAGATACAAAACAGATGCAGACACGTAAGGGTTACGAATAACCAGTTCCATAAAGAAACCTCCGGATCCAGGTAACAAAGAATAAACACGCTGAGCTCCATGATGGAGCCTCCGGTACGGGTAACAGAGTACAGACATATTAAGTTTCGTGATGGAACCTCCGATACTGGGTAACAGCTAACAGATATCACATGATGCTAAGGATGTCACGAATACATATCAGAAATTGGACAATCATTCATTGTACAGAACACATCATTTCAGAAGACAAATCTTAATTCATCACACAGAAAATAAATAAAGTTGAACATAGCTTCACTATGTTATTACTCACAGTTGGCCTTGAGACAGATAGACAGAACAGATTGGTCAAAAACCGTCTTTACATTGGGGGGGTTTGTTTTTGATGATGAATGGTTATACAATGGCGATTCCTTATGAGCTAATTGTCTACACTTTTTTTTTGGTGTAGCTTTTGTACATGGGGTCGTGGAAAACTTAGTTTCCGTGGGTATGTATCCTTTGGATTGTTTATTTTTATTCATGTTCCATGTACTGCCATTTTTTCTTTCTTCTTCTTTCTTGATCTATCGAAGTTTTTTTTTTGGTATGCCTCTAGGCATTTTTTTTTCTTTCACTTTCATGTATTCGGTCATCCTCGACATCCTTATACATCACATATCATATGTAGTTATGTGTGGTTATTTTGTGGTGTATTATGCAATGTATGCACGCGACGTGACCTACATAACACATAACAGACACACACTTAAAACACACGTTCTAATTGTACATAACTTACTTCGTTTGCTCCTAGTGTGTTTCTAACCTTTAATCCCCGTTATGGAATCTTAAACATGGTCTAAGAATGCCTAGGATGGAATGAGGATGCAAAAATGCATTGGAAAACATTTCTTGAAACTTGCTGAAAATAAGGTCCATGTTCGAGCTTGGCTTTCCCTGCTTGAGTGGACATGCAGACAATGAATCTCCGCTCGAGCATGACTTTCCCCGCTTGAGCGAACTGCAAACTAGAAAAAAAGTACTGGTTACATGTTTTTCACGCTCGACCTCCGCTCGAGCGTGAGACTCAGATTCTTGTTCGAGCGTAGATTCCCTCGCTCGAGCGGATTGCAAAACACAAGAACTTCTGAGTATATGCATTTCACGTTCGAGCGTAAACCTCGACGCTCAAGTGGAGGTGCATGTACTCAGATTTCATGCTCGAGCGTAAAGTTCTACGCTCGAGCGTGGATCAAATTTCTGAGAATTCCAGATTTGATCACCAAGCTCAAATTCAACCCCAAATGTATGAAACTCAATTTTCTGGACCCAAAACTTTGGAAAACACTTAGAGACTCATAAAACAACATGTTTAAAGCATCATAACAAGAAATCATGGCCCAAAAGTATGCCAATTGTGCAACATTCAACTTGAAACTTGAAATTAATTCATGTACATGACTTCTATGCAATTCTTTGAACTCAAGTCTTCCGAAACATGACCAAATGCAATGTTCAACCCAAAAACATGATCAACTATGACAATATGACATGGAACATGAAGAATTTCTAAAACAAAGCTTGGATTATGACATGCATGCAAGGATTCCTTAGAAAGACAACCTCAAATGCTATGAATTATACATGCATGTATGTATTGAGCTTCAATTCTCCAATCTTGGCTTAGCTGACCACCTAACTTTCTTGAGTTCATTTACTTAATGGCTTAAATACAAAGTTTAAGAGTATAGTTCTTACCTAAGGTTGATTTCAAGTGTGATCTTAACCCAAAGCTTCAAATTATCTTCAATCTTCTAGCCAATTTCCCCTTGTGAAATCAATTCTTGAACCTAGGACCCAAATCCCTCAAATCTCTCTCATTCTCACATTGAGCACCAAGTTGAGGAAGAAATGAATTGAAAAAAGCAACTTAGTGGGGTCAAAATGGCCTTAGGTAGTAATTGATCAAAAATAAACAAATGGCATTATTTTAATCAAATTTAATCATTCTGAACCGAATTTTAATTAAACCTACCATAAAATTCTATAAATCCTAATTAGCACATAAATCAAGTCAATTTCTGATTCGGACGCCGATAAGGCTTTCAATTCGCAAACCAAAACTAAAACGTGAACAGATCTTCCTACGCCTAACAGGTATAAACACAATAATGCAACACACACATGCATTTTAATTCAGAATTTCTCTTTAATTACTAATTAGGCATACTTAATCATGGATTAACGTTAATCAGAGGTTGGGGTTGTTACAGAATGGTGTTAGAATGGTGGTGTTAGAATGTTAAAATCAATAATGACCATTTTTATTAGTTTTTATTCCTTACTTGCATATAATCTTAGAACTTGTATAAGAATTTTCATTAAAGATCTGAACATATATTTGGTGAAGTTCTTATTGAATTTTTCAATTTAATTAGTTCATAAATACACAAGTCTACATTATACTATATTGTTCCTAATCTTTCATTTGTGATTAGACATGGATAAAAGTTGGATTGCCCTAGGTAGGACGTCTGATGGAAGGATAAGTAAACCATATAATGATGGGATCAAGTTATTTCTTCAATTTGCAATGGGGGTTATAGACCAGAATGGTAATCTATTGTGCCCATGTATAAAGTGTATGAATGTTTATAGACAAAATCTTCAAAATGTGGAAATTCATTTGCTCCAATATGGGATTATGCAAACTTACACTATATGGCACCAGCACGGGAAACCCCGTGTTTCAAACGAGGCCTACCATGATGATGAGATGCGACTTGATGGTGATGAAATTATAGGTGGTATTGAAGCCTTAGTGGAAGATCGAATAAGAGGGGAATCGACTAATACAACCCAAGGGGAGGAAGTGAGAACTTTTGATCAATTGTTGACTGCTTCCAAGCGTGAGTTGTGAAAACTTACGGAACTAGCACGGGACTCCCGGTTTGAAAACTAAGTCGAAAAATGCATTTTTTCACACTTAAGCTTGAAAATAGGCCATCGGAGATCAAAATCGTGCAACAGCCTGGAGACGGCCCGGGGAACACCTCAAACACCTCGGGAGAGACCAATGTGAGTTGTGAAAACTTATGGAACTAGCACGGGACTCCCGGTTTGAAAACTAAGTAAAAAAATGCACGTTTTTCACACTTAAGCTTGAAAAGTAGGCCATCGGAGGCCAAAATTGTGCAACAACTGTGATACGTCCTGGGGAACACTTCAAACACCTCGGGAGAGACCAATGTAAGTTATGAAAACTTACGGAACTAGTACGGGACTCCCAGTTTGAAGACTAAGTCGAAAAATACATTTTTTCACACTTAAGCTTCAAAATAGGCCATTGGAGGCCAAAATCGTGCAACAGCCAGGAGACGGCTCGGGGAATACCTCAAACACCTCGGGAGGGACCAATGTGAGTTTTGGAAACTTACAGAACTAGCACGTGATTCCCAATTTAAAAACTAAGTCCAAAATTACACTTTTACACACTTAAGCTTCAAATAAGGGCACCAGAGGCGAAAATCGTACAACAGCCATGAGACGGCCCTGGGAACACGTCAAACACCTCGGGAGGGACCAATATGAGTTGTGGAAACTTACAGAACTAGCATGGGACTCCCGGTTTGAAAACTGAGTCAAAAATTGCACTTTTTCACACTTGAGCTTGAAAAGTAGGCCATCGGAGGCCAAAATCGTGCAACAACCACAAGACGGCCTGGAGAACATATCAAACACCTAGAGAGGGACCAATGTGAGTTGTGAAAATTTACAGAACTAGCACGGGACTCCTGGTTTGAAAACTAAGTCCAAAATTGCACTTTTTCACACTTAAGCTTGAAAATAGACCTTCGAGAGCCAAAATTGTGTAACAGCCATGGGACGGCCCGGGGAACACCTCAAACACGTCGGGAGGGACCAATGTAAGTTGTGAAAACTAACAGAACTTGCATTGGACTCCCGATTTGAAACCTAATTCGAAAAATGCATGTTAAATTGTATATTTTATGGATAAGATAATAATTGTCTAACTTGCATTTTTTTTTTTTTTTTTTGTGTTTCATTTTTTTGCAGATTCGAGATTTGATATGGACATGTTTGGTAATTTGGAGGGCAAATGGTAGCTCATTTTGTGTTTTTGTTCATATTACCTTATATGTATTTTCGTTGCGTTGTAAATTTTATATTTTTGTTGGTATTACAGGGCATGTTTGGTAATCCGCCCTTGATATTTTATTTTTGTTGATATTAGTAGACATGTTTTTTGTTGGATATTAGGAGATGTGCTTGGTAATTCGCATGTGGTTAATATTATATTTTTGTGGATATTAGGAGACATGTTTATAATCCGCATGCAATTCATATTGTATTTTTGTGGATAGTGCTGAAATTCGATTGTGATGTTTATGAAAATGAGCAGATTTTTGTATTTATTTGTAATAGATATTTCATTGAACAGGTTATTGAAATGTGCATGGAATTGTTACTGAAAAGAAAAAATTTCGGATGAAAATAGTATCCCCATTTTCAAAATTTTTAATTTTTATTTGTGATGAAATAAAAAATGTCGCTCTTAGTTTTCAAAAAGCATGACGAATAATTTTGTCACTAATGATATAATACGAAACTAATAATTTCGTCACATTTGCTAAATATTTCGTCGCTAAATTGAAATATTTGGTGACAATGTTTTTTGTCATTGAATAATTTTCTTTTTTGCTCATTTTAGAGACGATTTTTTTTTGTCACCTTAATCCATATCATTGGTAAGGAAAACTTTCGTTACTAAAATACATTTGGTGACGAAATATTTCGTTGCCAAAAACAATTAAAATAAAATATTATTTAGTTTTGGTGACAAAATTGATGTTTTAGAGGACAAAAAATTCATCATTTGGAGACGAAACATTTCGTCGCCAAAAATGAAAAATAGGCGACGAAATTGTTTTTCGTCACCACGTACTTTCAGCGACAACATATAAGCTACGAACGTGGTGACAAATTTTTTTCATCGCAGATCACTTTAGTGACAAAAATTTGATATTTGGAGACAAAATCAGTCTGTCACCAAAGGCCTTTTTTGTTGTAGTGCTAGTACTCCAAGCTAAAAAAGAAACAAAGTTAGAAAAATACACGATCCTAACTATGCAATATGACTAATGCAACACATGCGATATGCAATTACTAAGCTCGGCTACTTAACATGGCATATGAAACAATTTGATAACATGCGATCTAAGCACGTATTCAAAGAAGTAATTAAAACAACAATGTAGTTAGAGTGACGAACCGAGCCTCGGTGCATCCAATACAGATAGATGCAAGCATGAGGTATGCTCATTGAAACATGATGTCCCTAAACTAACCATCATAAGCTAGTAAATAAAAGGGAGAAAGACGTTGGGTTAAAAGATATACACATTATTACATTGCACTCTCACGAAGGAGAGCCTGAATAAATTAACTAATTAAAGCTAAGCTAATTATTGCAAAAAAAAATGAAATTAGTTAAATTACTTAACTAATTATTACAACAAATAAATTAATTAACTATTCTAATTAACTAACTAATTACAAAACGAAATTGAATAATTAATTAACTAATAAATTAATTGCAACACTTTACAAAATTAACTAGTTACAACTAATTAATTACAACACGATTAGTTTACAACTATGATAATTATAACACTAACGAAACGATTAATTACATTCGACAAAATGCATAAGTAAAGATGGATGAAGGTTGCATGCACAACGCCTGAGAGTTACTCTTTCTGCTTAAGCCGACTCTGTTTCATCTTCAGTCTCTACCTCTGTTTTCTGTAAAACTACACTGCTGGCCACACTCTAAGGGCCAACCGTGCATCATTGATGGCCAGCTGGGTATATAGATGGCTGGCTGTGCCTCAATTTGGTGCAAAACTCTGTTTTTGTGTTCTAAGGTGAACTAGTGCAGACAAAGTGTCCTCAAGCTCTGTTTGTTTTTTTTTTTTCCTTCTATGTCATGGGAAGGCCTTGAGAGAATGTTGAAATTTATTCCAAAGCCATCAATGAGAAAAATGATTGCTTGATGGTCTCAGATGCAATTTTGGAGAAAAGTCAATAAAATGCAAAGAATAAAACCACACCTCCCTTTTGTCATAGTTTGAACTCAAAAAGGGAGGTTGCAACACTTCAAGAATCATCAAAATGCTATGGATTAGCATGTGACGACTCTTGACTCAAGGAACTTGGCATAATGTCCGGCTAAGTTAAAGCAATTTAAGCCATTTTCTTTATGTTTGTTGATCCAAGTTTTAAGCCAGTTTTATTAAGTCTTGACATTCTTTAATCCGTTTGTCCATGGTGATGTTAAAGTCCTCTAAATAAGAAATAATGTCAAACGAGAGGTTCTTCTTAAGCATGAGAGAAAGACTATACCGTTGGCAATGAATCTTCGAAAAGATTATGCCATTAAGTAGGAGTCTTTCTTACATGTCTTGAACAACCTCAATTGGTTGAAATAATTCTCAAGAATGAAAGAGATAGATGGTGGATTGTTTGGTAAAATTAGACTCTTAAACATGGAAATAAGTAAAGGAAAGCTTGGAACAACATGCAGCAAGTTATATATACTAACTTATGAGATAACAAATGAACTAAACAAAGCATGAACCAATTTAAAAGGCTTGGACAGCCCTAAAATAGCCCTTAACATATGAAAAACAGAGGCTAAACATGCATGAAAAGAGCTTAAAAAGCTAAACAATAAAGAGAAGAATGAAGGCTAGTAAACAAGAACAAGGAGGGATGGCTAACCTCTCCACTTTTGAAACTTCAAAACATGATTTATGACCATTTTAAAACTCTTAAAATCAGTGTAGACATCAAAGAAAAAGAGTGGAAAATGAATGGTTTGAGCTCTAGGTAAAGGTATAGAAAGAGCAAGCTTTCTCTACCCTTTTGGTAACTCTTCAAACACAATCTTAAACACTTCAAATAGACTCAAAGCAACACAAAACAGTAAGAATTATGTAGCAAATGAAAGAAATGAAGGTAAGAGAGAAGATAATAAGCTTGTACCTTTCAAGGGGTAAGCTTGTTGTTTGTGATCTAAACTTGGTTTCAACCCACTCCCAAGCTTGAATTATGCTTCTCCAAGATCAACCAAGGCTCTAAGGTGCTGAGACAAGGTTGTGTATGAAGTATAGAGATGACACAAGGAAGCTAGGTTAGCCAAAAGGTTGCTTGTAATGGAAGAAGGAGGAGGGAAGAGCTCTCAATGTGTATATAAGCTCTCTAAATTTTTGTTCAACCCTCAAAACAATCACACAGTTTTGTTTTTATAGAATTTGAGCTCAAAATGTGATAAATATCTTTAAAAATGGACAGCTGGCAGGCTCCCGCCTAGAATAGTGTTTTTTTAGACACCAAAGAGCCAACCGGCCATTTATAGCCACGGCTGACCATCACTGATGCACAACTGAGCTTTAATACCCTCCCCTGTTTTTGGTTCAAACTTAGCTCAAAGTGAAAAAAGGTCCAAAAATGAAACTCACAGGTTTAAACAAGGTAAATGTTAAAGATTTGAGGTCATTTCGAGAGCATGATTGAATCTAAATCGCTGTGAATTCAAAACACATAATTCAACTTTCATCATCGAGTGTATCGAACCAAGCGCCTAAGTCTTGCGAGCGGTCAAAAATAGGGTGTCTACACATATACACTTTTTCATCCAATGTACTATGAAGAAAGGCATTAGAAATGTCTAACTAGTGAATAGGCCAGTGAAAATGAAGAGCCAAACAAAAGAAGATGTGAATAGTAAGCTACTTAGCCACTGAGCTAAAGGTTTCATGAAAGTTAACTCCTTCCTTTTAGAGATATCCTTTGGCCACCAACCTGGCTTTATACCTGGCCACAGATCTATTAGAATTTTGCTTGATTCTATACACCGATTTACATCCAATAGTAGTTTTATAGGAAGAAAGAGGCACAAGATCCCAAGTGCCTTGTTGATGCGAGGCCTGAAACTCCTCTTTCATAGTAGTAAGCCATATAGGAGAAGCTAAAGCAGCCGTAATAATAGGAGGTTTAGAATGAATATAAGAAGAAGAAGATGTAGCAGTAAGATAAATTAGAGGTTTGGCTTTAGACCTAGTAAGCATGGGATGAACATTAGAAGGAGGCAAACTAGAAGTTGAAAGAAGATCAATAGAAATAAAGGTAATAGGAATAGCAGGAGGATGCGAAGAGAAACACAGAGGAGATGATGGTGAAGATTGAGGAATAAAAAAAAATGATGAAAATGAGAGTGTGAAGAATGAGAAGAAGTGGGAGAAGAAATAGAAGAACCAGAAGGAGAGGCAATGGAAAACATAGAGGAAATAGAAGAAGGCCGGAAAAATTGATGAATATGAGGCAAAAAGAGAGGATGAGAAGAAGAAAATGGAACAGAAAAAGCATAAACAAAGCAAGTTTTATTGAAGATAACATGTCTAGAGACATATAATTTTCCACTGAGGGGATCTAAGCATCTATAGCCTTTAACAGTAGAATGATATCCTAAAAAGACACATGATATAGACTTAGGTTGAAGTTTGTGAGTAATGTAAGGTTTTAACCAAGGAAAACGCTGACAACCAAAGACCTTGTGGAAAGAAAAATCTAAAAGAGTTTTAAAAAGAACCTGAAATGGATATTGATTAGAAAGAACAAAACTAGGCATTCTATTGATTAAAAGACTGCGGTAGTCACATCATCAAACCAATACTTTAAGGGAAGAAAAGATTGGTAAAGAAGAGTGATGGCAGTTTCAATGATATGGCGATGCTTCCTCTCAACAACTCCATTCTGAGCTTGGGTATAAGGACAACTTGTTTGATGAATAATGCCATGGGAAGAGAAAAGAGAAACAACTTTCTTGTTTACAAATTCAGTACCTTCATCAGTTCTTAAAATTTTAAGAAAAGTATGAAACCGATTTTTGGCATAGGCTTTAAACTCAAGAAATTTTTCATAGACTTCACTTTTAGAATGCAAGGGATAGATCCAAGTGAATCTACTACAATCATTAACAAACAAAACATAAAATCGAAATGGAGCATTATCAACAGTAAAAGGCCCCCATACATCAGCATGAATAAGAGAAAAGGGACTATCAATAAAAGAACAAGACAATTTGAAAGGAAGTCTATGACTCTTAGACACATAGCAATCAGTGTAGGATATGGCTTTATTAAAACTCTTTTTATTTGGAAGATGTGTTGCCAAGTGCTGTAGCTTGACAACTAAGAGATGACCCAATCTTTGATGCCAAAGCAAATCAAAGATTAGAATAGTGAGAGCAGTGAAAGACTGAAAAGCATGTAGTTGCTTGGGAAATATTAAAGATGAAGGGGACAACTGATAAAGGCCATTGATATTTGAGCCTTTATGCAGGACCTATTTCGTGTGTTTGTCCTGAATGACAAAAGAATTAGAATAAAAAATAACAAGACAATTATGGTCCTTGGTTAATTGATGAACAGATAAGAGATTGAAGGATATAGAAGGAACATGCAAAAGATTGGAAAGATGGAAAGAAAACTAAGGTGTTGGAAGGATACCATTGCCAATATATAGAATGGGCAAAATTGAGCCATTGCCAACTTGAACTTGATCTGAGCCCTGATAAGCTTGATATTGTTGAAAATTGGTCAAATCATATGTGGGATGATTCGTGGCTGCTGAATCAATATACTAAAGAGGTACATTGGAGTCTGATGAAGAAGAAGGCACTGCAGCAGCATAGGCTTTTGGAGTAGTAGCGAAAGTAGACTGATAATTTAAATCAAGTCTATACCAACAATCTAAAGCAAGATGACCTGATTTGCCATAGATTTGACAAACAGATGAAGAAGTACCACAATAATCTGATCTGGATCGATTGTTAGAGAATCGATTAGATCTGTTTCCACGAAAATTATGGTATCGACCTCTTCTACCTTCTCTATGCTGAGATCTATCTTTGAAATTATTGAAATTATTGCAATTATTTGATCCAAAATTAAAGTGTTGTGCATCAAAACCAAAACTAGAAGGGGAACCTTTGGTTGTTGAATAAGCAACATGCAAATCATGGTTAGAGGAATGCTTGATCTTGTTTTCCACATGGATTCTTCGGAGCCAAGTAGGGAACACAATTCTTCCATAGACACATCATTAGATCAAGTACGAATTGATGTTTTGAATGCATCATATTCATCTAATAAGCCATTTGATGTGAGAAGAATTAAATCTTCATCATCAACTTTTGCACCAGACAAAGTTAACTGATCTGAGACTTCTTTGATCTGTGAAAGATAACTTTCAATTGAAGAAGATTGCTTTTGAATTGTGTGAAGTTTATTCTTCAATTGATGAATGTGAGACTTGGAGACAGAAGTAAATCTCTTTTCAAGTGTTTACCAAACTTGCGAGCTAGTTTGAAGATGAAGAACAGATGAATATACTGAAGAAGAAAGTGTTACAGTTAAACAAGTGAGAAGATTGGCATCAATTATTTTCCATTGAGTATGCGCAGGATTTGATACTGTCTTTCCAGAGACATTAGTAATTTCTAATAGAGGACAAGGTATTGCTCCAGTCACATTGCCAAGAAAACCAGTAGCTCGAAGAATATTATGGAGTTGATTTCTCCAGATAAGGAAATTGCTAGAATCAAGTTTGACTGTAACAAGAGAACCAAAATTCAATATAAGAGAATTGAGACTGGAAGGTAAATAAGCATGATCTGCCATGGATGGACCAACATACGATGAAGAAAACGTAAATCCGCTTCTTTATTAATTGCATGAATTGAATACAAACAGCTCAAGATATTATATACAGTAGTGCTCTAACCAACTCACTAACAAACAATTCTAACTAACTATCTAGCAAACTCTACAAGTAGTACAGATATTATTTTGAGAACCACTAGTGAAACATGACTGTGATATATGACATATCAATGCTGACTTCTCCTTTGGTTGTGACAACTGAGATTATGTGTTAGGCCTCAGCTGTGGCTCTAACTGGTTTAGCTTAGATTCAATTAGAATCTTATCAGTTTCTTACTAAAAATCTCATTTTGCTTATATAAATGGGAGTATAAGATTCATTTTATGTAAGTGAAACAATTCACCTTTTCCTTCTTTTCTCGATATAGGATTATAAAATAAAAGTTAAATTGAACGACGGAGATTGCTTGTTTAAAAGTTAACAATTGTTTAGGCAGAAAGTTTATTTCGAATTAAACAATCTTAGCCATTTAATATTTAATTAGGTCAATCTTTAATTTATTTCGAATCAAACAAATTTAATCAATTTATTTTGATAAAACCGCTAAAACCGCAGTTAAATTAGTGAATCAGTTAAACCAAAAACAGTTCACCCTATCGACTAGGTCAAATGACCAACCAACTTATACAAAAATTAATTAATTAAAACTTTTAAATTTTATTTTAATTTTAAAATTTAAACTGTTTTGAATTGGAACATACACAACAAGACAATATTAAATGGGAGCATAAAGTTTACATAGTGAAACAACTCATTTTTTTCCTCATTTTCCTAATGTGAGATTATAAAATAAAAGTTAACAATTGTTTAGATGGAAAATTCATTTCTAATCAAGCAATATCACTCGTTCAATTTTTAATAAGGTCAATCTTAGTTTATTTCAAATCAAATAAATCTAAACAATTTATTTTGATAAAATAGTTAAAATCGTGATTAAACTATAGAATCAGTCAAACTGAAAACTATTCAGCCTAATCAACTAAGTCAAAAGACCAACCAATTTACAACAAAATTAATTAATTAAAACCTTCAAATTTTATTTTAAAATTTAAACCATTTTGAACTGAAACATGTACAATACTATAATATTAAATGAGAGTATAAGATTCACTTTATATAAGTGAAACAACTCACTTTTTATTTATTTTTTTCTAGATATGAGATTGTAATTATTTTTAAATTAAATATTATGAGAGTTTCAAAATCTCATACAAAATTATTTTTAAAATCAAAACGTCAATGTGGGATTGTAAAATAAAAGTTAAATGGAAACTAACCAAAAAATTGGTATTGATTATAGGGCTTCTCACTAAAAATCTTCTTTTGCTTATATAAATGAAAGTATAAGAAATTTCTTAATTGTTTAAAATTAAGAAATTTTCTTAATTTAAAGTTAAATAGAAGCTATAACTAATTGGAATTTTCTTAATTGTTTAAAATTAAGAAATTTTCATTATTTATATAAATTAGAGCATAAGATTCACTTTATATAAATGAAATAATTTACTTTTTTATTTTTTTCCCCATTTGGGATTGTAAAATAAAAGATAAATGGAAGCTAGCCAATAAGAATTTTCTTAATTATTTAAAATTAAAAAAATTCAATAATTTTATAATGAGGGTTTGGAGCTTGTAGAAGGCTTCTCCCTTAAAACTTCCTTTATAAGATTCATTTTATATAAGTGAAACAACTTATTTTTTATTTCTTTTCCCGATGTGGGATTGTAACACTTTGTATAAGTGAAACAACTCATTTTTTCTTTCTTTTCTCGATGTGGGATTGTAATTATTTTAAAATTAAATATTATGAGAATTTCAAAATCTCATTCAAAAATTTTTTTTAAATCAAAATATGTGGGGTTGTAAAATAAAAGTTAAATGGAAGCTAGCTAATGGGGATTTTCTTAATTGTTTAAAATTAAGAAAAAAAAATGAGTATGAGATATTAATCATAAGGTTTCTCATTAAAAATCTCATTTTGTTTATATAAATGGAAGCATAAGATTCACTTTATGTAAGTGAAACAATTCACTTTTTCTTTCTTTTTTCGATGTGAAATTATAAAATAAAGATAAAGGGAAGCTAACCAATGAGAATTTTCTTAATTATTTAAAATTAAGAAAATTCAATAATTTTAGAATAAGGATTTGGAGCTCCTAGAAAGTTTTTCCCTAAAAACCTCATTTTTCTTATATAATATATAGATAGATAATGAAACAAATTTGTTTTTTCTTCTTCTCCAATCATAAACTAATCAAAGTTTTATTTTTATATGGTTAAATGGAAGTTAGACAATGAAATTTTTTTTAATTGTCTAAAATTAATAAAATCAATAGGAGAAATCGCGATAAAATCGGCGAATGTCAAACCCAAAATGGTTCAGCCTAATCAGTTAGATTAAATGACCAACCAACTTATACAAAAATTAATTATTTATAAATTTTAAATGTTATTTTAATTTTAAAATTTAAACTGTCTTGAATTGAAGTATACGCAATACTACACTATTAAGATTCACTTTATATAAGTGAAACAACTCACTTTTCTTTTTCTTTTTTCGATATGAGATTATAAAATAAAAGTTAACAATTATTTGGATGGAAAGTTTATTTCTAATCAAGTCATCTTAGTTTCTTAATCTTTAATCAGATTAATTTTTAGTTTATTTCGAATCAAACAAAAATCAATATATTTTGATAAAATTGCTAAAATCGCAGTTAAACCAACAAATCAATCAAATCAAAAATGATTTAGTTTATCGGTTATATTATAATTAATTAATTAAAACTTTTAAAATTTACAACATTACAATATTAAATGAGATAGAAGTATAAAATTCACTTTCTATGAGTAAAATGACTCATTTTTTTTCTTTCTTTTCTTGATGCGGGATTATCAAATAAAAGCTAGCCAATAGACATTTTTTTAATTTTTCAAAATTAAGAAAATCAAGAAAATTAGTATGAGATATTGAAACTTTTACGAGGCTTCTCACTAAATGTGATGAAAGTATAAGATTCTTTTTATATGAATAAAACAACTCATTTTTTTCCTTCTTTTCTCAATGTGGAATTATCAAATAAAAATTAGCCAATGGAGATTTTCTTAATTATTTAAAATTACGAAAATTAAGAAAATTAGTATGAGATATTGAAACTCTCACAAGGCTTCTCACTAAAAATATCATTTTTCTTATATAATATATATATATATATAGATAGATAGATAGATAGATAGATTTAAAAAAAAGAGAGTCACGAATTATTAATTTTCAGCGATAGTTTGAAAAGTTTGTCACAAAAATCGTCAATAATTATAAGTTTTGGCAATAGTTTAAAAAAATTATCACAAAAAAAGTCGCTAATTTTCAGTTTTCAATGATATTTTGAAAAATTCGTCACAAAAAAAAATCACTAATTATAAGTCATTTATAAAAATCGTAACAAAAAAAATCACTAATTGTCAATTTTTAGCTTTAGCGACGAATTTATTAGAACTAACTTTCAATAAGACTAATGAAATTAAGCTTTCGTTTGGAAAGTGGATTGGCTTTTTGGCTATTTTAGTCTGAGCTAAAAAACTTAGTTTGGCAAGGACTTTTTGGCATTTTGATTTTTTTGGCTTTTTCTTTGAAAGAAGAGTGTAATGATTATGGGTTGGATGTGATGATTTATTTGTTGTGTCTAAAATAATTTATTTTGTCTTTTATGACTATTTTAGCCACAAACTAACTTGCCAAACAACACCATTGGTCCCACCCACTGCCACAATTTGTGTATTTACACGGAAAATAAGTGGGAGCTCTAATTAGAGCTACCACTACTGCCACAGTTTATTTTTTTACTTTTTGCTTTACCATCTCATTAGTGGTGGGTTTAGAGCCACTAAATTAGTAGTCTCTAGCACCACCGATATTTACACATATAAATCAATCATATCATAGCACTCTACTTGACAGAGAAGCAGGGGTCATTTGCCTATGTTTGGGAAGGGTTTTTTGAGACTTTTTTTTAGCTAAAATAGTCACAAAAAATAAAATAAATTTTTTAGCTCAATAAGAAAAAATATCACATCACATTTATTTCATAATTATTATATTCTTTCTTTTACAAAAAAGTCAAAAATTCTTCCTAAACCAGGCTTTTTAACTCTAGGTTAAAATAGCTAAAAAAGTCAAAAAGTCAACTCACTTCCCAAATGAAGCCTAAGTCCAACTATTATAATCTATTAATAATTTATCCTAAATAAAATAGATAGTGACTGTGATTTTCAGACTTAATGGCTATGTTTGGTTCTATTTTTCTAAAAACATTTTTCAGAAAATTCTACTTTCTTATTTTTTGCTTTTTTTTTTTTTGTTTTTATTGAATTTTTTAAATATTTTATGCAATTTTCTTACTTTTTAGACACACCTAACATAAATACACCTAAGAAGTAAAAAAAATGTAAAAAAAATCTTTTAAAAATTCACTAAATATCAAAAATACAAAAAAAAAAAAAATACAAGAATTCAATACATTTTTTGTATTTTTATGTATTTTTTAATTTTTTAAAATATTTTTTCACATTTTTTTTACTTTTTAGATACATCTAAGTAAGGTATATCTAAAAAAGGAAAAAAAAATGTTTAAAATTTTAAAAATATTCACTAAAAACAAAAAAAAATATGAAAACCAAAAAACTTAATTTTCAAAAAATTTAATCCAGAAAACTCAAACCAAACACACTGAAAGTTTTTATTTTGTAAGACATGTGTGATTGAATTATGTGACTATTAAGATTTGATCTATTAAATTTTTTGCATAGATAATTTGAATCATAAAAGATAAACGATTTGAATTGTAAAAATAAATCCGAAATGAGGTCCTAAAGAGCATAACACTCCTCTAAAATATTAAGGGCTTGTTTGGTTTGTTTTTGGGAGAGTTGTTTTTGAAAAAAATTTGAGAGAGTTGTTTTAAAAAAAAATTTGGTTTGTTTGGTTGTATATTTTGAGAGAGAAATTTTTTGTGAGAGTTTGGGATGATTTGATATTTTGGAAGAATTGAGTACATGTGTGTGAGAGAAAAAGTGATTGAGTAGGAGAGAGGAGAGAGAAAAAGTGATTGATTGATGTGTAAGAGAGAGAAAGTAATTTTGAAATTTTTTTGAAAAAAACTCAAACCAAACAATTTTTGAGAAATTTTTTTCTAAAATTCATCTCTGAAACTCAATCCAAACAAGCCCTAAGACTCTTTTAGCCCAAGTTCTGATTATTGATTTTTTAACCAAAAAGCTAACTCAAAGCTCACCATCAAATGAGAAATCAATGCATACATTCATGTAATAAACTTGGGATTTTGTTTTCAAAGTAACTTCTCAAACCCTGTACTTTTTTTGAAGTGTTTCTATTATACCTTGTTTAAGTTTTTGCAATCAAGTACAATGTTCATATGCATACTTAAAATTACTAGAATTCAAAAAACCAATCACATAAAACTGCAAAAATAATGATAATAATAAATAAAAATTAAATAAAAGTATCATTGAAATTCAATATTTATAATGTAAGTCCCAAACTTAAAATAAATCTAAACCATACATTCTTTTTCTTAAATTGAAAATGGCAAAAGTGACCCCGTAACTCTATATGATGAATTCTCATTCTACTTGGTAGTTTAGAGGTCAGCTTAGTGTAGAAAGTACTAACCGACATGAAGATATGATATGCAGATTTTCAGTGGATAAAACTGCAGCTATAGCCCCTGCTTTTATCTCTCACACTCACTTTTCAAACTTTTTCCTTTTGGTATATAATGAGAAAGCACTGTGTTTGATTCATTCCCACCACCACAAACTTCTTTAATTTCCCACTGTTTTCGAAAGGTTAATCCAACAGTAAAGAATTAAAAATAGGATTTAAGATATCCAGTTGGAGTCATTCCGAGAAACTATTAGAGATTTGCTCGATCGCTAATTTTAGAGTCTTGAAATTAGTCGAGTTGCGGAAGCTAGTCTAGACACTTGGCCTTGTTTGGGAATAAGTTATTTTAGTAATTTTTTTTGACTTTTTGACTAAAACACGAGGTAAAAAAAAGTTATTTTTAGAATGACTCTTTGATTTTTTTCGAAAAGATGTGCAAAAAATAGAAAGAAAAATGAATTTTTGATTTTTTGATATAGGTTATTGACTTTTTGATTTTTTAGTTACTTTTTTACTAAAATCACCACTTGCTAAACAAAACCGGTCATAAAAAAAATATATATATATATACACTGCCTTTACTCTTGTTCTCAACCTTTCCCATGTAAAAATGCAGTTTGATAATTTGGCCTTTTCTTTTCTTTTCTTCAAGTTCTCTTTTAACCTGGAAAACCAATATGTTGGACCTACCTCTTCTGTTCCAACAAATTAATATAAAGTTAAAGACATTTCATGAGGATTTGGATGTAACAATCAAAGATAAAAGGCAACTGTGATTGTCGTAGACATCAAGTCGTTGGAGAAAATTATTTAGTGTCACTTGTGATAATGTTAAAAATAGATTAGAAAAATTTTAAACTTTTTTAAGCCAGTAAAATGTGAAATTTCACATTTCTGAAATTTTATACTTTAGAAAAATAGATAAGAAAAGTGTAAAATTTCACAATTTCTATGTTCAGAACAATAAAAAATAAAATAAAATAAATTGAAATTGAAATTTGTAATACTATGAAATTGCACTGTTTCAAACTTGAAATTGTGAAAAATATTGTTCATAGTGTGAAATGTAAGATTTCACACTTTCAACTTTAAAAAGTGTGAAATTTAACCTTTTTTTTTGAAAAAATAATTTTATATTCAATTGAGATCTTATTTGGTAAATCTCATTCAGTGAATTTCAAAAATATATTTTATTGAAATTTAATACGTACATTGAAAGTTATAAAATTTACATTTTCTAAACTCAAAAATAGAAATGTAGCACACGGTACACTATAGGCACGCATATCATGTCTTAGAGAGAAGTGAAAAAAGAAAGGATGAGAGAGAAAGACGCTTGGAACAATGATAATTATCAAAAAATATTATGGTCAATAATAGGTCTTACACGGTAAAAAGAATTTTCTAGGACTGATTAATCTACCGGTCCTATATTTGACCGTCTGTGTAAAATCCCATATTTTATTGTTATTATTATTATTAATTTGCATTCCTTATCTTTGATGAACCTTTGAACTGCTTGCAAGTTTCCCTATGTGACAATGCATAAAGCCCTAAATCAAAGCAGCATTGTGTGGAAAGGCCGCCTAAAGTGTGTTAATTAGGCAAAAGTTTAATTAAATAGTGACATCTTTCTCTTTCTTTTTACATACTATATATGCAACTTTTACTTCTTTTAACTTTCAATTATTAGAAAGTATGAAATTTTTTTGGAACAATGAATGGACTTGTGATCTTCTTTTCCATGACCTAGTTGCAGAAAAAACATTCCCGTGACCATCGGTCTTTTGAATTAATAATAATAACAATTAGGGTTTGTAATTGAAGTTGGGCAGCATTACATTATTACATAGACTAATGATAATAACAATTGGGGTTTGCAATTGAAGTTGGGCAGCATTACATTATTACATAGACTACTTTTACAAAAGTATGACCTAATTTATGTAGAATTTTTTTATTGAATTTTTTTTTTCCTAATACCCATTATGTTTTTGAAATTGGTCATTCTATAAAATCGAATATTAAAGGTTGCGGTCGGTTGTGAAATAGCTAGGCTTCATGAATCTATGGAAAAATGAAAGAAAATTAGCAGAGAAAAGAAAATAGAGTCATGTTGGTGAGGCATGCTTGAATCATTGCTTCTGGAAATTTAAATTTCCACAGTAATGTCGATAATAAGCAGTGTGAACAAGGTTCATGAGGTTAATCATAATTTTCATTGAACACTCAGAAAAATGCAGCATCATATTCTCCACAAAAAAAAAAATAAAATAAAATAAAATGAAAAATTTTAAATAATAAAAAAATATCAAGGTTTGATCCTTATAACAAAATGAACTCTTTTGATTTGTTTTCTATCTAAATTATCTGCATATTTTCGTTAAGTAGAGCTAACAGAAAAATAATATTTTAGTTATTAAATTCAATAGAAAAAATGTATTTTAGATATTTTATGTATACATACATTGAGTTGAATGACTAAAATATATTTTTTATTTATTAATTTTACTTAATAAAAATAGGTGAATGGTTTAAATTGAAAAAAAAAAATTAGAGTTTTAAATTAACAAAATTAAAAATTTAGGATTTATTTTGTCGCAGGAGTCAAATATTTTAAAAGAATTTATAATTTTTCAAAATAAAATCATTTGAAAATTATAAATATATATATATATATATATTTCTTTAAAATCAACAAAATTATATGTTTTTGTTTATTTTTGTTTGGTGAAGTCAGCAATAAATCTACTGAAGTGAAATTTGGGCTAGACAATGACTTTGGCTCGACTCTCCTCTCCTCTCTCACTTTCAATGAATTAATAGGAAATATTATAATATATTGAAAGTTTTAAACAATTATTAAAAAAAGGTAATATGTTTACCAAGTTAAATGAATGAATGGAAAGAGAAAGAATTCTAATATTTCGGCTCAACTCATTATAGCTTGAGAAATGTACACCACCAATACGCATATGACACGTTGCATAATGGTGGTTCTCCATTGACATCCTCTCCAATTCCAGTCCAGACCCTCCATAGGCTTTGACATGCTTCCTCCGTCGCAAACTACCAATTATGTGTCAACAACGGTTGGGTAGAGTTGACTAGTTAAGAAAAATAATGTTCAAGTAGTCGGTCAGAAAAATATGTTCATGTGGCCGACTAATAAAATATTATAGTTTGTTCATCATCTCCATTTAGCATTTTACTATTGACCAGATACACAATCGACTGATTAGGCACACAGTTAACATGAGATTTCTAAAAGATAGAATAATTACTCTTATGATGTAAGAAAATTTTTTAAAACCGACTAAATCAATCGAATCGGATCGAACCGGTCATATTTGATCAGTGTTTTAATATGAATCGTCTCGGTTTTTTTTTTAAAAAATTTTTTTTTTTTTTTTTTTTGGTTTGTTTTTTGTTACTATATACTGCATTTGCAAAAAACCAAAAAATATATATATATAATATATATTATATATATATAATATATTTTTTTTTTATTTGATGACTTTGTTGTTAGACTTTACTTATGGGATGATTTTTTTTTGTTTTTGTTTTTGTTTTTGTTTTGATGTTTTTGAATTGATTTTTTTTTTTTTCTAATAATTTCTAATTCTAAAAGCCTTAGTGGAATTTTTCTTTTATTGGCAGGCCAAGGCATGATCAAACACTTTAGGTCCATACCTTGCCCAGCCTAGACAGGTAAATGAGGTAGTCCAAAAAAGGGCCTATATTCAAGCCTTCTTGTGATTGTTTTTTCCCTCCTGTTTTGTGCTGGTGCTGGGTAAGTAGGATGCCTCTTATGGACCAACGGATCGGACAGGCCTTCGACATTCAAGCCATAAACTTTCGAGCTAAATGATAACTCTTATTATTAATTATCTCTTTGTAATCACCTTCAATATTAATTTTTGGGTAAATATATATTTCATAAAATAAAATTTCACTTGAATTTTGTTTAAATTCCTTATCTTATAATTGCAATATTTGAATTCTCGAAATTTATGAACTCATTTTAATATGGATTTCTTGTCACCTATTATTTAAAATTTGAGTGAAAGTTAGAATATGAACAACTAAAACAAAGTGAAAGTCGAAAAGTGAAAAGTGAAAAGTAATTGTCATGATTTAATTCTTCTAATACTCTTAACGTGAACATTTTTTTGTCCAAAATTTTAACTATGAGTGACGGGATTGTCACATTGAAACATGGGCTAAAATTTATAAACTTAACTGCTGCACTTAAAAAACGAGAGACAAAAAGTAATTTGAGTGAATATATATATATATATATTTTTTTTTACATTGGTAATTTGGGTGAAAATTGAGATGTGAAAAAAATAATTTACCCACATTTGATTTGCGGATCAAGAACAAATTGAAACTATTAATCTGAAAATTTAATTTAAACTTTCTGACTAGAAATAATTAAACCCGATGCGCCTGGAGAGGTGGGGCAATTTATTTTCTTTTGAAACAAAGTGCGATTAGCATAAGCATTTAACTTTTTTGGGCACAGAGAGTGACATATGTGATGTACTTTTTTCCATGGCCAAATTGCAGGAAAACACTCCCGTGATCACGCTTTACAATTTAATTAATAATAATAATAATAATAATTTGGTTTGTATTTAGAGTTAATTAATTATTAAAATATTATTATTGAAAAAGTCAAGTTCCAAACCAACCTTATATTACATATGATCTACAGGTGGACGTAGGGATGGTCACGAATTGGATTTGGGTTGGGTTTATATATATCTATTTCCGCCTAATATTATATTGGGCGAGGAGCAAATCGAGGGGTGACAGAAGTGGGGGCGGATGACAGGTTAATTTTTAAGGTGAAAAGTTAAAATATTAATAAAAATTATAGATATTTAGTATATGACGAATAATAATTTATAGGGGTACTTTTTCATAAATTCATTTTCACCTACTTATATTCCATTTAAACCACATTATTTTTTTATGTTTCAATAAGTCCTATGGGTGACATAATTATCAAAATACCCATAATAATATTCACATTTACATTGTGAATGTTTCGTGATGTGAATGTTCACACCATCAATGTAAATGTTAACATATCAATGTGAATATTCACATTGTCAATGTAAACATTCACATTGTAAAATATGAATGTTCACATTACCAAATTACTAACCGTTCAAAAAATATTTATAAGAGTAGAAATATCCATAAAATACTTTAAACATAAGATTATGATTTGGTAAATAAAATGTCCAAATAATAGGACTTATTAGAACATAAAAATATCTTATAGACTAATTGGGATACAAATAAAAGGATTTTCTAATAAATTTTCCTAATTTATAATTAATGAAATTTATATTATATAAGATAGATAACAAATGAATAAAAATTAATATTAAGTATAATATTTTAGTGTGTTAACTCTATTATATTGACAAATATAACTTTATTATATTTAATAAATATAAGTAGGACGGGATTTGAGTAAAACGAGACAAGGGAAGCAAAATTCGTCCCCATTACATTTCTTAATCAAGGCTGGGATAATCTGTGAGAGGCGGGGATGCGGGTGCAGAGCGGGGCAGAATGGGGCGAGAGAAAATGACCATCTTTAGGTGGACGTCGTGTCGTGTTGGGTCGTGTTCGTGTTATATCATCTCGAGTTACTATCAAAATTACCTCAACACTAACTCGATCAGTTTATTATTTCGTATTATCATGTCATGTCATTTTTGATCCGTGTCCGGTTCGTATCATGTAACGTGTCATATTAAAAAATTTCACTATTAACTAAAAATATTAAATGTATAAACAAAAATTTCAAAATTTTTCACAAGTTTAATTTAATGAAATTAATCTCTATTAAATGAAATTATTTATAAAAATATTTGATTTCAACTTAATTTTATTTTCTTAATTTATAAAATTATATTTTTTATTTGATTAACTCAAATAATAGACAAAAATAAATTAAGTTAAATTAAAAGCAAAAACAAAATTTATATTAAATTTAAAATTGTATTTTACATCCTTTTCAATAAATTGAATGCAATTATGTAAGAGATTAAAAAATGTTATGATACTCTTTAGTGAAAATAATATTAAAATGTGTTGGAAGTTGGGTCGAGTTTAGAACCTGGACTCAATTGGATCTCCCATGGTGGCATGACCCAATTAGGATAGAACCAAATAACATAATAGATTATACTTTAAGATATAAGATAATCTTGATATGAGATAATTGTCAATATATTAGATGATAATTATTAATTAGATATTATTGATATGGGATAAATATTATCTGCAATAATTCGTCTATCATATGAGTCTCCTAACTCTCCTACATAAACAGGCCTTGGATTTTGTATTTCATACCAAAAAAAAAAAAATTGATATGTTCTCTCTCCCCATAAATCATTCCACCTTTATACTGTGAATATTGTAGGTAGTTCTCTAGTAGTTCTATTCCACTACAAGGAATTATTCGAAGAGATCAATGGAGGCATGTGATTCACCCACATGATCCATGAATTTAGTTTGAGTGTGAAATGTATGTCCAAATCCGTTTATGTCCGCTGATTATTATTTCTTATTTTTCCTACATTGATATCAGAGCCATTGTTGGTGTTTTCGTGTTATATGTGCATGAATATATGTATAAATATGATTTTTGCATAAAATTGATATTTTTCGAACTATCTATGATCGTCCTGAATTTCAAATATGTTGTAGTCTATATTATTTAGATCATATCTATAAAGTTTTGCAAAAATCGAACGGTCGAATTTTGAAAAAAATGAAGATTCATATTTAATTTTTCGTAACTTTAACTACATGTTAACTTTACATGCTTTATTTTTATGTTATAAAAATTATATATTTAAAATCTTTATTTTGAGACCTTCAAAATGATATATCATGAGCTTGATTCTGATTTATAATTGATGAGCAAACTTAAATCCTAATTTTAGATGAGAGTTGAAGCCATTAGAGCGATTCGAGAAAAAGTTGAAATTGCTCTGATGTAAGCATTATAGCACGCTGGCATCATCGGACAAGCTGGCTGCCACTGCTGACGCGTGCTGACATCATTGCTTAGGTAAGTGCTGATGCAGGCGGTCTTAAGGCTCTGTTTTCTTGGATTTAATTCAAAACTACGTTAATTGCTGCTAAATTATTCGTTATAATTCTAATTGAAGCATGGCTTATACTGTGGGATTCGTAATTAATTTTTCTACAAGATACTTAAGTTTCAGAATTTTATGAAAAATAAAATATTTTTCATTAATGAAAAATTCAATATTTTTACGTTAAATTGCTCTTGGATGAGCATGACTTGGATTCTGAACTTGAAATTTTTACAGTAGACTACTATTATGTAACCTTATTTACTGATATAATATTTGTATTTTTCCAGATTCTTTAATATTTGTTTCTGATTTTGGTGTAATTATTAATTACTTGTAATTCTAGAAAATTTCAAAAAATATAGAAATATATTATGACATTATTTAAATATTGTATACATCATTTTAAGTTCTTTTAGATGATTAGAACTTGTAGCATGTTGTTATTTTAAATAGCATGATTTATTTATATTAGTGAATTTTAATTCCATGATTAAATATTGTAACATGTTTTCTTTTATAAATTACATTGCGATGTTATCATGTGGAGTTAAATATTTTATCATTCTTTAGACATGCCATAGTGGGATATTATTCAATTGAGAGAAATTTTTATAGATTTACTCCCGAAAGCTAATGTTTTGCATATGAATTAAATTAAATTTTAGATAACTGTCACTTGTGATGCAAAATAAGTATGAGCATAGCAGATTTTCGATCTTGTGACTTGTGTAATATTGTCATTATTTAATTTAGATTTTTGCAAAATTATATTATAATATGCTAATCAAATTAATTTCAATGCGCATTTTCCCTAAATTGACTTAGCTTATGTAAGTTATTTGGTTGACCTAGACTTAATAGAGATATTCAAATGTAAACAATGTAATCCTATTCTTTTTATGAGCAGAAAGTTTTGGAGACTTTAGGTCAAACCTTAATTGAACCTAAGTAAGAAAACATAACTCAACGTCATCGTGGTTTTGTTGTCTTGTTTGGCACAATAAAAATTCATGTGTGCGTTGTGATTAGCTGCATGTTAAGAAATTTTGTTTAGCGAGATTGGAGTTGTGGGATTTGTAAGCCCTCAATATAGATGTAATCTTGACTATTGAGCTGCGCAGATTGACTTTGTAATTTGACTTTTAATAATATTGCATCATTGGTTGGATGAGGTAATATTCAAGAGTTATATCATCCAAGATATACGAGCTTAAATGAGTTAGTCATTGAGTATAAGACGAGTAGCCAGTATGAGCAGTGTTTTGCTCTCTACCCAACTGATGGGAGTGGATGGAGCAAAATTCCACGTATTATAATAGTGAGCGTTGAAGTATCACTTGAAGTTAAGAGATTAGCATTTAGACGCTAAAAAATCTATTAACACTAAGTGAGAAAATTAGCGCCTAGTGGCTGCAAAATCTAACACTGCCAACTTGTCTAAGTTTGGACACTTCATGTCTCTACACTTAAGTGTGAGACATAAGGAGATGCTTCTTTGTATGATTCGTTAGCTAGGCTAAAGCTTTTGAATGACGTTTACCACTAAGCACCAAATTTGCAACATAGTAATGAAAAGGTCAAGGCCGACAAGGTTGTTATGACTTTAAGAATTTGACGCATCACTCATAAGAGCATTGTGTTGAATTAGACTCTTTAGTCTAATTCATACTTAAGTTACTTCAAGAGCTGTCATCGATTGATAGCTTATTATCTCCTTCTTGTGGATAGTAAAATTAATTGCAACTAACTATGAAGCGAGAAATAGAGATGGTAAGAGGAGTATCGTCATGTTTTAACTAAATGCAGTAAAACGCATGTAGAATAAAATTGATTTGAAGGTGCAGGGGATTAGCACTTACTAGTTAAATTGTCGACTTAGGCGCACTTGATATCTCCATGACATCTTTTTATGATCTAGTGAACATGAAATAGTCGTGAGTCATTACCTAGTTGGGCCTAAACCTTTACACTTGTCTTTGAGAACTCACATATTATGATGATTGGAATTAGTTTATGACATTGGTCATGAACCGGTGGCTTATTATACTTAATCACATTAATGAGAAGATGACATGGATGGTTTGAGTAGGCCTCTCGAGCCCACTAGCTTGTGATATCCTGCTCTCCTGTGAATGTGCAACTTTGTTCGCAATGGTTCCGCACAAGTAAATAAGAAAGCCATAGAGGGGGATCTGTATTAGCGCATTTAGTTTACAATGATATTTGTGACTGGATATATGTAAGGGTATGATAGCTAGCCCTAATCTCGACAGATTTATGGATTACGATACGCAACTTAGTCAAGACTATTTGATCTCCCATAAGTCAAAAAATTTGAGATGATTTTTGACATTGCACATATGAGGTCGAGATCAATTAGATAAGGGCTTTCGTGCTTTTGGTTTTGACCAAGGTGGCAAGTATCTATTTGAGTTATTTTTTTATAAAGCTTTGTGAAAAGAAATGGATGCTTAGAAAATTGATTATTCTTAGTAATCAGCAACACAATGGTGTAGTAGAAATAAGAAATTAAGTATTGTTTATGCTAGGTGGATGATAGCTCAACATGTTTCTCATTTGAGAATCACACTTTAGTTTGTTGCCTATGTCTGTAATAACCCCGACCCTGATTAACGCTAATTGAGACTTAATTATGTCTAATAATAATTAAGGGAAAAATCTAGAATTTAATTGCATGTGCATTGCATAACTTGTGTGTTATTATCTGTTTAGTGTCGGAATATCTGTTCATGTTTTAAACTTTAGACTGCAAATTGGAAGCCTTATCGGCGCCCGATTCTGAAATTGATTAGTGTCTTGGACTCGTTAGATTTTATGTGAATTTATGGTAGGTTCAATTAAAATTCGATTTGGAATGTTTAAAACTGATTAAATAACATTTTACTAGTGAACCTAGCGTAATTACGTAAATGCCATTGAGTGGCCATTGTCTAACCTTATTCTTGAGTTCATATACAAGAACAAAAACATCTCCTTCAGTCCATTTTGAGAGACCAACGACTAGAGAGTGAGGAGAAGGGAAAATTTGTGTAGAATTGGGAATTTTGAACTCACCAAGTGATTTGGCTTGATCTTGGAAAGGATTGAAGAAGTGTGTATGTGTTAGAGCTTCTAAGCTTGACATTCTAGACTAAGGTGAGAATACATCCCCTCATTCATATGAGTAAACTAGTTCTTGCATATTTTCATGACACATTGAAGATTAGAGTCTAGATTTGGCTTGAATTGTTGAGTTGGGTAGTGTAATATACATGCATGAACACATTCATGGAAATTAGAATTGTTGGGTGTCAAATTTCTACATGCATGTGCATATTTTTGCTAAAGCTTATGAATTCAACAAAATTCTAAATTTAATTTCACTTTGGATCATGTTTTGAAGCTTTGAAATCAAATTGAACTCTTGCATGTTTGTTTAACCCATGTTCTTGGAAATCTATGGCAATGGTGCTTAAATGGACTCACTCTTGGGCATTGATTTGTCAAATTGGCTTTTGAAACTTGATGTAATATGAGTTTGAAATGTTTTCCCAGAATTTGGGCCCAAGAGGTTGAGTTTTGGGTTGTTGAATGCTTGGTTCGAACTTGGAAGACAAATCTGGAAATTCCAGATTTTGCTTCCTCGCTCGAGCGAAGGATTCCTCGCTCGAGCGAGCCCTTTTATTTTGCAATCTCGCTCGAGCGAAGAATCGAGCGACCATCGCGCGTAGAATTGCAGCATCCAGTACTTTTGCATTTTCATCAGATCGCTCGAGCGAAGGAGTTCTCGCTCGAGCGAAGCCTTTGATTTTGGAAGCTCGCTCGAGCGAGCATCGGCGGCATCGCGGAAAAATCAACAACCTTTCTCGATTCATCAGATCGCTCGAGCGAAGGACTCCTCGCTCGAGCGAACCCTTTGATTTTGGGAGCTCGCTCGAGCGAAGGAAGGCTCGCTCGAGCGAGACCCCTATTTTCAGCAACCTTTGTAAAATATTTTCTAAGGCATTTTTGCATCCACATTCCATCCTAGGCATTCCTAGGCCATGATTAAGACTCCATACTAAGGCTAAAGGGTTAAGTACACACTCAGAATTGATAGCGTAAGTTTTGATACAATTAGAAGTGCGCATTTCAAAGTGTGTACCCGTAATGTGTTATGTAGGTCATGTGCCGCAATCTGTTGACCCTTGACTTCGTCTACTGGTATCAACGCCCACTGTGAGTAATAACTTAGTAAAGTTATGTTCAAGTTAAACTATTTTCAGTATGTGAAATACGATCTGTTAAATGGAATGTCATGTTTTATACTATGAATGATTGTCTCACAACCACAAGTATTTATGACATGATGCTATGAGTCAAGTATGTTATAAGTTCCCGGTTCGGAGGTTCTGTATGGGCGATAAGTTATATGTTTGGAGGTTCCTTATGGGCGACAAGTTATATTATACCAGTCAGGAGGTTCTGTATGGGCGATAAGTTATATGTGCCCGGCTGGAGGTTCCATTACGGAACTGACAAGTTATGCTACACCCAGTCCGGAGGTTTCTTTATGAAACTGGCAAGCTATATGTGCCCGGCCGGAGGTTCCTTTATGGAACTGACAAGTTTACTATTTAATGCCTTACACTGGGTTGTAGCGCTAACGGTTGAACGGTGTATGTTCTGACAAGACTTATGTATTTGGTATATAGTTGAGCAATTATGAACATGCTATGTGTTGCATCATGATTCTAATTCTCTACGGACTCATTCATTAAACCCTTTACTCTGTTTATTATTCACTGGGCTTTCGCTCACAGTTTACTATATATATGTAGGTGAGCAGGCACCGGACCCTGGCCAGAGTTGATGGCCCTCTATTCTGTTTTTGTATTGGTCAAGCCACCTGTCGCGAGGTTGGAAGCTTTGTTTGGCGTTTGAGCGGTTACATCATGCTAGTTAATGGTTATGTTTTGTGATGTCGGATCCTGGGGCATACTTATGCAAATATCTTGTAAATATTGGTGTACGTTGACTAGCATGTTATGTATATATAAATAAGTTTTAAATTTTCTGTCTCATGTACGTCATCACAGCTCATTGGACCTTGTTTATTTTCTATATTTGCTTCCTCAGCCCCTTATTATTTGTTATTCTGTTTAGAGGCCGTAGGTAATCCAAGGATTACTGGCCGGTTACGTCGCCAAACCTACAGGGGCGGGTTTGGGTCGTGACAATGTCCTTAACTAAGTGCCCTCCATATCAAATTTTATACTCTATTTGAGTAATGGGTTAGTGAAGATCCATTTATGGGCGATCTGTAATCATCAAACAGCTTATCTTTATTTTACTTCTCATAAGGTTGCGAAGTTAAGACCTAGAGTTCTAGGGCACATTATTGTATACTGTCTCATAAACGCTTAGGGTCATGTGGCGCATTATTGTTTGCTGTCATGTAAACCCTCCGGGTCATGTGCTTATAGGTAAGCAGGTTTGTAGGAGTGTAACTAAGTCACATAAAGTTTTCTTAGTAAAGGTGACACGAATAGAGTTTTGGAACTCTATAAGATAGAGAATTATAAGTATAGCGCTTTATGTAGCCTAGTTGAGAATGGAAAGAAATTTCTAATATCCTAGGGATAGTAAGAGCGACGTGCCTACTAGTGGATTACTCTATTAGAGAATAATACTTTACATTCTTAGTTGTATGGTAACGAATGTGAAAATTTTCCCTATCATTACTGGGTGATTAGAGGGAAACATTCATGATTGTTCCGCAATATCATAAAGAGCCTAGGATAATGCCAAAGGCTCTCTACTCCCCTACTTTTAGAAAAGTGGATCAATGTTGTGCATTTTAAGACAAAGTCTTTGAGGATTAACCATTTTTTAGAATTTGATTGACTTTCCACTATGACGGAAAACTGTTCTGAAGTTATGCGCGATTTGGATAGTCGTTTTTTAAGGCATAAGGTTCGTTAGATTCCGAAAAGTCGCACCATTGAGGAAGGTGTAGACCATAAGAAGACTTCCTCCTTGGGAGTGAGGTTACTTTGACTTAGGCTATGATTGACATGAATTCGGAACTTGATTTGTGGACGTTGTGACCCAATTTCTCGTTGGAGAATTGGATAAGTAGATTTGTAGGGATTTATTTACCTTCTGCTTTTATGGTGAACAGTTAGGAGCATAAAAAAATTACTAGTTCTAGTAAATCATTTACGACCTAAAACAGTTATCCAAATGGTGGTTCTTAGATTTCGTCAAGTCATAATAGGCCAACGATCATCGATGAAGACCACTGAGGCATGATCAATAGTCCAAAAGAAGTTTTTCCTTAGTGATTATGAGCTAAGAATTTATAAGGTTGTCACCACCTAGGGTTGGCAGCCCTCTGTTTTAGACATGATGGACATTGGTGATGTAATTTATATGCTCGAATGTATCCTTAAAGATTGTTCTGGGAAAATTCTCGGTTTGTCTTTGATGACTTACATAAGGAATATCCTAGAATGATTCTAGATGCGAAATTACAAACCCATTGACTTATCTATCGGTAAAAGCTAGAGTCTTACCTATTGAGTGAATCCTCGAATTGTCTTTGGAAGAAACATATGACCCATATTTCTTGATTTTTTGTTTTGGGATCCTGAAATACGCTATGTGGGCGTATTCGGCATGATGAGTGCTATCTTTTGTAAATGGTCAACTGAGTAGTTTAGACCTTGACCTTGTTCATTAGACTGTGGATTGGATGCTTTACTGATAGTGTATAAATTTGCCCCTTGTAAGATTCAATGTGCTTATTGGACGCATCTTGAATAAAATCAAATTGGTCACCAAACTATCTTTATAGAGGTAATTGTGCAAGAGGTAATGATCTTGAACCACTTCATGTGAGGCGCACAACGTGAATTCCGTTATATATGCTTATCACAAGAGGTGTTGATAAGGCTTATGTTTGGAATCTAGAATTGCGCAAACTGTGGTTGTGTTTTTTCAATCAATCACCTATTTGTTGTGAAATTATGAGATGTTGATACTGTAGACACTACATTTTTGACCGCCCGCAAGGCTTAGGCACTTGGTTCAACACATTCGATAATGAAAGTTGAATTGTGAATTTGCAGCGATTCGAATTCAATCAGGCTCCTAAAATAACCTCAAATCTTTAATATTTACCTTGTTTGAACCTGTGAGTTTCATTTTTGGACCTTTTCCCACCCTGAGCTGAGTTTGAACCAAAAAAACAGGGGAGGCCATCAAGGCCCAGCCGTGCATCAGTGATGGCCGGCCGTGGCTATGAATGGTCGGTCGGCCCTCGATGGCGATAAACACTGTTCTGGGGAAGAGGCCGCCAGCTGTCCATTTTTGAAGATATTTATCACCTTTTGAGCTGGAATTCTATAAAAACAAAGCTCTGGGATTGTTTTGAGGGTTGAACAAAAAATCTAAAAACCATATATACACCTTGAGAGCTCTTATCTCATTCTTCTTCCATTGCAAACAAGCTTTGAGCTAACCTAGCTTGTCTATACCATCTCTATCCTCCATACACAACCTTGTTTGATCGCCCTGGAGCCTTGGTTGATATTGGAGAAGCATAATTCAAGCTTGAGAGTAAGTTGAAGCCAAGTTTGAATCATCAACAACAAGCTTGCCCCTTGAAAGGTATAAGCTTATTTTCTTCTCTCTTGCCTTCATTTTTATCACTTACTTCATAGTTCTTGCTATTTTGAATTGTTTTGAGCTTATTTGAAGTGTTTGGGTTTAGGTTTGAAGAGTTACCAAAAGGGTAGAGAGAGCTAGCTCTTTCTATACGATTACTTATAACTCAAACCTTCCATTTTCCACTATTTTCCTTTGATATTTAAACTGATTTTCAGAGGTTTAGAAAGGCTAAAAATCATGTTTTGAAGCTTCAAAAGTGGAGGGGTTAGCCACCTCTCTTTATTCTTGCTTATTAGCCTTAATTCCCTTCTTTATTGTCTAGCTTTTCAAGCTCTTTTCATGCATGTTCTACCTCTGTTTTCCATGTATTAAGGGCTGTTTTGAGGTTGTCCATGCCTTTTCAATTGGTTCATGTATTGTTTAGTACATTTGTGATCTTATAAGTAAGCATATGTAACTTTTTGTTTGTTATATGGCTTTATTTTACTCATTTCCATGTTTGAAAGTCTAAGTTCAATAATCAATCCATCATTCATTTCTTTTATACTTGAGAATGATTTCAACCAATTGAGGTTGTTCGAATCATGTATGAAAGGTTACCACTTAATGGCTTAGTCTTTCCAAAGATTCATTGCCAACGGTGTGGCCTTTCTCTCATGCTTTAGAAGAATCTCTTGTTTGACATTACTTCTTGTTTAGAGGACTTAATCACCATGAACAAATGGACTAAAGAATGGCAAGGCCTAATAAACTTTGTTTAAAACTTGGATCAACACACTTAAAGAAAAAGGCTTAAAATTGCTTCAAATTGGCCAAACGTTATGCCAAGTTACTTCTGTCAAGAGTCGTTACATGTTTATTCATAGAATTTTAATGATTCTTGAAGCGTTGCAACCTTCATTTTTGAGTTCATACTATGACAAGAGGGAGGGGTGGTCTTATTCTTTGCATTTTTATCACCTTTTGTCCAAAATTCAATCCGAGATCATCAAGCAATCATATTGCTCATTGATGGTTTTGGAATCAATTTCAATCCACTCTTGAGGATTTCCCATGACAGAGAAAGAAGGAAGGACAAACAGAGCTTGAAAATGCTCTATTTGCACTAATTTCACCTCGAAGCACAGAAACAGAGCTTTGCACGAAATTGATGCATGACCAGCCATCTGTATACTCAGTCGACCATCAGTGATGCACGGCCGGCCCTTGGTGTGTGACTAGCAGTACAATTTTACAAAAACAAAGGCAGTGGCTAAAAGTGAAACAGAGATGGCCTAGGCAAACAGAGTAGCTTTCAAGCGATGTGCATGCAATCTTCATCCATCTTCCATTATGTTCTTATCAAATACAATTAATTATTTCATTAGTATTATTGTCATAGTTGCAAATAAATTTTGTTGTAATATTTAATTAGCCTAATTAATTATAGCTAATTAGTTGGTGTTGTAATATTTGATTAGCTTAGTCTAGTTTTCTTAATTAATTAGCTTAGATAGTTAGTTAATTATTCATTTCAAGTGTTGTAATAAATTAGTTAATCAGTTTAGCTGTTTATTCAAGTTTTGTAACAATTAGCTTAATTAGCTTAGCTTAGCTCGGTTAGCCAGTTTATTCATTTGGAACTCTCCTTCGTGAGAGCGTAATGTAATAATGTGTATGTTTTCCAACCCCACGTCTTTCTCCTTTTTATTTACCCACTTTTGATGGTTAGATTAGGGACATGTTTCAATTAGCATACCTTATGCTTGCATCAATTCATTCATATTGCATGCACCGAGGCTCGGCGCATCATTCTAACTGCATTGTCATTTCAATACTTCGTCAAATACGTGTTTAACCGCATGTTATCAAAATTGACCCATATGCCATATTAGTAACCGAGCCTAGTAATTTCATATTGCATGTCTTAAAGTACATAATAAAAGGGCAAAAGGGGTTTCATGGTTTCATGACACAAGGTTCCAAAACCTCCTCTCATGTTTGTTGTTCATCTCTTTTTTTCATTTGTTCTTTTCTTCTCTTGGCACCTAAATACATAACATAAATGGCGTGGGAATAATATCAATAATAATAATAAATACACAATGTATACAAATGTAGAACAAAAAAGACCTTGTGCGGCCTATATTTCTAATTCATTATTAATTCTAATATATATATATATATATATATATATATCAAATCAAGTAATCATTTCATTTTTTTCCCATTCATTTCAAAATTCATTCATTTTCATCTTGTCTTTAATTCTACCCCCTCATTTTAAATGGGCCAATTTGGCCTATTTATGTCAAAGCGGCCGTTTCTCATTCATATTCATCATTCATTCCTTTGACTATGTTTATGTCAAAAGTCAAAAGCTTCCTTCCTTCTGTTTAGCGGCCTTTGGCCCTTTTTATATTATTTATATTCAAAACCAACTTATTCAACCACTTATTTCAGCGCAGTTTCTCATCCCACTCATTCAACCACTTATTCCTGTCAAAATAAACATGATTATTTATTTATTATATAAAGTCAAGCGACCTTTCAGTCATTCATAAGTCAAAACAAAAGGTCCATTCATACCTCAAATTTTTTTTTCTCAAATTTATTTTTATCAATCGATATTTTTTTTATAATATCCTAAATATAAAACAATTTGACAAATAAATTAACAATATATAATTGGAACATCACAAATATTCGCATAGTTGATATTACTCATAGTGATATCCCATTTTGACGCACTTTTCACTTCTTATTCAAGACTCCTTTCACTACACATTTCCACCTCTAATAAAATATTTTCTTCAATTTATTAATCATTACATCATCACTTTACTATTGCATGTGTAGCATTATTCATTTAGCATAGTGTCACGACCCAAACCCGCCCCTATGGATTTAGCATTGTAACCGGCCAGTAATCCATGATTACCAAAGGCCTGTTTAACAGTAATGACAATAGAACAAAGTAAGGGGTTGGCGGAAGCCAAACAGTAAATAAAAGATGTCCAATGAACTGTGAAAATCTGAATGGAAAAAGATTTATATGGACTAGTCCACATTCATAACCATAACCATATATACATATCGGATACACATAACATATAGATTAGGGATCCAATCCCTTTACCATAACTGTATAGTCAGAAGTCTTAAACATTCATTACATAACAGAGTTTAAAGGGTGAATCTGGAACACCCCAAAACAGCCTTGGCTTGAGAGGACTTGAAACCTCGAAGTGAGGCACAAGGGTTGGCTTGACAAAACATGAGCTTAACTTGACGCTTCTAGCTTCGGTCCGGTGCCTGGCCACCTACATACATATATAAACTGTGAGCTAAAACCCAGTGAATAACAACTGTGTAAAAAGGTTAAGAATGAATGTCCTTTCAGTAATTAAAATAGTTGTTTACATCAGTAGATCAGTTATTAATCAGTGGCTCATATTTCATGTCATATTAGTCAATTAAAAATCATAGCAATCATACGTGGTACATCCAATAGCAAGACAGTATAGTAGGTCTTAATAAACCGAGCAGTCAGTTGATGGCCATCAAAACAGTAAACGGTAGTAGTTTCCAACATTGGAACTAACAGAGATCTCTGTAATAGTAGCAGTAACAGTACATTAATGGTACAGTAGCAATAACAGTAACAGTAACAGTAAGTTGTTATGGATGCCACGAGTATAGTTTATAAAATAGGATAAACATTCATTCAGTAAATAATGTCACTTCAGGAAGCAATACAGTCGATCATTTAGAAAATAATTATAATTGAACATATCTTTACAACATTGTTACTCACAAATTACTAGGCTATAGGTAGGCTAATCAGCGTCCTCGGGTGCCAACCCTACACAGTTGTAGAACGAACACACACTAGATTACACACTCAAGATTAATAACTTAACCCCTTAACTTGACTTGGTGTGGTTCTATAACATTATCCTCATTAAGATGCCTTAAACATGACCTAGGAATGCCTGGGATGGAATGAGAACATAAAAATGTACTTAACAACACTTTTCAAAATTTGCTGAAAACAGGGGTCTTGCTCGAGCGTGGCTTTCTCCGCTCGAGCGAGCTTACCAAAATAGAGAGGTCGCTCGAGCGTAGACTCCCTCGCTCGAGCGGTCTGTAAAAATGCAAAAAGTACTGGTTGCTGAAATTCTCCGCTCGATGCTCGCTCGAGCGTGAGACACAGTTCTTCGCTCGAGCGTAGGTCTCGTCGCTCGAGCGTGCGTCTGCACACGCAAAAACCTGAGAGCTTGCAATCTACGCTCGAGCCAGCATTCCGTCGCTCGAGCGGAGCTCTGAACACAAAGGTGGTCGCTCGAGCGTGGAATCCTTCGCTCAAGTGTGGAAGCCAAAATCTGGGTTTTCCATATTTGTTTCCAAAGCTCAAACCAAAAATCAAACATGCCAAAACTTATTCTTTTGGGCCAATTTTTTGGAAAACACTTAGAAACTCATAATACAACATGTTTTGAAGATCATTTTATAAAATCAAAGTCCAAAAGTATGTCAATTGAACACAATTTCAACCCAAAATTCAAGAACATGATGTAAATATGCCATGCATGTGTTTATTTGAATTCAAAGCTTCTAACACATGATCAAATGAGCCATTCCTCCCAAAAACATGATGAATTCTTAGATTACAACTATAATCTAGACATACATGGAAGAATTTCATGCAAAACAACTTCAAAACTCCTTGATATGGGCATACATGTATAAATGGACTCTCAAATCAACACTTTAAGCTAATTCTTGACTCTAATCATCAATTTTCCCACGAACCATGCATGTAACAACTTAAATTCATAATTAAGGGAATGAATTTCCTACCTTAAGTCTTGAATTACAAATGTAGAAGCCTAATTCCTGAAGTCTTCAAATTCTTCTAAATTTCAAGCCAAACTCTTATTGAATCAGTTTTTCTTCCAACTCTCTCTCTCTCTCTCTCTCTCTCTCTCTCTCTCTCATGTTTTTGTCAAGAAGGTGGATGAAGAATGGTGTGTCAAACTTGTGTAAAGTGTGGGAAGAATTGGCCTTGAATTAATCCACTTAGTGGCAATTGTGTAAATAACCTGTATTCAATTAATCTAGGATTATTTATTCTAATTTAATCATTCCAAATTGAATTTTAATTAAACCTACCATAAAATCATATAATTCCTAATTAACATATAACACTAAATAATTTCTGAATCGGTTGCCGATAAGGCTTTCAATTCGCAGTTCGAAATTAAAATATGAACAGATCATTCAGTAACAAACAGATAGAAATGCATTTAAAACGACACACTCATGTAATTAATTTAGGATTTCGTCTAATCAATTACTTATCATGCTTAATCACAATTTGACGCTAAGCAGAGGTGATGGTTGTCATACATAGTTAGGAATCATGCATATTTTTCTAACTCATGTCTTTCTAGCTTGGAGTACTAGGTGAGTTTTTAGTGTTTTAGCACACTTGCATGAGTGTTAGTGATTGTCATGACTCGCATGCTTGCCATAAGGCTAAGTGCTTGAATGCCTGTGGATGAAGGCTTGTTGTTTGAATTGGAACGATTCAACGAATGTACGTTTAAGCCCACTATGTCTAGTGGCAAATTCACTACTTTAAGCCCACTTGAGGTGACAAACTCAAACCTTTTTTACAAAACAAACATGAAATTGAATTATTCTAAATTAAGCAAACTAGTCTATACTTGCTTGTGCGTAAGGGTGTAATTTTGGCCAGGCTCGGCCCATATCGAGCCTTGCGGCCTCCCGCCAAAAATCGGGCTAAGTTGGGCCACAAGCCGAAAAACTAAGCCCAGGGGTATTCGGGCTTTGGGCGGGCCAGTAGGTTGGGCCCGGGTCTAAACAATTTTTAAATTTTTTTTAAATTTTTTTCCACAAAAAATTTATTATTTTTCATTAAAAATAACACTGAGCCTCGAGCCGGGCTTTTGAGTGGACCTTGAATGGGCTGATGGACGGGCACACGGGTCGGCCCGGGCTTCAAAACAATGGCCCAAGGCCTTGGGCTGAGCTTGGACTCGGGCCCGCCTCGGGCCATTAACGGGCTTCGGGCCGCCCACGGGCCACGGGCCAATTTTACACTCTTACTTGTGAACATCACATAGTAAAGCTTGCCTAATAATCAAAGTAAGAACACATAATGTTGATAAAAAAATCATATCGTGATTAGTAGAGGTCGATAGGGCGAGCGAGGGTGCTCAATTCATGACCTTCCCCTCTCGTACCTAAGTTCCCAAGCCAAGGCAACTTTGGTGATGACGGACAGGTGGCCTTTGGCACGAGTCATGGGTCTCCTAAATTTTTCCAAAACAAAAATATTTAGGTTGCGACTGTGTATCTGGCAAAATAATCCAATTTTGACATTTTTTATTCAAAATGGATTTTCCAAAAGATTTGCCGGATTTGGACTATTTGGTGATTATCAATTTCACATTGCACTTGTGAGATTAGATTCAAAACCGCGGGAGTCCGAACTGTAAGGCTTCTTTCAAACTTCCGAAAGGGGGCACTAAAAGCCAAGCTACAGTTTCTGGAGACTCTACTGGGGATTTAAAGAACTTGACTCGAACTCATGATATGACATTTCATCTACATTTATGTGTTTCTTTGCATTTGTATTTGCATTGGTGCACCTAAGTCACTGTGTTTGCTATCTGTTATTCCTGAACAGTTTGCCGGAGGCTTGCTTGGAAAAGCTTGCCAAAAGGTTGACCGGTTGCAGGCTCTGCTATGATGGGAACACAACCCTTGGATCTGGACTACCGTTGTACCATTTGATCTCCTTTCACTTCTCGATACTAGGTGTGAGAGGTATATTAGGTAGTTTTGCTGAGGCACCCTTTTTTGACCAATCGGCCTAGTTGCATAGCAAAAGCCGTAGAGACTATTCCAAACTAGGACAGGTTACTCACCTGACTTCTGGATTGTGTGAAACCACATTGCTTGAATAGTGAACCCTAGCTCCTGACAAAACTAGGACAGGGTAACCCTCTCCCATCATAGGGGTGTTTTGGCTCTCACTTAACTATTATGTGCTTTTAGAGTGAAACTCTACAGGAACGTGCATATCAGTTGCAAGTTTGGGTATCAGATTTGGGAGCAGAAATCAGTGTTGAGTGCAGTTTTACAGCTTATGATTGCAACTGTGTCTTGTTCACATCTGAGCTGAGGTGCTGTGCGGTTTCTGATTTTCACTTTCTTTTTGCTTTATTTCTTTTTGCAAGGTAGTTTAGCACAATTGCTTCGAATAGTTCTATTACCCCCTCAAGCACTCTGGACCCTTGTAAGGAGACTTTACTGATCCGGGGATCTTGTTAGGGGACAACCAGTTTTTGCTTCACTCCCACCGGTTATGAGATGGAGGAAGGTTAGGCATAATTCACCAATCCAGTAATCACCTGAATCTAGTCAGGACCAATCTTCTACATCCAGTACATCCAGGCCAGCCAGAGATTACTTGTCTGTTCAAATGACTCAGTACCCTGCAGCCAGTATAGAGGACTTGATTCGTCATCTCCAACAAACAGTGGAAACCATGTAGCAAGATGTTATCCGTTAAGCTAAAGCTACAACCCCCCAAGCAGAAGTGATAAACAGGCTGCAGCAACAACAACCACAGCAAGCAGCGGCTTCTGCTTCCTATGCACCTCCAGTGGATATTCTAGCACATGGAATCATTGTTAATGCTTTGGCTAAGAACCAGGGCAACCCAGACCCCATTCCACTGCAAGTCTCCAAGGCACCAGTATACCAAACTGAGGTGCCATTTGAATTCGAGGTTGACCCCATTACACTGAAAGTCAACAAGCTAGAAAAGCTTTTCAAGCGGGCACAAGCTGTGAACTCAATCCTTGACATCAAAGATGGATACACTGACTCTACAGTAACTTTGCCAGACAGATTCAAGATGTCTCACATAGACCAGTTTAATGGTTTTGGGGATCCCATGGTCCATCTGTGGTTATTCTGAGACATCCTATGACCAATGGGCTTTAACAGACTTCAAAGACTGTCGCTTTTCAGCCAGACCTTGTCAGGAATAGTGGCAATTTGGTATGCAAAACTCGAGGACTCTGTGAAGTAGAGTTGAGAGGAAATGGCTAAGGCCTTCATCGCACAGTACTCCTATAATACCCAGATCGAGGTTATAACCCGAGATCTTGAAGCAACCCGTCAGGAGCCAAAGGAGGGCTTCTCGGACTTTGTAACGAAATGGAGGGCCAAGGCTTCGATGATGACTACTAGGCCGTCAGAAAATGATCAAATTAGAATGGTGGTCCGCAATCTGTAAGGAAAATTATTACAGAAGATGATTTTCTTGCCATTGTTCACATTCACTGAGCTCTACGAGATAGGGGTTCAGATTGAAGATACAATGAAACAAGGGTTGATCACCGATGAAAAGGAGCAGCCTAAGAGGCCTTTCACACGTAGTTCCAATGCAACCACGAGTGGAAGCACAACTGAACGGCCATCTGATGTAAATGTCGTCACTACGACACCCACAATTACCAACCCATTCGCTAGTACAAATCCACAAACCTCAAACAACCAAACCCGATCTCAAAGGGTCTTTACCCCATTATATATGCCTTTATCCTAAGCCCTGAGGGTGCTGATTAAAAAGGGGCACCTTAAGCCATTAGAACAACGCCCACTACCCGATCCTCTCCTGCCTAAACACAACCCGGCTAAATACTACGCTTTTCACCAACAGCACAGTCACAACACTGACCAATGCTATAGGCTACATCATGAGATTCAAGATCTTATTGACAACAAGGTGATAGCACCACCCCAAAAGCCAAATGTAACCACCAATCCTCTTCTAGCCCACAACCAGGTTCCTCCACCCCGACAATTCAATCTAATACATACACTGGCCATCCCATATGACCCTAGCATATATATTACCCTCTCCTACCTACCCAAACCGGTTGTGTTCATTACTGAAATCACAGACTTGTGCATGATGGACACATCCATACATCAACCTGAACCCATGGTGGTGACAATGGTAAAAGAATGGAGGTTAGCCTTGGAGGAGAGTGTCAGTCCATTGCTTGAAAGCTATGCGGACTTATCCGAAAGGGTATACGACCCATGCTATTGCATTGTGCCAGTTAATCAAGTCAAGCCCGAAGTGGTATTGCCGACCACAGTGGGTCAATGTGGTTCGAGAGGATGGCCCAAGCCAAGGTCTGGATGACCTAGCGAAGTTGGAAGAAGACTTAGACAATCTGCAGTTCTACGACGAATAGAATCGGGGGACATGCAGATTGACTAGTTTGATCTAAATGGGTCGGCAAACAACTCCAGATGGCTTAGTGACAAGCCTAACAAAAAGGAATAAACTGAACCAAAACTTGAAGAAAAGGGAGCAAGAGTAACTGCAGTGGCCGGAATGGCCAAGGATAAGGGAAAATTGCCGGAGAGCACTAGAATCAAGAATTTAGCTCAGGAATTGGGCATCGTAAGTACTGTGGATACAGAGCAGGAAGCTGCGTTGAAGTAGTTTGTGCAAGAAAGGGATCAAGACAAACAGAAGGATGGAACAGCTCAACACTCTACGAGGGATGTTTCTGATGAGAGAATAATCAGACCGGAACTGAACAATTACTTGTCGGTTGCCGGAGGTATATGGTGGGAAGATGATGATCTGTATCTTGCTCACACTGACGAGGATTGGGGTGAAGACCTGTCAAACAATATTTAGTACTCTGAAGAGGTGGACCATATGACGAGGAGTGGACGGTATTTCAAATCCCCGCACTTGGACCAAGACAAAGCTTCCGGGAAAGATAAAGAGGTAGAGAAGCCGAGGAAAAAGTAGTTAGAAGAAGAAGTAGTGCTGAAACAGTTAAAGAAGATCCAGGCTGATATTTCAATCTGGGGTCTGCTCATGGCTTCTTGCATGCACTGACAAGCTGTGCTATCAGCAATGGCTAAAGCCAAATTGTCCATTGACACAACTCCTGAATAACTAGTAGGATTGGTCTTCTCAGGAGTTACTGCCCCGACTTTAACTTTCTCAAACAAATAACTACCACCAGAAGGCTCAGCACATAACAAACCTCTGTACATATAAGTAGAGTGTAGAAAAAAGTGGGTGCCAGTGGTATTGGTCGATACTGGGTCAGCAATCAACTTCTGCCTATCTCGTACAACCTATGCCATCGGTCTGAAACCAACAGGTTTCGTGCCTACAGCTCGCGTGATTCGGGCGTATGACAACACCAGCAAAGAGGTGATGGGCACAATATAGATCAGAGTTCTAGTGGGCCCAGCTCAACAGGATATTGAGTTCCATGTCCTGGATGTGCCGGCCACTTTCAATCTACTACTAGGAAGACCGTGGCTGCACCAAGTAAAAGATGTCTCCTCCACCCTCTACCAAATGCTGAAATACCCCCACGGGAAGGGTGTGGCTATTGTGTTCGAGAATTTATCTATACATCCTCTGCTAGAGGTAACTACACATGTGTTGGAAATTGTTCATGGTGAGGAGGATATTTTCCTCTCTAGATTTACTGTAGTTGAAGCCCGGGCAATACAAACCATCTTGGCAGCTGATGAGGGCTTGTATGTCAGTGCTCAATCAATCTATTTTATGAACAAGCTTCAACATATGCCAGGAATAGATTTGGGAAGAAGTGGCAGGAAGTGCGTTACTGCATTGGCCGATGTGCCACATAACCCGCATGCCTTTGGTCTTGGCTATACGCCCACCAAAAAGGATTGGGTTACGAAAGCAAAACAGATGGCCAACAGAGCCAGAGCTAAGCAGGCCGGAAATGCTATGAACTTATGCACAGACCAATCCATGGAACTCTAAATGGTCATTTTGTTTAGGAGGGTGAGGACTTCCCATTTTGCGGTTTCCCCGAACCCTGGTTCAACTTTGAGAAGCAACAGGTTCTTGGTTTTGAAATGTTCTTCGATGTAACGCCCTCAAAAAAATACACAAACCAATCATTTATGATATCTATAAAGTAGAAAAGAAGCATTATATTACAAACATCAGAGTGTTCATTACAAAAGTATTACATGTTGACAACAAAAGTAAATGCCCTAAGGGCTTACAACTTTCTAAGCCAACACTTGGTTACAAAAAGGAGAGTATTAACTCAAATAACATTAAGCCCTTGGCTTGAATTTACATGTAATAACAAACGATAACAACAAAAGATCTGCCAGCCTCTAAGCCTCCCAAGCTACGTCCTTGGAGGTGGCATGTCACCTGAACCTGAAAATGATGTCCCATATAAGGTAAGCCAATTCCTAGTAGAGATATGCTAAACATAATATGAGCAATAACTAAAACATTAGCATTTGATAAATGTTTAACTCACATAAACAAACGTACATCCCTTTCACAATCAATCTTCATTCACACATACATTCAATTCCTTTCCGTTTCATTAACTAAACCAATTCATGCTTATGGTTCTCTGTTCAACCAGACAGTTTACAAGGAGACTACAGCTCGTTAACAATACTTCGATAATGATCAATTAATATAAGACTACAACTCACATTATTAACACTTCAAAACTTCAATTACAGTTGAGATTACAACTCATATTATCATCATTTCAATACTTCAATTCATCTACGTTATGCAAACGCAATTAGGATTTCGAGACTTTCACCCTGGACACTCCGACCAACTTAGTTATCACTGGAGTACATCCCTTATCTCCTCCCAAACCGTAGAGGACATCCCCTATCTTCTCCCAAACAATATACATATACAATATATTTAAACACATATCATATACAATGATCAAGCAAAGCACATATTCAATGTGTTATTCGACCCGTTATATCCAATGACATACTCAATTGATTAGTTTTAATTCACCTAATCATTATGCAGTGTCTACAACATTCAAGACTATCCTCTACCGATAGCCCAAAGCATTCATTTCTAAACAGATCATAAATTCATCAAACAGATAAATTACCAACATTTCCATAGGTGAGTGATTAATCAATCCAATTACACCATTCAATCTCATAATTTCCCAATTCCATCATTTCCAAACCAATTTCATATTTCCATAATAAATTTCATTTATTACATAAATGACCCGATTAAACCCTACTAAGGCATTTTCCCTTTTTTTTTTCTCAACATTGACTCAAAGGTCCAAATATCATCAATGAACATCAATAATCTCATTTTAAAGCCCAATTACACAAGTATGGTTCAAAGGAACAAAACCCCTCTTTATACATTTTAAGTTTTGAAACCTTAACATTCAAAATTTCCCAACTTCAACATTAAATCAAAAAGACCACATGTTTATGTTAAAGACCATAAATATGAGTAGTTATCCCTACCTCAAGTGAAGAGACTCAAAGGAGATGATGAACAAACTTGAAGGTGCTCTAAACCCACAACTATTCGAATCAAAATAGAGGCCTTGAAAAGCTCTAACACTTTAATGAAGGCACAAGGTTTGGGTCTCACTAAACCAAGATCAAAATGTAAAGAGAAAGAGAGTTCTAGAGAGAGCAGCTCTCAAATTAAGGTTTTGAAGAGCTAGAGAGAGAGAGGGGGTCAAAAAGTGATTCAAAAATGGCTTCTCTCGAATTGATATACATCACAGTCTGCTCAAGCGTGGAACGCCCCGCTCGAGCGTCAGACACAGACTCCCACTCGAGCTTGAAAAGCGCCGCTCGAGCGTCAATTGCACACTTCCAGAAGTTCTGCAGACGAAGGTCCCCGCTCGAGCGTGAAAATGGACACTCAAACGTCCGATGACCTGCAGGAAAAGTACTAAAGACTGTATAATCCCGCTCGAGTGTCAAACTCCCCGCTCGAACGGAGGAGCAAAAAAAAAGGGGCCCACTCGAGCGTCAAAAGCCCCGCTCGAGCGTGAAGGCCAAAATCTGGGCATCAACTCTATGTTTCTAAACACAACCAACCTGTTTCAAACCTACCCAACACAACCCAAAACTCAAATACAAAGAGTAAAGGATGGACACGAGAATAAGACAACAACACACACCCACGGAACCGAGTCCGGAATACACTAAACAAGGAAAGGAAAATCGGGATCGCTATATTCGACTTGCAACTGCAAGACAATACAGAGGAAATGGCTGAACCGACTGCTGAAGCTGAGAAGAGCACAGAAAATGATTCTGACAATGGTGAACTTGAAGTAGGGGCAGCATTGGCATGTCTCCTTTCGGATCCTCCGATCAACTCAGAAAGCTTGGGGGATAACCTGACCATTTCTATGATCGGGGACCAATCAGGTGTGAACCCTTCTAGCAGCATTTTGGATGCATCTGACGCGCCATCCCTCGTTTGGCAGTTGGAGAAGGGCTACCTATCTAGTAGTTTTGAGTAAGGTGGTGAACCAGAATCTGATTCCACAAAGTCGGTGGAGTCGAAATTAGATTCCGGTTCTTCTGAGTTTGGGTCCGGTATTCCTAGGGTTGATAACCCAGATGCCAAGGTTGTGTCCAGGTCGTCTTTTTCTTTTTCCTTTGAGTCAGTTGTAACTAAAGAACTGGATGAGCTTGACCTTGTGAATGAGAATGCCACTGCAGATTCTGAGTATTTCTCTGTGCTGCTTGTTTATTGCATTGATCATATTTTCAAAATTTTGATGAAAACGAAAATGAAGGAATTCCTCTAGTTTTGAATAATTTGATTAACCGGAAAGATGAGAAGTTTGCAAAACCCTTTGCTGATAAAATCATTGCTTTTAATGTGGGTACTGAAAAGGATCCACGTCTGGTCCAGATTGGGTCCACGTTGTCTTCGGAGGAGCGCGAGCTCTTAGTCGCTTTATTAAAAGATTTCAAAGATGTTTTTGCGTGGTCCTACGAAGACATGCCTAGAATCGATCCTAAGATTGTACAGTATCGGATCCCTCTCGACCCCAAAGCCCGACCCGTTAAACAGAAGTTGCGGAGAATACGCCTAGATTGGGCTTTAAAGATTAAAAAAGAGGTCACCAAGCATATCGAAACAGGTTTTTTGCTAGTATCTGAGTATCCAACTTGGTTGGCCAATATTGTCCTAGTGCCGAAGAAAGAAGACAGTATTCGGGTGTGTCTGGACTTCAGAGATCTGAACAGAGCTAGTCCGAAAAATGACTTTCCTCTACCGCACATTAATGAATTAGTGGACTTCACTACAGGTCATGCATTGCTCTCCTTTATGAATGGATTTTCCGGGTATAACCAAGTCCTGATGGCGCCCGAGGACAAAGAGAAAATCACCTTCACTATGCCGTGGGGAACCTACTGCTATCAGGTGATGCCGTTTGGGCTAAAGAATACCGGGGCTACTTATCAAAAGACTGCAACCACCATTTTGCATGATATGATCCATAAAGAGGTTGAGGTATACGTGGACGACATGATTGTCAAGTCCATAGAAAAAGGGGGCCACTGTGCCGCCTTGAAGAAATTCTTTCAACGGATCAGAAAATACAGATTGAGATTGAATCCACAGAAATGTACTTTCAACATAATAACAGGGAAAATGCTAGGTTTCTTGATCACACAGAGGGGCATCGAGGTAGATCCTTCCAAAATCAAGGCCATTATAGAAATGCCACCACCAGGGATTGAAAAGGAGGTGCGAGGCTTTCTAGATAAAGTACAATTCATAAGATGGTTTATTGCGAAATTAACCTTGACTTGTGAACCACTATTTGGTCTCCTGAAGAAAGGAAAGAAGTTCCAAGGGGACGATCGATGCCAATTCGCTTTTGAGCAATCAAGTAGTACCTTCAAAATTTGCCTGTGTTGTCGCCGCCAGAGCCGAAGAAGCCCTTGATTTTGTATTTATCAGTAACGGACACAATGATGGGATACATGCTTGCTTAGGAATCTAAGGATAGGGTAGATAAAGCCATCCACTACTTAAGCAAGAAAATGCTGAATTATGAGACCCGCTATACCTCGCTGGAAAAAGCTTGCTTAGCCTTGGTATGGGCTACTAGGAAGTTGAGGCACTATTTGTTAGCTCACTCCGTAATTCTGATTTCGAGATTAGATCTCATCAAATATCTCTTTGAGAAACCAGTGCTTACAGGTAGGCTAGCCCGTTGGTTGCTTCTTCTTTTCGAATTTGATCTGAAGTATGTCACTCGGAAGTCGGTCAAGGGGAGAGCTATAGCGGAGTTCCTGGCAGATCACCCAGTAGAAGGGGATTAAGCGGAAAAATACCTGTTCCCAGATGAAGCTATTCTGCAAGTCAAGGAAGAGATTTGGACAATGTACTTTGACGGAGCATCTAATCAGTACGATTATGGGATAGGTGTGTTGTTGATAACACCCGACAATTCCCATATACCTTTAGCCTTCAAACTCCAGTTCAAAGTATCCAATAACGAAGTAGAATAAAAGGCGTGTATTGCTAGTTTGGAAGTTGCCTTGGAACTAGGGGCAAAAAGGTTAGACGTTATCGGCGACTCGAACCTAGTTGTGTCTCAAGCAAATGGGGACTAGAAGGTCAAAGAAGAAAAAATGAAGATCTATCACCAAACCCTGGCTGTTCTAATTCCTAGGTTTGAGAAACTGACTTTCACACATCTACTGAGAGAGAACAACAGGTTTGATGACGCCTTATCAACTTTATCTTCTATGATAGACATCCTGCTTGGAGTCCGAATGCGTCCGATCATCATTAAGCAGAGGTATACACTGGCCTACGAGACTATCGCCGCAATAGATGAAGTGCAATATCAAAACCCTTGGTATTATATTCTTGGCAAATGCCAAAGATAAGAGGGCAATACAGTGGATGGCCGTTCAATTTATCATCTACAGAGGTAAACTGTACAAGAGGGGTCATCTAGGAATGCACAAGTTGTGTGTCGATGCAGAGGAATCAAAACGTCTAATGGAGGCCATCCATGGGGAAGAGTGCGGAGTGCACATGAACGAAGTAATGCTATCCTAGAAGATTCTCAAGCAAGGTTACTGCTGGTCTACTATGGAGGAGGATTGTATCGATTTTGTTCAGCGATGCCACAAATGCCAAATTCATGCTAATCGCATGAACATCCCGCCGTCGAAGTTGTACAACATGACTTCACCTTGGCCTTTCTCAGTCTAGGGAATCGACGTCATCGGCACAGTCACATCGAAAGGATCGAATGGGTATGGATACATTCTGGTGGCAATTGATTACTGTGGGAGCTAGAAAATAATATATATTAGCTTATTGAGACTAAACCAAACAAGGCCTACAAGGGGTCTAACCCAAACAAATATCAGACCCCCCCTCCAATCTATATAAAGAAGGGGGCACCCCAGAGAAGGGGGCAGGTGATCTCTCTCCCCCACACAGCACACAAACACTCTTGATTTCTATACATTTATTTTTCCAATCAAAAGACTAACTTTAGCATCGGAGTGTCTCCGGTCAGCAACCCCGGTTGGGTGGCATCGATCATGCTCATCTTTGCAGACACAGGGACAAAGTTCATCTCTTCATTGGATCTCTACAACATCCATGTGAGAGGATATTTCATGGTCTCACAATTGGCGCCGTCTGTGGGAACGACTGAACGAGATCAACGAAGAACACAACAAACATATTACTGTAAGTAAACGTATTGGTTGAATTGAGGTTAGTGCACTTTCTTCAAAATTAAACTCAATTCCAAGTAATACGGCCCACGACTGGGTCTCATTTTCATTTTGATTCCACTTGATTCTCAATATACATATCTACGTGCATATAATATTATATATCTGTGATGCCAGTTGTGGCGGGTTGTTTTTTTTTTTTAATATCAATTTTTTCCTCCTAAAACCAACAAGAGCAAAAACAAAGCAAAGCATTTTCACTTTCTCTCTCTAAAACTGGGTTTTAGACTTTTGTTTATGGGAGTTTCATTTCGGAATTATATAAAGGGTGGCTCTGCCAAATCCCGCCTGGATCTGTTTCTTTATTTAGGAATTGTTTCTTTATTTAAAGCTTTATATATATTTTTATGTTGCTTCGATAATCATCCCGGCTGTTAGCCTGATCAGCAAATTCCCAATGCCATGCCAAACGTCACCCCGGTTCTTCACGTCATCAGCACGACAAAAAGACGTTGCCAATCGCAGGTTTCGGCACATCAAAATCCAAGACGAGTGGCTGACAAGCGTATGTATTGTTTCCAGGGCAATAATCATCACCACCTACCGTCCCGTGGGGCACTCCGGTGGATACGATCAATTCAGCAGCCATACATAGCTATATCATTTATATCAAGCTGTGCACTTCTTTAACAATTTTGCATGAAAGGCTTCCTTGGCAACGACACTTAATTTATGATTCCATACATCTCGGCAACGAAAAGCTTACTCAGCAACCTACAACGTGATATTAGATTACATGGTTTCACGGCACTCGACCAACTGGAAAAACATATACAATTTCACCACTGAAAATTCACTTAAGCATGGCCGACTCGCCCCAACTTCAGCTCGGCAATGCTATAGTCATCCTTGTGGTGACGTGGTTGTCCGCATGAAACGGCTTGAGAACAACATATATGGCTAATTCAAGAATCACCAATTGGGTCTTACTCCTCTAAGAAAGGTTCTCGACAAGTAACAAGACGTGATCAGCAACTGATTTTTAATGCATGCTAACTGCAGGCCGAGTTCGAAGCCATTATGCACCGAAAACATCCCATTGTGGCGAATTGATCGGCAACCATTCACTCGTCGAGTTCCAATCCGATCAAGAGTTATTACATCGGCACTTCTCGGCCACTATTTTAAGCAGTTTGGGAACCCGCCTTACTCCGCGTCGCCATTGGCCTATCAACTCATGTTCCTCTGCCACCGCAATTCGGCGATGCCACTCCAATTAAATCATTCGGCGATAGCAAATAGCCAACTGACCACGTTGCCAAACGAAAGTCGAAGACCAAATGGTATAAGGAAATATTTTCAGCACAATCAAAGATGAATTACTGATCCAGCTTTCGGCAACCCAAATGTACTAGCCTAGCTCGGCACAGCTAACACAAGCCTTTTCGGCAACCACCGACAAACCAACTTACATCCAGGCCCAACGAACAATTCGGCAACTTATTGATTATTCGGCAATTTTTATTCTCTGCTTATTATCACTCGGCTTCGACAACATTTATTTGGCCTATTATCAATGGCTTCGACAACTTATTCCGCTTGTTCAGCAACTTGCTCGGCATATTAGCAACTTTGTAAATCATTACCGTTCCAATTCGGCATATCATTCTACATATTATCAACTCGACATCGGCATAGAACTAGCATCTTGACTTGCCGAAATCCACATCTAACAATACCAGAGGATTCGCGTCGACTCAAGGAGTCCAAAGCCACTAACCAGAGGAGCAAAAAATTAACCAACACTTGTCGATAATTGCGCAACAGCCCATAATTTCAACAAACTGCAATTTTCAAGGTTCTCAAAACCCAATTTCGACCATACCAGTGTGAAGTACTCTTTGAGATGAGTCCAACGCAAAAAGTGGCATCGAAATCGAACTGGAAACGAAGCTGTACAAGTCGATCAAAGTTTGCCTTCAAATTCCACTATTTCGCCGAAGAAGACGAACCAAAAGTTGGCCAACATAAAAATATATATATATATATATTCGGTGGATTGAGGCTAAGTTACATCTCATAATAACCGAACAATTAAGCTTAAACATATAATGTACAAAATACAAGCACAAGTTCACACTTGGCACAACGGTTCAGTGTTCTTTATTTCCTTACAAAGTAAGGGTTCAAGTCTTGTTAACCCCATTTATCCTTATTTTTTGTTTTTGCCAAGCCATGAGGGAAATTATCCAGTGATTCGTGAAGCAAAAGTCTCAATCAATCTGATCCGTTAGATCCATTTTGGCTACAATTACGCCATCAGGAGTCTGATCACAACGATCCAATAGTCCTTTCCAGCTATTTGACGCATTCCCAGTCCATTCATACGGTCAGAATTTACAAATTCAGCTCCAAAAAAAATTTATTGCAGATTTTATTTAAAAATTGAGTGCAATGGCTCACTTCGCATATCACCAAGCCCCCTACTTTGTCTCGGCTCATTCTGATATCACCATGGCACCGAATGGGGGCACGGAATCCGTTTCAAATTGTTATCGGCCTACTCGGCAATTTTGGCCCATATCAATTTTATTCCTTCCGAATAACAAATCTTATTCAAAAGTAATGGGGCAAATATACGTTGGACAAAAAACTCAACTTCAATAAATTGGCAACCATTGCCAATCAAGTTCTTAGCAAATCCAACTCCGAAGGGATGTCGACACACCGCGAAGCTAAGAAGAGTTGCCGACCAAAAGATCGGCACAATCACTGACCCAAGTGTAGCTGACCAACTTTTTGGCAAAATCACATTATATATAAAACGAACACCGATGTTTTGACACTAGTTACTCGATAGTGCATCAACTTTACTCGGCAAGATTATTCGGCACCATAATTAATTCAACATTATGCATGATCATTATTTGGCTGTGCATCAACTTTATTCGGCTAAGCAACATTATTTGTCAACTTCATGCATTGTCAAACTTTATACAGCAACATTGGCCACAGTATTCGGCAACTTTATTCACCTAACAACATTTTTTGGCAAAATAATTGCACACTGGGACATCTTAGTCAATTTTTCGCTCTCCATTTGAGGCATATCAGCCGATCAAGATCTCGGCACCTTTGCATACTTGGCCAACTTGGTACAAGTAATACAAAGACAATTTTTTGAGTTCCAAACTCCCGCTCCTTTTCACACAGCTCCAAGCAAGCGATAGTTTTGGGGCAATGCACTAATACTACACAGTTGGCAGTTCTTCGCATATTTTTGCACGCCGTCATTGTTATAGCTTTTACAGCTTTCCACTTTTTTGTGGCTATTATTTGGTAAAGGCAATCCTTGACACAGATTACAATGTCTGCATTTGATCGCCGCCTAAAACCAACAAATGCCTCCATATTTTGGAGCTCCGTATATTTCTAGCTCGGCACGAAAGTCCATATTTGGAAGCAATCTTTACACTCGGCAATATACTACACCCTCGCCCGGGGGTCATAATACCATGGCCTACACCCTTGCCCAGGGGTCATAATATTGTGGCTTACACCCTCGCCCGGGGGTCATAATACCGTGGCCTACATCCTCGCCCGGGGGTTATAATACCACGGCCTACAGCCCTTGCCCAGGGGTAACAATACCGTGGCCCATTGTTACAAAGATATCGGATGTAGACCCAAGGGTTCCTTATGTTAGACCTATATGGTCCCATTGTGCCATGCATTATTGGATGTGCCACATATATTTGTACATACATTCATACATATATACATTCATCCAGTCATTCATTCATTCATTTATGTTATTCATTTATCAACTGTATTCATGTTATTTATTTATCAATTGTATTCTTTGTCAAGAGACCTAACATTTATTTGAACAAAGTAACTCGGCAAGAAAAACTCTCATTCCTTCTACCGCAAACAATGAAAGTTTTAGGGCAATTGTGGGAGCCAGAAAATAATATATATTAGCTTATTGAGACTAAACCAAACAAGGCCTACAAAGGGTCTAACCCAAACAAATATCAGACCCCCCCCATCTATATAAAGAGGGGGGCACCCCAGAGAAGGAGGCAGGTGATCTCTCTCCCCTACACAGCACACAAACACTCTTGATTTCTATACATTCATTCTTCCAATCAAAGGACTAACTTTAACATTGAAGTGTCTCTGGCGGGCAACCCCGGTTGGGTGGCGCCAATCATGCTCATCTTTGCAGACACAAGGACAAAGTTCATCTCTTCGTTGGATCTCTACAACATCCATGTGAGAGGATATTTCATGGTCCCACACTTACTTTACAAAGTGGGTGGAAGCTCAGTTTTATGTAGTATTGAAAGCAGCGCATGTGGCTAAGTTCATCCGAAACAACATCATTTGCCGTTATGGAGTCCCAAACGAGATCATTTTAGATAATGGCTCCCACTTCAAGATAGAAGTGAACCAAAGGAGCCGTTGAGGCCGCCAACAAGAACATCAAGCATATTTTGCAGAAGATGGTCGACACCTACAGGGACTGGCTAGACAAATTGCCATTTGCACTATGGGGCTATAGAAATTTAATCCGGACATCTACAGGGCCAACTCCTTACTCTCTTGTCTATGGGATAAAAGTTGTTCTACTAATCGAAATAGAAGTCCCGTCGCTACGGGTTATGGCTGAGTATCAAATAGCAGAGGCGGACTGGCAACAGAACAGGTTCGAAAAACTGATGTTGTTTGATGAGAGAAGGCTGAAAGCATTGTACCATGTTCAGGGTTATCAGCGTAGGATTACCAGGGCTTTTAATAAGAAGGTTAAATCCCAGAATATCAAAGAAGGGGATTTGGTGCTGAAAGACAACTGAGCTCCCATCTATGATCCTAGTGGCAAGTTCAGACCAAATTGGACTGGTCCTTACATCATCAAAACTATATGGTCGGGTGGAGCTATTATTCTCATGGACTTGGATGGCCTAGAATTTTCCCAACCGATCAATATGGACAAGTTGAAGAAATACTATCCCTGAGAGGCTCGCTAGGCTAAAAGCCCGGAAGGGCGACCAAGGTAAAAATTAGAGCACAAAAAATTAGAAATAAAGAAAAACTGAGTTTGCAAGGTTGAAAACCCTATAGGGCGACCTTGGCAAAAGTTAGAACGCGAAAGAAGAGTGTTAATATTCGAGTGAACCCGAACCGAACTACGTAAGGCCTAATTTCCATCTTCAAAGATACGTAGGAAACTTCATTTTGAAGTTCAGCCGTAAACACCTCCAAATCAACTGTCCTGTCCATGTGTCTGATCAGGTCATCTTTGTCTATTTTTTATCTGAAAGTTCAGTTGTGATCTTTATTCTGACAGTTGGTTATAGTGCTTAGCAGCGTTATTCAGTCAAGGGGCAATTTGTGATCTTTGGATTCGGGGTTGTACATCTCAGGGATTGATTACGTATGTGTCAAGTGGTGATCCTTATCGAAAATGGTTTTGAAAAGTTTTGATAAAAGTTGATTTTGTTCAAATTTTACCTTTTACAACTTAGACCATTTTTGGACCAAAAGAAAAATTTTCAATACTCACAACTTTAATTTCATTGATTTCAGTACGAAGTTCTCCAATTCTTGATACAAATCAAAGCTACTTTTATTACATCCAAAAGACTTGAAAAGTAAGATCAAAGCAATAAACTAGGGGCATAAATGAGTCAAGTGCTTCTGCGTCCCTCGCTCGTGCTCATGGAAGCTTCTGATGCTAAAATGGGCCTGGTTTGTGCGTCATCTTCAAGCCAAGTCAGGCACTTGCCAGAAAGAGCGCAGCTGAAACTAGGGGTAGGAGCCAAAAGCTCTCTCGTCTTCCAAGCAGTGAGGTACCTAGCCAAATGTGAACCTGAGATCGAGAATCAAACCGGGTACTCTATCCCTTTTTCTGGGCAAGTCTGATCATGTCCAAAATAACGCTTAAACCAAAACGGAAAGTAGAATACACAATGTGTAAGGCCAATCAGCTGAATGCCAGGTTGCTGAGTCATGTTGTAGCTCATTTCGGTCAGATTAAGTCAGGGGCAACGCCAAGCAATGTCAACAGCAGACTTGTTGTACATCCAGTGGCACCACCATCCCTCATTCGAGAAATCCACTAGTTATTAGCGAAAGAAGTATCCTCAAGCTGAGTACTCAGGGCAAGAATCCTCTACCTTCAGCTTATCCATAAGCCATACCTGGAGAGGGATGAAAGAAAAGAGAGATTAAAGAATAGAGAGATGTACGTTGAGAGAAGAAAAGGACTTTGAGAGAAAAACAAAGCATGAGTGCTGAGAGATGTGAGAAATACATATTAGAAATAGTGGAAAACATTACCTGAAGAAGTAGTGGACTCCCTGCGAATTTGGTAGTCTCTCGCCGATGGAAGGCGTCTAAACCCATCAAAGTCTCGGCCAGCACCAAGCCAATACAACTTTTGCCTTCTTTCAAACCTTGGGCCACTTCGACCAATCGAATGTTGGAACCACCAAAATTAAAGGCAAAAAGGAAGTCTGCCAGCATACACAAGCAAAGGGCATGTTGCCTAAAACCCCGCCAAAGAAGTTTCCCTCGGTCACCAACGTCAAAAAATCGATGAATCAGACTAGGAATATCCAATTCTCCATTGTGGACAAAAGATCGAACCTCATGTAGAGTAAGCCCGCACATTCGTCCCAAAGCTTGGACGTGGCCAAAGCGGCATTGAGGTATGATTTCCTCATCGCGCTGGGATTCCATTAATGCCTGAAATTCTTCAATTGTCGGGCATATTTCTTGTCTCCCAAAGCTAAAGACATGTGTGATTGGGTTCCAGCATCTAGCTGCGGCATGAAGGAACTGAAAGCAAAGAGAAGTACAGCTCAAAGAAAAGGGGCATTTAGGCCGAAGCCACAAAAATTCATCTTTTTCGAGCCATCCAAAGCGGCTATTCAATCTCGAAGCCTGCTGACAAGTAATATCTCCGTTTTGAGAGCAAAATATCAAGGACTTATGAGTTTGCCAGAAAAATAGCATGGGAGCATTATTTATAGAGTTTGAGAAGGAGCTGAGCATGACAGTTGGACAGCACTGACCAACATCACACTGATGGCCACCCGTACATCAGTGAAGCCCGACCGGGTCTTGGTGCTGACCCAGTACAGATCTGTTACAACGAAAGCTAACCTTTCTTCGAATGGACTTCAACTGTACTTTTGAGTTTTGTTTTGTTTGTACCAAGTGTTTGTTAGCTTTTTCGAGTTGTTTTTATTTCATTTTTCTATTATCAAGTTGTATTTTATGTTTTAACTGGTTGTAAGTCATTATCCGGTTCATGAATCAAATTCTAGAGCAAAGCATTCACAGTTCTAAAGGTTACAAACGCAAGGGTAATGCAGTTCATCATATTGTGAAAAAAGATCATTCAAACAAAACTTGCCTCTCATAACTGGCGGGCCCAACCCCGATCATTGTTTTATATAACCAAAACAAAAGAAAGTTTTTGAAATACAAAAGGTCTATCCGAAGCTAGTGTTATGACTACATAACAAAACGAAAGCAAAAGCAAAATCATTATCGTCATCAGTAGCCCATTCTCGCTCTCTTCCTCCTCGGCTGTGTAAGATGTGCATCGCTGTCATCACTAGGGCTACTCGACTGCAGGTTAATCTCTTATTCCTCATCCTCCGGGGTCGTGGACTCATCAAAAGACTCCTCGGAAGGCAAGCGTTGCCTCACTCGACCACTCCTCCGATCAGTGCCAACTCGGCCTCTCACTAGGCCCCGTCTCCACCTACTATCTGCGGAAGGTCCTGTAAGCACTGTCGACACCGGCTCAAGCTAAAAAAGAACAAATATCAGATAAAGTAATCAAAAGTGTACAGTATGGCAAAGACAGTAGGCTACACACAAAATGTACCTCGATCATATGGGTGATTAAGGCCGTCTACCTCCTTCGTACCACAATGAGTAGTCGGTCGATTGTTCGAAGGAGCTCGTTACTGTACACCCGGGAAATTTGCAAAAGAACAGAAACTGAGAAAAGTAGATAAAAGTAATTGAACAGTGAACAGTAATGGTTGAGAATTAGTTAAAGTGTAGCATAGAGTAGCATAAAAAAAAAAGTGTACCAACTCAACACCAAGGGCAAACACAAGTCTGTGGTCCCTCTCCTCGATAGGTTCAAGTGGGATCTGCTCGATCACCCTGTCTAGATGCATGTATATGATCTCAATGGGAATTACAGGTAATCTAGGGATGGGAGCAACGGCAGGGTACTCCAACGCAGTATCGCCAGCCAAAGAAGCAGAGGCAAGAACCTCGGCAGCTCGAACCACGCCTGAAGTAAGAGGTGTCATCACCTGAGTGTGTAAGAAAGTCGTAAAGTCACCGAGCTCATGGTGACGATCGCCGTCCTCACCTATCATCAAGAGGTTGAGCTTAGGACCATCCCGTAAATCATCTCCCACCTTCATGCCAGCAGGAGGAGGATGTGGAATATCAGGGTCAACAACCCGTGTCTAGCGAATGAATCTCTCTCCTAAGTGGTATGCCCAGCCAAAAGGGCCCATGAATAGGATCTTTATCGTGGAAGCATGCCAAGCAGCGGTGTAGGTTGCCCTCGACACTTGGGGAATGCCTGCACAAGGGTGTCAATCAACTTGAGAAAATCAGTGCAGTGTCAGATATCAGTGTAGTATGAGAAAATCAAGCAAGTGTCGATATCGGCGTGATGTCGAGAATCACGATGTCGAGAATTAGTGCGATGTCAAAAGTCGGTCTGAGATGAGAATGACAATATGGTACAGTATAACAGTATAAGAGTGACTATATAGTGTGGGAAACAGTGCAGTACCTGATTTGCCGTGATAGTGTCAAAGAAGCGGAGGAAATATGAGAAGGTACGATCTACAAGGCGACGTCGCTCGAACCGCGAGTTGTAGTACTGAGAATGGGTACAGACAACTCGATTGGTCTTACTGAAACTGGAGCTAACGAAGTGAAATATGTGTAGACCAAAAGCTGCAAACCAAAGGCAGATAGATGCATAAGAAAATAGATTAGATAAGCAAGAAATGCAACAGTGAACAAAATGTAAAGCATATCAGAAAGGTGAGTGTAGGGTGTACCTTCCAAACTCTCCAGTAGCTGCCGAGTGAATCCGCCTTACAGCGGGAGATGGAGCTCATGTAGTAATATAGGGTGGCCAGACCTGCGCCACCCCAGTCGTAATCAGCCACCCTAGGAAGATGTACCAGTGCTCCTAGAATATATAATCCCACGGTATTTTCCCAATTTGCAAATAAGGTAGTACCAAGAAGATATATGAGGAAGCCACGGGTGTACTAGGCAACCTCGTCTGCAGTGGCTGGCTGTGTGCCAGAGAAGTGCTCCAAGAACTAGCTGTAATGTACTATCCCATGGCTAGTAGTGTCTGGGATCGCCCCGAGAAGTTAGAGCTGTGCATCTCTCCACTGAGTCATATCTAAATCGAAAGGGACTGGGACGATCCCAACCCGTAAACCAGTCAACATCGAGAAGTCATATGGGGTCAGTGTCATCTCCCCAGTTGAAGAGAAGTGAAATGAGCTGGTGGTGTCCCACCATCTCTCCATCAAGGCCCCATAAAGCCAAGACTTGGCCCTCATCTGTATGAGCCCGGAGCACAAGGGCCCAAAGCCAGCAGCATCTACCAAAGTGCAAACCCCAACAAGAAGCCACTCGTACCAACGTTGGGGGCCAGATATAGAGCCGTAGTCGCCTACCTCCCTGGTGATCACCTATCAATTGGAAGTTTTATCAGTATATGTACAATAGAGATAAGTGGTTTGCTCATCAAGTTCAACTTTCAACATAAATGCAAAGTAAAATAGGGGAAAAGTTGTGTACCGTGGAAGCATTGGTAGATATATTTTCCATGGGGTCTCACAGTAGAGTGTCCTCATCCAATCCTGGAATGAAGTCCTCGAATCTCAAGATGTCGCCAGGGGGTGGCACATGTGTACGCAACTGGTATGTGGCAACATCAGAAGGCCTCTCGGCAAGGGGAAGCAATGCAGCAACTTCATCTGCCTCCATGTCTACACCAAGGGCAGCACCAATACCTATGATAGGCTTCGGAATGAGAACCTCGTCACTAGCCATGAAAAAAAGTGAAGAAAAAGTGAAGGAGATGAGTGAAAATAGATAAAATCCTAAATCCCAAACTCTAAGAGATAGAAAGTGAAGAAATTGTGAAAAATCAAAAGGGAATAGAAGGAAAATGTGAGCAATGTGGGCAAAAGTGAGAGAAAACAAAGAGAAAACCCAAACTTCAACCAAACAATTTTTAATCGGTTCAAAAGATGGAGGATCAAGAAGGTTTTAGGAAAAAAATTTGCAAGGGTTGTTGGGTAACTCAAGGGAAGTGAAAATCTAGAGAGAGAAAGTTTAGAGAGGGAGAAGGGTGTTTTTCAACCAAGGGTATGTGAGAAAGAGGGTTTGTTTTGTGTTTATAAACTCACGGGCATCGGTTTTACTTATTTGCCCCGTTATTGTCGAAGCCGGTGAAGGTAATGTCAAAACCCGTAGTGCATCAATGAGGCCCAAGATCCTTGATGAATTTAGTTTTATTTGTTTTCTTTTGTTGTTTATTTTGTTTTGTTTTGTTTTTGTTATTATATTTCTAGTACTGATTGAAGTTCTTGGTTAGGAAAGAAGCAAAAAAACAGATAAAGAAAAAGAAAAAAATGAAAAATATAAAAGAGTGGAAAAGAAAAGAAGAGTTGTTTTTATTATTATTGTGTGAGCACATTTGTTTTGTTTAAAGCTTCTTAACTGCATTTGTTTTGTTTAAAGCTTGTTTATTTAACTGCATTTGTTTTGTTTAAAGCTTGTTTATTTAATTGCATTTGTTTTGTTTAAAGCTTGTTTATTTCACTGCATTTGTTCAAATGTGCTTGGACTGAATCATAGTTTATTATCATCTATCGTAACCAGACGAGATTGTATGTACGGTTCATTCAGAGGAGTTCCAGTTTAAATCTTTTATACCACAATAAAATCATTATCCATTCGACAATCAGATTGGAATAAGGTGTGTTGTATTCAGTTTGGAGCCCATTTGTCTTAACACGGTAGCAAATTGGCCTTCATTTTATTGTAGCATTTTGTTGGTTTTGGTTTTATGTATCTCTGTGTAAAATGTGTGTTTTCTTTTAAGTCACGTTCATGCGATTTGTTTGCTCACCATCCTTTCTTCTCTCGCGTGTGACGCGTTAGGACTCCACTCTTTGGTTAAAAACATTCAGGTGTGTCCCGGTGTTCACACCACCCCTTCGGTTAAAAACATTCGAGTGCATCCCCGTGTTCACACCACCCTTCAGTTAAAAACATTTGGGTGCGTCCCGGTGTTCACACCACCCATTAGTTAAAAACATTCGGGTGCATCCCGGTGTTCACACTACCCCTTCGGTTAAAAACATTCGAGTGCGTCCCAGTGTTCACAGCACCCTTCAGTTAAAAACATTCGGGTGCGTCCCGGTGTTCACACCACCCTTCAATTAAAAACATTCGGGTGTGTCTCGATGTTCACACCACAATTTCTTTCTCACACGTGCAACGCGTTAGGATCTTGTTTGAGACCTGGGGTGTGCCCGACGGTTATGTTGCTCTTCACCTTTCCGGCGCGTCGCGTAGTTAGGCTTTAATTTTTTTATATGCTTTCTGTATGAAATGTGGTTTGGCTCGTGATTCTCACACGTGACGTATTTACTTACTTACTTCTTTTCATGATTGGAATTACTGTGCCTTGTTTCAATTTGTTTAACTATGGCATTTTCTTTGTATTGCATTCGTATTCAAATGTTTCATTGCACAGTGTAGACACCCCATTTTTGACCGTCCTCAAGACTTGGATGTCACCGCCTGAACACTCGGTGATAATCCATGTTTGTCTTCGTCTTGAGTTTCTAGTTTTGCACCAAACACTTGTGCTTTGCCTATAGATGGCCGCGGCTATCTTTGGTCAATTGCATGTTTATGGAGGATTTCTTCTTGTTAGCTTCCTTTGGAAGCTTTACAAGACTAAATTGTCTATAAGAGGGTCTTCTCTCTCTTGTTTAGGGTTAGACAACTTAGACAAGTTGGAGGGTTTTGAGTTTTAGGGTTAGGGCTTATATATCCTCTATCTCTATATCTCTCTCTCTTGTGTTTAGTGAGTGTTTTGCCTTAGTTTTGCACACAAACACCCACCATCACACCTTCTCTTGGAGCTAAGGCCCTTGAGGGTTGTTTTTGAAGTTTTGGAGCTGGTTTGAGCCAAAGAAGCAGCTGGTCTTCCATTCTTGAAGAAGGTCTACAAGGGTAAGACTTTTGTCCCTTTTTACCCCATTTTTGCATTGTATTTTTGCCTACCTTACAACTATTTTTGAGCTTTGTGTATAACATAGAAAAGTTCTATTTTTTAGTGCTCTAAATAGTTGGTTAAGGTTGTTTTAAGCTTTGGGGTTGTTTGACCCCTCTTAAGCCTTGTTAGGCTCCATTTTGTGCCATTTTTGGTTGAGCTCGGTGAGGATGGTGCCTTGAGGTCCTAAGAAATAGCATTGTGTTGAGTTGGTTTGGACACACCTTGCATGCCTTGCATACATGTATTGTAATGCCATCATTTAGCCTTAACATGCATCTAGGCTTTGACCCTTGTTCAAGCATGTTTGTACTTGTTTTTCCATGTGCATTTTGGCTTGTAAGCCTTAAATGTATAGACCTCTAACATGCATCACTTGAATTGTTTCAGTGGTTTGGAATCACTTACCATGTTATTTCAGTCCTTATAACATGCCCATATGCTTGCATTTGATGCTCCTTCAATGTGTTAAAAGGTTATTGCCTTATGCTCCATGGATGTGCTCCTGTCTATGCTTACATGTTTAAGCCACTTAGATACCATCTAGGTGCACCCTTAGCCTTGTTTAGGACTTGTTTTAAGTGAGGTTTGGTTGACTTAGCCTTGGTTTAAGCCTCCTTGGCTTGCCTTGAATCTTGGACCATAATTACATGCTATGTTTGTCTTGTTTGCTTAATTTGGCATCATCTTTAACATGATTTTCAGAGCTCTCTATGCATGCTAATTGTCCATGTGTAGTCTCTTTTAAGTGTGCTTAAAAGTCGCTTGTTTTATGCTTAAGTGTTGGCCCATTTGCATGCATGTTTGTGTGCACATATGCCTTCATTTCTAATTTAGTTTAAGTCCACCCCTTGGCATGTTGTTGCATGCTTAGCTTATGACATGTTGTTGCATGTTGAAATGGTGTTGCATTTGGTATGCATTCTCCTCCTTGTTTTGGTTGCTTAACATGCCATATGTTTTGCATGTTTGTGTGTTGGCATTGTACCTTGTATGCTCACTTAACTTGCATGCTTATTGTATGCCTTGTATGCTTCTTTGCATTGTCCATGTTGCATACTTAGTCTCATGCCTAGGTTGCATATCATTGCATGCATCTTTCACCTCTTGATCAAGTCATGATAGAGGTTGAAGGCCCCTTGGTGTGTTTATTTGGTTTGCATTTTATTTGAAATTGAAAAATGCATACTTGATTCTTTGGGCCATCATGCATGGAAATCATCCTCCTTTGAGTCATAAATATGATAAGGAGTGTGGTTGGTGCACATTTCTTGGAAAAAACTTGCCACCAGTATTGTATGGATTATTTTGTGGCCGTGATCATTATATGGCGGTGACCAATCCGACCCTCTTCCCGAGGCTAATTAGATTATTTAATTTGCTTAGCTAATTTAATTGATTTGTAATATTTAATTAGCTTGTAGGTTAATTAAATTGTATTATTCTTTGTGCATGTCTTCCAACCCCCTTCTTTCTCCCTTTACTTACCTACTTTGGTGGTTAGCATTAGGGCATATTTACTTTAGCATACTTTATGCTATGCATGCGTGCATCCATTCATCATCATGCTAACCGCATAAGTATTTAAATCTAACTTGAATACATGCTACTTGTGCATTTTCGCATGTCATTCTTAGATTAGCTATTCTATGTGACCATTAGCCACTTTAACATGAATTAGGATCACGCATGTTTGCTAACTAGTTTACTATTTCGGCACGGAGTACACTGTAAGTATTTTATGCTTTAGCATCTCGCATGAGTGTGAATGTTAACATAATAGCATGCTTATCATGTGACTAGATGCTTATGTGATATAAGTGCCTGAATGCCTGTGGGTGAAGGTTGGGTTATTTGGATTGGAACAAATCATTGACTGTGAGTCTTAAGCCCACTAGATAGTGGCAAAATCATCTTTTCTAAGCCCAAAATCTTTAAGCCTAAACCATCTTTCAAAAACAAACATGAAATGTTTTGTTCCAATACTTGTATGCTATCACATAGTAAATCTAGGCTAATAGAACACATAATGTTTTCAAAATTGGATATAAATTCCCATCCCCAAAAAAATATTTACTTCTTTCAAAATCTGCAACCTCATTACATGATCATAAGTTATGTTCTTGAATCATGCATATCATTTGCATTTCATCCCAGAACTACACTGGTTTGATTCCTTGCAAAGGGAAATGAAGGCAGTCTGCGGGCGCAGCCATTTATTTATGTCTTGCTTTCTTTACCAAGTCTTGCGGCTTCATGAAAATGGGTTGTCTCTGGGCTTTGACATTCACTCACGTCATTTTATGACTTCGAGGTCTGTCAAAGAGGGTTAACTGTAGACACCCCATTTTTTACCGCCCGTAAGGCGTAGGCGCTTGGTTCAATACACTCGATGATGAAAGTTGAATTGTGAATTAGCAGCGATTCGGATTCAATCAGGCTCCCGAAATAACCTCCAATCTTCAACATTTACCTTGTTTGAACCTGTGAGTTTCATTTTTGGACCTTTTCCCACCCTGAGCTGAGTTTGAACCAAAAAAAAGAGAAGGCCATCAAGGCCCGGCCGTGCATCAGTGATGGTCGGCCGTGGCTATGAGTGGTCTACCAACCCTCGATAGCAATAAACATTGTTCTGGGCGAGAGGCCGCCAGCTGTTCATTTTTGAAGATATTTATCACCTTTTGAGCTCGAATTCCACAAAAAGGAAGCTCTGGGATTGTTTTGAGAGTTGAACAAAAAATCTAAAAACCATATATACACCTTGAGAACTCTTGTCTCCTCTTTCTTCCATTGCAAGCAAGCTTTGAGCTAACCTAGCTTGTCTATACCATCTCTATCCCCCATACACAACCTTGTTTGATTACCCTAGAGCCTTGGTTGATATTGGAGAAGCATAATTCAAGCTTAAGAGTGAGTTAAAGCGAAGTTTGAATCATCAACAACAAGCTTGTCCCTTGAGAGATATAAGCTTGTTTTCTTCTCTCTTGCCTTCATTTTTATCACTTACTTTATAGTTCTTGATGTTTTGAATTGTTTTGAGCTTATTTGAAGTGTTTGGAGTTGGGTTTGAAGAGTTACCAAAAGGGTAGAGAAAGCTTGCTCGTTCTATACCTTTACTTATAACTCAAACCTTCCCTTTTTCACTCTTTTCCTTTGATATTTACACTGATTTTCAGAGGTTTAGAAAGGCTAAAAATCCTATTTTGGAGCTTCAAAAGTGGAGGGGTAACCCCTCCTTATTCTTGCTTATTAGCCTTGATTCCCTTATTTATTGTCTAGCTTTTCAAGCTGTTTTCATGCATGTTCTACCTCTGTTTTTCATGTATTAAGGGTTGTTTTGAGGTTGTCCAAGCCTTTTCAATTGGTTCATGTATTGTTTAGTGTATTTGTGATCTCATAAATAAACATATGTAACGTGTTGTTTGTTATATGGCTTTATTTTACTCATTTCCATGTTTGAAAGTCTAAGTTCAATAATCAATCCATCATTCATTTCTTTCAGACTTGAGAATGATTGTTTGAATCATGTAAGAAAGGCTCTCACTTAATGGCTTAATCTTTCCAAAGATTCATTGCCAACGGTGTGGCCTTTCTCTCATGTTTTAAAAGAACCTCTTGTTTGACATTACTTCTTGTTTAAAGGACTTAATCACCATGGACAAATGGACTAAAGAATGGCAAGGCCTAATAAAATTTGTTTAAAAGTTGGATCAACACACTTAAAGAAAAAGGCTTAAAATTGCTTTAACTTGACCAGACGTTATGCCAAGTTACTTGTGTCAAGAGTCGTCACACGTTAATTCATAGAATTTTGATGATTCTTGAAGTGTTGCAAACTTCCTTTTTGAGTTCATACTATGACAAGAGGGAGGGGTAATCCTATTCTTTGCATTTTTATCAACTTTTTGTCCAAAATTGAATTCGAGATCATCAAGCAATCATATTGCTCATTAATAGTTTTGGAATCAATTCCAACCCACTCTCGAGAATTTCCCATGACAGAGAAGGAAGGAAGGACAAACAAAGCTTGAAAATGCTCTATTTGCACTAATTTCACCTCAGAGCACAGAAATAGAGCTTTTCACCAAATTAATGCATGATCGCCCATCTGTATACCCGGTCGACCATCTCTGATGCACAGCCGGCCCTTGGTGTGTGGCCAGCAATGCAATTTTGTAGAAATAGAGGCAGTGACTGAAAATGAAACAGAGATGGCCTGGGCAAATAGAGTAGCTTTCAAGCGATGTGCATGCAGTCTTCATCCATCTTCCATTATGTGCTTATCAAATGCAATTAATTATTTCATTAGTATTATTGTCATAGTTGCGAATAAATTTTGTTGTAATATTTAATTAGCCTAATTAGTTGTAGCTATTAGTTAGTGTTGTAATATTTGATTAGCTTAGCCTAGTTAGTTAATTAATTAACTTAGATAGTTAGTTAATTATTCATTTCAAGCGTTGTAATAAATTAGTTAATTAGTTTAGCTGTTTATTCATGTTTTGTAATAATTAGCTTAATTAGCTTAGCTTAGCTTGGTTAACCAGTTTATTCATTCGAACTCTCTTTCGTAAGAGTGTAATGTAATAATGTGTATATTTTCCAATCCCACATATTTCTCCCTTTTATTTACTCGCTTTTGATGGTTAGATTAGGGACATGTTTCAATTAGCATACCTTATGTTTGCATCCATTCATTCGTATTGCATGCACCAAGGCTCGGCGCATCATTCTAACTGCATTGTCATTTCAATACTTCATTGAATACGTGTTTAACCGCATGTTATCAAAATCGATCTATATGTTATATTAGTAGTCGGGCCTAGTAATTGCATATTGCATGTGTAGCATTAGTCATTTGGCATAGTTAGGAATCATGCATATTTTTCTAACTCATGTCTTTCTAGCTTAGAGTACTAGGTGAGTTTTTAGTGCTTTAGCATACTTGCATGAGTGTGAGTGATTACAATGACTCGCATACTTGTCATGAGGCTAAGCGCTTAATTGCTAAACTGCTTGAATGCCTGTGGATGAAGGCTTGTTGTTTGAATTGAAATGATTCAACGAATGTACGTTTAAGCCCACTATGTCTAGTGTCAAATTCACTGCTTTAAGCCTACTTTGTTGAGTGGCAAATTCCCAAACTTTAAGTCCACTTGAGGTGGCAAACTCAAACCCTTTTCACAAAACAAACATGAAATTGAATTGTTCCAAATTGAGCAAACTAGTCTATACTTGCTTGTGCACGTCACATAGTAAAGCTAACCTAATAACCGGATTAAGAACACATAATGTTGATAAAAAATCATATCATAGTTAGTAGAGGCCGATCTTTGATCGAGCAAATGGGGGTGCTCAATTCATGACCTTCCTCTCTCATACCTAAGTTCCCGAGCAGAGGCAACTTTGGTGATGACGGATACGTGGCCTTTGGCACAAGTCATGGGTTTCCTAAATTTTCCCAAAACAAAAATATTTAGGTGGCAACTCTGTATTTGGCAAAGCAGTCCAATTTTGGCATTTTTAATTCAAATCCAATTTTCCAAAAGATTTATCGGATTTGGACTCTTTGGTTATTATCAATTTCACATTGCACTTGTGAGATTAGATTTAGAACCGCGGGAGTTCGAACTGTAGGGCTTCTTTCAAACTTCCGAAATGGGGCACGGAAAAGCCGAGCTACGGATACTACTATGCTTTGTGTCATAATGATTAGTAGATGATGATGTCAGCAGGCAAGATTGGCTCACTAACACGGGCAATTGCCCTTGGAGCTTGGGAGCGAGCAAGGATAAAACTAGTGGTTTATTTTATTTGGAGCTAAGAGAGGCTTAAATTATCCACTATGTATGTTGGATTGGTTACAACCAAGATAAAGTCATGTTAAAGACCAAACATCGATGTTAGTATCCACTTTCCATGTTGTGTCTGTCATGATTAGCCAAATGCAAGATCTTATTTAGCGCATGCAAGGCGAGCAAATAGAGAATTCGAGTTAGGTGTTAGAAAGTGACTAGACTAAGATTTGTAAGGTGTATTGAGTATGATGTCACTCTTTAGAAGAGTTACTTTATCATAGCATGTATTCATACTACATGTGCTTGGTGACCGAGTAATGAGGTAAGAGAATGGATCCCTATTTCTTCACCGTGTGAGTCTTACGTATCATTAATGATATGGCTTTCACTTATATACCTTTTTGTAACCTTTGACTAGATCATAAAGTAAGGGGTTGATGTTCTACTTGCGAGAACCCGTAGATTTGTATATTAAATTATTTTGGTAATTATATTTAGCTATTTAAATTTTATAATCAACATCTATAATCCAATTCTATAACAACATTTTGTAACTAAATTCTGTAATTAAATTTTAATTATATTATTATTATTTGTGGTAGTGGTGGTGGTGGTGGTGGTGGTGTTGTTATTGTCGTCATCTTCATCGTCACTTTTATGACTATACAAATCTAATTCTTAATAGGGAAAAATATGCAGATAGTCCTTATAGTTTACATGATGTGTCAATTTGGTCCTTGTAATTTCAATTTGCTCGATTTTGCCCCTTAATTTAATGGATTGTGTCATTTTAGTCCAATAAATAACGGTTGTTAAGTTAATTTAATGAAAAGTCAAACAATGTGTCAATTTAGTCCTCGTCAAATTCGAGAAAATTGAAACTATAGGGACTAAATTGACACATCGTGTAAAGTACATGGACCAAATTAACACATTGTTTGACCTTCCGTTAAATTAACTTAACAACCGCTATTTATTGGACTAAAATGACACAATCCATTAAATTAAGGGGCAAAATCGAGCAAATTGAAACTATAAGGACCAAATTGACACATCGTGTAAACTATAGGGACAATTTGCATAGTTTACCCTTCTTAATATATATTATTCTATATAAAGTTTTGCATTAATAATTTGTGCACATAAAAATTAACCCATGGAGATTAATTGGTTCAATCTCATGTCTTTTAGTTACATAAAATAATATTATAATATTAAAATGACTCAAAATCATATACATACACACACACACACACACACAAAAAAAAAAAAAAAAAAGGAAATTGAGAGAATGGCCGGTTGCCTTTTCCCAAGGTATTTCCTTGGGCTTTGTTGTGCATGCATATGTAAGAGCATGCTTCTCCAACAACACATTGTGGCACCCGAATTTTTACCACGATTATATTAATATAAAAATAATAATAATAATAATAATAATAATAATAAATAAAATAAATAAAAATAAAAATAAAAATAAATAAATAAATACAATTCCTTAGTATAATATTCGAAATCTTTGCTAAAGGGATAGATTATGGGACACCGCATGTTTAATATTAAATATTCTAGTAAGCGGTAAGTGAAGTTTTATAGTGTAGTGGTGAGGTTTTTAAACGCGAACCTAACTTTTAATTATACGTAATTTTAGGGATCATTGTGGATTACCAAAGAAGGTAATAACCCTTAGAATGGTAAAAAGGTCGAGTAGTTAGTGGCCCTTGGACAAATTTGTGAGGTAATAATACAGGTGGCATCACTGAGTAGAAACGTATTCAAGAAAGGGAGCAATGTGGCAGCCATAGAGCTTAGGACTTGCGTAGCAAGCAAGAGAATAGGGGCTATAAATAGTGAATTACCTGTGCAGTGAGCTTTAAAAGTAAGGACAAGAAATTGGAATCCATTTGGAGTGAAGTAAGCTTCAACAAGTGAGGGAGTATAGCTGGGAGTTGTAGTAGAAAACTCAAAGTTAAGGTTCAATCTTAAGGTGAGTTATATTAAATCTTGATTTACCATAATATGTTTTCTATATGTCTTGAGTTACCATAATAGATTTTACGAATGTTTTGAATTACCACAATTTATTTTATATAATTTACGTTTTATAATTATGTTAATATTTCAATTACATAGATTATTTTCTGACTCCTATTTGCTTAAATTGAAACCCATGAATATGTTTGTTTAAATTTTAAAAATTATTTGATAAAGATTTTATAAACAATTATGTTCTGTAAGTACCACCATGGAAGTCTCATGCCTTAAGGGACTTAAATAAACCATTGGCCCCTGTTTGGCCACCTTGTGGTCCTCTGTTTGTTATGGATCCATTGACCCCTATTCTGATTGTCACTCCAGTGACCCATGTTCTGTTCTGTTATGTACCCTGGTTATAGTTATTTACGCAATTTCTGTATTTCAGTTTCTGTCATTTAAATAATTTATTTATACAACTTAAATTATGTTAATGTTTTAGCATAAATAACTATCCATGGCTATTTTGTATCTTTATACTCACAGTATAATATTTCTCACTCTGCCATGTACTTATAGTTGTTATCCCTTTCAAGTGACGACACTTAGCAAGATCTAGATAGAGGATAAACCACAATGTTTTCTTTTCCTTTCTTTTCATTTGTTCCTTTTTTTTTTTTTTTTTTTTTTTTTTGTACTGTCTACATTTCTAATTGGACACTTGGTATAAAATAAAATCCCAAATGACTATGTTTGTTTCCTTTTAATAAACATTCGGTACCCAATTATTTTATTTTAATTTATTTAATCTATCTGCTTGCGCTACGACTACAAAATTATTTGAATTATTTTATTTTCATCTTGTTGCAACGTCGAGCCTTCGGGTACTGGGTTTGGGTCGTGACAAAAGTGATATCAGAGCTTTTACAAAAAGAAAAAAAAAACCAAACCCTAAGTATCTATTAATATATATATATTGTCATAATACAAAATAAATAAATAAAATATCGTGTCCAACATGATTTAAATAAATATTGAGTAGGCTAAGTTTTCCTGTGTTGTAGGACATGGCATGCCAAGAAAAATTGATTTGGTTCGAGCCCCAGGGAGCACATTTGGCCCCTAACTTATTGGAGGGATGGGGGGACTCAGAAAGCACTATCGGACAGACCCATCCCGACCTTGACCGACTCATGAGGAGGCTAGTATATTTGCACGCGCGACCCTAACGAAGAATACCTATTTTGGAGACTTAGTCGGGCTAGCACCCGAGAGAGATACATTGGGCCGACGAACGTCATTGGATTAGTACATCCACATTTCCTTGTACCTTCCTTATCCCTAGGATTTGTCGAGAGGAGAGGGAATATATACCCTAGCAGCCACATTCGCACTACTACACCTCCTCCACAACACATTGTCCAGACCCCAGCTATGGACTACACTAACAGTACAACATACTTAGAGATACCCATGCAGCTCACTAGGCAGCAGTTTTGGGGATATGACCACGGTGTACCGACCTACATGGTCCAGGTAGTTTGGCACTGTTTTGGGATTGAGCTCAGTGGATAGGAGTTTGAGTCCCTCGTGCAGCAGGAGTTCCCATGGCTGTTCCACAGCCCAGTCTTCTAGAGCCAATTTTCGTGGGGGCTCAGTGACCTATTCTAGGAGCATGGCCGAGAGATGTTGCTGATCTTTTTTTTTTTTTTTTTTTTTGAGCTAACAATGACTAGTCTAATTCTTCTGTTTTTATATTAATAGGATTAGACACTAACTCTTGACTGTATTTTAAGTACGTTGTACTAATATGTTTTCTTTTGCATAAGAAAAAAATGATATATGTACTGTTATAGTAACTTGAACTATTATAGTATCTTGTGAATCATAGATAATTAAATGTATACTAAGTGGTTCAAAAGAAAAGAGGGGGAGTTCACTAACCGTTTTCACCTTATAGTAATGGCTAATGATAGAAATTGAACCAGATCATCGATCAGTGGTACTAATCCAATGGAGCAAATCATGAAAAGAGCAGTTACTAGTTTTCTGCGAGCCCTACAAACCAATATTAATAGCGGATTGCCTGAACGACGAGAAGAACCAACTATAGTAAAACAATTCCAAGACTTGAAACCTACCATATTCACTGGCAATACAAACCCACTGGTGGCAGAAGCTTGGGTCAGAGATATGGAGAAAATTTTCCGCAAACTACCTTGCACAGAAAGGCAGAAGGTGAGTTTCGCCACATTCTTCTTCAAAGATGATGCGCAAGAATGGTGGCTACTTACCCTGGAGAAAGAAGATATTGTCACTTAGGCCAGATTCTTGGAGGTATTCTATGAAAAATACTTTTCAGATTCGCTGCGAGAACAAAAGGCGTCGGAATTCACATATCGAAGGCAAGGAACCATGACAGTGGCCATCTACGAGAGCAAATTCACACAACTGGCTCAATTTGCGACATACGTCATCCCCAACGAAGCTCGAAAAGCCAGGAAATTCAAAGCAGGATTGGATGTTGAAATCAAAGACAGACTGGAGGTTTTGAAACTACCAACCTATTCGAAGGTGGTGGATTGATCACACATTATGAAAAAATGGATTAAAGCCTTACACTCCAGGGAACCAAGCCAAAGAAAGCGATTTTGGGAAAGACATAACAGAAGACCCAATGTCCCGCCTCCCAAGAGGGTAAATACGAGCACAACCAGTCCAACTAGTTCTCGCAGTCAAGGTCCTACAAATCCCAGAGGTGGCACCATTCCAACTTGCTCTACCTATGGAAGGACTCATTGGGGACAATGCCGTCGAGATACGGGAGCATGCTTTAGATGCGGCCAAGTTGGCCACTTGCTGAGAAATTGTCCCAAGCTTGCCAGTCCTACAGCCAGCCCCTCTGAACCAGTCCGAAAACCCGCGGTACTTAGAGGAGTGAGGAAGGACCAAAAACGCCAAGAAAGAGCCTTTATCCTAGTGCCTGGGAACCCGAAAGTTACTAAGAATGTTGTGTCAAGTTCATTTTCTGTTTGTGGTCACTTAGCCCATGTTCTCTTTGACTCTGGGTTAATTCATTATTTTGTTACACCACACTTTGCTACCAAGTTGGCATCAACACCCAAACCCTTAGGATACATACTATCTGTGTCTTTCCTTCTGGAAACTCCGCCCTTAGTGCTGATGTGTACAAATCTTGTATTGTATCCTTAAAAGGGGAAACTTTACATGTTGACTTGATTCCCCTCTGCATTAGTACCTTTGATGTGATCTTAGGAATAGATTGGTTAGCTGCCAACCATGCCTCTATTGATTGTGAAGCCAAAAAGGTCTTCCTCCGGTCACCAAACTAACTTGAGCTTGTCTTTGAAGGAACTGGAGTCTCTCCCTCTCCATGTGTTATATCTTTTATGATAGCCCAACGACTTCTAAGAAAAAGTTGTTGTAGTTATATCTGTTATGTGATCAATACTCAATAAGAGGCCTCCACACTTGATGCAATCCCTATGGTTCGAGAATTCTAGGATGTATTTCTTGAAGACTTACCTGGCACTTCGGTTGACCGAAAAATCGAATTCACCATTGAAACCCAACCTGGTACACAACCAATCTCAAAAGCCCCTTACCGCATGTCCATGACAGAATTAAAAAAGCTAAAGACTCAACTCCAGGAACTATTGAACAAAGGTTTCATTCGACCAAGTACCTCACCATGGGGAGCTCCAGTACTATTCGTGAAGAAAAATGATGGCATGATGAGGTTATGCATCGATTATCAGGAGTTGAACAAAGTCACCATCAAAAATCGGTACTTTCTGCCAAAAATTGATGACTTGTTCGACCAGCGGCAAGGTGCCCAAGTATTCTCAAAAATCGACTTGCGTTCTGGCTACCATCAACTAAAAGTCAAAACGGAAAGCATCGAAAAGACTGCCTTTAGAACTCGTTACAAGCACTACGAGTTTCTCGTCATGCCATTTGGCATCACAAATACTCCAGCGGCCTTCATGGACCTCATGAATCGAGTGTTCAAACCCTATCTTGACGAGTTCGTCATTGTTTTCATTGACGACATTCTCATATACTCCAAATTGCCAGAAGATCATGAGCACCACTTGCGAAGAGTTCTACAAACACTACATAATCACAAGCTTTATACCAAGTTAAAGAAATGCAACTTCTGGATCACTAGTATACACTTCCTTGATCACATCATTAACAAAAATGGCATCTCAGTTGACCCCCAAAAGGTTGCAACAATCGTGGATTGGCCATGACCTACTAACGTGTCTGAAATTCGAAGCTTCTTGGGTCTAACTAGCTATTACCGACGTTTCGTGCAAGATTTCTCGAAGATAGCATCATCCTTGACCTAGCTGATTCAGAAAAACACACCCTTTGAATTGACAGACAAGCAGGAACGTTGCTTCAAAGAATTGAAGAACAGACTCATGACAGCTCCTATACTAGCACTCCCCGCGAAAATAGAAAGGTTCGTAATCTATAGCAATGTCTCATACAATGGTTTGGGTTGCGTTCTTATGCAAAATGAGAAGGTCATTGCATATGCCTCACGTCAACTAAAGACCCACAAGAAGAACTACCCAACCCACGATCTGGAATTAGCTGCAGTAATCTTTTCCCTCAAAATCTAGCATCATTATTTCTACGGAGTAACTTGCGAAATTTACACAGATCACAAGAGTCTCAAATATCTATTTACACAAAAGGAATTGAATATAAGGCAATGAAATGGCTAGAATTTATGAAGGACTACGATATAGAAATCCATCACCACCCCGGCAAAGCTAACGTAGTAGCAGACGCATTGAGTCAAAAGACGACCAAAAGTTTGGCATGTACCCTCATTCCCTGCAAAATCAATGGGCTGCTCGCGAACATAATCGTGGAACCCAAGTTGATTGAAAAAATCAAAGTCCGCCAATATGAAGACAAACTTTTGAAGAAAAAGTACAAGGAGCAAAGAAGCACGCCCGATCCTGACTTAATGATAAGCAATAGGATGCTAAAACTTCAAATTGAATTTGTGTACCTGACCTTCTAGAACTCAAGAAAAAGATATTGATAGAAGCTCATAGCTCCAAGTTTGCGATCCACCCTGGCAATACGAAGATGTACCACAATCTGAAGGAACACTTCTAGTGGACAGGAATGAAGAAAGATATAGCAAGCCATGTCTTCAAATGCCTGCATTGTCAACAGGTTAAAGCAGAACATTAGAGACCTGTAGAAATGTTACAAATACTCCCTATTCTCGAATGGAAATAAGAGCACATTACTATGGACTTCGTGGTCGGGCTACCGCAATCAGTCTCGAAGAATGATGCAATAAGGGTTATCGTTGATCGATTAACGAAGGCGGCGCATTTTCTACCAATCAGAATCATGTATTCCCTCTCTAAGTTCGTCACTCTATACATTAAGGAAATCATTCGTTTGCATAGCACCCCAATTTCAATCGTATCTGATAGAGACCCCCGCTTCATGTCACACTTCTGGAACAAATTGCAAGAAGCTTTGGAAACCACTCTAAAGTTTAGCACGGTTTATCACCCGCAAACCGATAGGCAATTTGAAAGAACAATCCAGACTTTGGAAGATATGTTATGTGTGTGTATGCTAGACCTCAAATGGGATGTCACCTACCTTTGGTGGAGTTCACCTGTAATAATAGCTACCATGCAAGTATTGAAATGGCACCATACGAGGCATTATACGGGAGAAAATATCGATCACCTCTGTGTTGGATGGAAGTCAAAGATAGGAAATTGTTAGGCTTCGAGATCATGCAAATAACGAGCGATAAAATTCAACTCATCCAACAACGAATTCACACTGCCTAAAGTCGCCAAAAAAGCTATGCAGATACACAAAGACAGGACTTAGAATTTCAAATAGGAGATCATGTATTCCTGATGATTTCACCAACAAGAGGGGTTGTCCGATTTGTAAAACGAGGAAAGTTAAACCCACGTTACATCAGGCCATTCGAGATACTCGAAAGGATTGGTTCTGTGGCATATCGCCTTGCGCTTCCACCCGAACTGTCCAATGTCCACAACGTGTTTCACGTTTCAATGCTTCGGCGGTATCTTCGAGATCCACAGCATGATGTTGTTTATGAGAACCTGGAAGTTCAATAAGACCTTTCTTATGAAGAATAACCAGTACAAATTCTTGATCGTCGTGATCAGGTTCGTTGAAACAAGACTATACCTCTTGTAAAAGTCTTATGGAGAAACTATCATATCGAAGAAGCAATGTGGGAAACTGAAAGTCAAATGCGAGCCAAATACCCACACCTCTTCAAAAACCAAGGTACGTCAAATTTTGGGACAAACTTCTTTTGTAGAGGAGAATTGTGGCACTCGAATTTTTATCACAATTATATTAATATAAAAATAATAATAATAAAAAATAAAATAGAAAACATAAATAAATAAATAAATACAATTTCTTAGTATAATATTCAAAATCTTTGCTAAAGGGATAGATTATGGGACACCGCATGTTTAATATTAAATATTTGAGAAAGCAGTAAGTGAAGTTTTATAGTGTGGTGGTGAGGTTTTTAGACGCGAACCTAACTTTTAATTATACATAATTTTAGAGATCATTGTGGATTACCAAAGAAGGTAATAACCCTTAGAATGGTAAAAAGGTCGAGGAGTTAGTGGCCCTTGGACATATTCGTGAGGTAATAACACAGGTGGCATCACTGAGTAGAAACATATTCAAGAAAGGTAGCAACGTGGCAGCCATAAAGCTTAGGACTTGCGTAGCAAGTAAGAGAATGGGGCTATAAATAGTGAAATACCTATGCAGTGAGCTTCAAAAGTAAGAAGAAGAAATTGGAATCCGTTCGTAGTGAGGTGAGCTTCGACAAGTGAGGGAGTATAGCTGGGAGTTGTAGTAGAAAACTCAAAGTTAAGGGTCAATCTTAAGGTGAGTTATATTATACCTTGAATTACCATAATATATTTTCTATATGTCTTAAGTTACCATAACATATTTTACGAATGTTTTGAATTACCACAATTTATTTTATATAATTTACGTTTTATGGTAATGTTAATGTTTCAATTACATGGATTATTTTCTGACTCATATTCGCTTAAATTGAAACACATGGATATGTTTGTTTAAATTTTAGAAATTATTTGACAAAGATTTTATAAACAATTATATTCTGTAAGTACCATCGCGGGAGTCCCACACCTTGGGGGACTTAAATAAACCATTGGCCCATATTTGGCCACCTTGTGGTCCTCTGTTTGTCATGGATCCATTGACCCCTATTCTGATTGTCACTCCAGTGACCCCTGTGCTGTTCTGTATCGTGATTATAGTTATTTATGTAATTTATGTATTTCAGTTTCTGCCATTTAAATAATTTATTTATGCAACTTAAATTATGTTAATATTTTAGTTTAAATAACTATCCATGGCTATTTTGTGCCCCTATACTCACAGTATAATATTTCTCACTCTGTCATGTGCTTATAGCTATTACCCCTTGCAGGTAACGAGACGTAGTAGGATCTAGATGAGGGATACACCACAGTGTTTTCTTTTCTTTTTTCTTTTTTTTTTTCCTTTTTTTTTTTTTTTTTGTACTGTCTACATTTCTAATTGGACACCTGGAATAAAATAAAAGCTCAAATGACTATGTTTGTTTCCTTTTAATAAACATTTGGTACCCAATTATTTTATTTTAATTTATTTAATTTATCCGCTTGCACTACGACTACAAAATTATTCGAAGTATTTTATTTTCATCTTGTTGCGACGCCGAGCCTTTGAGTACCGGGTTTGGGTCGTGACACACACACAACCTCATCAAAGGTGGACAAGCATGCCTATAGGATGGCAATTCAAATCAACAAGAAATTTTGCTAAAGATAAAATAAAGTAAAATAATAAAATAAACAAATACAATTTAAACACACATTTCTCTTCCACAATGCCTACATAAGGACCCCATCTTCAGCCACCTTCAGATATACATGGCTGAGCAAAGAGAAAAAGAGAGAGAAAGAGTAAAAAATCAAAGAAAAAGAGAGAGGAAGAGAAGATGGTGTTTGGTGGTCACATTTTCAAAACTAATTTTAAGAATAGTTTGTAAAAACTCTTGAGGTAGGAATATTCAACCTCTATCCTCCCTTAGATATGTTTTTACTAAATCTATATATCCAAAATATGCAAAAGTGTGCATTGTTAATGCTCATATAGCAAGAATAGCTCAATGTATGTTTACATTTTGATTTCATGATTATACGATCTCTATTCCTTTTTGCAAGCATTGATTAGGTGGTTTAGCTATTGATTTCATCCCCTTATGTGTTCAAGTATTCTCCTTTGTTCAAAATAATCTTACATGTGGATAAAATGAGATAAGATTGGTTTATTTTTACTCGAATCCTATATTTTCCTCACTGTTTTGGATTTTATCGGAGGTAAAAAGCTTTAATAAATTGAAAATAACTTGTGTCAAAAATCTATTAGTACTGGGAGTATATATAAATGTTCTATTCACATTTAAATTTTTATAAAATCATTGGACACTATTTTCTTACCGAAATAAATATTTGTCTTAAGTGTTGTTCACAACACAGCAGAAACAGTGACTTCAAACAGGTCCCATTTTCTCTGAAAATGGTATTTTTCTGCACGACCACTTGGGATAGTTATATATAAGAGTTATCTTTCATTTTCCGCCAATTTCACAAAAAATGGATAAGTCTAAAAGGAAAAATTGTAGTTTTACTAAAATGCGACAAAATCTGTCCTATTTTCTTAGAAAAATTATTTGACCATCTTTCATTGGTTTTTAGTCTTCAAACTCTTCTGGAAATATGTTCTAAACTCAAATATATAGTAATTTTCTCTAACCGTACCTCTTTTTGACACCGTTTGATGCCCCATTTTAATTTTCAAACACAAATCACCTGTGCTGGAATTTACTATAACTCATTGTCCCAGTTTTCTTCCAAATTTTATTTATCCATTTTAAAATCGTTTTTAGCCCTGGTATTCCTCTCAAAATATTTTCCTAACTTGATGAACTAGTACCAGTTAAAATATTGTATTGATCGAACTTCGTTTGGTATGGGTTTCATATTTTTTTTTGTCCGACCAAACAGTGCTGAAAAGAAGAAGTGTGTGAACTTCTAAGAAATTTTGTGATGACTCCTAAGACATTCTATAATATTTATTTTGGTTGCCATACATGATTGTGTTGTGCTATATAAACCTTATGTCACTGTGGTTTGCAAACTAAAACTTGTACATGCATCAAAATGTGAATTCAACAAAGTAAAGAAACATGAAATTGAACAGATGCATTAAAGTTTAAAAGTGATGGGGTGAGCTCAGTTTAGAGTCTTGCGCAAGTGAGTTGCGAACCCTAACATGGCATGGAAAGGTATTTCGGCTCTTATCAATATAGGCGGTATAAGGTTGGTGGTGCGGGTGTCACAACATAGACCATTCCTTTTAGGCAAACCATGATGTCACGACTTGGGTATGTAACCTTGGTGCGTGGGCATCATTGGTAGTTACAGCAAATAACATTTGAATATTTGACCAAGGGGGAGTCAGAATTACCCGTGGCCATTGTTTAGCAGTTGAGTAGAAATAGTGCTCCGCGAGGAGTTACTTAAACTTTTCTGATAAACTAAATCGATGTGAATTTAAAAGAAAAGTTGACATTTTTCCTTATGATGAAATACTGCTTCCGCTTGCCATTGTTCTTATTATCTATTATTATTATTTCAACTGATACCATTCATGTTATGCTTATTAAATGTTACATGTTACTCTATTACTACACATTATTCATTAATTATGAGTATTGTTATCAGGGTGGGTATTTTGGGATTGTAGTATCTTATTGAGCTCGTCACTCATTGACATTCCTATTGCCCTGGCATTTCTGCCAAGTACCGAAGGAAACACCGAGGTGTTAGAAGGCAGCATTCAGCTCTGGTTAGCTTGAAGTGTGCTAAAGTTCCATGAACCATTTTTCTAAGTTTTCTAGTTTTTTTTTTTTTTTTTTTTTTTTGGTATTTGTGTCTTTCTTTCATATACTAAGACTAAGTCTTGAGTTTTATTGGAGTTATAATTTAAGAACTTTTAATTTATGTATTGTTAATTAATAAATGATGGCAAACTTAGTGGCAACATTGATGAGGAGTTCTTAATTAAGAAAATTGATTTTAAGTTCTAAACCTTATTGTGATGCCCTCAAATTTTGGAATGTCACACTGCTACTTTGGTATGTCGCATGCGGTCATGTATGATTCGGCCTTAAGGAACATCACTAGGAAAGCGGTCAATCCTAAACTAAATGGCATGAGGGCAAATGGAAGATCATCTAGTGTTACACCACTGTTGTATATTCACTGTCTGCAATTCACATCACTCTGTATGAGAAGTAGATTGAGTGTGAATATATTGTAAGAATTGAGATGGTCAAACATGCTCTTTTGAGGGATTAGAGATGTTTTTTAGACCAGTGTAATTAGATGGGTCTAGAGTATATGAGTCACTATTTTTATTTTTTGGTTAATGTCTCTATACTGGCTCTTTTTTGAGTTTCTAGTGTAGAGCTCCCATATGCAGGTATTCTCAGTGGTTGCACAATCCGTTGGCCAGTATGATTGCGTTTATTGGGTAGATTGAGATATAAAAGGCGTGGTGTCATGCCAGCACATGTTCGAGTGGGAGATGTTGAAAATTGGATCAGGTTTAGAACCCGAACCCAATTGGGTCGCCTATGGTGACATGACCCAATTAGGAGAGATCCAAATAAAATAATAGATTATATTTCAAAATATTGGATAATTTTGATATGGATAATCGTCAATATATTAGATGATAATTATTAATTAGATATTATTGATATGGGATAGACATTATTTGGAAGAATACATCTATCCTATGAGTCTCCAAACTCTCCTATATAAACAAATCTTGGGTTTTGTAATTCATACCCAAAAAAAAAAATGATACGTTCTCTCTTCCCATAAACCATTTCGCCTTTGTACTTACCCACATGATCCATAGATTCAGTTTGAGCGTAAAAAGTATGCCTGAATCCGTTTATTTTCGCTGATTATTATTTCTTATTTTTCCTACAAAATGCGTAACTAATTTTTTATTATACGGGTTATCTGTATCAATTTCGTATTATACAAATTTAGTATTAATTTAACCATTTAATATTCGTATTATCGAATCGTGTCATATACATATTCATATCAAGAAATAATTGATCCTAATCTACTAATTTTATATAGGCAGTGGCTTGCCTCCACGAGATCTACTATTTTGGGCCCCTTTTCGATAATCCAAACCGTTCAGATTTTAGGGTTCGTTGAGTACATTATCCCTGTAAAAAATCACGTCGATCGGATAACAGATACTATGTATTCGGTTCACTTTTTTATGAACCGTTAATTTTTAACCGTCCATTTTTTTCCAAACAAAAGTAATCCGAATACATAGTATCTGTTATCTGATCGACGTGATTTTTTACAGGGATAATATACTCAACGAATCCTAAAATATGAACGATTTAGATTATCAAAAAAGGACCCAAAAATAGGCCCAATAGACCGGACCGGACTGGACTGGACTGTCCCACATTTGGACTGAGACAGTCCAGACCTTTTTATATATAACTCAAATCATATTAGCGTGTGTTGTCGCAAATTTCCACCCTTAATATATGATGTAATTTTAACATTTCGAGGTCTATCATCGTAGGCCGAGGAGAGTGAAGAACCAATACAGACGAAAGGAACCCACAACTGCCACACACCGATTTTATGATGCCACGAATATGTGAATTTCCTAATTTCCAAAATTTCCCACACTCATTTGTTTTTGTTTTGAAAAAATATATTTACAAGTAAATGAAAAAGTTTAATTTTTTTATTATTAATATTTATAAAACTTATTATTAATGTGTAATTATTTTTCTAAATTTGTACTGAATAGTAATTTTCCTTTTTTTTGTCAACTGGCACTTGTCGCATAGTTCCAACACATTGATTACCTTTCACTAATTTTTTAGGAAGAACCACAGTTTAGTAATAATTTTAAAAAATAATTATTGGTTATTGAAAATTTTTATAATTTTGTACTCTTTTTTTTGTCAAAAGACAGAAGAATAGTTACATGATGAACTTACGATAGTTAGAAAGTTAACAAAATTTAACATAATGGGAGATAGATAAACCAATCACCTTAAAGAGTATTAAACTCCTTTTTATAGAAATCAAACTTGACATCTCACGCACAAAAAGAACTACACGGCCACTAACTTAAGTGTCCTATTTATAATTTCGTACTTTAATAAATGTAAAATTTATCATTAATTTTAAAATATTTATAAATCTACAATGATTTGATGTTTCTTGTAATTTTATTTTTGTTTTTTATTCTTTCCATCAAAAATCAAAAACCCTTTCAAATCACAAACCATTGCGCAATTATTTTCTCACTTGTTCTTTGCCTCCTCCATCTTGATAATCTTACTATTTGTCAATGGTTTGTTTATCATCTTCACCATCTTACAATGAATAATTTCACATATATTAATAATCTTATTTAAAATACAATATGCTAAATTTGATTACTTATTGATACAAGCATCATCAGATCTGAATGGCAAGTTTCCAAATCGGGATCTACATTATTTATTTTGAAATTTTGCATTCTGCTTTGGTTAATGCAATTTGAGATGAAGTGAAATTGATGACGATTGGAGCCGTGTCGAACCCAGTACACAAGGCCAAGAAGACATGGAACCATTGAGAGAGTTACAATTAAAAAAGCCAACAAACACAAGGTTACAATTGAATAATTTTACATATATCAATGTTTTTTATTTTTTTTGGTCTTTTTTTTTGAACCATGGAGAGAGTTCAACCAATACGTTGTAAGTTTGGGAAATACCCATTTTAGTTAAAAAGTCACAATTAAAAAATTAATTTTTCTATTTATTTTTTTTATACATCTGTTCTTAAAAAATTAAAAAATAATTAAAATGGCTAGTTTTCAAAATAACACTCTTCACGTTAGCCTAAAAGCTTCTTTTTTTTTCAAAAAAAGAAAAAGAAAAGGAAGGAGTCAAAAAAACTAACAAATTATATATAAAAAAAAAAAAGTCAAAAAAAATATTTTCTCTAATTTTTTCACATTTTTTAGAGAAGAAAAAAATTAAAAATTCATCCCAAATATATTAATTTTTTTTATCTCATATTTTAATCAAAAAGTCAAAAAAATTACTAAAATAGTCTATTCTAAATGAGGCTTAAATTTTGTGAGTTCAACAACTAATAATTTTATACCTTTTAAATATAAATTTGATTATTTTAAATCAATTATATATTATATTATATTTACTAATAAATCACATATTTTTATAAACCATAAGTCTTATCTCACATCAAAATCTCTTAATTGAAGCATATTCATATTTAGAAACGTAATAAGACAATAATGCAAACATTATATTGATATCTCATTGTCATATTTTAAAAATGACGCATTCGGCAAAAATTTAATAAAATAATAGTACATATATTACAATGATATCGCATGTCACATTTTAAGAATAATATATTTAGTCAAATTTTAACAAGACAACAATACACAAATATTCCATTGTCACATTTTAAAAAGAATGACATATTTAACAAAAGTTGAATACGATAATAATGTACACATTATAATAATGTCACATCGTGACATTTTCAGAATGACACATATGTACAGATGAAATATAGTGACATTTGGAATTTTCAAGAAATGTAATAAAAATATATTTTTAAATTCAATGAGATTTAATAGTCTTAAAAAAAAAAAACACTCATGAAAATTTTCTATATATATTTTTATTAGATGAAAATTGAATTTTCCTTACCAACTAAAAAAAATGTGTGAGCAAATACGTGTGCTAATGTCAAGGACTCATAGGAGACTTGCGCTCCTTGTCCATAACTTAGGATTGGTTTGACATTTTTAAAAAAAGTTAAAAAATTAAAAAGTTATTATTTTATTTAAGTAACATTATCTTATTTAAATTACATCACATCTTTAATACATGACTTCAAACTCAACTCAAACCCAGCCCATATTTTATAAAAAGTCAAAAAATACACTTATTTAGATCATTCCAAACAACCTCGATGGTCGAGTCTCCAATAATTGAGGCCTAACAGTGACTTTTTTTTCTTTTCTTTTTTTTTTCTCTTTTGACGCAATGATTAAAACAAGTAAATATTTACCTAGTAAATTAAGGTGTGAAATTTCTAATATTTTGTCATTCGACTGTTAAGGTGTGCAATTTTGTAATATTTTGTCCTTTGACTGTTAATTTTTTTTCTTATTTTCTTATTGAGTTATTTATTTCTATTTGTTATGAATTATTCTTTGAAATAGTTGTCGGGTTTGTAAATATGCATTGTTAGACTTTAATTATTTGATTTTATGTAATTATTCTTATTTTAGTATTTGAACTCTTATTGATTGACAAAAAATAAAAAATAAAAAAGCGATCAAACAAATTATCAACTTAGCTAGTTCGGTAGATCATTCATATATATTTTTATTTAGAAAGACAACAAATTAAAAAATTGATTAATATTATAAGTCTTATATTGAGTTGTTTATATCTTAGCGTTCTTATGATAATTAGTGGACTTCTAGTCATGCTGTTTCAGATTATAATTATTGAGTTTTATCTAAACTTTTACTTAATGATTGATAATAAAAAATAAATAATAAAGCTTTGAAAATATATATGTATATCAATGATCACTACCTTTCAGCATTAATCTTCGATTAATTGTATATATAAAATGTTATGGTTTTATTGCTATTTGTTTTAAAATAAAGTAGAGTGCTCATTAATGTCATTGGTAAGAAAATTTGTATACAAATTTGATAACAACAGAATTATGATAAATTCTACTTTACCATCTTGGGATTTAATTTATGTCTATGTAATTAACTGTCACTTAGAAATAAACATATAAAATTCTGTAGCTTAAAGTATACTATCAGACCTATTAACCACCACTACCACAACAACCCTCTATCACCACCTCTTCTAATACACCCACAAACACATTAGTAACTCTCAATGAAGCATAAAAAATATTATGAATAACTATCAATAGTATCAAGAACATTTAGATGTATGGGACTGACAGACTCGTGACACAATAACTTTTCATGAAGTACGATAACTCACTTGAAATTTTAGAATTATTTTTATTGGAGAATTGAATTCCATAAGATTAAGAGTACATAAATAATAGGATAAGTTTTACTTTTATCTTCTTGTGATTTGATCTATATCTCTATAATTATATATCATTTTATGAAATAAAAACATAAATTTTTATAAATTAAAGTGCATGATCAGACTTATTAACCACCGCTAGTACACCAACCTTCCATCACCGCTTCTTTTATTAACCATCACTAGTACACCAACCTTCCATCACCACTTATTTTAATAGAGTCACGAACACATAGTAACTCTCATTTTTATTTTTATTTTTTGGTCAAAGATAAAACGTCGGTATATCAATAAAGTTAAGTTACAATTTAAAAGGATTACCGCTCATCCATCAATTCGAACTCTAAAACTTCTACTCACCACACTTTAAAGCAAGGCTGCATGCCATTCGGCCACAAGAGTCTCGGTTCCATAGTAACTCTCATTGGAGCATACAAAATACCATGAGTAACTCTCAATGAAATTGAGAAAATCCTAATATATACGACCGACAGACTCGTGACACAGTGACTCTCCGTAAAATAAGGTGTCCACATATAATTTCAAAGTTGTTTTTATTAGAGGATTGAATACCACAAGATAAGAACACATAAATAATAAGATAAATTTCACTTTAACTCTTTATAATTTAATCAATATTTACATAATTATCTATCATTTAGAAATAAGCATATTAAATTTTGTAGACTAAAGTATATGACCAGACCTCTTAACCACCATCACCATTACTTCTAATACAATCATGAGCACATTAATTTTCAAATTATAATTTTTAAAAAATCAAAAAAAAAAAGTTTTTATTGAAAACATTTGTTTGCAAAAAATAGTAAAAATTTTATATTTTTTTTATTATTAAAAACAAAAAAAAAAAAAAACGTGCCTATAATAAGTGATTCACATCCTTAAGCAAACGTGCAATGAAAATGTCACACGTATACTACCCGTAGGTTATGTCTATGGGGTATTAACTTTTGGGTTGAATTATTACACCCAATCAAAAGACTCTGAGTTGTACTATTATGACTCATTACCACAGCACGGGTGCAACAACACCAAAAGTACAACCCCTGTAATGCAGCTTTCTTGTCCTTTCAGTTATTTATTTTATGAATTATGGAATCAACACTATATGCTCTGATGAGTGCACTACAAACTACAAAACAAAGCTCTTTGTCATGGACTGTGTTTGGTAACCTACACTTGCTTGTCTTACTACTACTTTTATTTTAAATAAATTAAACAATTATCATCCTCGAGATTTTAAAAATATATATATAATAAAATACAAAATTAATATAATAATATATTTTCTATTTTTTTAAGATTAAAAAATAAGTGAAAATGACAAAAATATTGAAAAAATTCAAAAATAAGCTTTTTATCTTGGTTCATCGGGTTAAAGCCTACAAGTTGGCTGTTGACCTGTGAGTGACACCTAAGTTTATGAGCTTGTTTGTGCCAAACCAATTGAACCATATTTGGGTCTACGATTTTGAGTCACGGTCGAACTCAAGCTCACTTGAAAAAGGATTTTTGGGCTTAGCCCGCAGATTCAATTAAGCATTATTTTCACCAACAATATTTGGTAGTCTAAATTTTTTTGATCGAATGGTTCGAATGTCTTAAAACGATGTCATTTTGGCGATCAAATTACGTCGTTTTGATACATTCGAACTATTTAAATTATACAAATTTGAGCTACTAAACATTTTTTTATTTTTACCACATGACCTAATGTGGATACTTAGGGGTGTTTTAGAAAATTAGTAAAAAGTTAACTTTTTGATTTTTTTAATAATTTTTTTTGACAAAAAAAATTGACTTTTTTGATGACTTTTTTAGTAAAAAAGTTGACTTCTTTTGTGACTTTTTTAGAAAAACTTGGTAAAAAGTCAAAAAAAACTTACTTTTTACCAAGTTGTCAAATTGCCCCTTAGTTATCTCCAAATCTCACATGATTTTTGTAACATTGGTAATCTAATAATTCTACTAACAAATAAATCTCCTAACATAAATCACCAAAGATTGTATTTAAATAAAATGTTAAAATTAAACGGAAAAGCCTCTTAACCCAAAAAATATATTTAGAAAATTAATGAATATCTGAGATTGAAAAAATTTAAAAGGAAAATTATTAATAAAGCCAAGAACATTTAGATGTACGCCAGGTAGATCTTGAAAAAAAAAATTAAAATATAAATTATCAAAATAAAAAGAAAAATTTTAAAGATCATAATAGAAAAATAATTAACATAAAACAGGCAAAGCATAATTACTCAAATAAAAACACCAAAAATAGAGAAGATCGCCCATCAGATGGAGAGGATTTGGTTCATTGGGTTGAGAAGCAAGCATCATGAGCTGTCTTTTCCTGTTGATTGAGAACTGATTTTTATTTCGTTTGCTGTAAACCCAACTGAAGAAACGCCAGAGAACTGTCTACCTTCCTTCAGTTAATATTACACCCTAGAGAAAGGGTATTTTAAGGGATGATTAAAAGTTAATTTTTTAATTATTTTTAGTTTTTTTTTAAATATATATAAAAATTATGAGATATGATGTGATTGTCCAAAGTTGAAAAATGATTTTTAGAATATCTCCAATGATTACTCAAATTTTTCATTAAATCTGAGTCAAAAAGAGGCCATTTCCTTAATCTGATATTTCGCACTCCAACAGTTCAGTATCAAATCATTTTCATCAAATTTGTGCCGGGCAACCGGTTGGTTAACCGGCCGGTCGACCAGCCTGTCAATCGGTAACGGCAAAAAAAATTTTTTTTTTTTTTTTAATTTTTTTGTGAACTTTTTGAACCTTTTGGTGGTCGACCGGGTAGTCGACCGGCCGGTCCACCGAGTGGTCGACCGGTTAGGCAAAACAAAATTTTTTTTTTTTTTTTGACCGGTTTGAACTTTTTTTCGGAACTGTTTGAACTTTTGGTGGGCGACCGGTTGGTCAACCGGCCAGTCAACCGGCCGGTTGACCGGTTCGTCTCCTGGCAACGGTCATGTACAGTGTTTTGGTGAAACGCGGAGTCTGTCATCAGTTTGGTAAAACTTTTGCTGAAATCTCATTTTGAGATGACTTTAGTACAACCGTTGGAGCATGAAAATGTGAGTTTTTCATCAAAATTTAAATTTGATGCTGGGTTTGGTTCACCGTTGGAGATGGTCTTAATTCATTTCTTAAAAGAGGTCAGGATCTAACTTTTTTTTAATAATATAATTATTATATTTTAAAAATATTAATTTTGAAAAATTAACTTTTGATAGTATATTTTTAAAAAAATATCAATTATCATAATTATACTTTTTGTGTTATTAATATAATTGTTATATTTTAAAAATATTAATTTTTTAAAATTATCTTTTGATAATATATTTTTTGAAAAAAATCAATTATCATAATTATACTTTTTGTGTTATTAATAAATTTAAAAGAAGGCCAAAATAATAAATTTATATTATTTTATTTATTAATTTTTAAAAAGAAACTAATATTTTAAAATAATAAAAAATAAAATAAGAAATTAATATTTTAAGATGGAGAATGTGAATGGCATTATCAAATTTTCACCAACACTACTATGTTCTTGTCATTTTCATGTTCGAAAAATATTCATTCCTTTAATTTTGTTTCTTCAATTTTATCTCTAATTATGTGAAATTAAGGCCTCATTTGAAAATGTACTAGTTTAATAATTTTTAACTTTTTAACTAAAATTTGAGGTAAAAAAATTAATATATTTGAGATGACTTTTTAATTTTTTATAAAAAAAAATGTGCAAAAAATAGAGAGAGAAAATGAATCTTTAATTTTTTGGTATAAGTTATTGAATTTTTTTTGTGACTTTTTGACTTTTAGATTAAAATATTGAGTTGTCAAACGAGTCATAAAGAAATTAAAGATAAGAAAAAAGAGTATAAAATCGCTTCATATAAAATGTATCACGACATTAAAAATGCAATTAGAGATGCAAAATTAAGAAATATAATGCCACTTTTCCATGACCTTGGAATGGATTGCTATGACATTTTCTTTAACCCAAGGGTGTGGCGGACACGCTCGAGATCTTAAATTCAACTCTCTTTGATGTTAATTATTAGAGTGGTAGTACATATGATTGGTATGACAAACTTTTTGGATATGGACTAACCGTACCTAGTATTAGAAGTATTGGTTCAAATTCTCGTCTGTATGCAAGTCATCGACTTACCGACATGATTAAGTGGATCTGCTATAAAGCATCGCCTAAGAGTGACATTTGAGGTCCCGAATCCTTATGGTCTAATTTCATAAGTCACCTCTATGTAGTTCAACCTTTTTTTTTAAATGACATTTTCTTTTAAAAATAATAATAATAAAACAAAGTTAAACTTATCTCTTATTTAAATTTAAACTTGAATGTTATATTTACGCCCATAATAGGTTTTTTTTTTTTTAATGTTTCAAATTCATAAATTTAAACTTGAATGTTATATTTAAGTCCATTATAGATTATTTTTTATGTTTCAAATTTTTTATTTTATGCTTTCGTTATAATATCATTTATGAAAAAAATTAAATCGATCTCATAATTGTAATATTTTTATTTTACCACGTTTGTCTAAAAAAATGAATGATAAGTATACTTTTAAATTACGACCTTAATAAAGTCTAATATAATTATATTAAATTTACGGGACTAATTATACTTCTTTTAAATTTCGAGCGAGGTTATAATTTACATTTTTAATTACAATAGAAGTGAAAATCTAAAAATAACTACAAACAAATATATTTTTAATTTTCAAGACAATTTTGTCCATCTTACTCTCTCTTCCTCATATCTCTCTTAATTTCACTTACGACAATGCTACGTAGTTCAAATTTTGTGGTTCAAAAGTGGCTCAAATGGTCAAAACGACATCGTTTTGGGTACAGAACAACATAAAAATGGCCAAAACGACGTCGTTTTGGCCACTTTTGAACCACAAAATTTGAGCTACGAGACATTTTCCTTTCACTTATTCCAACTTTGGCAATCCCCCCGCTGCCAACCACCCAACCCCTCCATTTGGGTGGTGGTGATGTGTGTTTTGAAGAGAAAATTATAATAACAAGGCTACTTGAAGTAAAAAAATGGGTGTCTAATCATACACTATTAGTACATGCGCATTCACATTCATAACCAGAAGAACACTCAGAGAGAAGTACCAGAGAGAGACTTTTGAATCAAACTAGCTTGGCCAACTTACCAAAGTATATAACAAAGCTATTTGGAGTAAAAAATAGGTCCCTAAGTTAACCACATATGTACATGCCCACTCACAACGACAACACTGCAATTTGCTGCAAAAAATAGAAGTCTAACACAAGTACATGCCCACTTAAACTCACAAAACACTTTATAAAAAAAAAAATTCACAAAACACTCAGAAATAGAGGGGAGAGAGAGAGAGAGAGAGAGAGAGACGGAGAGCCAACTTGCCAAGTATAACAAAGCTAGCTGGGGTCAAAAATAGGTGTCTAACATTAGTCATACAGCAGTACATGCCCACTCAAACTCATAAAACACCCCTCCCTCACCCCCCCCCCCCCCAAAAAAATGTTATATTTAAGAGAATATAATTTGTAATAAGGCTTTTACCATTTTTGCTCAAACAAAAATATTAATCAATAATTAAATAAAATAATTTACAAATTAAGGACACCTCACAAATATAAAAAAAACACAATGTCAAGAGATTAATTTGGTATCTAAGATGCTTTTTTACAGGACATGAAATTTAAGATGGAATCTTATCAGAGTTAATATAGTTTTTCTTCTCCCTATTCTCCTTCATTTTCTTGACAATAAAAAATATGATATTGTTATCTTGACAACTCGAAATCCCGGTGTCAGTTTATTTTTCAAAATAACTTTATTCAACACATTTATCAATAATTTTTATTTTTTATAAAAATTTTATTTGTTGATCATTTTCTCTGGAAGAGATTGAAGCAGTGAAAGAGGAGGTTGCAACAATTTATTTATTTATTTTCATAATCAATAGTAGCACAACTTACATTTGCTTAAAAGGGTAAGGGAGTGAAGAGGTAAAGAGAGGCCCCAGGGGCTTATAGTAGCAACTCATGAGTTTCCAAATACAGGCAGCAATGTATTTGCACAAACACATTAGCAAAATAGTACATGTACTATTTCAGCTTGTAGCTATAGCTAGCTAGAGATAGAACCATACATGAGAATTTATTTTTTTTAATCAACGCCTCCTAGCAGCAGTTTCCCTTTGGGAATTGAAGAAGACAGCAGCAACAGGAAGGCCAAGTCCATTCTCTTGTGCAAATCTTCTGGTACTGAATTGATCCCTTGAAGATGGTGTTGCCACTGCCTGTCTTCTTTGCTGCTTGAATAGAAAAAACACAAACCTATGGATCCCAATGTATGGCCTTGGTATTTCATATTCCATCACCTCTCTCCCTGTATATATATATATTTACATTCGGCAAACAAAACCCATATGTTAAATAAGTCATTTTCCATCACTCTCTCTCTCTCTGTCTCTATAGGGATGAGAAGACATACCAAAGGAGGAATCTGTGGTGCCTGGAATGTCTGTGACTATCCTGTAATTTTGTCAACAACAGTTGAAAACATAAGTATGCTTTTTTGGGTACATTAGGAGAATGATTTTGTTTTTTGATAAAACTTAGAACAGTTGACCTCCTAATAATTACATGATTCTGGCCAGTTAAATTAGTCTTAGCCCCGTTTGTGAATTAAATATTTTAGTTGATTTTTTATCTTTTACAAAAAAAATGTACAAAAAAAATATAAAGGATAATATGATAACTTATGGTAACTTTTTTACTACAAATATCACGCTCCAAACAGGGCCTTAGTTGGTTCCATTCCCTTTTCGTAACTTGTTTGAATTTTGAAAAAGTCTCAAAACACAAAAATTGATTACTAAACCAAACACATTCATCTTATATATGAGGTGGGTTCCACATTTTTGTGAGTCCTAAGAAAGTTATGTCTGGATTATATAATTGATTTCTATATGACTAGAAGAAACTGTTCTATTCCGTTCAGTTTTAGAGGGCATACCAGTGCAAGTGCTCCCTTAGGTATGGATCACTAGGACCAGGAACATCTGGGTCTGTCATAATCTGCAAGATGGCACATAGCTAGGGTCAAATATATAGAACAGAAAGAAGATAAGTGAAAGGAAGAGAATGGTTAGTTGGGTTGGGCTACAGAAGAATACTCATGTACCAGTGTAAAGAAGGACCTCATATCACCGCCTTCAACTTCAACCCTAGGTTTAGTGGTCACTGAGGAAGGAAATAGCTCATGCCCGTTAAAGACCTGCCTGTTGTTGTAAGTGACACTCATTTTGACACTTGGACAGAAGGTATCAACAACATCCCCAATCACTCTTCCAACCACTAGAGGATCTGAATTTCTTGCCATGAGAGAGGAGACAGAGAGAGGGACTTGTGAAACAGAACAAGACAAATTTTTTTTTTTTCTTGGAAGTCTTGTTAATGAGGATTGAGGTAGAAACCTTGTATTTTATAGTGCTTAAAAGCACCCCTACAAGCAACCTTTGCCTGTGTATCTTCTTTTTTTGGATTCCTTTTAATTTTTTTTGGATTTCTATGCCTGTGTTACCTTCAAGTACATATATGACTATTGAACTTTGTGTGTGCTTATGTGGTGTGGGTTACTAGCCTTGAGTATTATGTGGCTTAGCATTTTGCCAAAAAAAAAAGAGAGAATGGCAAATTTTGTAGTGCGCACTCCACTTCTTTGGACCTATTTCTCTGATTACCACCCAATGTACTTAAAATTATGACTTAATTACATTGAGTTGTAATTAAAGAAATACTTATAATAAATACTTTTAGAGGTGCGCACCACAGACTATGTCAAAAGAAAATATTTCTATGAAAAATTAAAGAGAGAGGGGAGGAAAAGGATGATTTGACATGCAACTCTCTCTCTCTCTCTCTCTGTTGCACTCAAATATGTATATATATATTTTACACTAGCAGTACAAGAAAATGATGAAAGTAAATTTGGGTTTCCACCAATTAAAGAAGTTCCATCTTGTGTTCTTTTGTTTTTTTTTATAGAAAAAGAAAAGGAGAGTTTGGAGATACTCGTTGGACATTCTCAACCTACCAAAAGCATTTGAGGCATGGAGACTTTTGTTTTTAAGGTAAGGAAAGGCAAAATTCCCCAGTTGGGTGTTGTTAGAACCTTCTACATTTAAGTAAATTATTAGATATTCTTAGTGTCGCAGTTGTATTTTTAGTCAATAAAAAATTGCAACACACATTAAAGGATCATTGTTTATTTTTTAATTATCTAACAAATGTGAGTCAACATGTCTCACTCAAATATTACATAATGTTCTGAAACTACTTAATAATTTTAAGTTATCCTATAAGATCTTACTAGTTGTAAAGATATTAGACAATTTTGTTTTTAAGGTAAGAAATGCCAAAATTCCTCAGATGGGTGTTGTTAGAACCTTCTTTATTTTGACCTGTCTTATAGGAACTTACTACTACTCGTAAAGAGATAGAGAATAATAGAGGGGGTATAAAGGAGTTCCACCAATCCCACATACAATTACATAGTGCAAGTGGTTGGGGTGAGGTCATTTCAAAGTAAAGAGAGATTCAGTTGAAAAGATTCAGTTGGGCTCATTTCTGTGCTTCAATTGGTAAAAGGTGAGAGTGGAATTGCCACATATATGGAAGACAACTCACTTTTCCTCTCTTCTTCAATCCATGTGCTCCACTTTGCATCTACTCACTCACTCACTCACTGACCACCATTTTTCCAAATCAAGCCTCTTCCTTCTTCTCCTTTTCAACTCTCTTGCATTTTCTAGTTATGGCATGTTGATTTAATGTTAAATTCTTCACAATCCAATCATTTTTTTGAATCCTTGGTTATAAGTTACATGGTCAGAGGTAGGATGGTGTCCTTTCAATGCATAACTAATGGTAAGATTGCAAGTGTTTTGGCAAATCTGAATTCATTTTAGTTAAAGTAATATAATTGTATTTTGAAGACTATAAAGTATAAGAGATTAATTTTAAAAGAAATGTAAGTGTTCAAGTTTAGATTATATTAAAAGTGTAATATGATGCTATTTGCATTTCCATTTTTTTGATGTATTGTTACTTGTATTTTGTTTATGGTTGACCTCAATAAAAATTTTCTTTTGCTGCTTAAAAAAGATAGGATAAATTACAATGACCTATTATGTTTTGACATAATTACTATAATTTCTCATAAAATATAAAATAAATAACACTTTGCCCGATTATGTTAGTCTTTTGTTAACCATATGAATGAGTAGTGATGATGTCATGTTTTTATATGATGAAGTATCTATTTTACCCTTAATTATTCAAGCCCACACATTTCAGTGCATCCAAACACTCGTTATTCCATACCTAAATGATGTTTACCTATAAACCAAACATACTACAAGCCACGTCTCTCTTCCACATCTCTCCCTATCCAAAACCAGCCACAATCAAGCCACCATGGTCACAAATCAGTCACCTTGTTATAGATCAATCACCTCCAACCCAAATCATTCATCATCATCCAGAAATAACTCCAAAAAATCCAAAAATCAAACAAAAAAGGACTACATAGATTACCATGGTGGCACAACCACCCAACTTTGTCCTTGATTTTTTTAAAATATGAGGGCATTTTGGTCTTTTTATATTTTCTGTTAGTAGGGTATTTTGAACAATAGTGTGCTTTGAGAAATTTGTTTTTTCTTATTTTGGTTTGCATGCATTTTTTTTTTATGACCGGGTGTCTAAGCTAGTTTACGCGCACTTTGACTAATCTCAGGACTCACAAAAAGAGCTCTCTCCGTGTAGATCGGACAAATCTCAAGTAAAGCCCGCGAACGTGGCACCAAGAATGTGGGCCATTCTAATTGAATTCAAAAATTATTTCAGTACGCCTAACTCAAATTTTAAAATTTTATTTCCTATTATACCTAATGTGAATTTATCAATAAAGACAACACATATTAAATCTTAAAATAAAATATTATTTTTTTGGAAAATTTACCAAAAAATCCCATTTCCTAAAAAGTTGAACCATTCAGTCCTAAAAGTTTTCTTATGCACCTATTAGTCCCATTTTTTTTTGGTAATGTTTGCAGGTTACAATTCTACCCTTTTTTGTTATGTTTGTTGCCTGAATTGGTGGTGGTGGTTTTGCAAGGGTTTGGGGAAATAGGGCTAGTGGAGTGGCGCATCTGTTGTGTTTGTTCCATTGGTGCAGAGGTGTCTCTCTCTGTTTTCTGCATTCATTCGACTGGAACACAATGTCGCAGTGTTCTGGTAACGTTACTGTTTGGTATACGTTTGGTTGTGCCATACACCTGCATGACAATGTTTTGTTGATGTTATGTTGTTTGTAAATCTTTATAACAGTATGTTTTTTTTTCAACTATGTGTTGCTGATGTTACGTTGGTGTAAATATTTTTATGTTGGTTGCTTTTAATGTCGATGGATGTAACATTAGGTTCTGTTGATGTTATGTTCATCTCAATGTTGGTGACTTTAACATTTTGTTTAGTTGATGTTACGTTGCTGTAAACCTTTGTAACGTTATGTTTGTTTTGGTTGTGCCATATACCTGCATGCCAATGTTTTGTTGATGTTATGTTGTTTGTAAATCTTTGTAACAGCATGGTTTTTTTTTACAACTACATGTTGCTGATGTTTCGTTGGTCTTAGTATTTTTTGGTTGGTTGCTTTTAATGTCGGTGGATGTAACATTAGGTTATGTCGGTGTTATGTTGCTTTCAATGTTGGTAACCTTAACATTTTGTTTAGTTGATGTGACGTTGCTGTAAACCTTTGTAACATTGTGATCTCTTCTCTTTTTTTTGGGTCACGTCAATGTTCTATTGATGTTATTTCGTTGCTAATTTCTCAATGTCAGTGGGTGTAACATTACGTTTCCTCCTATAACGCAATGTTTTTGGTGATGTTATGCTGTTTGAAATATTTTTTAAATTGTCTGTTTCAATGTCAATGGGTCTTCTTTGTGTAGATGAATGGGTAAGGGTTTTTTTGAAATTTGATGAAGTATGGGAGTGTTGCGTATGTCGTGCATGTTATGGCCTGATTTTACATCTATGTTGATGGAATTGTTTCAATGTAATGGCAATTGTAATGTTATTATTTTCTAATTGCCGTTCGCATTATTCGTCTTATGGTTCGATTGTGGCTTGCGTTACAGGTATGGATGGTGTGTTGTTGTTGTGCACGTACGGGCAAACAAATGTTGTCATTCGGTTACATCGCGCTATGACATTCACACAGCTGGTCAATGATATTTCTGGGAAGTTCGACGACTTGGTACGGGATGCGGTGTACATGTTGTGGGATGTCCCCGGGTGTAAGACGTTTAAGGTTGATAGCGATGATGATATCTAAAACATGTTGTGCCTCGCAGAGTCATTGGGTTTGCACCATTTTGATGTTCTCATTCAACGCCGGGATGTGCCGGGTGATGGTAACTACGGGACTGCGTATTGCAATGAAGGTGATGAGTCGAATTTTAGTAATAAGACATTCGGTGTGGATGATCAGACGGATTTGTTACCATCATATTGTCCTAATAAATCAAAGACGTTCTTGTCTGCTCAATGGGCATTTGGGATTACCCATGTTGGACAATGTTTCGTAGGTGGTGCCAATCAATTTCGGGAAATATTATGCAAGTATGCCGTCGAACGTGGGTTTCAATTCAAGTATTTGAAGAATGATTGTGTTCGCATCACGGCAATTTGTAAGTTCGCAGCGTCCACAGGATGTGCGTGGTCGGTGCATGCGAGGGTGTTGTCATCGAATGGGATTTTGTGTATGAAAAAGTTCGAAAGTGTGCACAGTTGTGGAGCTGCAGTTCGTACACATACAAACCCACGTACGGGGTCCGATTTGGTTTCAAGCGTTGTCGCAGATCGGGTGCGTGCTCAGCCATTGACGCGTCCAACGGACATTGTTTTTGATATGAAAAATGACTACGGTTTGGATATTAGTTACCGGGTTGCGTGGTTAGGGGTTGAAAAAGCAAAAGGTGAAGCCTATGGAGATCACGCTACGTCGTTCGACCAACTTAGGTGGTATAGTGATTCTGTTATGGAAAAGAACCCAAACAGTTACATTAACCTTGAATTTAACCAACAAACTGGGAGGTTCGTTCGGTATTTTATATCCTTCCGTGCATGTATAGATGGGTTCAAACATTGTCGGCCGTTACTTTTCTTCGACGGCACGTTTTTGAAAGGCAAATTCAAAGGGAATTTGTTAGCTGCTACCGCGAAAGATGGCAATAAAGGTGACGTATCTAATTTTATCCCTTACTTTCTATTTCACGAAGATTGTAACATTTCATATTATATTTTACGAAACTATATACAGATATATGTACTGCACCAAAGATTTTACATGTGTACTCCATGATGTGTAATCCATATATGGCTTTGTCTTATATTTTTTTACAGGGTTGTTTCCGGTGGCCTTCGCAATTGTTGACTCTAAAAATCAACAAAATTGGGAGTGGTTTTTACGGAATCTTAAAGAAGTCGTGGGTAACAGGCGTACATTGACGTTCATATCTGATCGTCACACGGGTCTTTTACAATCTATGCCACTTATTTTCCCTTCAGCACATCACGCTTTTTGCTTGCTACATCTTCAAATGAATTTGAGAGACCGAATGAAATACGTTAACGCATCTCGCAAAGTTGGGTTGATGCGGAAGCTCCGAGAATGTGCTTATGCGCCTACTATACCATCTTTTAACCAAAAGATAGAGGTATTAAGAGAGTGTAGCCCGGCTGTGATTGACAACTTCTTGAAAGACTTGAATCCATCACACTGGGCTAACGCGTATTTCATGTAAGTTTGATTTGCACCCTTCTTGTATAACACTTTACTGCCTTCATTTTTAAAAAAATTCATTATGTACGCTAAAATGCTTACTAGTTTGTTTTTTTGAAAAAGATAAATTCCTGTTCAATTGTAATATCCCTTTCCAGGGGCCAACGTTACGGTGAGATGTGGTCGAGCGCAGCTGAATCTTTTAACAACTGGATACGGGATGCACGCCATCTTCCAATTACTAGGCTGGTCGACATGGTTAGGGATCAAATAATGGAACAAATGGCTGAGCGTAGAGTCAAAGCAAGAGGGTGGACCGGTGTATTATGCCCGAAAATGGAGAAGAAATTGGTAACAGCGTATAATGATAGTAGGGGTTGGAGTGTTAGTCAGGCTGATGACAATGTTTACGAGGTGCACAGTTAGCCCTCTGTTTTGGTTGATATGGCAAGGCGATCGTGTTCATGTTTCCAGTGGCAGCTAAATGGGTTTCCGTGTTCTCATGCTGTGGTTGCTTTCTGTAATAGTGGACAGAATATATATGATTCTATTGAAACGTACTATCGTATTGACGATTTCAAAGCTTCGTACAGTGGAACAATATTTCCGATCCCGACTGTTGAGAAACCGCCATTTACGCCCAATGATTTTATGATAGCACCCCCAAAGGTCAAGCGTCCGCCTGGCAGGCCGAAACGTAAACGAATTCCGTCGAAGGGTGAGGTTGTGCAACGGATCCGGTGTGGTAGGTGTGGAAAATTTGGCAACCACAATAAGAAGACATGCAAGGAGCCAATTTAGTAATGTCACAACAAGTTTATTTTATGTGTCGATTTGTGGTTGTTTCCCAATTCATTAAACTTTGCACATTTTCTATTTTTTTTACAACATTGTTTCATACTCATTTTAATTCGGACATCAAAACAGTTTCATGATTTGATAACTACATATGGAAAACCCTTTTTGGCTTGGTTTACTTGTTACCACATTTTGCTCATACGCATCGTGCCCTGCCACCTGACACTACATTTACCATTTCGATAGAAATTTGCAAAACAACATTACCCAACACCATCTGCTTTCATCACCAATACCTACGCTGTGTAGTGTCCATATACTATTACACCAAATTCTACTACTTTAATATGTTATTAACATTTTACTGCTCGTTCTTGGTGCACAATCATCACATGAAAATTACATGTACTATGCATGAAGTTAACAACTGCAATGTTTATAAGTTAATTTTTTCACCAAAAAAATGAACATATTTTCAATCACACACCTTATTACATCAACGTAGCATCCTCAAATTTAATTTTATGAGTTGAACACCATACCCTCTGCAGTCAAGATTACCACGCTGCAAACCTCATTAACATTGAAAAACACTAGCGTTTCAGTCATCACACATTATGTTCTGCACATACACATCTGCGTAACTCAATACGAACGACGATACTTCGAATTACGCCACTGCCCACGTCGACCAATTGTAACACCTAAACACAATAAACTACTCAGTAAAATTTAACCACACAACGTTTGCATTAACTCCTACACATTAAACTGCATTAAATCCTATGTACACATTAACCCAAAGCAAACCACACTAATTACTGTCCACCATATCCAACACTTACACATTACAAACAATGCACACCCAAATATAACATCATCCACAAAAACACAACGTAATGAAACACACAAAAATACTGATCATTATCAACCCTGACAAAAATAAATGACAGAGGTTTCACCCCATGTTATACCAATGTTGCTGTACGGTATTTGTTGTTCATATTGACTAACAGTCACATAGCTACTTGACCATTCACAAAACACTACCACATAATCGAAACAGTTCTACGTTCAACCAAAAAAGAACACACAAACTTGAACTAATTTATGCATTTCCAGGAAATCAGTCACGGCAGAGGGCGATTTCGGAGCCCTCTGTGCGGATCATTGATGAATGCCTTAACCAGTTCTGCCCTAAACGCAGTGGCCGTCATCCCATCCATAGAACCTTCAACCTCCACGTTGTTTGCGTACTGCCGCATGATGAAGCATACCATAATCGCGCAGTCTGGTTTGCCATTTGTCAACACGTGAAAACATTAATCAACATTACCAAACCAAATACACAACTTAACAAACAACAGAACAAACTTAAATCAGACTTCAAAACATCAACATACGATTCTGGTTGTTGTTGAGGACAATCACCCAAAGCCTCCAACGGTCCGTCAATATTCTCTGATGTCACACCGACAACCGATTGCACTTTTCCTCGTACCCGTCTTGTATAATCAACAACCCACTGTTTCTGCGTTATGTAACATGACCCAATCAGTCAAACTGAACACACCCTATGACCTTATACGCAATGTACGCACAACCAACACATACATGTAATTACCATTCAATTGTACTTACCACTTTTACTGCCTCAGCGAAATGATCATCTCGGCTGCCTCTTCGCGTTTTGATTGAATTGTAGTGTGTCCACATCCCCAAGTCTGAATCATACACCATTGTCGTCCAATGACTCGCATGGTATATGGGGTAATGGACATATCGGCACCCAGATGCAGATGCAGCATTAACGTGCACGTTCAGGTAACGGTCCTTCGACGCTACGCTTTGGTTCCTCATCATATCCTACGCAAAATTACAAAACAGTAAAACACAAAAACCCCACTGCCCCACTTACATTCCTGGCAGTCACCCCTCTATGCACAAGCGACTGGATGTCTTTGAAATTAACGTGCACACCATAATCAGCTGCACTCCATATCACAGCTCTACAAAAAATTACAATTATGTAATTACAATTCAAATGCAATAAACGTTTAAACAAAAGACCACAACAACCAAAATACGAAAACAAATACTGTACATGTTCCCTTCAAATGTGTACACCACCTGCAGCAGTTGTTGTTCATCTTCAGCCAACAACTTCCAAACCGGATATCGATTTTTCATTCCAAATCCATGCCATGTTTTATGCCCCCGCTCGTTGTCTTCAATGTTAATTACATCCTCAGTTGTGTCTTTATCTACGTTTCCCTCATCCTTCGACTATTTGCAACGCTTCCCCAACCTAGGATACTCGTAATCTTGTAACCTTCACTCCCGCCTAGCTTTGCTCTTCACACGCCGAACCAATGATGTGATGTTTGGTTCCTCAAGATTGACAAAGTCAATTACCCTGTCCACCACACCGCTGCCTGGCCGATCAAGAACATGCTTAACATTCGACTCGTTTGCTGCTGCGGCTACGTCACTTGTACCATCAGAATTGCATTTACCTTTTTCCTTATTCGGAGTCCATACCCCGTCACATAACGTTGCCCCCTCATTCACAACACCATCATTTCTTCCCACCATAACGGCGTGCCCACCAACAATGGTGTTACCCACATTGACATCGAATTCACATGACTCGTTCAATACACAACTGTCACCTACATTTGTGTTATTCACCGGACCATCCGTTCTGATTTCAGTACAACACTGCACAGTTAACTCACACCCACCCTGTTGGTCTGCTGCTGTGCCCTGACTTTTAGTTGTTTTCCTAGCCAACTGCGTTACTTCGTGCGCCTCGTACTCGTCAACCTGGTCCTCCAACCATGCAATTGTCGTTTTCATCTCCGACAGGAGTGTATTCAAACGTGCAATTTCAGCATCATTCAAACTTATGACAGTATCGAACCCCATACACAAATTTGCAGCATGTGAACCAATTGCTCGTTCCATGCTCGTAACCTTACATTCAAGTTCACGCACACGTTCAGATTTCAACCTCAATTCTTCCTCCAACTCTGCTACTTTGTCACGCGATTCACTCATTTTTTCGCTACCATTGACTGCTTCTGCTTCTACATCTTTAGCTAGTTGCATGCTTGACAAATCCAGCAGATCTGGGAACAGCACTGGCCACCCTTCACCTTGTACAACCGCGCCCAATCCATGCTTCGTAACAAAGTTCCTGCCTCCATCAGCAGTGTTCGCCTCGTTAGTCATTCCGCCTTTATCAACATGGGCCCCTGGAGATAAGTCCACTTGCCAACAGTTAAAACTTGCCTCTACACCATCATCACGAACATCTTTACGTTGCACACCAACATTCACTGACAATGGTTGTACGTCAAGCACTTTCCCTTCTTTCCTCAAATATTCAGCACTAAGCAATGTCGTACCTACTTTGTACCGTTCAAGAATTGCCCCTTCCAGTTTACCGCACCGTACCTGCCACAACATGTTACAAAATTGTTAACCAGTCCAACACGTACCATCTAATATAACCATACAAATCAGCATCCCATGTCATACCTCAAATTGTCTACTGCGCGTCAAGTCGATCCCTTTCATTTTGATTGTCAAACTTGCAATGTGCCATCTGCACATCCTTGGCAGAACACTGCGTCGTTCCGGCTCGATGATGTTTGTGTGCTCACAAAGAAAAAACTGCATTACATTTGAACACACATTCAATAACATTACATACTAACAAAATGTACAATCATGACAATCGCTTAGAAGAAGGTACATTACAACAAATAACAAATTACCTTACAAGTAAAACGACAACACATCCGGTTACCCTTTCCGGCCGATCATGAAACTCGTTCAGTGACGCAATTAACGCGGCACGACAGCTTGCATACAACCGATCGCTTAGTTTGTCAATAACTCGGACAAACGCCCACCCAATAGACTCTCCGGTCGTTGTGAAAAACAGTTTCGCACATATATATAATGACAGTAACTTTGCAATGTCTTACTCGTCATTACGACTGTCTCCCTTTAATGCATCATCCAACAGTTCTTTAATTTTTTTGCAGGATATCCTCCCCACAATATCGCAGCGACGCTGAATAAAATCAGACGGTGGCCTCGACCCATGAGCTAAATCAAGCTGGTCCATGCCGCACTGAATACCAAAAACAAGTCGGATATCACTTCGACGCAGTGGAACACCTTTTCCACCAATGTAGAATTTTTCATCTTTGAGATTATATGTCTGCAGTATCTGGAACACTGTCTCATCGCACTTCTTATATGCATTCGGCGACAAGTTGTGTTTGCGGATGGCACTAATCATTGCCCAAAATGATGTTCTTTGCAGTTCTCGTTCATGGCCTTCTCGCAAATTCATTTCCAACACGGTTTTGATAACACCGTTTATGTTAGAACGATAAGCAAGACGCGCAGTGTCAACCACCATTTTCTTCATTACACGAACATTCTGTTTCTTCCCCTTGAATGGTATCTTCCCCTGTCTTTTCACAACAATCGGCTCTGTCGTAAAATCAGAATCGGCCACGTCACGTGCCACAGCAACACTTTTCTTCCGTGGCGCGCCTCAAAATCACCCTGCACAAATAACAAAACAAAGACTAAAATGAAAACAACCCACAGTTGAACAACAACAACATGTACATTCTACGCTGTAAAATTGCCACACTCACTAACAACATTACCACATACACATTAACATTGACAACCCAAAATAACATCATACCCCACATCGTACACAACGTTGACCAAACAGCCCACAGTTCTACAAAAAAACAAGAACATTCTACACTTTGACATTGCCACCAATTAGCAACATTGCAAAAAACAAAGTCATCAACATTGTCCACCCACTACAACATCGTCCCCAACATCGTACCCACCCACTAACACAAACTATAACATTAACAACACCATGCACACAGACACAGTAACATTGCACAAACTACATCATATCCAACCCAATATTAAACACAACATAACAGAGTTGCTCAACAACACGCATATACTCCACAATGTGACATTGACATACTCTAAAACGTCGTGCAACAGGTTACATTAACATCACCCAACATAACCTCGTCCGCCCCCCCTCCCCCCCAAAAATACCAAACATCGTCGAAACCCCAAATACAACATTCTAGAAACCCATACCCACAACCCATTTCAAACAAAACCAACCAGAACATTAACATTAGCCACATGACCACTCAAACTCAGTAACAACATTCCCCATTCCTCCAAAACCACAAATCCCCTCAAAAAAACAAAACAACAACTACTACATTACAACCCACAACACTGTCATTCGTATCAAACAAAACAACTTCAAAAATCAAAAACAAAACGATCAAAACAAACAAACCTCCACTCCTTGTCATTCTCGACGCATCTCACGCCACACCGCCTTCCAATCCGCAGTATACCTTAACACAAACGCAGTCCGATATTGACGTGTATGACGCCTTCTCGCTTCAACCCCAATGTCTTCCCACTGAACGTCACCACCACAACGTTGACAAATTAATCTATATTAGGGTTCTCGTAACGTAGTGTTACCTCGCCCCAAACATATTCGACTTTCCGATTTCGAATGTAGATTTCCTTCTGAAAACCCCAAATCTTTCCTTCATGTCAGACCTCACCACCGCCGAATAAGGAACGACTAATGTAACAGCATACGAAATTGCTGCCCTTTTCCGTAATTTCACATTACTAAAATACCAACATTGCCCATTAGTTACACCGAGCAGGTGCGCAATGTATATGTCGTAAATGGTCATTTCACTTACAATGGGACTGTTCGGTTTATAAGAAAAGATTTGGGACTAAACAGTGTATAAGTTCATAATTTGGGATTTATTAGTGCATCAATTATACGTATTTTTCCTATTCAAATTTATTCATCTTCTTCCCAAGTTTCAATTATTTATCCTCTTCTTCTTCTTCTTCTTCTTCTTCCTTACTCCGAAACTCCATTCCACCCCACCAAAACTCACCATTATCATCAACATTATTATTTTTTTATATTATATTGTTACTTACAAATAGAAGAAAGTTTGAACAAAATCAAATAATTGATGAGTAATAATCAAAAAAAAATTTAAACAACTCATTAAAGTGGAGGTAAGTATTCATATAAATATTAAAGTACAATTATTGATTTATATATATATATATTTACATAAAAATGAAAATTCAATCTGTTTTTCATCATTATTTTTCGGACTTTCAAAACTGAACAAATTCATTTATGTAAGAAAATTTTGTATTAAATATTTTATTTATATATCATTACTCTTTTACATATGTTATGTTTGGATTTTAGATTTTGGATTTGTAAAATTATTTGTAGATGAAGAAATAAAAGGGTGAAGAAAAATGAATGAAGTAGAAGTTAAAAATATATGTATTCCTGACGCAGCGGAATACATGGGGACTAGATGTCGTTTTAGTAGATGAAAAGGGCTTTCAAATCTAAGAGAAAAATAGAACCTTGAATCCACAAGAAAGAGAAAATATCTCAATATTATTGATTGAATGAATAAAAATTGAATAAAAGTTGTCTTTGCCATGAGACTTACATAGCTATTTAGAATAAACTAAACCTAATACTTGTAGGAAAAGTAATTCTAAAATAAAGTAGGAAACTTAAATCAACATAAATTAGGAAACCTAAGAGAATAAGAAACTAAAATTCTAAACTATTTAAAATCCTACTCAAAGTCTAATTCCAAAATAATAAAATTAAGAAACCTAATAATTTTAAAATATTTATACTAAATTAGGAAAATCCTAATAAAATAATATATCAAAAATATTAAAACTAAAAAAATAAAAATTCTTAAAATCTTGTCCTACACCAATTCCCTTCTATAAGAACAAAAAAAATATGTATACAGAATTTTAAACTAAAATGATGTGATAGCTTTGGGCTCTATTATTTAAAAAATAAAAACACATTAATATGATTTTTATTTTTAAAATTATCATTATCACATCATTTTAACATATAATTATGTATTTTAAATGCACCTAAAATATAAAACAAACACGTGGACCGAAATTTGGAATGGTCACAAATGTCCAGGGAAACAAAGAAACCAGGGCCGGCCCAGGCCATTGAGCCTAAAGCCCTCTTTTTTAAAAGACTCAATTTTTTAGTTATTTGTTAAACACTTTTTAAATAGAGGACTACTATTTGTACTTATTTAAATCTTATTTGTCATAACTTAAAAAAATTAAAAAGTTAAAAAGTCACTATTCTATTTAAATCGCATCATCTTATTTAAATCACATTACCTCTCTACCACATCACTTCAAACACAACTCATATCCAACCTATATTTTATAAAAAGTGCACTTATTTAGAATATCTCAAACAACCTTACTTTCTCAAGATCTCTTCTTTTCTATTTTTTTTTTAATTCTAATTTTGTCCAAACATTAAATTCTATTTCTATCCTCATCCCTAACTCTCTAACTCTAATTTCTTGGACCCAAACCCTAACGCTAACCCTAATATCATCCCCTCACCTTCAGCAGTCACCATCCCCCTTTCACCACCATCTCCAGCTAGTTCCCTACCACCACCACCAATCACCATGGTCGCCTCCTCTTTTTCTCCTCAGGACCCTACAAATCCCCCCTTACGAGGCTCCCTCTGCTGTACTGGTCACCAACGATCTCACCTCCTGATGTCCAATCTCTATCGAAAAATTGCCTAAGACCTCCATACAGTGCTACCACAAGATAGAGAAGCTCCGAAAACGGTACTGAGCTAAGGTTCAGTATGCCTTAGCGATGACCCCCAAAGGCCAACGGTTCAATTCCTTTTGGGTTCACTTCGATCGAATGGATTTGATGGATGAGGGTCTGAATTTTGTCTCCATCATGGTTTATTCAAGCCCCATGGATGAAGATGAACATGATGGTGATGATGATGAAAAGGATTTGTATCAAAGTGTAAAGCGTGGTGTTATTGAAAATCGAGATGCTCATAGGTCAACAAGCAATGGGATCGGCGGGTGTTACAGTGGTTCATGGGGCTATCGCCAAATGGGGATAGCAGAAGAGGGTGTGGCCGAAACTAGCAATGGTTAGGATGTAAGGGTAGGTTAGGAAAATGGTATAATTGGAATTAAGGTAGGCATTTAAAGAGAAAGTGTGAGGGACTTATTTAGTTGGATAGGGGTTCAAAAAAATAAAAGGTCCGAAAAAATTAAATAGGTACTAATAAAAGTCCTTTTTAAATATTCAATAATATTTGAACATGTATGTTTAAACATCTAATAATATTTGAATATATATGTCTTTAGTGAGATTATTAGTAAAAATTTAAATAGACGAAGTATTGCTCTTATTTATTTATAAATCCTCAGTTAAAATCATATTAAAAAAAAAAAAGAAAGGTAACAAATGAAACATTTCTTTATTTGAAGGCCAAGAAAAAAGACAGACCTTGTCTAAAAAGTACTAATAATAAAGTCTGATTAAAATTCTCATTATCCAAAGATTCTCAATATTAAATCTTTATGTTCCAAATTTCAAACTCTGAAAAGGCTCTTAACAATAAAGAATGTAAGTAATTCAACATTTTAATTACAAAAATAAAAAATAAAATTTGAATATTACATTCAAATTTGTAATATTATATAATTAGGTAAATTACGAATATACCTATCGGCATTTTCTTAAAATGCATATCATCCTTGTAATTTTAAAAATTACAAATATCCTTTTTAACAATTTTTTTATTTAACAAAAATAAAATAAAATTTCTAATACTCTTCAATACAATAATAAAATTATCTAAATTGTTATTTGAAATATATTTATGACATAACTAAAAGTTATTAATTGATTTGATTACTTATTAACAAAATAAGTCATTTATTATATATTTAGAAATTTAAAAAAATAAAATATAATTTTCAAAACTATATAGAATAACTCGTATTTTAAATAAAATGTATTTATAATTTTCTTTAAATAATTTTTAAAATATTATTTAAATATAGAGAATTTTCCTTGGGATTTTGCCTCACAAAAAGTGTAGGACCACCCCGAAAGAGACATAACAGAGCTTGTCCAATCGTCAAAAAGTTACAATTTGCATCAACAGACCGTAGATTCGTATTTTTTTTAAAAAGCATCAAACTTTATACTACTTTTGTTTGATGCGACTCCACTCATCTTACTACAAAATTTTTTACTTTTCAAAAAAAAATTTCACACAAGTTTAAATATTAAAAGGTGAATTATAACTCCCTATATTGGTTTCAAATACGAATTATCTTTTATTATTTTATAATTTATGTCTCACTGTTTGAAAATTTTAATTTTATAACAAATTATCTTTTTTAATAATAAATCATCAAATTAATTAATAATTTTTAATGATGTCAAAATTTTATTTCAATTAATAATTCATGTAATTTAATTATTATATATAAGAGCAGTTAGAATTTTTATTTTTTTTAATTAATTTTGTTAAATAAAAAATTCTAACAAAAAGATATTTATAATTTTTTAAACTATAAAGACAATCTGTATTTTAAATAAATATCAGGATGTATTAGTAATTTATCCAATATTAAATAATGTTGTAGTGACACTTCTTATCTTCTTATTATTTGTCATTTTTTATTAATTAATAAATTAAAAATATCCGAGCAGATCATGGGCGTAGTAGAAGAAAAACAATTGAATATTATTGAAGCACTATGTGTTCATACTTTTCTATTAATCATCATACAGCATGCCCCTCATATTCCTTAATCACCCGACACAAAATCATGAACCTTATCTTTTCTACCAATCATAATATCTTAGAATATCACGTAATCATACTACAAGCGCATCCAATAACCACTCGTAGTAGAGGCACAAGCCCCTAAACTTTATAAATTTATTCTTAGCTTATATTTATAAAATAACTGATTTTTTTTTCTTTAAATTTTGAGGTACACTTTTATTTTTAGAATAAATTATAGTAAATATTTTTGGGAAAATAATAATACAATGGTGACAAGAAAAAAAAAATTACACAATTATGAAAAAGTATATCATTTTAATTATTATATGCTTTATCACTGATCTGTGACTTTTGTCTGTTACCACTGTAGTGTTATTCTCCCAATACTTTCATTTAGGCCCCGTTTGGGAACTATAATTTTTAGTCAAAAAATCACTCTTAGTTATCAAATTATTTTTTATTTATTTTCATGTATTTTCGTAAAAAGTCAATTAAAATAGCCTACTCTCAAATGAATTTTTCTCAATGTCAAATATTAAGATTATATTTGGTTTATGGATTTAGAGAATAATTTGAAAAGGGAAAAATAAAAAGTTTGTTTTTCAGAAAAATTTTTGGGAAAAATTTTCTACAAAAAATTTTCAAGAGTAATCAAACCAAACAATTTTTTTTAAAAAAAATCTCAAAATTTTGTTTGATTACCTACTTTCCAAAATCACTCTCTCTCTCATATACATCAAATCAATCACTTTTTTTTAAACTCTCTCCGCCAAAATAATTTTTCAAAACTATTTCTGAAAAAAGACAAACCAAACAAGTTTTCGTACTTTTTATCTCACTTTTTCTTTTCCCTATCTAAATTTATCTTTATATCTATGATCCAAAAAAAACTCATGTAGTCTGGAACATCAAATCCAAAGAAGAAATCCCAACCCCACCGACACCACCATGAATCGATCGCCGCCAACATGTATTCGAAAAACATGGTGTGTAGTTGATTGCTGTTCGGTGATGGGTTCACAAATGGTTAATGGCGGTGGTCTTCTTCACATTGGTTTTGCAGACATTGCCATCGTGCTGTTTGATGAAATGCCTCTATGAGATGTTGTGTGAGTCAATTAGGGCTGTCATTGGCGTGAGCGCAGGAAGACCAGTGCTGGGTTAGTTTCGGTATTTTCAGAAAACATTTTGTTGACATCACATAATCGGATAATTCTATTTTCACAATTTAATTTCTCTCAGTACACGTATTTAATGAATACATTCTCAATACACATATTATAAAAATATAAATTCTTAGTACAATCTTTATATTTCAATATTACCTTTATTTTCAATTTTAAAACCCAAGGCTATGTTTGGTTTCAAATTTTGAATCAAATTTTTATGAGAATAATATAAATTAAAAATAACTACCAAAAAAATATTTTTAAATTTTTAAATCTTTTTATCCCTGAAAAGATGAAACCATATCGAAATAAGAAATTTTTTTGATTTATTTTTGAAAACATATTCTAAAACTATACCAAACAAAAATTTCTTCTTTTTTTTTTTTTTCTCCATTCATCCACTCATCTTTTACTATTGTTGCCGCCACTTTCAACCCTCCATCGCCACCACCATCGCCACTTCTAACTCATCCCCTTCCATCATCCTAGACCTTCACAGTCAATATTGAGTGATTCATGGTAAGAGAGTTGTAAGAGTGCACGGTTCATGGCGAAAAATAATCGCAGGCGAATATGAAAAGAGGCGATGGGAGCGGATGATGAATGAGAGAGGTGGCATTGGCACTGGTGTTGGCGATAGAGAGTGGTTGTGGCATTTTAGAAATACAGTTTGAGTAGAAGAAAATGAGAGTATTATGGTATTTTTATTCTAAGATAAAATTATATTAATGAAAATTTCCATTAAGCGTGTGACGTGAGTGAAATTAGTGTGTGAAATATAATTGCTCCACGTAAGCACCTAGCTCAGTGGCGGAGCCAAGAAATTAAGTTAGAAGGACACTTATTAATTATAATTTTTTATTTTTAAAAAAAAAAATCATGAGCAACATTAAGATAATAATAATAATTTTATGAGATAAATTTAAACATAAAAAATTACATATTCATTATAAATAAGAACAAATCAAAATTCTATAATAGTGTAGAATAGCTCAGTGTGGGATGATGATTAGAGTTTGCAATTTTAGCACAAAAAATTATGGATCAAAATTTCTAATTTTAAAAAATAAAAGCACATCATTTATAGCACAAATTATTATAAAATCTATTTAATTTTTATTTGACAGAAAAATATTAAAGAAATGACATTACTTATAAATGATGTGTTTTGAATGAAAATTATTAAATAGTCTTAGAGTACCATATGACATTACCTACGTAACGCTCAAAACATAGAAAATCACAAATCACACTGTAGTATGTCAACTACTTAAAAATAATGAGTTTATTATATCTAATCTATAATATTTTTTACTATACTATTGATTTAAACTACTACATAAACAATACCACATAGTGTTCCCAAAGTATCAAATAACTACTTGTTGTGAACAATACAATAAACCCTTAGCCAAAGAACATGTTGAGAAAAAAAAAGAATACATTTTATACATAACAATAACAAACAAACAAAAAAAATTTCAAAACTGAGGGGGGCACGTGACCTCCCTAACCCTACTGTGCCTCCGCCCTTGACCTAGCAGTGGACTAATAGAGGGGACAATTATAATGCAACTTGAAAACTGAAACGGCATGATGTATTTTTTAGAATTGTGTAACGACCCTCGTACTGATTACCGTTAAACCACCGAATTATATACTGATTACCATTAAACTGAACTCCTAATGACTGATAAGTGAACTGGATGAACTACTGAACAAACTGAATGAAACTGAAACTGAAACTGAATGAGTTTGTCTATTGAATTGCGTGTTGCATCTGTTTGAGTGTATGATTATCTGTTTGCATTTTATGTTTAAACTGCTAATTGAAGGCCTTATCGGCGGCCAATTTAGAAACCGTTCGATGTTTTGTAATCAGCATAATATTTGTGATTTAATGATATTTTTATCTGAAAATTGATTAGGAATGATTAAACTAGATTAAATTGAGTAAATCACGAACTTAGGCTTATTTACCAAATTGCCATGTGAGTGGACCCATTGTTTTATATTATACTTGAGCCTATTACACACTTAGCAAACATTTGATCAGCTCTTCTTCATGTTCTAACCGACCAACAAGAGAGAAATAGAGGGAGAGTGAGAGAATTTAGCCTATTTGTTGAAATTGCTCAAGAACTTGGAGATTGGTAGGATAAATTGCTAAAGTGAACTTCTAGGCAAGAAATTGACACTCTAGGTAAGGAATTCATCTTCTTATTTTAGTGTTTGAGCTTAATCTTGCATGAATCATGGTTATAGAGAAGTCAAGGCATGAATTTGCTCATAAAAAGGTGAATTGAAGCTTGAATGTTGCATGCATGGTCTTTTGGCACATTTTGAAGTTGAATTCTTGGAGAATCATACATGCATGTCCATGTTTTTATCATAATCCATGTTTTCCACATTGTTTTCAAAGATTGGAGCTCAATAAGAGCAAGATTGAAACTTGAATTTGGTTTAAAGCTCATGCATTGCATGTTTTAAACTTGTTCTTGAAAATGGGTTTTGGAAATGGATTTAATTGACTCACCTTTGGGGCTTGAATTCATAAATTGGCTTTTGAAACTTGTTATACATTGTTTTGGGATGTATTCTCCAGAATTTGAGCCCAAGAGGTCGAGAATTGAGTTGAGAATGCTTGGTTTGAGCTAGGAAGGCAACTGGAAATTCCAGATTGGCTTCTTCGCCGAAAGGATTCCTCGCTCGAGCGACCAACGTTTTCCTCTGAGCCCCGCTCCGGCGAAGGATTGGGGGCTCCGGCGTAAAATCGAACATCCAAGATTTTTTTATCGTTTCATCGACCGCCGGCGAAGGAAGTCTCGCTCGGCGAACCTTTGATTTTGGAAGCTCGCTCGGCGAGCATCGAAGCATCGCGTAAAAATTGAGCATCCAAGATTTTTTGTTCCATCGACGCTCGGCGAAGGATTGTTCGCCGGCGAAGCCTTTGATTTTGCAACCTCGATCGAGCGAAGGAAGGCTCGCCGCGAGACCCTGTTTTAAAGAACTTTTGAAAAGTGCCTTCCAACTGTATTTTTGCATCCTCATCGCATCCTAGGCATTCTTAGGCCTAGTTTAAAGCATCTTAATGAGGATTTAGACATAGAACCACACCGAGGGAATTTAGGGTTTTAATTATCATCCATTTCCAATCAGTAGACTTAGTGTGTGTTCTATTCACATCGCTTAGGGTTGACTCTCGGGGACGCGCTCTAGCTACTGATAGCCCAATCACTGTGAGTAACAGATTGTGTAAAGATATGTTCAAAATGGTTATATTTTGATTACTGAACTGAACTGTTTATTGAATTGATATTGTTTATTGAATGAATGTATGTCCTGTATTTCGAACTGTATTGTGGCATCCTTAGCACCCACTGTTATTGACTGTTACAGAGCTCTGTCGGTTTCCTTGTGGAACCATACTGATTGATGGCCATCATTATTGTTGGGTCTGCAAAGGCCCGGTCCTTTTGGACCTACTGTTTATAGGCTAATGGATGTACCACATATGACTGATTGATTGAAATATTGATTGACTGAAATACTGAAAGATTGAAATACCGTATAATGAATTGATTTCATTACTGTAAGGACATTCATTCATAACCTCTTTACACTGTATGTTATTCACTGGGCTTTAGCTCACTGTTTATATATATATGTAGGTGCTCAGCCGCCAGACCGAAGCTAGAAGCGTGGGTTAATCCCCAGTTTTGTCAAGCCAGCCAATGTGCCTCACTGCGAGGTTCCGAGACTCCATGCCATGGCTTGGGGTGTTTTTGTGTCCCCACTAGTCTCCTACTGTTTTGTACTGTATTGTACTTTTTGTATAGACTGTTGACTGTACTATTATCGAGGGATTGAGTCCCCGTACTGAATGTCTGTAAATGATTGTATAGAGTGTACTGTTTTAAACTGTATGAATGCATAAAATGTTTTTGACATACAGATTTTCACAGCTCAGTGGACACTAGTTACTTACTGTTTTGGCTTCCGCCAGGCCCTGAACTCTGTTTAATTGTATTACTGATCTGTAGGCCTTCGGTAATCTCGGATTACTGGCCAGTTACGGTGCTAAACCCATAGGGCCGGGTTTGGGTCGTGACAAATTGCAATGGTTAATTTTATTTTGCATAAATCCTAAGGAAGTATTTATAAATTATAAGTTACCTTTTTTTTAAGGTATATCTTTTAATATTTATTCTTATTTTTATGGTAATTCTTGCAAATTTATTCTTGTTGGCAACATTTTTTTCTTTGTGATAAATATGAGTCCTATGAGGTAAGGAGTGGGGATGGAGAAGTTATTTGGTGGTATCGGGATATGGTCACGTGATATTTTAGGAATGTTATGATTGGTAAAAGAGATAAAATTTAAGATATTGTGTTGTTTGTGAGAAAAAGTAAAGAGTATGGATTTGGTGATTGGTAAGAGGCACCACCAAGTAGAGCATGGATCATCTCTTTTCTCTTCTTTTTTTCCTACTTACTGGGCCATTGGGTCTACTTTTGAGTCCAATTTTGATAATTTGAATAGTTCATATTTTAAAATTTATCAAGTATTTATACTTGTAAAAAATTAAGTTGATCGGATAACAGAAACCATGTGTTCGGAAAGCTATTTATTAAATTTTTTTTAAAAATGATTTTTAGTTCGATAATCTGGACATGTTTTTGATATTCGATCAATTTGATTTTTTATAGATATGATATACTCAACAAATCTTAAAATATGAACAATTCGAATTATTGAAATTGAGCCCAAAAGTGAGCCAAATGGCTCAGCAAGTAGAGAGAAAATGAGAGAGAGTATGGAGAGGATCCTTGATCCTACGAGGTAGTACCCATGAACCACCAAATAATTTTTCATGGGGATGACTAGAATGATCTAAGGTGGTGTTTGTTTTGAGGGCTTAAGGAGTGGGATTGAACTATTAATCCAGCTAGATTAGTAGTTTGTTGTTTGGTTTAAAATTTTTGCACCGAACTATTAGTCCCAAATCCATTAGACTATTGTGTCCCATTGAGGGATAGGACGCAAATGGAGGGATAAGGGGAACATGGAGATTAAGTGGTGAAATGATCATTTTGTCCCTATACTACTTAATTATGTATTATATTTAGTAAAATTTAATAAAATTTAAATGTCTCAATTTAAAAATAAAATAATTTTATTTCATTTTTATTGATGTTTTATTTATTTAATTTTTTTAAATAATTTTTTATTGATGTTTTATTTTAAAATTTTGTTTATATTTTATTTAATTTCATTATTTAAATTTTAATAGATGTTTTATTTAATTGTATTATTTTTTTAAATAAAATTATTTAAAAGTGTGATTTTTTGATAAATCTCATTCCTAAGTGTTTTATTCCATCTAATCTAAATTGTTTTTGACTATTCTAATAAGTCCCATATCTAGCTTTTTGTCCAAAACACTCCGCTACATTTTTTAATGTCTCTTGCCATTCAAACCAACATAATTAGAAAATATAGGAGCACTCCTAGGCAAAGTGGAAACAATTCTTTCAAAATCCTATATTCCATACCTGTGAAATCGTCTTATCATCTCATCGTTTCATCGCCTCAACTCCTTTATCGTCTTCTCTATGTCATTGGCTGCCGGAATCACCATTCTCATCCTTCGTTTCTGCTGTGAATCTTCACAATGATTATCTGTGACAATCCAACCATCTCATAATGGGTACCAAATGTAAGTAATTTCACTCATTTTGTATATAAATCCTAAACACTAACTATTTTTTGTCCCAATGCGAACTTCCACACATCCCCATGATTATATTGATATGATTTTGGTCTTTATTATTCATATTATTGTTGTTATTTTTCTTTTCTTGCAATTGTTGTTGATATTGATGATATCCTTGAATGGATGTAAATCCCTTAAAGTTTTTTTTTTTTCCATATATATATATATATATATATATTTTTAATTGTTGTTGTTGCTATTTCCATGATGTAAACATTCACATAGAAACCATGGCATGTATAAAATTGTTACATGATTGTTGCGGATCAATTCATTTGTATGTTACATTGTGAAGATTTACATCAAGCTAATACCTATGAAAAACGTCCTTTCTTGGACTTGTTATGTGAAATGTGGATAAAACTATTGTTTTCTGATGTTGACATTCATACCAATGTCAATATTCACAATAAAAATTGTGGTGTGTGGTTAATGTATTGCTAATGCTATCATGTTTTTGTACTTTGTAAGCTATAAATGTGAACATTCTCATCATTCTTATATTCAAAACAAAGCTTATTTTTGTGGTTGTGTAATATGATACAATGTTAATGTCAATCTCCACATTAACATTGTGAATTAACATGTGTATGTGAATATAATATGAAAAATGCCATTGACAATTATCCATTCTCGCTTAATGTTGTCCATATTTGTCAATTTAATATTCACATCATGTTTGGGTATGATGCAAATCTTTGTAGTTGATGAATTGGTGATATTGTCATGGAGTTTGGTAGTATGTAGTCATTATGAATATTCACACTCCTTTCCTCCTCTTTTTGGTTCAATGTGAATTCCAAAACAACTATTTGATATTGTTGTTGTTGTGTTTCCTCTTCACGTTTGATTATAATGAACTGATGTAAAATACATGCCAAATAAATTTGTGCTAATGCCAACACAAATGTATAATCCATTCCTATTCCATTCAATCCTTTATCAAATATAACTGTTTACATCATTGTCCATAGATGCAAACATTCATATCAGTGCCCAAAAATGTGAATGTTCACGCTTGTGCTCAAATATGTGAATGTGAAAGTTCACATTAGTATTTCAAATGCTCGCATTAATGTTTTCATTGTAGAAAATAGCAGATTTAGTTGATTTTTTGAATGTTCACACCATGTATTTGATGAATGTGAATGTTCACACCATGTATTTGACTTTTGTTGTTTTATCCTATGTTGTAATGCGTTCATGTGAATATTCATATCATGGTTTTGCTCAATGCAACCATGGTCACATCATTCCATTATTCATTGTACACATAGTTTGTACTTGTTATCATTTATCATTTGTGACCATTAACAGTAACTTTGTTTCTAATTGAACAAACAGATGTTGCTCATAGATTTCATGGCAAAATAAAAAGAAAACAGTTCTACGTCAAAGACAAACTTAAACAAATAGCCAGCCTCTCCTGAAAAGTGAATATCAAAAAGGTTAACTACTAATCTAACATCATTGAGTTAGTGAAACTGATGATGAATACCAGGTTCTTGGATCCTCATCTGGATTGTTTGAAGGAAACACCATTTTGACAGTTGTTTAATGTGTTCAGGATCGGTAAAATTGACAATTGTATGAAGTTCAATGATGTCATCATATGTGTGCTAGAGACATACAAGGCATCCAAAGACACATTTTACACAGGCGAGAAAAATATGAATATGAATTCCACATCCTTTATGATTTTGTAAATATTAGAATACATTGGACAAAAGAACCATAATTAGTTATTTTGATTGTGCTTAATGAGATACAATGGTATGTTGTCATAATATTTGCTACTAGAAAGCCAGTGTTAATATTCATATTAGTTTATGTTATTTTATAATTATGTACACACAACCATTGGTTTAATGTGACTAAATTAATTCATTTGATATTTTATTCGTGATGTTAACATTTACATCAATAATCTGATTGTGTATAAACGTACACTTCATGTTTGTGTACACACAAAATTAATGGTTTGTTGTTAATGCAATGTTGATATAGTCATATTTTTAGAGATTAAAAAATCAATGTAAATCTTTACATTGTTATCAGCTGCTTTACAATTGTGTACACATAATCATTGGCTTAATGTGATTTGTGGATAATGTAATTTTGATGTGAACTTTAATATTACCATTCTATATTAGTAATTAACACTTCGAAACCATAGTGTCTTCATCTATATTCTAGAATTCATGTGAACCTTCACATTCATATGTTTTAGTGTGAATATTCACATCATATTTGTATTCAAAATGAAAGTTGAGGTTTATCGTTGTGTAAGTTGATACAATGTTGATGTGAACCTTCACATCACTTTATCATAGTGGTAATGAACACAGTGAAAACATATTCACCATTCAATATTATATTGGTGTGTGAATAATATTAACACCAATTGATAACACAATGACAAATTTTCAGTTCAAATTAATGTGAATATTAACACTAATCACATCATGCAAAAAAAATAGTCTATATTTTGCACAACTAATCTCAAAATCGAACACTTTATGAACATTCACATTGTTTATGCGATGTGAATATTCACCACATTTAAAAATTTAAATCAAAACTGAAACACATGACCAGCCAAAACCAGCAACCCCATACAACCAACCAACCAACATTTTATGTAGATAATAATGTTAAAAGCAAGAAACGGAGCATACAATCCTTCATATATATTCACATTCTTCTTGCGATGTGAATATTCACCACATTCAAGAAATAGAGCCATCTCTCAACCACATAATCAGCCAAAACCTATAACCCCATTCAATCAAATAAAACTTGCATGTCCATCAATTCCAAAAAATGAAGTTGAAAAAAAAAATGTAATAGGTTGGATACAAAAATAATTGCGATTCAAATCCATCTCATCTTTCCCTTTGATTCAATCCAGTCAAATGTGGGTTTCAATCAATTTACTAAACAAGTTTGTAAGCCATTACCTCTGTTCTTTCGATTCAAATCCTTTTATGTTCCTTTGATTTCCGGTTGAAATCTGTAACAACCCTCGTACTGACTACCGTTAAACCACTGAATTATATACTGATTACCATTAATCTGAACTGCTAATGACTGATAAGTGAACTGGATGAACTACTGAACAAACTGACTGAAACTGAATGAGTTTGTCTATTGAATTGCGTGTTGCATCTGTTTGAGTGCATGATTATCTGTTTGCATTTTATGTTTAAACTGCTAATTAAAGGCCTTATCGGCGGCCGATTTAGAAACCGTTTGATGTTTTGGAATCAGCATAATATTTGTGATTTAATAATATTTTTATCTGAAAATTTATTAGGAATGATTAAACTAGATTAAATTGAGTAAATTACGAACTTAGGCTTATTTACCAAATTGCCATGTGAGTGGACCCATTGTTTTATATTATACTTGAGCCTATTACACACTTAGCAAACATTTGATCAGCTCTTCTTCATGTTCTAATCGACCAACAAGAGAGCATAGAGAGAGAGATTGAATTCATCTTGGAAATTGGCTAGGAATTGAAGTGTAACTTGGCCTAATCTAGCTTCCTACCTTGAATCAACACTTAGGTAAGTGAATACATCATCTTCTTGCCATCTTGGAGCTTCATTTTGCATGGTTCTTGCTCAACTGTAGGACTAAACCATGTTTGAGTTCACATAGGTTGATTCATGCTAGAATTCATGCATGCATGTTGATTTTGTTGGTTCTTGAGGTTGAATTCATGGTCAATTGGTGCATGCAAGCTCATATTCATATTAAGTCCATGATTTCATTTCATTTGCCACCTATAGAGCTTTTTGGAGCAAGATTTAAAGCTTGAAATTGATTTAAAGTTCATGCATGGCATGTTTAAAACTTGTTCATGAAATGGGTTTGAATTTTGGATTTAATTGAAACACCCTTGGGCCTTGATTTCTTAAATTGAGCTTTAAAACTTGTTATTCTATGTGTTTGAAAGAGTTTTCCAGAAAATGGGCCCAAGAGGATCGAATTTGGAGCATCAAAACTTGGTTTGAAACTCTGAGGTCGAATCTGGATTTTCCAGATTTTGGACGTCCGCTCGAGCGGGGGAAGTGCCGCTCGAGCGGGGAATTCATGCTCCCAGTATTTTCTTGCATTGTTTCTGATCCGCTCGGCGGATTTTAACGCCGGCGGAAAATCGCGATCCAAAGATTTTTGCACCTTTCATCACCCGCCGAACGGCGGAATGTACGCCAAGCGTGGCCTTTAGGTGCTTGTCCGCCGAAAGGAAACTGGCTTCGAGCGGAGGCCCTGTTCACTGAAAATTCTGGAATTGCTTCCTTAGTGCATTTTTGCATCCTCATCGCATCCTAGGCATTCTTAGGCCTAGTTTAGAGCATCTTAATGAGGATGTAGACATAGAACCACACCGAGGAATTTAGGGATTTAATTATCATCCTTTCCAACTGTAAACTTAGTGTGTGTTCTATTTGATTGACTGTTTAGGGTTGACTCTCGGGGACGCGCTCTAGCTACTGATAGCCCAATCACTGTGAGTAACAGATTGTGTAAAGATATGTTCAAATGGTTTCATTTTGAATATTGAATCGAACTGTTTATTGAACTGATATTGTTTATTGAATGAATGTATGTCCTGTATTTCGAACTGTATTGTGGCATCCTTAGCACCCACTGTTATTGACTGTTACAGAGCTCTGTCGGTTTCCTTGTGGAACCATACTGATTGATGGCCATCATTATTGTTGGTTCATAGGCCGGTCCTTTGGACCTCTTGTTTATAGGCTAATGGATGTACTACATATGACCGATTGATTGAAATCTTGATTGAAAATCTTGAAGATTGAAATCTTGTATAATGAATTGATTTCATTATCAGAAGGACATTCATTCATAACCTCTTTACATCGTATGTTATTCATCGGGCTTTAGCTCACTATTTATATATATATATGTAGGTGCTCACCACCGACCGAGCTAGGAGCGTGGGATTGGTCCCCGCTTTGTCACCACCTTTGTGCCTCCTTTGTGAGGTTCCGAGACGCCATGCCATGGCTTGGGGTGTTTTTGTGTCCCCATAGGTCTCCTTACTATTTTGTACTGTTGTATAGACTGCATCGCATCTTGTTATCGAGGATTGAGTCCCGTGCATCTTGTTGTACATGATTGTATAGGCAGTATATGGATTGTCTTGTTTTTGAACTGTATGAATGCATAAAAATGTTTTCGACATTCAGATTTTCACAGCTCTATGGACACTAGGCACTTACTGTATTGGGTTCCGGCAGGCCCTCCACTCTGTTTGACTATACATCGCTCAGAGGCCTTTGGTAATCTCGACATCTTGGCGATTCTGATGCTAAACCCATAGGGCCGGGTTTGGGTCGTGACAAAATCATAGCTATGACAGGAAAAAAAAAAAAAAAAAGAGCACAAACTCTGAATCGTCATCTTCTCTCCTACAGGAATGAAACCCTACCGCAACGAAACACTACCACGAACTCTGTATCGTCGTCTTCTCTTCTATTGGAAGGAAACCCTAACACAACAAAAACAGTGGGAAACATGTATATTATTTTTGTATATAATAAATATCAACATATAGACATAAGGGTATAATAGTCTAACAAAAAATATAAATCAGGAAAAAAAGGACCTTATGGAATAAAAGTATAAATACATAGGACTAATTAAGCTATAATTTTTCTTTGTGGACTTATTGGGATAGAACACCTCTAAATGGGATTTATCAATAAAAAAAACCCTATTTAAAATTTTAATTAAAAAAATAACATATATTTTTATTGATATTTTATTTATTTAATCTATTTAATTTTTAAAAAATAAATTTATTTAATTATGTAAAAAATAAAATAAAATAAATTTTTATTTAATCTAGTTAAAAATAATTAAAATATTAAAGATATATTTAATATTGTTATTACTTAGTAAATAATTAAAAGGAGTAAAATAGTCATTTGAACATTTATCCTTCTCCATAATATTCCAAACAAACATAGGATTCATATCCTATCCAACCAAATAGTCTTTTCCTGACATCTAATCTCATGACTAAACAAACATGAGATACAAATCTAATTCAACTAAATAGTCTAGGGACAATGTATCCCAAGACTAACAGTCCGGTAGATTCCAATCCCCCCTTATCCAGTCCGTCCAAACAAACACACCCTAAAGGGTTTAGGTTAAGTGTATTAGGATTTAAGTTTTACAAACGCTATGGGTATACATAATATTTTATTAGGTGAATTACACTAACAGTTCCTATAATTTGGGACTCATGTCACTTTGATTCCTAATTTTCCAATTGTGACACATTTGATCTTGAATTTTGAATCTTGTTTCAAATAAGAACAACTGAAGATATAATTGCTTAATTTCACAGGACAAAATCGTCAATTTGATAAAATATAAACTAATTTGACAAAAATAAATGTCGAAAAAATATTCTTAAATTTTTAAAAATTATTTCTACTCATCAAAGATAAAATTATGTAAAATTGATAGTAAATCTTTTAGACATTTATTATTTTTTTTACCAAATTAATTTTTATTATGTGTTTAGATGATGATTGTGTAATGGGTGGTTGTTATGATTTTAATGTGTAATCAATATATTTAATATATGAAATGTTTTTGGTTTTGAATTTTTTTGATTTAATAGATTTGTTTAATAATGATATCAAAGTTGCCGCTATATTTGACTTCTAAAAAAAATAAAAAATAATTTAATGAAAATAAAAATAACTACCCATTACATGATCATCATCCAAACACATAATAAAAATTAATTTAGTAAATAAATAAATATCTAAAAGATTTATTATTTTTACATAATTTTATCTTTAGTTGGTGGAAATAATTTTTAAAAATTCAAAAATATTTTTTGACATTTATTTTTGTCAAACTAATTTATATTTTATCAAAATGACAATTTTTCCCTTAAAATTAAGTAATGATATCTTCAATTGTCTTTATTTGAAATAAAATTTAAAATCGCATGTGTCACAAGTGAAAAATCAGGATCACAATAACACAAGTCCCAAACTATAAGAAGCGTTACTATCATTTGTCCTATTTTATTTTAGAGTTTTTTATTGATAAATCAATTTTAGAGTTGTTATAACTCATTAGGTCCACAAAGGAATATTATAACCTGATTAGTCTCATATACTTTTCTTTTATTCCATAAGTCCATTTTACTAATTTTATATTTTTACTTGGATTATTATGCCCTTATATATATATATATATATACTATGTTAATACATAACATGTTCCCTGTTTTTTTGTTGATTCAATTTTGGCAGTTTCTATCTTTACGCTTTTCATCATCATTCTAATTCAGATGGATACGTTTTTATCTTGCATGCTCGTTCCGAGGCTTTGATGTGCTAGGGTTTCATTGTTGCTGTTGTAGTCTGGTTCGGTGATTTTCAAGTGAAGACGACGAATTTGAAGGTGTTCGGTTGTCATATTTTCTGGAGTATAACTACTTCAAATCAGTTGTTTTTGAGTTACTGGACGATTGTAGGATTGCATGATTAAGGTTAGTATCATTTTGGTTATGAATACATGTTCACTTTATGTTTTGATTTGTATGATAGATCAAATGCTCTATTTTTTTATTAATATGGATCGGATGCTCTGTTTTTTCAATTAGATGCATCATACGTAGTCCTGTGGATGGAAGGTCATTCAGATTATGTGAAGAATGTGTAGTTCTCATTTTACTTTGATGTATCTATAATGAGGCTCTGTGTAAGTGATATAATTCACAGTATATGTATCAATGTGAATGTTTACATCTTGTTAATATTATGTGAAGAATGTGGATGTTCTCATTTTATTTTGATGTTTGCTTAATGAGACTCTGTGTGGGTGATATAATTCAGAGTATATGGATCTATGTGAATGTGTACATCGTGGTCCTGTGGAGGGGAGGTCATCAAATTAGTGATGAATGTGGATGTTCGATAATTCAAAGTATATGGAACAATGTGAATGTTTGCATCGTGTTAATATTATGTGAAGAATGTGGATGTTCTCATTTTACTTTGATGTTTGCTTAATGAGGCTCTGTGTGGGTGATATAATTCAGAGTATATGTATCAATGTAAATGTTTACATCGTGTTAATATTATGTGAAGAATGTGGATGTTCTCACTTGAATTTGATATTTGCTTAATGAGGCTCTGTATGGGTGATATAATTCAGAGTATATGTATCAATGTGAATATTCACATCTTGTTAATGTAAATTATGGATTTAACACTTGAACTGTACACGTAGTCATCTAATTTTTGCAAAATGTGAATTTTTATATCGTTTTGGATTATTGTTGATTGTTGTATTGTTGTGTTTTTTCAGGAGATACCTTTATGATGTTGGTGTATACATATAGTTGCAATACAACTGTAATAAATATTGCCCGCTCATTGTGTTATTCACGTATAGTGGACTGTTTGTGCGAAAAATGGGGGGAGTTGTCTGCTGGTTCTATTTCATTGTTCTGTCGGTTACCTAGGATTAATAGGTGTGATTTGGACAATGACAAAGAATTTCAGAACATGGTACTGCTTGCTAAATCAATGGGGGTACAACATGTAAAAGTTGTTGTTGAGTTGAAAAGTGATATTGGTCAGTCAAGTAGCTCAAGATCGCTGCGTGTGGAGGTTAAGGAAGAAATTGTTGCACTACGGAGATTTTGCCACCATAAGGAGAAGGTGTTGTTGTCAGCCCCTTCGGCAAATGGTATTACGCATGTGGGATAACAGTTTGTTGGAGGTGCACAAGAATTTCTTGATATTTTATGTAAGTATGCCATCCAATGTGGGTTTCAGTTTACGTATGTCAAGAACAAGACAACAAGAGTTACTATTGTGTGTGTGATACGTGAAAAGAGAGGCTGCTTGTGGGCTATACATTGTAGAGCACAACGAGTAAATGGTTTTTTCTACATCAAGAGGTTTAGTGATGTGCATAGTTGTGGTACGGATGTTCGAACATCGAAGAATCCGCGAGTTAGTTTGGATTTGGTGTCGAGTACCATATCTGAAATTGTGAGGGGACAAGCCATTGACTCGGCCGTGTGAGGTGGTGACTATTTTGAAGAGGGATTATGGGCTAGATGTGAGTTACCATGTGGTATGGTTGGGCGTAGAAAAAGCAAAGGCTGGTATTCATGGAGATCACTCATTATCGTTTGACCAGCTTCGGTGGTATTCAGATGTTGTGATGCATTACAATACGGGGAGTTATGTTAATATTGACTATGATGGGAGTAGTCAACAATTTTGTCGTTTCTTTGTGTCATTCACTGCGTGTATTTCTGGGTTCAATTCTTGTCGGCCTTTATTATTCATGGATGGAACATTCCTCAAAGGAAAGTACAAAGGTCAGCTACTTGCGGCAACGGTGAAAGATGGAACAATGGTTAGTATTTTTTTTAGCTGTCTATTCATGTCAATATTTACATTGAGCAGCATAATCTGGACAAATGACAGACGATTACACAGTGTATTCCACATTTACACTGGTGTCAATGTTTACATCAATACACATTGATGTGAACAACAACAAAATATGAGTGATTGAGAAATTATAAGTAATGTGAATGTTCACATCTGTGTCTGCTAATGACAGTAATGTAAACATTCACATTATTATACACTGATATGAATGTTCACATCAGTGTATACTAATGTCAGTTTACCCATTAATGAACAGTACTGTGAATATTCACATAATCAATGACTCAACAATCAACAATAAATTATTAATGGTCGTTAACGTAAATGTTCGCATCATTGATGTTTACGAACCCAAATCCAAAAATAACAATAGTAATAGGGCAATGTAGATATAAACATTCACATGACCTGTTTCGCTTATATTGTTTTCTATTTACTTTGGAATATTGTGAACAGTTGTGTAATGATGTTGTGTTGTAAGTCTATTTCCTGTTGAATTTGCGATTGTTGATTCAGAGACCACGGCCAATTGGTCATAGTTCTTGCACGAACTTGGGAAGGTTGTTGATGGTAAGCGCCAGATTACTTTTATTTCATATCATAATCTTGGTCTATTAGAAGCTATGCTAAAGGTGTTCCCATCGGCTCACCACGGTTATTGCTTACAATACTTGAAGAGCAATTTAAGAGACCAGATGAAAGGAATTGACAATGGATTTAGGGATCACCTAGTAAGTAGTTTGGGTGACTGTGCTTACGAGCCAACTATGGTAGGGTTCCATGAAAAGCTTGCAAAATTAAAAGATAAGGTAAACAATGAGCACATAATTTTTTCAAAGACTTGGCACCTGAGCACTGGGCAAATTCATACTTCAAGTAATAATAGTTTCCTAAAGTGTTCCATTTGTCAAGTTTAGAATTGTAGCGATGTAAATTTTCAGTTTAGAATGGTAACAATCGTCCAATTGTGTTTCATGTTCAATGTGAATGATGTGAATGTTTACATCTGCTAATGATGAATGATGTGAATAATGTGAATGTTCACATCTGTTAATTTGTCAAACAGTCATGCAATGTATTACAGATGTGAATGTTGACACCTGTCATATTATGTTGTTGTTAACATTCACATATATCTATCATTTAAGTTAACAACATAATAAACATATAATGTTTACTGCGAATGATGTTAATGTTCACATCTGTCAATGTGAATGTTCAGACCTGTTAAATTCCGTATTGTACAATGTTTGTGATATTGTGCAGGGGCATGCGTTATGAGGAGATGACATCCAATGCGACGGAGTCATTTAATAACTAGATTAAAAAAGCACGTAATCTTCCTATCACTCAGATGGTGGACATAATTCGTACTCAGTTAATGCGGCAAATGTCTGCACAGCGTGACCAAGCAAACAAATGGAATGAGCTTATTTGTCCTACATTCGAAACAATACTTATGGATTCGTTCAATGACAACAGGTCTTGGCAAGTTAGCAAAGCCAATAAGGATGTGTTTGAAGTTCATTCGATACCATCTGTTACAGTTGATGTTGTGAGGCGTACATGTTCTTGCTTCAAATGGAAAATCAACGGATTCTCATGTGACCATGTTGTTATTGCTATTCAGAAGAGCAGCTACAATCTCAATGATTGTGTGGAACATTACTTTCATGTACAGACATATCGTGCAGCCTATTCGGGTGTCATATTCTCTATACCATCGGTAGAAATGCCGTCTTTCGATCCGACAGACTTCACTATATACCCACCAACTGTGAAAAGACCACTCGGAAGGCCGAAAAATAATAGAATCCCATCAAGGGATGAGAAACTGAAACAAATAAGGTGTGGGAGATGTGATAAGTTGGGAAGCCACAATCGAAAATCATGCAAGGAACCAATATAGGGTGTACATTTTTTATTTCAACATTGTGTTTTACATGGGATTCTTGTATTGATTGTTGAAATAAGATTGTGTTATGTTGGCACACATTGTGTTGCAATAAGATTACGTTGCATTAGCAAACATAATAATGCATTAGTATTTGATTTGTGTTTTATTTTTAATTTTTTAAGGTACCAATCTGACATTTTTGTTGTTGTGTTTTGGATGAATATATGACATTAACATTCACACTTGTGTAATAAAATCACATTATGTGAATAATTGCACATGGGTTGAACTTTTAAACATATATGTAGTGTGAATATTCATATTCTTGTTACCGTTAACAGCATCAAAGTAAATTACATCAATGTAACCATTCACATCATCAACTCAGAAGATGTGAACATTCATATATGTATTACAAAATATAATTGTCAGTATTTGTTGCTAGCAAAAATTAGATGTTCTTGTGTATATTATGATGCATGCATGGGCGTACCGTGAATATTGACATTGTTGCCACCATTCAAATAATCAAAAGTTACGATGTGAATATTCACATCATCAAATTATTAGCTGTGAATATTGACTCATGTGTTAAGAAATATAATATTCACATCTGTCATATTGTGTTACAATAACACTTTAAGCAATATTCACATCCATGTAGTATGGCTTTAAAACATAAGAAAGTGTATGACCATTCTGTGATGTGAAAATTCACATCATGTCATCTGTCAAAAAAAAAAAATACAATCTCAATGTGCATGACCAACACAAAATAGGCCTCAAAATGCATATATATATATTGACTGAAAAATATTTGTACAAGCAGTGATATAGACTTGATTTACAATTAAGCTAGTCTGTTCCAATATGTCAAATTTATTGACACTAAATTGTCTTAAATGTGGATAACAGATTTGGGTAACAGTGATAGGTGGACACCCCCAACCTATAGGTTTTCACATTGCACTGTCTTTCTGTGATTCAGAAAAATGTGTACTAATAAGTCTCTTATTTGACATCATTCAAAGCGATTTAGGCTATCAACAATTTCTTCACAGTGTACATGCACCCTCATGATGTAACAAACTGCAGGCCCGCAATCCACCCTGAAAATGCAAACTTCTTGTTAGATTTTGAAATTTAGGTGCGTAATGGTTGTGGAACATGTGTACAAATCGATTTTAGGCTTATGAATCTGATGCTTGCTGATGTCTACTGATATGATTGGTTGCGATCCATAATGGTGATGATGGTCCGATGTTGCGATCCATATTTGTGCTTTGTCAATATATGGGTCATATATGCTGGGTCTTAGGCGTAACGAGTTATAATGCCTCCATACATTGTCTTTCACGTCGTACACAACAATCGTCTAGTGAAAGTTATCGTGCATTGGAAAAATGAAGTATCTCTGGCCTTGATGCTCCTTGATATGTACATCAATCAGTTTATTTCTCTTGTGGAGGGATACTCTTGCATGACTTTCTGCACACAAAGGGCATACAATGATGTACCAAGTATTATATCAATGTTCGATGTGAATGTTCACATCTGTTAATGATAAGTGATATAAATGATATGAGTGTTCATATCTGTTAATTTGTGAAGCAGTCATGCAATGTATTACAGATGTGAATGTTCACACCTATCATATTATGTTGTTGTTAACATTCACATCTGTGTGTCATTTAAGTTAACAATATAATAAGTATATAATGTTCATTGCGAATGATGTTTATGTTTACATCTGTCAATGTAAATGTTCACACCTGTCATATTATGTTGTTGCTAACATTCACATTGACAGAGAATGATAATGATAATGTTATCATTTAAGTTAACAACATAATAAGCATATAATGTTCACTGCGAATAATGTTAATGTTCACATCTGTCAATGTAAACGTTCAGACCTATCATTTTATGTTATTGTTAATATTCACATCTGTCTATCATTTAAGTTAACAATATAAGCATATAATGCTGAGATGAACATTGACATCTATTGAACATGCAAATCAAATACTGTTCATGTGAACATTCTCATCAACATCAAACATAAACAAACCAAAAGTGTAGTGGTTACCAAACATGTACTTGTAAAGATGAATGCCGAATCCTCCAAACTTGGGTTGACTAGCCCTTGTAGTTTGAGTAGAATTTCACTATATGCATCTATCACCTGCACAAACAGAAGGGTGGTAGTACATTATTTACAGTGTATGTGTGTGTGTGTGTTTTTTTTGTACACATTTACAATTGCCATACATTGTTGTGTATTGATTTTTCCTTGATGATATGTATGATGTCATCAAAATACACGTCTTTAGTCTTTGAGTCCCCTCGCCACACATGCAACCTGTGCATTGTGATTACAGAAAACGTTAATGTTAACATTGCATATTTATGAAATGATCTAATCTATTAAGTACATATGTGAAGCTCAATATCAGCATAAAAAAAAAATTCAGTTAGGGATATGTAAGATCACTTACTCATCACCGCCGTTCTTGTGCAAATTTTGGACCTTCTGCTTGTTGAGTTTGCTCATATTGGCCCAAACCTTCAGTTTGTTGTTCAAGGTTAACTTCTTGTACTTTGTTGGGTGCTTTTTTTGTGGATGCTTGTCTAAATCTTGTGCAATTTGGACTGCATGGGATTGTTCTTTAGCTCCTTCTTTCCTTTTCTTTTGACCAGGCAAGTTGGGGTATTCAAACTCATCCAACCGGTGCTCTTTCCTTACCTTCTGCTTGATGCGTTTTACCCTCGATAGTGGGCTAATAATGTGTTCCAATGCTGCAATGGGATGCTTCTTAAGGCTGTCATGAACCTTTTGTGCTTCAACTTGAGTAATAATAAGCCCGTTTGGTAGAGCTGAGGAAAAGTGATTATAACTTATAGCCTAACAGCTTATAGCTTATAGCTGTGAATATAAGCTGATTTTTAACTTATAAATTAAGCTTCTCCTCCCCTACTCAAAGAATAAGTTGATTTTTGACTTACAAAAAGTTATAAATTGTATTGTTAAGTTGAACCAAACACATTAAAATAGCTTAAATTAAGCTAAAAGCTGAAATAAGCTGGAAATAAGCCCTACCAAACAGGGCCAATGTGGATGAACTGATTATCAAAAAGGTCTTGAAGAATTGTTTTTTCACATTCCAGGTTGATGACCAACTTTGTCAACCGCTGAATTTCTGTATCTTTCTACTCCATGCAATTCTTGATGTCCATGTCCATATTGGATGGGCTCGACTGGTCAAATAGTTTGGCTTCAAGGGCAGCAATCACCCTTGCCCTCAACTCCCACGATTCTTCCAACTGTTTGTATTTCACTTCCCATTGTCGTACGAGACCCCAAGCTTTTTGGTTTTCTTTTATAAGTACATCCACAATGTCCAGCTCACTTGGTTGTGCTATGATGATACCTCTCTCATTATTGGGGGTGTTAAAGCTGGTGTTGATGTCATGTTCAACATTATTTAGGTCCATTGCATCGCTAGAAATTCCATCGATGTCGTCACTACCTTGATTGTCTTTGCTTTCATCATCATTGCTTTCATCTTGCTTTGCCGGTGCACTCGACAAAACCTCAAGTTTGGGCTTCACATTCAACTCGCCGCCATATACCTACAGTTGGAGACATTATGTTAGTTACATAATTCATTGTCTTACTATGTGAATGGACACAACAATTTTTGTTGTACTTCTACCTCATTTAAACCAAACTTAGCCAAAGATATGGACTTCATGTTGGTATGTAAGGCTATGAGGTCCCACTTCACACATCGCGGAATGGCATTAGGGTTGCAGGGTTGTAAGATTGTTGTATGGTTACACAACCAGTACTAAAACAAATAACAAACATCAGTAATGTGAATGTTCACATCAAATAACACTGATGTGAATGTTTACACCAGTGGCCAGTAATGTGAATGTTCACATCAATTAACACTGATGTGAATGTTTACACCAATGGCTAATAATGTGTGTTTATCCATTACTGAACAGTAATGTGAATGTTCACATTATTGATGTCAACTTTCACACCATTACCTAGTAATGTGAATGTTCATATCAGTAATGTAAATGTTCCACATTTATTTTGGTGCTAACATCACATCAATCTACACTGATGTGAATGTTTACACCAGTGTCTACTAATGTGTGTTTGTACATTACTGAACAGTAATGTGAATGTTTACATCACTGATTTCAACTTCCACACCATTCCCCAATGATGTGAACATTCATATCAGAGTGGGCAGACCCTGTAAATGTTCATATTAAATATAGAATAAGTTTTATGAGATTTACCATTAACAACATAACACATCCGGTGACTCGTCTTGGTTTTTTTCAGTTTTGGCCCATTGAACCCATCAGGGTTGCCTGGATGCTCTCAGCCCAGTCATATTCGATCATGTTGTTTAATGGGTTCATGTATGAGTAGAAAGTCCATCCAATTGTTTCTCCATATGTAAAAAAGAACAGCTTGACGCATGCATACATGCAAACTAATCTTGCGACCTCTTCATTGTCTTGTTTCTTTGTGCCCTTTAATGCTTCGTTCAGAGTTTCTCGTATTTTGGCAGCACTTAACCGACTAACATCCTTGCACATTCAGTGTATGATGTCGGTCACTAGTTTTGCACCATAAGAGAGGTCCATCGACTTGGTGCCGCAGTCCACCCCAAAAATAAGTGATACATCACTTCTAAAAATCTGAATGCTCTTGTCCCCAATGTAAAACCTCCCACTAGATGGCTTGAATGTCTGCACTATACATACAATGACATCATCATATTTCATGCAATGGTTGAGGTCGACTTCATTATTGATCAAACAATCAAATAAAGACCAAAATTATGTTTTTCTAAGGCACTTCAATTGACCACTTGTAAATTTTGTATCCTTCAACAGTTTCATCAATCCAGTTATATTTGACCGGTAGTCAACCTTTTTCATGTTCACTTGTTCAGGACCAACTGTTTGATCGGGTTTGCCTTTGGCACGCGATTCCCCTCTCTTTCGTTTGCCATCAAATCTATGAGGAAGACCTGTTTGTTCAAATAAGAACATATAATTGACTAAAAAACAGAGGATGGAACCAACAACACCCAACAACACCAACAAGTCTGACATTAATGTCACAATGTGAATATTTACATCATATTCCATCACATTGTTGAGTGAAGATTGGGGGTTCTATGGACATCAACAATCAACAATATCAACAATGACAGTAATGTGAATGTCAGTTTATCCAGCAATGAACAGTAATGTGAATGTTCACATCATTTACGTTTACAAAATCAATTCTAAAAACAACAACAGTTATAGGGCAATGTAAATATTTACATGGGTGATCACATTATGTTATAATTGGCCGAAAAACAAAGGGTGGAACCAACAACACCAACAAGTCTGACATTGATGTCACAATGTGAATATTTACATCATATTTCATCACATTGTTGAGTGAAGATTGGGGGTTCTATGGACATCAACAATCAACAATATCAACAATGACAGTAGTTATAGGGCAATGTAAATATTTACATGGGTGATCACATTATGTTATAATTGGCCGAAAAACAAAGAGTGGAACCAACAACACCCAACAACACCAACAAGTCTGACATTGATGTCACAATGTGAATATTTACATCATATTTCATCACATTGTTGAGTGAAGATTGGGGGTTCTATGGACATCAACAATCAACAATATCAACAATGACAGTAATGTGAATATTCACATTACTATACACTGATGTGAATATTCATATCAGTATCTACTAATGTCAGTTTATCGAGTAATGAACAGTAATGTGAATGTTCATATCATCTATGTTTACAAAATCAATTCCAAAAACAATAACAGTTATAAGGCAATGTAAATGTTTACATGGGTGATCACATTATCTTATAATTGGCTGAAAAACAAAGGGTGGAACCAATAACACCAAACACCACCCAAAACACCAACAAGTCTGACATTGATGTCACAATGTAAATATTTACATCATATTCTATCACATTGTTGAGTGAAGATTGGGGGTTCTATGGACATCAACAATCAACAATATCAACAATGACGGTAATGTGAATATTCACATCAGTGCCTACTAATGTTAGTTTATCCAGTAATGAACAGTAATGTGAATGTTCATATCATCTATGTTTACAAAATCAATTCCAAAAACAACAACAGTTATAGGGCAATGTAAATATATACATCGGTGATCACATTATGATTGAAAAGCAGAAAATGGAATGGTATTGCTTACTTTTGTTTCTCATGGTGGGTAGGTATGGACCACACTCAGTCAATGAAATAAACTCAGTCCACCGACGGGAATTTTGGAACGACGAAACACCCTCTTTCCGATATAAACCTTGGCAGCGGTGAGATAAAGAGAAATCTGGGGTCGACGGTGGACGGTGGACGACGACGATGGTGAGGCGATGTGAATCTAGGGTTACGATAAGGCGATGTGAATCTGGGGTCGACAATCAGTTTTTGTTTTGGAAATTTTGTGGATTGAATAGTTGGAATGGGAATGGGTTTTCAAAATCGATTAGACGCGGGAGAGGCGGAAGAGGGTTGTTTCGTCCTTTTACAATTAATGGACCTAATGGAATATTCAAAAATAGTTTGGGTTTTATGGAATAAAACAGTTACAAATAGGATTTATCAAAAAAGAGCCCTTTATTTTATTGTTGTTCATTCTAATTTCAAAAAATAATTGTCAACCCCGCTTCTAATGTATTTTAGGTTTTTTATTGTCATAAATACTATGTAGATAATATGATATAATATTCAAAATCATCTAATAATTTTGGGTTAACTAAAAAAAATCAAGGTTCCGCGTGTTTTTCAATTTAAGTCCCAAAATTTCAATTTTGACAAATTAAACCTTAGAGTTTCATCTGTATTTCAATCTGACCCCTCCGTTCGTCTCCGTCATATTAAACTAATAGAAATCTAAGCGCAATTTCATATTTAAACCCACATGTTTAAACACTTGTATCTCCCTCGTCGTAACTCTATTTCGCCTCATTTTTGCATCGTTGGATTCACTTCATGGCCTAATTTTCATTTCACTCTTCAAACGCCTTGTTCCGCATCTTTTTACTTGCCATTAGAGCTCCGAAAGTTGGCCAAAAATAAGATTTTTCTCTCTTTGGACAAAATTTTCATATTCAAATCCACATATTCAAGCACTTATATTTCTCTCATTGTAATTTCGTTTAACCTTTTTTTTGCATTGTTGGATTCAACTCATAACCTAATTTTTATTTCACCCCTCATATGCCTTGGTCCACCTCTTGCCTTGCTGCTACTATTGCTACTGCTTCATCATTATCACTTGACGGTGTCTACAATTCTAAGCAGTTGAATTTTATGGTCTTGACTGCTGCTTTATGCTTACATGAATCTTCAAGTGAACGACCTCAAATAAGCAAGGCTTGTGTTTGATTTCATGAATGCTGACTAAGAATTTTTGTTGCACGCTGTAACAACGCCCGACGGGGGGACCTCGCTACAGCTCGGACTCGATTTTGTTGCGGTTCTCAATCTCGAACCAAAGAGTCCAAATCCGGCAAATCGTTTTGAAGAAAAACAGATTTTTTGAAAAGAAGTGCCAAACATGGACTGCTTTGCCAGATAACAGAGTCGCCACCTAAATATTTTAAAATGGGAAATTTAGGAAACCCTGACTCGGTGCCGGAAGGCCACGTGTCCGTCATCACCAAAGTTGGCTCGGGAACTTGGGTACGATTAGGGAAGGTCACATCGTGAGCACCCCTCTCGCCGGCCAAAGACCGCCTCTACTAACCATGATATCGAGTTTTGAAAACATTGTGCGTTCTTATTCCGGTTATTAGCCTAGGTTACTATGTGATGCTCGCAGCAAACAAGTATAGACTGGGCCGTCTGAATTGGAACAAAACATTTCATGTTTGTTTGTTTGAAAATGGTGTAATGGTGCTACTCGCAGGTAGGCTAAAATGCGGATTTGCCACCCTCGGGTGGGCTTAGAAAACAGTGATGTTGCCACTATCTAGTGGGCTTAAAACAAACAGTCAATGTATCGTCCCAGTTCAGATAACTCAACCTCCACCCACAGGCATTCAAGGCAGTTATATCATATAAGCATATAGCCTCATGGTAGGCATGCAATCATGGCAACACTCACACGCATGCAAGTATGCTAAAGCATAAAACTCACCGAGTACTCCAAGCCAAAACAGAAGCTGATTAGAAATCATGCATGATCCTAAATGTACTGAAATGCCTAATGCAACACATGCAAAATGTAACTATAGTAGGCTCGGCTATTCTGAAGATGGCATGTGAGATGCAACAGCTATCATATATTCAACTTGGAATTGAAATACAGATGCAGTTTGTATGATGTACCGAGCCCGGTGCGTGCAATACAGATGAATGATGCAAACATGTCATTACATCAGTATGCTAATTGAAATATGCCCTAATCTAACCAACATAAGCGGTAAAAGGAGAAAGAAATGGGGTTGGAAGACATACATCACACTCACACACCTTATTACAACATTGCCCTCACAGAGGGTCCAAATAAATATACTGATCAATAATACAAATCAATAAATATACAAATTCTAATTAATTGTCAGATTAAACTAAGAAAGTCAGAATCTGGCCTTTGAGCCGAGATGCCTTGCCGCTTTGTCAAATGCTGGGCGCGAAATCCTTCGATGCCCTGATTAGCCTCTGTTTGCAGTGTTTCTCGAAATGCGCGCCGGATTCTGAAAAGTTGCTAACTCTGGATTTTGCTGCAACAGAGAGCAGGAAAAGGGCACAGCAGTGTATTTCACAAATATATGCATGCCTCGATCCTCGTGCCACCAATCACGCATATCGATGCATGATGGCCGAGGAATTGGATTGCACAACTCAATATAGGGATGAATGCTACAACAAGACTTAACTCCATCATAGGTAATCCGGAGTGTCGGTGACTTGGGAATTGAGACCCGTTCCGTTACTCGGAGTACAAAACGCGCCTCGTTTCCCGTGCAATATGCATGATATGCATGAAATGTAGCTAATATGCAACCTAGCATGAGCAATGCTATGAAAATGAGATGTCTCGAAATGTGTGCCCACAGGCACGCAAATCGAGAAAACGTATGAAAGATGAAAATCGGATAAATCGGCAAAGCCAAACGCGTGCCCACAGGCGCGCAAACCGAGGCGATGATAAAAGATGAAAATCGGATAAGATCGAAGTGCCTCGAAACGCGTGCCCACAGGTACGCAAATCGAGGCGATGATAGAAGATGAAAATCGGATAAGTGCCAAACAGCGCGCCGCGCAAATCGAGGCGATGATGAAAGGTGAAAATCGGATAAAACCGGCAGCCAAACGCGTGCCTGGTAGCGCCGCAAATCGGCGATGATGAAGATGAAAATCGGATAAATCGGCAGCCAAACGCGTGCCCAAAGCGCGCCGCAAATCGAGGCGATGATGAAAGATGAAAATCGGATAAATGGCAGTGCCTCGAAACGCGTGCCCACAGCGCCAAATCGAGGCGATGATGAAAGATGAAAATCGGATAAATCGGCAGCCAAACGCTTGCCCACAAAGCGCCGAATCGAGGCGATGCATGAAATGCAATGAAATGACACGGAATGCCGCGATGGGCTTACACCAACATGGGAGAGCCTCACCACTCACGTAGGAGGCCGGATAAAGCGGAGGTGCTCGAAGTGCGTGCCTACAGCACGCAAACCGAGGCGATGCATTAAGGCATAAAATGACATGGGAAATGATATGCAAGCATGCAAACCACTAAATGAAGGGGAGAACAGCCGAAATGATGCGAAATGACAACCGAAGCATGCAATCATCCCGAAAATGTGAAACTAAGCCCCGAAATGGCCTATAGCCATGCTATACATGCAAAATATGATTATGGCAGCAAGAACAGTAGCAAGGCAGTCCCAAATATGGCATTTTTCAGTAACAAACATGTCCAAAATGCTAGCATAGGCATAGCAACAAAAGCATGCAAGAATAGGGGCTAAAAGAAGGGTATTGAGACAAGTGATATATACAAACCCCAAATGAACAAACATGCTTCTACAAAATTGAAGAGGGCCTAAAAATAAGCACATGTTCAGTTTATGGCAACCCCAAAATCAGAATAAAATCATGCTAACAATTCCATGCAAAATGGAGCTCAAAAAAGGCTATAACAAGAGACATGCAAAGCACACACCAAATGACAAAATTTTCTTAATGAGACATGTAAAGGGGGTCAAAATAAGACCAAAGTCAGTAGGGGTCGAAGTCCCAAAAACAAATAGAAATAGGTCAAAAATTGCATATAAAATGTGGCACATTTGATGAAGTTTGAAGGAGGTGGTATATACAATGGCCAAATGGGGTTGAGCCCTTCTACAATGTTGTAGAGGGTCTCAAAATGAGCACAAAACCAGTAGGGGTCGGACCCCTAAAAACAAACACAAATAGGTCAATTTTAGCATGCAAAAATGTGACAAATTTGATGAATATTGAAGGAACTAGTATATATAAGCACCAAATGAAGTTGAGCCCTTCTACAATGTTGTAGAGGGGCTCAATATGAGCACAAAATCAGTAGGGGTCGGAGCCCCAATTCTCAACCAATTGGAGTAGAGAAATGAATCAAGAAAAAGCCCTAAAAGTTGGTTTTGAAGACTTACCCTTGAAGACTTGTCTTTCTTTGCTTCTTGGCTTGGATTTGTAGCCTCTTGACCTCTGAAGAACACTTCCTTGCTGCTGGAATCGAAGTTGGAATGGTGAGGCTAGGTGTTGGTGAAGAAATCAAGCAAGACTTGAAGCTTTTTTTGAAGGTTTTGGCTATGGAGATTAGGGTTTTTGCTTAAGTGTTCTTGAAGACAATTTTTGTAACCTTGAGGAAGGAGCCGACCCTTTAATAGGCCAAAGAATGGTGTAAAAGGGAGGAAATGGAGACAATCTTTCCTCCCAAAATATCCCCGAATGGGGAGATATTTTGACAAAATATCCTGACAAATGGAACAGTGGAAAGCAAGAATCTGGCCGGCCAGTAACTTTCGAGGTGGCCGCCACCACCCCACTGGTCGGCCAGCCACTCACCATGGCCGGCCGGCCACCACCAAAAAATGAACAAAAGATTTTCTGGCCGACCAGTATAGAAAGGTGTCCTCCCAAGTGTGTAGAATAAGGCCCCATGGTCGAAATCTGGCAACTCTGAAGCAGGAGTCACAACATAGAGCTTGAAGAAGAGGCCCAAAAATGAACTTCACAATTTCTGGCCGACCACCAACATTTTGTGTCCTCCCAGATGTGTAGAACAAGGATCCAAGGTTGAAATTTGGCAACACTGAAGCAGGAGCCACAACATAGAGCTTGAAGGAGAGGCCCAAAAATGAAACCCACAGTTTCTGGCCGACTAGTAGCTTTTAGGGTCCTCCCATGTTCCCTCATCACAAATATGTAACTTTGGTTGGATGAAAATACCCCCAGGGTGTTCAACATTGGCCCGGAAGTGAGAAAAACGGGCTCCGGAGGAGCGAAACTGGTTATCTGGGATAATTGCTGGCCTCCCACCCCCCAGTGATCTTCCTAGTGTTGAAACAGAGGTACCTGCCAAGTTTGAACAAAAACTAATGAGAAATGAATGTTCGGGGCCAAAACCGAGCCATTCGGGATCCCGAAAATGGGCTGCGGGTGCCGGAAATGGTGTACGGCAGCGAAGTGGGTATCTGCGACCCCAGTGTCCCTCGGAATAAAAAAACAGAGGCTCCTGCCAAAAATCAGAGAAAACTTATGCAAAATGAATGCTCGGGGTCCAAACCGCGCGATTCGGGGTCCCGAAAACCGGCTACAGGCACCGAAAGTGGCATATGGCCACGAATTGGGCATCAGAGGCCCCAGTGTTCCTCGGAACTATAAAACAGAGGTGCAAGCCAAAAACCGGAGAACTCGGAGATGGTTGGGCGGTCCCGAGCCGAGGCACACGGCCTGACGATCCCGAAAACCGGGAACCGGGCTCCGAAATGGGCAAAATGGCCTACGGCCACAAAAAGTAGCTCACGGCCACCGGGAGATAGTCTACAGGACTATTCCCTTTCCTCGGGAAAGAAAACAGAGAAAACCGAGTCTGGTTCGCAAACCGAGACAAGGCACGAAAGAGAATTCGGAAGTCCGGAGGCAGGGCACACGGCCGCGACTCTGAGACTTCTGAACGAGCACGATGCAACATCACCGAAGCGCTCAATCGGTGACGCTCGAGTCTTAAGGTCGGTCAAAAATGGGGTGTCTCTGATTGCCTCTTGATGTAACTCGAAGTCAAGAAGTGACGGGAGTGAATGTCAAAGCCTAGAGACGACCCATTTTGACAAGGCCAAGACTTAGACAATCATACAAGGTGAATAGACACGCCGTGACAGAGGCAAAATGCAAAAGATATGCACAGAGCCAGGTGATCATGCAAGTGCAGCAAGCTGTAATGAGGCAAGTATTCACAAATAGACGCAACAGTTTTAAGCAAGAATGCAAAGCAACAACTACATTTCATGCAGTTAGGAATGTAAGAAAATCATGGAATCTTCACGAACATGTACGATAGATACACAAAGCGTACGTGTGATGGATACACAAAGTGAAGCGAGTGTAATGGATGCACTATATGAAGCAAAGTGTGATGGATACACTAGGTAGGCATAGTGAGCAAAGTGTGATGGATACACTAAGTGGACAAGTGTGATGGATACACTAAATGTGAATACGAAGTGTGATAGATGCACTTAGTGAACAAGTATGATAGATACACAAAATGAATGAAGTGTGATTGATACTAAAAGCGAACATAAAGTGTGATAGATGCACTTAGTGAACAAGTATGATAGATATACTGAATGTGAACACGAAGTGTGATAGATGCACTTAGTGAACAAGTATGATAGATATACTAAATGTGAACACGAAGTGTGATAGATGCACTAAGTGAACAGAGTGTGATTGATACACTGAATGTGAACACGAAGTGTGATAGATGCACTTAGTGAACAAGTATGATAGATATACTGAATGTGAACACGAGGTGTGATAGATGCACTTAGTGAACAGGTATGATAGATACACAAAATGAATGTGAACACGAAGTGTGATAGATGCACTTAGTGAACAGGTATGATAGATATACTGAATGTGAACACGAAGTGTGATAGATGCACTTAGTGAACAGGTATGATAGATATACTGAATGTGAACACGAAGTGTGATAGATGCACTTAGTGAACAAAGTGTGATTGATACACTGAATGTGAACACGAAGTGTGATAGATGCACTTAGTGAACAAAGTGTGATTGATACACTGAATGTGAACACGAAGTGTGATAGATGCACTTAGTGAACAAAGTGTGATTGATACACTGAATGTGAACACGAAGTGTGATAGATGCACTAAGTGAACAGAGTGTGATTGATACACTAAATGTGAACACGAAGTGTGATAGATGCACTAAGTGAACAGAGTGTGATTGATACACTAAAAGCGAACACAAAGTGTGATAGATGCACTAAGTGAACAGAGTGTGATTGATACACTAAAAGCGAACACAAAGTGTGATAGATGCACTATGTGAACAGAGTGTGATTGATACACTAAAAGTGAACACAAAGTGTGATAGATGCACTATGTGAACAGAGTGTGATTGATACACTAAAAGTGAACACGAAGTGTGATAGATGCACTTAGTGAACAAAGTATGATTGATATACTAAAAGTGAACACGAAGTGTGATAGATGCACTTAGTGAACAAAGTATGATTGATATACTAAAAGCGAATGAAGTGTGATTGATACACTAATGGAATAAAGTGAATATGTGCGTGATAGATACACAAATTGGGAATGTATGCGATAAATACACAAAATGAGAATGTGTGTGGTAGATGCACGAAATGAGAATGTGTGTAATAGATACACAAAATGAAAAGAGTGTGATTGATACACTAAATAAACATGTGAGAGATACATGAAGCAAACGAAAGTAAATGAGGTGTGATGGATACACTAAAGTGAACATGTGATAGATATATGAGGCAAACAGAGTGAATGAAGTGTGATGGATACACTAAAGTAAACATGTGATATGAAGAGAAGAATAGTGTGATAGATACACAAAGCAAAATATGTGTGATAGATACACAAAGTGAATGAAGTGTGATTGATACACTAAGGCAAATAAGGTGTGTTAGATACCGAAAGTGAATGAAGTGTGATTGATACACTAAGGGAATGAGGTGTGATTGATACACTAAGTGAATGATCTCAAACAGAACTTCTTTGAATGAACCGTACATACAATATCGTGCATGTCTAAGAAAGAAACTTGACTGGTACAATGCATTACAATGTATGATGCTTAAGGAAAGCAATAAATGGACAAAGCGCTTTAGAAAGCACCTCATGAGGTGAGTGGCGGTGAACCGCTCTTCTCCAACGGGGATCTCCCCTCGTCTTTGTTCAACACTTTACCTTGAACTCACAAGATAAAGGCTTTGGAATCTTGACAAGGGACAACATCTGGATGTGGAGCCACAGTGCCGCTTGTTTTCCTGATCATACTCACAACTTTCCCTATTCTCCAACGGGGTGACAGACTAGGTTGGTTCAGTATCCAGAACTGAGGCGCATACACATGCTATCTCAATCTATGGGGCTGCCATACAGATTTCAAGCCGAGGACATGCCTCTGGGTATTTAAACCAGACTCTAGTCTCGGAAATCCCGAACCTTTGCGTTCTAGGCCACGGCCATTCGAACTCTAATTTCCACCGTCGCAGTTGGTCTCCTAGGAACTCATCGCAAACACGGCCAAGATGCCTCTGGTAGGGAATGGTACTCAGGGAGAGCACTCTTGATCGCCATTCTGGCTTGAAGTAGACTTGATTTTGAGCTTGAGGTAGAGGCACACTCATACTTCGGAACATTGGCAAGACCTGGAGAGGTACACACGGAGTATAGTCTCGGAACTTACTGAAGTTGGAACAAACTCAGATGCTCGACATTTTCCTCTTTTGCTTTTGCTTTGCAGTCCGAAACTCATAGCTTCAGATAGGTCCTGGTTCTACTGTTTTCACATGACCTGGGTTGAACCCTGCGGTTTTATGAAAGAACAAATTCTATTTTGCACAAATGTGGAGAACGACGGCACTCGGAGCGCAAAAGCGATTTTTTGAAATTGAGTGAGCATAAGTTCTCAACTAGGTATTGAGCCTCTGTTGAATACAAAGACACTACGACTCAACAAGAAAACAAAAGGCACATAACCTAGACACATCGAGTAACACTCGAGACGACTCAAAACAAGGATCGAGATAAAACAAAAAGACACGACACTCAGACGTGCACAGGGAGCCTGTTTCACCGGGTATGTTTCCCATCCTTTCTTATTTGTGATTCTCACATCACTCGGCCCTCAAGCTCTGTTTTTTTTCTGAAAAAGCCCTTTTCTCACTTTTTCTCTCATCGCACATCTCTCTATTCTTCAATCCCTCATTTTTCAATCCCTCCCCTGGGTGGTTGATGGATACACAGCAAGTTGTGGGCACGTGCCTCTAGCATTTTGCTAGATTTTCTTTCTTCCGCTCACAGCTGGTGAAGTCCTCCCACAGAGGGTTGTGCTACAAATGGGTATGTAGCAAATCAAGAATCGACATCGGTCGATGATGCCTCTTTGGGAGTTTGGGCGTGGCGGTCTGTCGAGATGAGGGAGTGTAATGTCCGGCCCCATTCGATTCGTGCTTCAGACTTGGCTTGATACCTCATTGCTTGGAGGATGTGAGAGCTTTACGCCCTTTTGCTTCGTTGTGCCCTCTTCCCAGTAGAGCGCCCTTGGCAAGTATGGTGCCCTTCTCGCAAATGCATTGGCAACGGGGAAAAAGACAGAACACCTTACTCAACTGTGCCCCTAGTTCATCATTTTGACCATTTTTTATTTTTGAGCTTTCTCCTAAAAATTTTGACCAAAATGAGAGTTAGATTAACATGTTTGTTCGATTTTTGATTTGAAATCATGCAGTTCAGGCTATGAGCACTGAAAATTTTCCTTTTTTGAGTCCAGGGAAAAGGTCCAGTTTTGGAAAATGAAACAATTTTCGAGAAAATTAGTCAACCTCAATAAAAATTCTCAAAAACTATTTTTGCAAACGGCCAATGCTCAACAAGCGCGGAACCTACTGTTGAGATGCACAACCTCGAATCTGGAGGAAAACTGCCCCTTGCTTGAGGAGGGTTGCATGGCAACGGAAAGTTGCCCCTTGTTTGAAGCAACCTTCTTAGCATTGAATGGCAACGAAAGTTGCCCTTGTTTGAATGGTACCGTGGCGTTGAATGGCAAAAGTTGCCCCTTGTTTGAATGGCAGCGCATTGTAGTCGATCTTGAGCGGCGAACACAACCAAATCCTCAGATATAGAGAAGACAAAGATGACCAGAACCATCGCATGGACACAATCGAATTTGAATTGTTTTACGGCTGGACTTCAGAATGAAGTTGCCTACGTATCCCAAAGATGGGAATCAAGCCTTACGTAGTTCGGGGGTTAAGGTACACTCGGGTATTTAACCTCTCCTTTTTATGCTCTAACTTTTGCCAAGGCGCCTGTTGCAGGTTTTTGACCTTGCGAGCTTTGTTTTTCTTTCTTTTCTTTTTTTTTCTATTCTTTTCATTCCTTTTTCTATTTCTTTTTTGCATTTTTCTTTTCTTTCTTTTTTTTTTTTGCATTTTTTGTATCTTTGCATTTTTTCTTTTTGCATTTTTGTATATATATTTTTCTTGTCTCGCTCTAACTTTTGCCTGGGTCGCCCTTTCGGGTTTTCGGCCCAGCGAGCCTCTCAAAGGGTAAAAATGTAACCAGTCCATGCCAAATGGTTCTGAGATTGAAGCCCTCTATATCCAGGAGAGTGCCTGTTGTATTGACTTGCAGAAAGATCCACTTTTGGCTCTTCGAGCACATCGGACATTTTTGCCCCTAGTTTGAGGGGTGCTTCTGCTTTAGCCTTGCAAGCTTCTTCTGATGAGGTCTGACCTTCTTAATCTGACTTTGGTGCCTCTTGTTCGAGGGCAGCTTCAAATCTGGCCACACAGGCCTTACATCGTGGTCGACCGTTGAACATTCTGAATGCCAGTTCAAGGTTTGAAAGCCAAGGGGGGGTCGAGTCTCGAGGCTGAGAGCGATCCTAAGTCGCACAATCTCAAGCGATTCCACACATGTCTTTGCGGATCGCCAAAACATTTTTTGAAAGTTTTTAAGAAAGCGACAAATCGCTCGCGCTAAAGACGATGTAGAATCAATCTGGATCAAAGCCGTGGTCCTTCTCAAGACTACACTAACAAGCATGGTTTCATTCATTAAGGGCTTAGCACGCCTCTCTTTCTCTCGATTTGATCAAAGTTTTGCAAATCCCGAGGAATTCCTCCCTCTTTGTTTTCACTGCAGTGTTCAAAAAGGTTTTGAAAAACTTAGGTTAATACAATGGCTTCAAGGCACAAGAGAGCAGGTGGAATGCACTGCCGTTTCATTCAAATCCTGGCACAACTAGCACACAGCAGAAGCAAATGCGAGAGCGTAGAAATCACTGCTGTTTCATTCATAATCATGGCACAACTGCTCCTCGCGTAAAATGACTCAAAAGAAAAGCGAAGAGACAACGCATAAAACAAAATGGTGATGCCCGAGGTAACACCCCGGAATCACCCGACTCTATACAAAAGGTGACTCGAAACAACAAGATGCACCCTAACCAAAAAGACTGACTCAAGACCAAAAGCCAGACTCTAACCAAACCAATAGACCTGGCTCAATACCCAAGCCGAAAAGTACAAAAACTAGTATTTGCATACTGCTCAAAACAGTGCGTGCCATCCACCATATCTGGAGTAAATCGAGCCGCCGCAGTGGTTCATCCTTGATCACATAACATTATCCCCCACAAGTTCACCGATCAGCGCCGATAGACTTTGCGGGACTGTGCAAAGAATGACCCTTTGTCAAACAGATCTTGTACATCATGGCGCAGACGAAAACAACTGTCGGTGTCATGACCGGTTTGCTGATGGTAGGCACAGTATTTAGTCTGGTCATGCTTTGCAGGGATAGGATCGGGTAGGGGCCGTTGTTCCAACGGTTTCAAATGTCCCTTCCGGAGCAAGACCTCTAGAGCTTTTGACAAAGGCATATGAAGTGGGGTGAAAACCCTCTTAACTCGAGGTGGATATTTGCCCGTCTCATGAGCTACTTCCGGACGCACCGGTGAATGGGGTAGCCTTTTTTGATGTGGTGGTGGTAACCATGCCCACTTCGGAAGATCTTGCAGTCACATCACCGCTTGTGCCTGTGTTGTTGCGGTTAAAGGTTCTCCGGGGCTGCTCCCTATCCTGGTCCGAAAAAAGGCCCTGTTTCATTGCGTCCTCGATTTGCATCCCCATCTCGTGTAGATCTGCAAAGGTGGGAAAGGGGACTACAATCATTTTCAGCATCAGCTTTGGTTGGAGATTGCGCACGATCATTCTGATCTGATCCTTGTCGGTGGGCCTCAAAGTCATCATTGCTGCCTTTGCCCTCCATCGAGTCACAAAATCAGAGAAAGTCTCTTTGGGCTCTTGCCTCGTCGTTTCGAGATCACGAGTTGTGATCTCAATCTGGGTATTGTAAGAGTATTGTGCGACAATGGCCTCGGCCATTTCATCCCAATTCCTTTTGACCTCATCTTCTAGTTTTCATACCAATTGGAAGCTATCCGACAAGGTTCGGCCGAATAGTGAAAGTTTTGTGATCCTGGTTAGGCCCATTGGCGCAATACATCTGAAAATAACCGAAGGTGGACCATGGGATCATCGGACCCATCGGCGATCAATCTGCGGCATTTTGAATCTGCGGTAATGTCACGGCCACATCAAGATAACCATCCTCGATGCGGAATGGCTTTCACCCTTGGGATTTCTTAAAAGCTTCTCCACTTGCTCAATTTGAGCGGTATGATCTACCTCAAACTCGAAGGAGAGCCCGGTGATTAACAGTGTGTGGGTCTTGGGCGGTTGTGGCGGAAGCGAGGCGGAGCGCCTGATGGAAGATCCGTGTCCTCCTGGATATTTTGGACATTTGGCGTCTCCCCAGGTACTGGAGCTCCTGCTGGGGGAGGAACTTGTTGTGAAGCAGACGCGCCGCTTTGCTGTTGCAGCCTGGTGATGAGCTCAGCCTGCTGAGCCATGATTGCGGCTTGCTGCTTGGAAAATTCCGCTTGGCGGACAGCGTCTTGCTGCATGAGCTTCATACTTTCTTGCATCTGACGCATCATCGCCTCCATCCCTGATGTGTTCTCCTGATCCATCTAACTGACTGGTATATCTATCCCTGCAGTAGAAACTGAGACCTCAGCCTGACTGTTCACTGGTGGAGTGGATAAGGGCCACGGATCTGGTAACTGAACACTGATGGCCCTTGAACTGAATCTCTGACCTGACAAAGTCTATCGGTACAAGTTTGATGAACCTCGGGGGATATCGGAGCCTTCTGAAGCTATAGTTCCAGGACTACCTAGCAAAAGAGAAAACGGACAGCATCTCAGCCTAATTTCACTAGAACAGATACGAACAAAACCGAATGAGTGTGCTCTCTACTGCATTCTGCCCCCAAAATTCGGCCTCAAATCTGATACCCTGCAAATCAACTCGAATATCGAATCGGTGCCCGCAGTTCGATGCCCAAACTCATAGGATCGATACATGCATTCCTCAGAGACGCACTCTAACAAGCACATAACAGATAAGTGAGAGCCAAAACACCCCTACGTTGGGGTAGGGTTTCCCTGTCCTATTTTGTCAGGAGCTAGGGTTTCACTACGCACGCAGCGGTTTCAAACAACCTATATCGGGTAAGCAACCTGTCCTAGTTTGGAATGGTCACTATGGATCCGAATATGCACTAGGTCGAATGGTCAAAAAGGGTGCCCCGGTAAAATCGGGGTTTGTGTTCCCCATCTTGGCGAGAGCCCGACAAATCGGCCTTATGGACATGCCTTGACAAGACAAGCCTCCCAAGAAACCGCCAGAATAGCAGATGGCAAACACGGTGTCCTAGGCGCACCAATGCAAATGCAATGCAAAGAAACACACAAGTGTAGTCAAAACCAGATATCCTGAGTTCGAGTCAAGTTCTCTAAATCCCCAGCAGAGTCGCCAGAAACTGTAACAACGCCCGCGGGGGACCTCGCTACAGTTCGGACTCGATTTTGTTGCGGTTCTCAATCTCGAACCAAAGAGTCCAAATCCGGCAAATCGTTTTGAAGAAAAACAGATTTTTTGAAAGAAGTGCCAAACATGGACTGCTTTGCGGATAACGAGTCGCCACCTAAATATTTTAAAATGGGAAATTTAGAAACCCCGACTCGGTCTTGGGAAGGCCACGTGTCCGTCATCACCAAAGTTGGCTCGAACTTGGTACGATTAGGAAGGTCACATCGTGAGCACCCCTCTCGCCGGCCAAAGACCGCCTCTACTAACCATGATATCTGTTTTTGAAAACATTGTGCGTTCTTATTCAGGTTATTAGCCTAGGTTACTATGTGATGCTCATGACAAACAAGTATAAATGGGCGTTCGAATTGGAACAAAACATTTCATGTCTGTTTGTTTGAAAATGGTGTATTGGTGCTCGTCGCAGGTAGGCTAAAATGCGGATTTGGCACCCTCGGGTGGGCTTAGAAAACAGTGATGTTGCCACTATCTAGTGGGCTTAAAACAAACAGTCAATGTATCGTCCCAGTTCAGATAACTCAACCTCCACCCACAGGCATTCAAGGCAGTTATATCATATAAGCATATAGCCTCATGGTAGGCATGCAATCATGGCAACACTCACACGCATGCAAGTATGCTAAAGCATAAAACTCACCGAGTACTCCAAGCCAAAACAGAAGCTGATTAGAAATCATGCATGATCCTAAATGTACTGAAATGCCTAATGCAACACATGCAAAATGTAACTATAGTAGGCTCGGCTATTCTGAAGATGGCATGTGAGATGCAACAGCTATCATATATTCAACTTGGAATTGAAATACGATCTGAGTTTGTATGATGTCTGCGAGGCAGTGCGTCTGTCTGATGAATGATGCAAACATGCTGTCATACTGTATGCTAATTGAAATATGCCCTAATCTAACCAACATAAGCAGGTAAAAAGGGAGAAAGAAATGGGGGTTGGAAGACATACATCACACTCACACACCCTTATTACAACATTGCCCTCGCGCAGAGGGTCCGAATAAATATACAGTCCGAATAATACAGTCCGAATAAATATACAAATTCTAATTAATTGACAGATTAAACTAAGAAAGTCAGAACTGGCGCCAGAGGCCTTGCCCGATAGATCTTGCTTTGTTGAAATGCTGGCGCGGAAATCCACTGGGATGCCCCGATTAGCCTCTGTTTGCAGTGTTTCTCGAAATGCGCGCCGGATTCTGAAAAGTTGCTAACTCTGGATTTTGCTGCAACAGAGAGCAGGAAAAGGGCACAGCAGTGTATTTCACAAATATATGCATGCCTCGATCCTCGTGCCACCAATCACGCATATCGATGCATGATGGCCGAGGAATCGGATTGCACAACTCAATATAGGGATGAATGCTACAACAAGACTTAACTCCATCATAGGTAATCCGGAGTGTCGGTGACTTGGGAATTGAGACCCGTTCCGTTACTCGGAGTACAAAACGCGCCTCGTTTCCCGTGCAATATGCATGATATGCATGAAATGTAGCTAATATGCAACCTAGCATGAGCAATGCTATGAAAATGAGATGTCTCGAAATGTGTGCCCACAGGCACGCAAATCGAGAAAACGTATGAAAGATGAAAATCAGATAAAACCGAAGTGCCTCGAAACGCGTGCCCACAGGCGCGCAAATCGAGGCGATGATGAAAGATGAAAATCGGATAAAACCGAAGTGCCTCGAAACGCGTGCCCACAGGCGCGCAAATCGAGGCGATGATAGAAGATGAAAATCGGATAAGACCGAAGTGCCTCGAAACGCGTGCCCACAGGCGCGCAAATCGAGGCGATGATGGAAGATGAAAATCAGATAAGACCGAAGTGCCTCGAAACGCGTGCCCACAGGCGCGCAAATCGAGGCAATGATGGAAGATGAAAATCGAATAAGACCGAAGTGCCTCGAAACGCGTGCCTGGTAGCGCAAATCGTCGGCGATGATAAGATGAAAATCGGATAAGGCAGAAGTGCCTCGGCAGCGTGCCTACAGCGCCGCAAATCGAGGCGATGATGAAAGGTGAAAATCGGATAAACCGAAGTGCCTCGGCAGCGTGCCTGCAGCGCGCCGTCAGGCGATGATGAAAGATGAAAATCGGATAAAATCGAAGTGCCTCGAAGCAGCGTGCCCAAAGGCGCCGCAAATCGAGGCGATGAAAGATGAAAATCGGATAAAATCGAAGTGCCTCGGCAGCGTGCCCACAGCGCCGCAAATCGAGGCGATGATGAAAGATGAAAATCGGATAAAGCGAAGTGCCTCAAAGCAGCGTGCCTGGTAGCGCCGAATCGAGGCGATGCATGAAATGCAATGAAATGACACACGGAATGCGCGATGGGCTTACACCAACATGGGAGAGCCTCACCACTCACGTAGAGGCCGTCGGATAAAGCGGAGTGCTCGAAGTGCGTGCCACAGGCACGCAAACCGAGGCGATGCATTAAGGCATAAAATGACATGGGAAATGATATGCAAGCATGCAAACCACTAAATGAAGGGGAGAACAGCCCCGAAATGATGCGAAATGACAACCGAAGCATGCAATCATCCCGAAAATGTGAAACTAAGCCCCGAAATGGCCTATAGCCATGCTATACATGCAAAATATGATTATGGCAGCAAGAACAGTAGCAAGGCAGTCCCAAATATGGCATTTTTCAGTAACAAACATGTCCAAAATGCTAGCATAGGCATAGCAACAAAAGCATGCAAGAATAGGGGCTAAAAGAAGGGTATTGAGACAAGTGATATATACAAACCCCAAATGAACAAACATGCTTCTACAAAATTGAAGAGGGCCTAAAAATAAGCACATGTTCAGTTTATGGCAACCCCAAAATCAGAATAAAATTATGCTAACAATTCCATGCAAAATGGAGCTCAAAAAAAAGGCTATAACAAGAGACATGCAAAGCACACACCAAATGACAAAATTTTCTTAATGAGACATGTAAAGGGGGTCAAAATAAGTCCAAAGTCAGTAGGGGTCGAAGTCCCAAAAACAAATATAAATAGGTCAAAAATTGCATATAAAATGTGGCACATTTGATGAAGTTTGAAGGAGGTGGTATATACAATGGCCAAATGGGGTTGAGCCCTTCTACAATGTTGTAGAGGATCTCAAAATGAGCACAAAACCAGTATGGGTCGGACCCCTAAAAACAAACACAAATAGGTCAATTTTAGCATGCAAAAATGTGACAAATTTGATGAATATTGAAGGAACTAGTATATATAAGCACCAAATGAAGTTGAGCCCTTCTACAATGTTGTAGAGGGGCTCAATATGAGCACAAAACCAGTAGGGGTCGGAGCCCCAATTCTCAACCAATTGGAGTAGAGAAATGAATCAAGAAAAAGCCCTAAAAGTTGGTTTTGAAGACTTACCCTTGAAGACTTGTCTTTCTTTGCTTCTTGGCTTGGATTTGTAGCCTCTTGACCTCTGAAGAACACTTCCTTGCTGCTGGAATCGAAGTTGGAATGGTGAGGCTAGGTGTTGGTGAAGAAATCAAGCAAGACTTGAAGCTTTGTTCAAGGTTTTGGCTATGGAGATTAGGGTTTTTGCTTAAGTGTTCTTGAAGACAATTTTTGTAACCTTGAGGAAGGAGCCGCCCTTTAATAGGCCAAAGAATGGTGTAAAGGGGAAATGGAGACAATCTTTCCTCCCAAAATATCCCGAATGGGAGATATTTTGACAAAAATATCCTGACAAATGGAGCATTTGGAAAGCAAGAAGCTGGCCGGCCAGGTAACTTTCTGGGAGGTGGCCGGCCAGCCACCCCACCTGGTCGGGCCGCCACTCACCATGGCCACCGCCACCACAAAAATGAACAAAAGATTTTCCGCCGACCAAGATAGAAAGGTGTCCTCCCAAGTGTGTAGAATAAGGCCCCATGGTCAAATCGCAACTCAAGCGAGTCACAACATAGAGCTTGAAGAAGAGGCCCAAAATGAACTTCACAATTTCGGCCGACCACCAACATTTTGTGTCCTCCGGATGTGTAGAACAAGGATCCAAGGTTGAAATTTGGCAACACCGGCAGAGCCACAACATAGAGCTTGAAGGAGAGGCCCAAAATGAAACCCACAGTTTCGCCGACTAGTAGCTTTTAGGGTCCTCCCATGTTCCTCATCACAAATATGTAACTTTGGTTGGATGAAAATACCCCGTGGTGTTCAACATTGGGGAAGTGAGAAAAACGGCTCGGGAGGAGCAAACCGTTATCTGGGATAATTGCTGGCCTCCCACCCCCAAAGGATCTTCCTAGTGTTGAAACAGAGGTACGCCAAGTTTGAACAAAACTAATGAGAAATGAATGTTGGGGCCAAAACCGAGCCATTCGGGATCCCGAAATGAAATTTGGTCTAGGAAATGGTGTCTGGCATGAAGTGGGTATCTGCGACCCAGTGTCCCTCGAATAAAAAACAGAGGCTCTCGCCAAAAATCGAGAAAACTTATGCAAAATGAATGCTCGGGGTCCAAACCGCGATTCGGTCCCAAACTCTGAGCAATCGAAAGTGGCATATGGCCACACAATTGGGCATCGAGGCCCAGTGTTCCTCGGAACTATAAAAGCAGAGGTGCAAGCCAAAACCGGAGAACTTCGGAGATGGTTAGGCGGTCCGAGCCGAAACCTACGGCACAGACGATCCAGCAAGGCAGGAGCTCCGAAATGGGCAAAATGGCCTCTGACCACAAAAAGTAGCTCACGGCCACCGGAGATAGTCTCTGAGACTATTCCCTTCCCTGAAAGAAAATAGAGAAAACCGAAGTCGTTATCGCAAACCGAGACAAAGGCACGAAAAGAGAATTTAAGTCCGGAGGCGGCGCAGCCGCGACTCAGACTTCGAGCAAGCAAGATGCAACATCACCGAGCGCTCAATCGGTGACGTCTGAGTCTTAAGGTCGGTCAAAAATGGGGTGTCTACACACGCATTGAATTGGACTATTATTTGACAATTACAAATAACAGAAAGATCCCCCAAGATAGATACCATTTTAACCATATTTTCCAATTTTCTTTTCTTCCCTGACATCGTTTTCAAGAACCAAACAGAGCCTTATATTCTAGTGGACTTGATTAGATTGTTTGTACCAACAATCAGTTATGAACAAGTAGTTAATAACATTATCTTCCCTCAATGTGAAAAGCTATTAGAAAAAAGGGAAATATTCAAGCTTCAAAAGCATTTTTTTGAACTTTCAGTTTGTTAATTTGCCCAATTCTTTGTAGTCCAAGCTCCTTGCAGATAATGATGATGAAGCAGCAGCAGCAATAGCAGCAAGGCAGGTGGAGGAGCCGCAGAGAAGGAAGGAAGAGAGAGAGAGAGAGAGAGAGAGAGCTTATTTTTTGCCAAATTTTGGAGATCTGATGGTGTGCAAAAAGAGATGGAACAATGTATATGAGGGGTAGAATAAAAACTAGGCCATGAGTCAAATCTAATGATACAAAAATGAGATGAAACAGAGTTATGACGAGAGAGATATAAGTGCTTGAATATGTGGATTTGAATCTGAAAATTTTGTCCAAGAAAGAAAAATTTTATTTTTGGCCAATTTTCGGAACTCCGATGGTAAGTAAAAAGATGTGGAACAAGATGTATGAAGAGTGGAATGAAAACTAGGTCATGAGTTGAATTCAACGATATAAAAATAAGGTGAAATGGAATTACGCCAAGAGAGATACGAGTGTTTGAACATGTGGGTTTGAATCTAAAATTCTGTTTAGATTTCTGTTAATTTAATATGATAGAGATGGACGGAGAGGCCCGATTAAAACACGGATGATACGCTATGGTTTAATTTGTCGAAATAAAAATTCTATGATTTAAATTGAAAAATACGCGAAACTCGGGATTTTTTTTTTTTTTTGTACTTAACCCAATATTTTTTTCGCTGATCGAAGCTACTAAAAGTGCAAAGACGGGGGTAAGAAAAGGAAATAGAATTGCTGTTGATTCTACCTGAATTTCTATGTGATGCAAATGCAATGGACTTGTTGCTGCAACTACTCTACCTTTTTAGTTAGGATGCCATTAACTTATCAATATAGCGTGTTGTCAGAATTACTTAGGTCCACCTAGTTTCTAGAGAAACATGTCTCATATCTACATATATTTGATCCCATTAACTCTACTTCATACCATATTTTTATTAATAAATAGTCAAGTTCCATGATTTCTTGACGCTACCTCTGGTACTTGTAAGTCCACAATTTCAACAGACGGGCCATAAAGACTCGGTGTTGATTGGTAGACAAGAAGGGGAACTAGCAAATTCCTAAACAAAGAAGCTTAGGTTTTGGGTCCATTTTGATGTCGGGTCAGTGATTTCAAATATTATATTTTTTTAGTGTCTGTCATGTAAATTATTTTTACAAAAATTTAAGTTTATTTGATATTGATAGTCACATAATTATATTATATATGTTTTACAAAAATAAAATGATCTATTCTTTAAATAATATGTAGCGTCAATTTATTTAAGATAAATACAATCAAATTATAGGACTTCTGATCAATCTAATTTTATAGATGAATGATTTTATTAGAGAGAATTAGAAGATGAATGGTTGAGATTAGTGAAGTGAGCATGGAGTGGACTCACAGTCTGGAAACCAAACCCTCTAATCCAGTTAGTAGACGGAAGGGAGGCTGATGGCATTTCTAAAATCCTGATTGCATCCATCTTTGTCTGTTTGTGTTTTATGCTTCTTATGTCGCTATCACATTCTTGAGAAGGTCAGGTAATAAGCTGCCAACCAACATTCAAGAGTCGGAAAGTTATAAAAGAAAGCGACCTACATTGTTTGAGTAACCTTTAAGCAAAACAAAGTTCAAGATCTTGAGGTAGTCCTTTCATTGCTTTTCACATTTGTCAAAAGGTGAGTGGATCCTCTCTGTACGAATCTTCACTGTCTTTCTATATCAAGGTTTTCCTTTACCATACAATCAGATCAGAAAGAGTCGTACAATAGAGAATTGTTTCGAGACAAGTGATAGAATAAGATTTGAACAAGGACCTAGCCTCCTCGAAAGGTCATTGCATGTTAACATTCATAGTAATACTATACATAAACTAATTTCTCCTTAGATTTATGTTATTGATGGCTTTGTTGTTTTTAGGAATATGTTGACAGAGGCAATTGCAGTGTTGGGGATGTGTGTTGTGTTATGGGCATATCAGGCCATTATTAGGCCTCCCCCACCCAAGATATGTGGGTCCAAAAAGGGCCCACCAATAACTTCACCAAGAATCAAGCTTAGTGATGGAAGGCATTTGGCTTACAAGGAGAGAGGTGTTCCCAAAAAAAATGCACAGTTCAAAGTCATTGTTGTTCACGGCTTTGACAGTTCTAAGGACCTTTACTTGCCAATTTCTCAGGTATGACCATCTCCATTCTAAATATTTTTTAGAGGAGTTTTTCCTCAGTTGGATTGGAGAACAGTTCAACATTATGAGAAATTGGCGGATCTCATAACACGAGTGAGTCTCCAGTTAGGCACATTGTAGGATGCATTAGTCTCTCTCAGATTTTTAGACTAAACTCTTGTCTAACTGGAAGGAAATCATTGTCGATTTTCTAATCTTCAACTTTTTTGTTTCTATAAAGTGACATTTTTTGCGAAGTTTGCATTACATTTGAGTCCAAGTAGAGAATATGCAGAGTGTAGGAATTACACATGAACTATATGCAGCTTATGCCACAAAGCAATGTCTCAACCTTCTTATACCATGTCAGCATGGAACTTTAATTGAGACCCATATTTTTTACGTCTGGTTAATTATATTAGAGTAATGCTATACCAACATTTTTTATTTTATTTGTATAAGATTCTCATACAAATTATCTGGTTTTTGTGGTTTTTTTTTTTTAAATTTAATATAAAGAGTACCACTGTCACTTACTTGAGTGGGTTTCCTTTGTAAATTTTGTGTGTACCATTTTCCTTGAAACTCTTGTAGATATTTGATGAGTTTCACCCCTGGGGTTTTACTCAAATTGCTTGAAAATGTAGAAATATTCTTGGTTAAAAAATTATATATATTATTTTTTTTTGTGACATACGACAGAGCTGGGTATGGAGAGAGTGATCCGAACCCAAAACGCTCAGTGAAGAGCGAAGCATACGACCTTCAAGAACTAGCTGACAACTTACATTTGGGACCTAAGTTTCATGTGATTGGCGTTTCCATTGGAACTTACACCACTTGGGCTTGCCTCAAATACATACCCCACAGGCATGTTATTCTTGCCCTGTTTTTATGCTTAACTTTTTTCATTGTCTTTATCATGCCAAGATTTTGCCATGTTCAAAATCTCCAATTATTTGTATTGTTTTGGAGCTTTTTTGAAGCTTATCTCCATATCACACAACCAACTTTCTTGAGAATTTTCTCATATGAAGCCTTCAATGGATGCTAGGTTACTAATTACAATGATGGTTCTCAATGTATGTGTTTTTTGGCATTTTGAGCCCTCATATTCCAATTATGTTGAATTACCCCCAAAAAAAAAAAGTAATTATCCAAAATATTTCAATTATGTCAATTTAGCTCCTGAAATATTAAATATATGCTTTTGTGATATTTATGGTCTAATCACTAAGACTATCTCCAACGCTTACTCTTATTTTCTATCAAATTTGAATAAAAATTTAGGTTAAAAGTTTCATCTGATACCAAGCGTTCCAATGCTAAATTTTCAATTTTCATCAAACAACCGGTCAATCGGCCAAGCGCAAAATTTTTTCAAATTTTTCCCAATTCGATCGTTCACCCAATTGTCTGGCCAGTCGTCCACCAACAGTCACTGCGAGATTCAATGAAATGTTAAACGCTCCCTTGATTTGATGAAAAAAGTAGGACTTCTTTCATTTGATACCAATTTAACGAAATGGTTGGAACACTGTTTTTATCAAATTTTCATCGAATTTAAATTTTATGAAAAGTTTGAGTCTAGTTAGAGATGATCTACCAGAAACAAATGGTATTTTGACAGAACTACCAAACTAAGGCTTTGTTTGGCTTCCATACACACACACAAGAACTAGTTTGATTATTTAAGTCAAAAATATTTTTTAGTTGTTTGGTTTCAGCTATTTCATTAACAATAGAGAAAAATCCATTTTTTAAACAGGATGCACCCTATTGGCAAGTACTAAAAAGCCACAAATTTTTTTTGTCTTCAGTTATTTTTTTTTGTTTTTAACTTTTTATACTTTTTAAGCTTTTCTATTCTAGAAGGATCTAAAAAGTTTTTTTTTTTTTTTAATCACTAAAGACAACAAAAATAAATAATCCAAACCCTACCTAAACTTTTCTAATAACGAAATTCTTTTATTTTATTTACCAAACGCATCAATTTTTTAACAATTTTATTTTGAAAAATTAAAAAATAAAATACTAAAAACCCTGCCCTAATTTCACTAATGATTCCCAATGTGTACACCTTTTATGTGGCATTTTGTTCTTCAAAGTGTAAAGTCTCTTTTGGGAAATGGGTTAAAAGTCACTTTTTAATTTTTAACCCATTTTGGGTCATATCATTTCTCATATTTTTTACATATTTTTTCAAAAAAAATCAAAAAAAAAGCCAAAAAATCAATTTTTAACCATTTTCCCAAAACACTCCTAAATTGCACATACATTTAGGACCATCAATGTGTTTTTTCCAAAGTTATCTTTGAGCTCCGTTTGTTTGCGTAAGGAAATTATTAATACGGTGAAATTAAGTGAGGGGATTATTAGTGTGGTGATATTAAGTTAGAGACGTAAGATAAATTAGATTTGTTTGCGCACTATATAGTGATATTAGTTGGTTAGGATTAAATCTGTTAAATTACATAAAAGTTCTTGTTGTGTAAAAGGTGACTTGATGTTTTCGTGAAGTAAGGGACAAAATGATCTTTTTACCTCTGATCTTATGGGATTAAATTTCAATATCACCTCCCCATAGGATTGTTAAACCCCTCTTTGGAGGGGTTTCATGATCCCATACTATTAGTCCAATGCTAACCTCTATCTTTTAAAATAAATAAGATCTCAATTCTAGAATAATGTCAGGTTTGAAAATCACTTAAACACGCATGTCATATTTTGGGTCATGAAAAATCAAAATGCCACATAATGCATACATTAAAACCACAAGTATAATAACTAGTCCAAACAATGGTCTGATCAAAACTCAAATTTAAGCACTTGTTTAATACATATCATTGTTGCAGGCTAGCTGGTGTAGGTCTAATAGTTCCAGTGATCAATTTTTGGTGGCCTTCATTCCCTCCTCAACTGTGCACAGATGAGTACAAGAAACAACCTATGAACGACCGGTGGAAACTTAGGGTTGCACACTATGCCCCTGGATTGCTGTATTGGTGGATGACACAGAAATGGTTCCCTTCTTGCTCAATCATGGCAAGGGACCCCGTGATTTTTGCCAAAAGAGACTTTGATATCTTGAAGTCCCTAATCCTGATGAGGTAGATTTTCTTGTCTCTCTTCACATCCATTCATTTAGCAATCTATATGCAAATAAAAGTGCACAAAAAAATAAAATAAAATAAACAATATGGTTCACTTTATTTTGATTGTGGAGATAGCACTTGCAATAAATTTGTTATATATAGTAAGGTCTCGATTGATAACGATATCAATTTTTATGTTTTGGTTGGAAAACAAAACAAAGAACTTGATGGTGGGACTTGGCAAGTGGGAATTCACCACAGATTTCAAAAAAAAAAAGAAAAGAAAACATCTTATAAGCTGGTGCCAAGGGATAAACAAAATAAGTTCTAGATCAATATCATGACTAGGAAATTGTGACTACAATTGTTGACTATAGCAATTACATTTTTAGCAGTTTTTAGGGGGGTTTTTTTTTCAAAAAATCTTTTCACTTTTGGATTTCTCTATCCGAGAAAAAAAAAATCTTTAAAAAATGGCTTTTTTGTGTGTTTGATAACGTTTACGTTTTCAGTTTATATTTACAAAAATTTTATAAACTTGTTTTTGTTTATTTTTTATTTATTTTTAGAAAAATATAAACTACAAACGCGTTTGATAATTGACAAAATGTTTTAAAAAATGTAAAAATATAAAAAAGAGTGAGAAATGGCAAGTGGCGGCGAAAGACAGTAGTGGAAAGTGGTGACGGTGGATGGCAGGTGGGTGGTGGTGGGTGGATGGGTGACGGTGGCGAGTGGTGGGTGGTGGTGGTGGTGGTGGTGGTGGTGGCAGGTGGGTGGCGGATGGCAGATGGTGGTGGCGGGTGGTGGTGATGGGTGGGTGGGTGACGGTGGCGGGTGGTGGGTGGTAGCGAGTGGGTGGTGGTGGCAGGTAGGTGGCGGGTGGATGGGTGGGTGAGTGACGGTGGTAGGTGGTGGGTGGTGGTAGTGGTGGCGGGTGGTGGGTGGCGGATGGTGGCGGGTGGTGATAGTGGTGATGGGTGGGTGAGTAGGGGATGGTGGCGGGTAGTAGGTGGTAACGAGTGGGTGGTGGTGGTATTGGTGGTGGTGGTAGTGGTGGGTCATGGGTGGTGGTGGCAGGTGGGTGGCGGGTGGGTGGTGGGTGATGGTGGTGGCGGCGGGTGGTGGGTGGTGGCGGCGGAAGACGGTAGTGGAAAATGATAACGGGTGGTGACTAGTGTTGGGTGGTAAAAAAAAAAAAAAAACTAAAAACTCAAAATGGAAACACATTTTTTGTGTTTTCATTTTTTGGCCAAATTTATAAACTGAGACTACTGATTTATAAATCAAAAATTTTACCAAACAAGTTTTTATTTGAATTTTTAAAATTTTTGTAAATATAAACAGAAAACTGAAAACGTAAGTGTTATCAAACGGCACATTGGTGTTTAGTTTTTTTTTTTTCAAAACAAAATAATTTTGTTTTTAGACTAGACAAATTTAAAAAATAAAAAACTTTTAACACAAATTTAAAAACAAAAACTCACTTTAAAAAAAAAAAAAAAAAGAGAAGAAGAAGAAAGAAAAATATATGATTTTTAAACTGTTGCAAACATGAAATGTTGGAAAACAAAAGTGTCTAGATTGATGAAGCTAATGGTTGCTGTGATTTTGGAAATGGCAGCATAAGATACGACAGCAAGGCGAGAGTCTCTGTACCGAGACTTGATGATAGGTTTTGGCAACTGGGAATTCGATCCAATGGAACTCAAAAACCCATTTCCTGACAGTGAAGGTTGTGTTCAAATATGGCAAGGCTATCAAGACACTCTGATTCCATTTCAGCTTCAAAGATTTCTTGCAAAAAAGCTTCCATGGATCAAGTACTACGAAGTCCCCGATGGAGGGCACTTGATCATTCATGACAATGGTCTATGCAATACCATATTCAAGACCCTTTTGCTCAAAGAAGAACCCATCATCATATAGTCTCTAATTTGAAATTTCTCAGTGTTGGTTTGAATTTGTTTTGTTACTGTTTTTCTAAATTTCTCCGTTTTTGGCTTGAGAAAGAGAAGGTTTAAGAATATTTTCCAAATCTGTTTTTGGATTATGGAGTTGTGTTTGAGAAGAGAAAGAAAATGAAATGGAAGATGTGAAATTCAAGATTTGGACGCATTACAATATTTTCTTAGTTTAGTGACATTTGAAAGTGCCACAAAACTATTCTTCTAATGACATTTTTTGGTTTTGTGGCATTTTGAACAAGTGCCACTTCTATCGGTGCCACGATAGATACGAGTGCCACGGTAAATACTTGCAAGTGCCACTGCATCATCATGGCTAAAAACTTTTAATGACATTTTAATATCATGGTAGATATTATTTGTGGCACTATCAAGCGCCATTAAAAAAAGAGTTAGTGACACTTATAAGTGTCATTACACCATCAAGACTAAAACTTTTCAATGACACTTTAATGTCATGGTAGGCACTATTCGTGATGCTATCAAGTACCATTCGTGACGATAATTCGTTGTAGAATAATTTGATCTACTCTTGCAGAGACTCGAACCGCCAACCTCCCACACCATAAACCTTATACACCACTCTTCCCACTACACCTCTATAGCACCATATGATTATATATGCCACATATATTATTTATATAGTACATACATCTATATTAATATAAAAGTATATGTATAAACATAATTATTTTATTGAACATAATTTATGTAAAATAAACTATTTACTAGTAAAATAAAAAAGGACCACTTTTGGCGACTAAAAATATTTTTTGGTCACCAACTCTATATTTTTTGCTACTAATTATTTTTTAATTGCTAAAAAACTTAACTTTTGTCGACCAAAATCGGATTTGGTCACCAAAGATACACTTTCAGTTACCAAAATTTTGGTCGCCAAAAAATTTAATTCCTGCCTTAGGATTTTAGTTCTCCCGCGCTAAAAATAATCACTTTTGGCGACTAAACTTATTTTTTAGTCGCCAATTATAGACTTTTGGCTACTAAAATTTTTTGTCACCAAAAAACTTTACTTTGGGCTACTAAAATTTTTTTTGTCACTAAAACTCATATAATCAGCGACCAAACTTAGTTTTGGTCTCCAATTGTAGACTTTTGACTACTAAAATTGTTTAGTCGCCAAAAAGCTTTACTTTTAGCTACTAATGTTGTTTTGGTTGCTGAAAGCTATACTTTCAGTGACCAAATTTTTTTTGGTCAGGAAATTTAGTCGCCGAATATGCTTTTTCCTGTAGTGTATATTGAATTTAATTTATTTATTTTTAATCATTTACTGCATTGTAAAAATTTTAAAAATATATTGGCATTTTTTGTTTTTTCAAAAATGTCATTATAAGCTTGGAAAGTTTTTGACTTAGTGGCATTTCTCAAAATGCTATAAAATATTTATTTATGAAACTTTTCACCTAAGTGTCATAACAAGTAATTTGCACCTACCTAGTGTCCTGACATTTTTTAAAAAAATGCCATTGCTACTAAAGTTTAGTGGTATCTGTTGGTAAATGTCACGAACATAATTTTTTGTGTCATTATTTTATAAAATGCCATAAAATTGATGTGACATTTCTTTATTGAAATGCCACTAGAGCCTTATATGTTTGTGGCTTTGTGGCATTTTCTAAAAACATGCCACTAGTATAGTGTCATTAAAGTGTGTTTTTTTATAGTTTTGTGACACTTGTTCATTGAAATGTCATTAGAGCCTTTTATGTTTGTCGTTTTGTGGCATTTTTAAAAAACGTGCCACTAAATATCATTTTTGTGACATTTTCTAAAAATATGCCACTAGTGTAGTGCCACTAAAGTATGTTTTTGTTGTAATTTTGTGACACTTGTTCATTGAAATGTCACTAGAGTCTTTTATGTTTGTCGTTTTGTGGCATTTTTTAAAAACGTGCCACTAAATATCATTTTTTGTGACATTTTCTAAAAATATGCCACTAGTAAGTGCCACTAAAATATGTTTTTGTTGTTGTGACGTACCATAAAGCCAAAACACCTTATTTGGTTGAGTTTTCAAAGGTTTCTTGCGAAGAAGTTGCCATGGATCAAGTACTACAAAATTTTCACTTATTCAACTGCGAAACAAAAAAGGTCTCACTTTGAATTTGTTTTTGTTTTCCTTATCTCTCTGGCTGAAGAAATGCATAATTTTTGATGTCTTTCGAGGTTTGAATCTCTGGCTTAATTGTGATCAATCAAATTTCAAATTCTCACTCATCCATATATATTATACAAAAGTTGTTTTGAATTTCTTCTTATTTTCCTATCAACAATGCTAAGGATGTCATATTTTTTACCAAAAAATCTATAAAAACACTCACATGGATGTGTATAGGGGTTCTAAATGGCCCGCGGACAAAAAATTCAATATTACTCAACCCGTCTCATGATTCGTCCCAGTCTACTTAAATGTTCAGCCTATCTCAACTCATACAAAATGATTTAGGGCTTTAGACAAATGTTTATAACCTAAGCCCGTCCATAAACCTGGCTCATAAGAGCTCACAAAGTAAGTATTATGTTAATTTAATTTTTTTTTTATCTAATGTTTAGTTTTATTTTTTTTGTTCTCATGTTTAAAGTTTTTATTTTTTTTCTTTCCGCTTTTTTTTCCCTTCAGTTATAGGTAATATATGTTACTTGATTGCTTTTTGATTAAATGAAATATAAAATGGTAAACAAAAAAAATCAAAATATTTGAATCATGTTTGTAAGTAAACAAGAAAAATAACTAATAAAAATATTAAAACTATATGAATGAAAACTGTGGAGAATTTAAATGTGTAGTTCGATTCAGTTTTATTTTGGCCTGCAGGATTTGGACTTATGAATGAAATGTGATTTTAATTTTTTAAATAAATTCAATCCGTGCCAATCTATTAACGGATCAAAATCCAAAAATCCGTTAAAATATGAGATTTAAATAAAATAATATTAGGGATCATGTAAAAAATATCATAAAATACTTTATGAAAATTTTTTATCCCTTAATTAATGTGTGATATTTTCTTATACAAAAATGATTTGTAGCACTAATTTCCTTAGCACTAATGCCCCTAATTTCCTTTTTAAGTAATTGTTTTTTTTTTTTTTTTTTTACCTTAACTGTTTTTTTTGGTTTTCCTTTTTGGGAAATTTCGGGGCATTCGCGCCCCTGTTTTTCGAGCCAAGGATCACTTTTGTTTTCTTATATGTGTAATCTAATGATGAAAAATCTTTCATGATCATTTTTTTTTTGCAGCTGAGTAAATCCAACCCATCCCATTAATGACCCAAGATGTGCAGACGATGTAAATGTTTTATAGATTTTTCAGTAATTTTTTATGTATCTCTAGCATTTTTCTTTTCCTATTGTGGCAGAAGAAAGAGAAGCTTTAAGCATATTTTTTAAAAAAATTATTTTTTTTCTTGATCATTTTTTACACTAGACGCTATACCTAGTGATACAAAATAATAAATAGTGTAACATTTTTTTTTTCAATATATTTTCTTCATGTTTCCTTAGGAATAAAACAAATCAAATATAACGAATAAAATTCTAAGGTGAGTGAAAGTCTTACTCTAATTTTTAGTAATAAATTTATTATTGTAAAAATATTTTTTAAAAATATAATTCAATTGCTTACACTTCCCACATCATATTTCAATATAAACTAAACAAAATAAATCAAAACTCACAAATAAAAGTCAAAATATCCTAATCATTTATCACTTTAATAAATATTTCAATATCATTACCAATACCAAATGGTCATTCCACAAACACAAAACATTTTTTTTTTAAAATTTAAAAATTCATTATCAAAATGAGGGACACATACATTAAAAAAAAAATGTGAGAATATAAAAAAAGTAGAAAGATGATAAAATAATTTCAAATGCATGAAAGTATTACATTTTTTTGCACAAATTAATGCATGAGCCACTTATACTTTCGTGAATTTTAAACTATTTTACCATCTTTCTTCTTTTTTGATAGTCTCCCAAAACAAATACTCCAAAACTTATTAGTAAATAAGCTTAATTAACAAATAAATTAGACCAAACAAGCATATGTAGCAAACTTGTCAAAAAATGGAGGAACGGACTCCCTTGCAACTGAGTGGGCCTTGGTTGATAAAAGGCCCAATTCTTTACGAGTGAATTGGGCTGGGCTGGCTTAACCTAATTGGGTTGCGTGAAACCCTAATCACGTGAAGTTTTTGTGGGTGAAGCAATTCAATATTTGTGGGTTGTTTAAAATCAACAATTTGCTAGTAGATTTTTTGTCCCTAGTAAAAAATAATTTATTATAAATAAATAAATAAGTTGTCATTTTCTTTTTTAATTTAAAATTATTGTCATTCACGACTGAGTATTAGACAGTTGAATTGAAATTAATTTTCAATAATTTTACATGTTATTATAATTCTTTAAGAACGGTATAAATGAGGATTAAAATTCAAAGTCTGCATCAATATTTTTAAATTAATTTTTAATGGATGAGTCAACTAGGGAAATTAGAACACAAAATCCTATTTTGACATCTGGGTTAAAAGTTAATTTTTTAATTTTTTGACTTTTTTTTATGTCACATCGCCTTTCTTATTTTTTTGCACGTTATTTCAAACAAAGTAAAAAAAAAAAAAAAATTTAAAATTAATTTTTAACATACTTTCCATTTTATTAGTACAGGATTCATCTTATCTGACCTTGAAAACACCTTTTCATTTTCAAAATTTTTTTTTCACTTTTTAAGAGTTGTTTGAAATAATTAAAATATGTATACTTTTTAACTTTTTATAAAAAGACGTGTATAAAAATAAAAAAAATAATCACCATGTTTGTTTCTAATTTTTTGAAAATATTTTTCAAAAAATTCAACTTTCTTATTTTTCGTATTTTTTTATTTTTAATGAATTTTTTAATATTTTAAGCAATTTTTTTTAATTTTTAGATGCACCTAACATAAATGCACTTAAAAAATATAATTTTTGTGAAAAAATAATTTAAAAAATCACTAAATACCAAAAATATTATTAAAAAAAATAAAAATTCTATATATTTTTTTATATTTTTGTGTATTTATTAATTTTTTAAAATATTTTTTCACAAATATTTTACTTTTTAAATACATCTAAGTAAGGTGTATCTAAAAAGGTAAAAAAAAAAATACTTAAAATTTTAAAAATATTCATTAAAAACAAAAAAACATACGAAAAATAAAAAATTTAATTTTCAAAAAAACTGAAACTAAACACACTGAATATGATTCAAAAAAAATAAAAAGATAAATAAAAGACAACCTCTGACTGCAAAATTGTTGATTTTCTTTATGCTATGGGTTTCTTGTAATTCTTCCATGGGGGCTTTGAGATATAATTGGGGTTTTTTACAATTATTCGTTGAAAAGATGTTTGAAACTGAAATTTGTTTGAAAATTGGTTTGAATTAGATGGTCTCCCACCTTGATTGCTTTCTTTTTTATGTGACTTATATTTTCAAAAAAAAATAAATTTGCCAATTGAATTTATTCAAAAACAATTTTGATCTTTTAAAAGGCATAAGGGCCAACTGCATTTCTAAGAGAGCTACCAAAGTCAATTGCCCTTTTGTGAATATCTTAGATGTGTGGACCCTTTTTTTTTGGAGTTTCGTGACTCTCAATTTGATCTTAATTTTTGATGTGTGTGTAAGATCTATTGAGCTCCGATTGAGAGCTCGAATTTGTGAGCCCCCGAATGCCCCTAATTCCAAAAATGACCCCGTTTTTGTATTTTTTGTATTTTTTTTTTTTTTCTTCAGCAGAAGATGAAAGAAGAACGAGGAGGAGGAGAAGAGGAGGAGAAGAAGGAGGGACTGGAGGGGAGAAGGAAGAGGGGGGACTGGAGGGGGGCCTAAAAAATGGGGCTAGAAGCGGAGGGGAGGCGGGGGCGACGAGCCGATGGCGGATGAGGCGACGAGCAGCGACATCGGCGACGAGCAGGGACTAGAGGCGACGATCGGCGACGAGCAAGGACTAGAGGTGACGATCGGCGACGATCTCTCTCTCCTCTCTCTCTCTCTCTCTCTCTCTCTCTCTCGGGGCATTCGGGGCTCAAATTTTTCGAGTCACAAATCTTTTCTGAAGATCTATTCATATATGTGTAGACCCCACATCGTGAAGGTCATATATGCATGGGAGTTTCTATCATAATTGATTATTAAAATCCCATATAATTTCATTTAGAGAGAGAAAAATGAAGCAACATAATTTAATTTCTTGTCACATTTTCTTACATGCATTTATTTATGGACAAATTATATTATTGATCCTTATTTTTATCCCTTATATAATTTTGATTCTTACATTTTCGTTGACTAAATTTTGATTTTTAAGTTTAAATTTTGTGTCAATTGGTTAAATTAATAATATTGTTAGTATTTTTTAAGGAAAATTATTACTAAATTAATTGATATTAACTCACAGAGTTGAGTAAGTTTATAACTTTGTCCTTACAAATATGACACATGATACTTATGTGCATATATTTCATTAAAAAAAAAAATTGAAATTATGTCATAAATTCATAGTCAAAATCAAGTCAATTAAAATTATAGATTAAAATAACAAAAGCCAAAGTAGAAGAACTATTATCCTTATTTGTCCTGTATTTATTAAATTGTGGATCAGAGTTCTTTATGTCACGACCCAACCCTAAGGGTTTAGGGTTGGAATCGCAACTTACTAACTTATTCTATTCGTAGCAAATTAAATTGCGCAAGCGAAAACAAAATAATTAAATAGGAAATTATTCTATTTTACTATTTTAATAAGAGAAAATACATTTATAGGATTTTTATTATTTTATTATTCAGTGACCGGCCCTGAGTAAAACAAAAGGGAGCAAAAATATAAAATAAAATAAAATAAGAAAGAAAGATAAAAAAATAAAAAATAAAAAGTGGTTCAATATCGATCTACGTGCGAGTTCCATTTTGTAAGGTTATGAGTTTTCCCTACATCTCGTCACCTCAAAGGGTAACAGCTATAAGCACACATCAGAGTGAGAAATATTATACCAAGAGTATGGGGAATACAAAATAACCACGGATAGTTAGTTAAGCCAAAACATTTAAATAACTCAATTTGGTCAATAATTCATTTAAGTGGCAAAAACTGAAATATATAAATTATGTTAATAACTAACTATAACCACGGTACAGAACAGAACAGAACAGAAGTCACAGAAGTGACAATCAGAACTAGGGGTGAGCAGCGGATATACCGATCCGTCAAAACCGACCGAACCGAACCGATCCGCCGCATTTTGGACGGATACGTGATGACGAGCGGACGATTGTGGATTGATTTTCTCAAATCCGCCAATTTGGCGGACGGATGGCGGATTTGAGATTTCTTTGGCCGCAACCGAACCGCCGAACCGCCAAACCAAGAACACTCCTAATAATTTAAAAGACTTTGTGTTTTCAATTGAAAAATAGTTTAAATATTCCGTTGAATTTTTTTTTTTTAACTTGAATATATTTTTTGAATTGAAAAAAATAAACGTATTATTTATCTATATTTTTTTGTTTTTAAATCTAACTCTAAAAATAATAAATAGAAAATATGATATATGCTGGTTGGTTTTTGTTTTCAAAAACATATATAGATGTAACAATACAGTGACATACAATCTCTACTACTATCCTGTTCATGGTTTTGGTAGTTTGAATCGTTTTTATATTTTAAGAACCACGGATTGTAATACTTTTTGTAAATGAATCATGCTGTGATTGTAATATGTGGATGAGGCATGTAGTAATTGTGATATTCTAAAGTTTCAAAAAAAAAAATTTTGGATGAGGCATACAGTAATTGTAATACTTTTTTAAGTTATTGATTGTAATACATTTTTTTTTTTTTTTTGAGGAAGTGCACAAGTTGAATTATGTTGAAAATTTATAAAATTTTAAACCGCCAATCCGATTCGCATCCATCCGCCAAACCGCCAATCCGCTCAATCCACATCCGCCGGATTGGCGGACGGATGCGGATTGATTTTCTCCAATCCGCTAATCTGGCGGACGGATGGCGGATTGGAGGTTCCGTGGCCGCAACCGATCCGCGCCCACCCCTAATCAGAACAGAGGTCAATGGATCCATGACAAACAGAGGACCACGAAGTGGCCAAACAGAGACCAATGGTTATTTAACTCCCCCAAGGCATGAGACTCCCGTGGTAGTACTTACAAAACATAATTATTTATAAGGTTATAGTTAAATATTCTTTGAAATTTAAACAAATATATCCATGGGTTTCATTTAAACAAATAAAGTTTAGAAATTAATCCACGTAACTGAAATATTTTTAAAACATAACTTAAATTAATATACTTATAAAATATAACTTCTATAAAATAAATTATGGTAAGTCAAAACATACGTAAAACTTATTATAGTAATTCAAGATATAATATAACTCACCTTAATATTGACCCTTAACCTTTCTTTTACTAATACAAGCTTCTTATTTATCTACCTCTCCCTCTCGTTTCTTTTCTTTCCATTCTTTTTCTTTTCTTTCTAATTGATTTCAATAACTCCTTGGCTTTTGATCAGTTCTTCTCTATTTATAGGGAAATAGAAGCGCCCTATGGCCGACACGTGGCCGATCTTGCGGATTCTCGAATCCTTTCTCATAATTCATCCAGATTTGCTTTATTAAAACCGTAGATTATTACTTATCTAAATGTATATATAAGATAATTATATTTTGACTCAAATTCTTAATATAACTATATAAACAAATTAATCCCTAACTAAATTATACTTTATCATATATTTACAGAAAATTATTTATTTATTTTACTACCACACCCACTATTATTGTTATTATTATTATTTATTTATTTATTCTTACTTTTGTATTTATTTATTTACTATCTTTAACTCTAATTTGGCTCAACTAGTATTATAATTTCATATTTGTGTTAATTTGGTCCCAAATAATAATCTCTAATTAATCTCATATTTGATAACCCAATTCCAAATTAGATTTATATATTTATTTATTATTATTTATTTATTTAATAATATATTATCACATACAACCATAATTATAATTATTTATGTGGTATTTAATTAAACGTTCAGGGTGTCACATTTCTCCCCTCCTAAATAGAAGTTTGTCCCCCAACTTGACGTACCTTAATTTTCGAAGAGGTGTGGGCATTTGGCTCACATTTGACTTTCCGTTTCCCACGTAGCTTCTTCGATACGATGATTTCGCCATAAGACCTTTACCAGCGGTATAGTCTTGTTTCGGAGAATTTGATCACGACGATCGAGAATCTGCACTGGTTGCTCTTCATAAGAGAAATCATCTTGAACTTCCAGGTTTCCATAGTTGACGGAATGTTCTGGATCTCGAATGTATCGTCGAAACATTGAAACGTGAAACACATTGTGGACATTGGATAGTTCAGGAGGTAGTGCAAGGCGATAGGCTACAGGACCAATTCTTTCCAGTATCTCGAATGGCTCGATGTAACGTGAGTTTAACTTTCCTCGCTTTCCAAATCGGATTACTCCTCTTGTTGGTGAGATCTGGAGGAACATATGATCCCCTACTTGAAATTCCAAGTCCCGTCTCCGAGTATCTGCATAACTTTTCTGGCGGCTTTGAGCAGTGCAAATTTGCAGTTGGATGAGTTGGATTTTCTCAATTGTGACTTGTACGATCTCGAGGACTAACAATTTTCTATCCTTGACTTCTGTCCAGCACAGAGGTGATCGACATCTCCTTCCATATAGAGCTTCGTACGGCGCCATTCCAATGCTTGCCTGATAGCTGTTGTTATAGGCGAATTCCACTAAAGGTAGGTGTTCATCCCAATTACCTTTAAGGTCTAACACGCATACATGTAACATGTCTTCCAACGCCTGGATTGTTCTTTCGGATTGTCCATCAGTTTGTGGGTGATACGCAATGCTAAACTTCAGTGTGGTTCCCAAAACTTCTTGCAATTTGTTCCAGAAAATGAGACACGAAGCGAAGGTCTCAGTCAAACACGATCAAAATTGCGATACCATGCAAACGAATAATTTCTTTGATATCTAAAGTGGCAAACTTATTAAGAGAGTACATGATTTTGATTGGTAACAAATGCGCTGACTTCGTTAATCGGTCTACTATAACCCATATTGCATCATTCTTCGAAAATGACTATGGTAGCCCGACCACGAAGTCCATAGTAATGTGCTTCTATTTCCATTCAGAAATAGGGAGTGGTTGCAGCAGTCCTGCAGGTCTCTGATGTTCTGCTTTAACACGCTTATAATGTAGACATTTGGAGACATGGCTTGCTATGTCTCTCTTTTCATTCCTGTCCACCAGTAGTGTTCTTTCAGGTCATGGTACATCTTTGTGTTGCCAGGGTGGGCTGTAAATCTCGAGTTATGAGCTTCCTCTAGTATCTTCTCCTTGAGTTCCGGGATGTCGAGTATGCAAGTTCGATTTTGAAATTTCAATATCCCATTGCTTATAGTGAAATTAAGGTCAGGCGTATTTCTTTGTTCCTCGTACTTTTTCTTCAAAAGTTTATCTTTCCATTGGCGCGCTTTAATTTCTTCAATCAATGTAGGCTGCACGGTTACGTTGGCGAGCAACCCATTGATCTTGCGAGAAATGAGAGTATATGCCAAACTTCTAGTCGTCTTTCGGCTCAGTGTGTCTGCCATCACGTTAGCTTTACTTGAATGGTGATGGATCTCTATATCATAGTCTTTCATAAACTCTAGCCACTGTCGTTGCCTCATATTCAGTTCCTTCTGCGTAAACAGATATTTAAGGTTCTTATGGTCAATGTAAATCTTGCAGGTTGCACCGTAGAAATAATGACGCTAGATTTTGAGGGCAAAGATTACCAAAGCCAATTCCAAATCATGAGTCGGGTAGTTCTTCTCATGAGTCTTTAATTGTCGTGACGCATAAGCAATGACTTTTCCGTTTTACATGAAAACACAACCCAAACCATTGTATAAGGCATCACTATAGATTACGAACCTATATGCTCTTTTAGGAAGTGCTAGTATATGAGCTGACACAAGTCGACTTTTTAATTCTTGGAAGCAACACTTTTGTTTGTCAATCCATTCAAAGGGTGTGTTCTTCTGAGTTAGCTGGGTTAAGGGCGATGCTATCTTTGAGAAATCTTGCATGAAGCATCAATAATAGCTAGCTAGACCCAAAAAACTTCAAATTTCTGACACATTAGTAGGTCATAGCTAGTCCACGATTGCTGCAACTTTTTGGGAGTCAACCGAGATGTCATCTTTGTTAATGACATGACCGAGAAAGTGTACACTAGTGATCCAAAATTTGCATTTCTTCAACTTGGCATAAAGTTTGTGATCACGCAGTGTTTGTAGAATCATTCACAAGTGCTGTTTATGGGCCTCTAGTGACTTGGAGTATATGAACATGTCGTCAATGAAGACGATGACGAACTCATCAAGATAGGATTTGAACGCTTGGTTCATGAGGTCCATGAAGGTTGCTGGGGCATTTGTGATGCTAAAAGGCATGACAAGAAACTCGTAATGCCCGTAACGGGTTTTGAAGGCAGTCTTTTTGATGTTTTCTGTTTTGACTTTTAGCTAATGGTAGCCAAAACGCAAGTCAATTTTAGAGAATACTTAGGCGCCTTGAAGTTGATCGAACAAGACATCGATTTGCGGCAGAGGATACCGATTCTCGATGGTGACCTTGTTCAGCTCTCGGTAATCGATGCATAATCTCATTGTGCCATCCTTTTTCTTCACGAACAATACTGGAGCTCCCCAGGGTGAGGTACTAGGTCGAATAAAACCTTTGTCCAGGAGTTTCTGGAGTTGAGTCTTCAACTCTTTCAATTCTGTCATTGACATGCGATAAGGGGCTTTTGATATAAGTTGTGTACCAGATTGGGTTTCAATGGTAAATTCAATTTCTCGATCAACCAGAATATCGAGTAGATCTTCAAGAAAAACATCCAGAAATTCTCGAACCACAGGGATTCCATCAACGGTGGGGGCCTCTTTTTGTGTATCGATCACATAACAAATATAATTACCACATCCCTTTCTTAGAAGTCGTTGGACTGTCATAGAGGATATAATACAGGGAGAGTTAGAAACTCCAGTCCCATCAAAGACAAGTTCGAGTCGATTTAGTAACCTGAGGAAGACCTTTTTAGCTTTACAATCGATAGAGGCGTGGTTAGCAGCCAGCCAATCCATACCTAAGATCACATCAAAGTTCCCAATGCGAAGGGGAATCAAGTCTACATATAAGGTTTTGCCTTTTAGGAATATAGCACAAGATCTGTACACATCAGTACTACAGGTAGACTTACTAGAAGGAAAAGACACAAACAATATATATCTTAATGGTTCGGGTGTTGACACCAACTTGGCAGCAAAATATGGTGCAAAAAAAGAATGAGTTGATCCAGAGTCAATAAGGACATGAGCTAAATGACCACAAACAGAAAGTGTACCTGACACAACGTTTTCGGTAATTTCTGGTTTTCCAGGTACCAAGGTGAAAGCCCGTCCCTAGCGTTTTTTGTCCTTTTTGTCTTATTTAGGTCCTGCAAGTTTCCTGACTAGGCCAGAAAGGCTGGCTGTAGGATTAGTCACCTTTGGACAATCCCTCAGCAAGTGGCCAACTTGACCGCATTTAAAACATGCTCCCGTGTCTCGATGGCATTGTCCCCAATGAGCCTTCCCCCAAGTAGGACAAATTGGAACAGTGCCACCTCGGGGGTTGGTAGGACCTTGATGGCCTAAGCTGGTTATGCCCATATTCACTTTTTTTGAAGGCGCAACACCAGGTCTTCTGTTATCTCTTTCCCAGAATCGCTTCTTGTGACTTGGTTTTCTAGAACGCGAGGCTTTAATCCCCTTTTCTGCAATTTACGCCCGGTCTACCACTTCTGCATATGTTTGGTAGTTTTAAGACCTCGAGCCTGTCTTTAATTTCAGCATCCAATCCTGTTTCAATTTTTTTTACTTTTTGAGTTTCGGTGGGGATGACGTATGTTGTAAACCGAGCGAGTTGTGTGAACTTGCTCTCGTATTCGGCCACCATCATGGTTCTTTACTTTAGATGTATGAATTCGGATGCCTTCTATTCCCGCAATGAATCTGGGAAGTATTTTTCGTAGAATACTTCCAAGAATCTTGCCCAAGTTGTAATTTCTTCTTTGGCCAGAGTAAGAAGCCACCATTCCTGTGCATTGTCATTGAAAGTGAAAGTGGCGAAAGTTACCTTTTGTCTTTTGGTGCAAGGTATGGTGCGAAAAATCTTTTCCATGTCTTTAACCCAAGCATCTGCTACCATTGGGTCTGGGCCGCCGGTAAATATAGTGGGTTTCAGATCTTGGAACTATTTTATGGTAACCAGCTCTTATCGCCGTTCCGGCATCCCATTGTTAATGTTGGTCTGCAAGACTTGCAAAAAGCTAATAACCGCTATTTCCATTATTCTTTCCATCAATTCAGTGCCACTGACTGATAACTCACTTCCATTACCATTATTGGCTATTCTACAAAGTAATAAACGAGGCATTACATTCACAACGCAGTATATATATAAACATGTGTAGCGCAATCTATATTTATATGAAATACCAACTTTATATGTTTTTACAATTCATATTACATCAATCAGAATATATTAGTGTTCTATCCCTGTGATAAACAAAAAAAAAGACAAAAAAAAAAAAAAAAGATTAGAACACATCATGGTCAGCATACAAAAAGATTTTCCTCTACCCAAATCTAGAGTTTTGGGTCAAATGGGCCGAAAAACCATGGGAAATAGTGCTGCATAAAAAGCTCAAATTCCCATCATAACTGGTAGGAATGGCAATTTGAACCCAGTCCGACGGGGACCCGATCCCCCGACTCCAATTTGAATGGTTTTTTCCCGAAAAATACCCCCGTGGGGACGGGATGGTATTCGAAATTAAATCCCCGTTCAGTTTCGAGTTAATGACGGGGATCAGTGTTCAAGCCCTGACCCGTCCTCGTCCCCGGCCCCAAATTTTTTCGAAGTAAAATTACCATATTACCCCCTTATATATATATATAAAAAAATCAACCCTTTTCCTCAAACACAACACAGCAGCAGCACCACTTTACTCTCATCACCGACTCTGTCGTCTCTCTCTCTCTCTCTAAAATGCTCTCCACCGATCTCTTCTCTCTCTCATCGGTCGCCTCTACGCCGATCGACGATCTCAAAAGGAAAACTTCCCATCATGGAGAACCACCGGATCGATGATCTCTCGGAGGACCACTTATACGCCGATCATGCAAACTTCTCATCATACGCCGATCGATGATCTCTTAGAGGACCACCGGATCACCTTCATCACAGGTAGCAAAACTTCCCATCTGGTCAAATCTATGTCTCTATGAGTCAAATATGTTTCTTCAAATCTGGGTTCGAACCAGGTCCATTTGGTCTCACCCATCTACCATTTTACCAAATTTTTTTTTTTTTTTAAACATTTGAGCTCATCAGATCTGTTAATGGTGATGATGATGAACATTTTTTTTTTTTTTTTACATTTGAGCTCAGATCTATGGACTGAACTATAAGGTTGGATTTATGAAAGTCATACCGATTTTATTTTAATAATTTATTTTATGGACTGAACCGTATGGTTGGACAGATATGATTGATGATAATGAACAGGTGATTTGGTGATGTTATTGTTGTAGATTTGATCTGTTTTGGTGATGTTGTTGTTGTAGATCTGAAGTTGATTTTTATTTTTGGCCGGGGAATTTCCGGTTAGAAACCCGATCCTGTTAGAAAGCGAGGATGAGGCGGTGATAGCTTCTGTCGGGATCGGGCGACGGGCACTTCCACCATCGGGATCGGGGCGAGTGTAATCCCCGCCCGCCCGCCAGTTGCCATTCCTACTAACTGGACTACACCAAAACACATTCACGCTACTTGGACTGTGAAAATGAGGATGGACTGTATGTATCCCAAAAATGCTCGGTTGACAATCCAACCGGATATCTCAATATATGACAGGTCATTATTAAAATCAACATTTTGAATATTAATTATCTATAGTGGGTTAGGGACTGTGGGGAAAATATAATCCTCAGGGTACACATTCCCCCTTCTGGCCACAAACTCTGGGGGTAGATGGCCTATAATATAGTGCGGGCGGTTATGTCCCGGGGCAATGCCAAGGACATGAGATGGTCTAAAAAAACGTCTGCGTGTATCGACAAGGCTTTGCCTCCATAGCAAATATGGGACATCGGTAGGATCAGCCTGGATATAAACTGGCCAACCCATCAACCGGTCAAGGCCTGGGTGCAGTCCTCTAATTATGTCCTCTAAATCTCCCAACCCTCAGGTGAGGCGGGAACGGGGTGTTTGGCTAAAATCTCGTCTAAATTATTGACCTAGAGCTCATCCTAAAACGCATCATCAAGATTAATTTCTGACATTCCTACAACACTAGAATAAATGTGAGATTTTACACAAAATGACTAATGTTGCAGGTAAATATTTATTATTATTATTTTATTTTATTATGTTTATCTAATTATATAGTTTTATTTATAGATTTATTTATAACTTTTCGAATTTTTTGATCAAATTAAAATACCCCCCCTCCCTTTTTTTTTTTTTTTTTTTTGAACCATTGATCTAATGCCACCTTTGTCACGACCCAGCTCTAGGGTTTAGGGTTGAAATCGTAACTTACTAACTTATTCTATTTGTAGCGAATTAAACTGCACAAGCGGAAACAAAATAATTAAACAGAAAATTACTCTATTTTACTATTTTAATAAGAGAAAATACATTTATAAGGTTTTTATTATTTTATTATTCAGTGACCGGCCCTGAATAGAACAAAAGGGAGCAAAAATCTAAATAAATAAAATAAAATAAAAAAAAAGGAGGAAGAAAGATAAAAAAAGTGGTTCAACATCGATCCACGTGCGGGTTTCATTTTGTAAGGTTATGGATTTCCCCTACATCTCGTCGCCTGAAAGGGTAACAGCTATAAGTACACAGCAAAGTGAGAAATATTGTGCTAAGAGTATAGGGAATACAAGATAACCATGGATAGTTAGTTAAGTCAAAACATTTACATAACTTAATTTGGTAAATAATTCATTTAAGTGGCAAAAACTGAAATACATAAATTATGTTAATAACTAACTATAACCACAGTACAGAACAGAACAGAGCAGAACAAAAGTCAATGGATCCATGACAAACAGAGGACCACGAAGTAGTCAAACAGAGGCCAATAGTTATTTAAGTCCCCTAAAACATGAGACTTCCGTGGTGGTACTTACAAAACATAATTGTTTATAAGGTTATAGTAAAATATTCTTTGAAATTTAAACAAATATATCAATGAGTTTCATTTAAACAAATAGAATTTAAAAATTAATCCACGTAACTGAAATATTTTTAAAACATAACTTGAATTAATATACTTATAAAATATAACTTTTATAAAATAAATTATGGTAAGTCAAAACATACATAAAACTTATTATGGTAATTCAAAATATAATATAACTTACCTTAATATTCACCCTTAACCTTTCTTTTACTAATACAACCTTTCGATTTACATACTTCTCCCTCTTGTTTCTTTTCTTTCCGTTCTTTTTCTTTTCTTTCTAATTGATTTCAGTAACTCCTTGGCTTTTGATCAGCTCTTCTCCATTTATAGGGAAATAGAAGCGCCCTATGGCCGACACGTGGCCGATCTTGCGGATTCTCGAATCCTTTTTCATAATTCATCCAGATTTGCTTTATTAAAACTATAGATTATTACTTATCTAAATATATATATATAATATAATTACATTTTGACCCAAATTCTTAATATAATTATATAAACAAATTAATTTCTAATTAAATTATAATTTATTGTATATCCATAAAAAATTAATTATTTATTTTACTACCACACCCACTATTATTATTATTATTATTATTATTATTTACTCTTAGTTTTGTATTTATTTATTTACTATCTTTAACTCTAATTTGGCCTAACTAATATTATAATTTCATATTTGTATTAATTTGGCCTCAAATAATAATTCCTAATTAATCTCATATTTGATAACCTAATTAGATTTATATATTTATTTAATAATATATCATCACATACAATCATAATTATAATTATTTATATGACATTTAATTAAACGTTCAGAGTATCACATTTTATATCTACAAATGGTTACATATCAAACTTTCACATATCAGTGTTTGTGTATCTTTTATGTGAATTTTGAAATTTTATTCGCTAAAGGAGATTTTTTTTTTGAATTATTTTTATCTTTAGTAATCTTTGAGAGTGAGAAAATTTTGATTTTTTTTAATTCACAAAATTATCTATAAAAAAAAAATAAAATTTAAAAGTTAATTAAAGACGCAACAAACAAACAAAAAAAAGTCAATTTTCTGACCCTGTGTTTTTCTTTAGTGGCCTTTTTTAATTTTATTTTTATTTTTATTTTCCAAGTTTATCATCTAGTGGAATTTAAAAGTATAAAATATTTTGTTTTTTTTTTTTGTTTTTTTATAATTTACTAAAAATGAAAAAAATTAACAAAAATATAAGTGTCAAACCCCACCAAATAATCATGAGAAAATTAGTCTAAGTCCCTCTCTCATTTTTAATAATCGAAGAGATCCATAATATTATTTTGTGTTATCTAAAGTCTCTCAACCAACAACCACATATCACAAAGAAATTTAATTATTACAAATCAAACCTCATCTCTCTCTCTAGCTTCCATATTTCATCTCTCTCACACTCTCTCTCTAAATCCAAACTTCATTTCAAGACTTCAATCCAAACTCAAACCCAAATTCAAAATCCCCCAAATCAAAAACCCATCAAAATTATCAACAAACCCATTTCTCAAAAGATGATTCAAAAAGTCTAAATGAGGTTTACCAGCATCACATGGATAGGACCAAGTTCGATACCAACCCCGCCTCCAACGAGTTGCTAGAGAAGCTTTCGGCGAAGATTCAAAAGTCGGTGAGTGCCAAGTCAACTTTCGCGCACTTCGAAGAGGACAAAATCGTGGAGGCTTGCCGTCCAGTCATGGTGAAAGAGGGTAGAGTCTAAACGGAGGCTGTAGAAGATGAACATGTTAATGCAAAGGCTGATGATTTCATCAACAGGTTCAGGCAACAATTGAAGTTGCAGAGACTGGACTCCATTAGAAGGTACAAGGATATGATCAGCAGAAAGGGGTGCAAAGTAAAGTATCTTGATTTTCTGGGATTGTTTTTTTTTTTTTTTTTAAGTTTGGGAGTAGATCTGAGACCTCCTTAGGTTTCACCTTCACTTCCTATGTCTACAGCAATTTGGTGTCGGGTATATGTAAATTTTTCTTTGTGATGTATCCAGAGAAATTTGGTGTTATATGTAAAATTTTCTCTATGATGTGTCCAAAGAAATTTTGTGTCAGAAATGTGTAAAATTTTCTCAGGAAAATCTAAAGAAAATCTCTAGATCGAATTTTCTCTAAATTGATGTTGAAAGAACTTAGACATTATAAAAATATTGGGTGCCCTTTTATACTATAAAATCTTAATTCAGGGACCTTAAAAAAAATCCCCAATAATCATTGTAGCATATTTTTTTTTTTCAAAATTTGGATGAGGCACTTTTAGGCTTCATTTGGGAAGCCAAATTTGGGGGTTTTTTTTGACTATTTTAGTCATAAAAAATAAAATAGATTTTTTAGCACAATAAGGTAAAACATTACATCTAACCCATAATCATTACATTCTTCCTCTCATAAAAAAGTCAAAAGTCTGCTCTTCCCAAGCGAGGCTTTTTAGGCCCAAGCTAAAATATTCGTTTGAGAAGTAGGTTGGCTTTTTGATTTTTTTGGCTATTTTAGCCTGGGCTAAAAAACTTGGTTTAGGAAGGGCTTTTTGACTTTTTTGACTTTTTTTGTGAGAGAATAGTGTAATGATTATAGGTTGGATGTGATGTTTTGTTTGTTGTGACTAAAATAACCTATTTTGTTTTTTGTAGTTAAAATAACTCCAAACATTCTTATCAAACTGAGTCTAAAAAAGTCAAAAAGCTAAAAAGCTAATCCACTTTTCAAACGAATCCTAATTTCGGGTAAGGAAGCTTGTATGGATGGGACCCAAAACCACCTATTAGGACTTGCTAAGTTGCGGCATGCGAATGGGGTTAGGATGAAAAAGGAAATAGGTTAAATAAATTAATAAAATAAAATTTTATAGGTAAATTATAATTATTTTATTTTTTTTCCTACAAAAAAATTAAAAAATCAAAAAATTCTACTCAAATAAAACTAATTTAGCTCAAAAAGATAAAAAATCATACTACAATTTTTTTTTCTGAACAAAGCCTTCAAAAAAATAAAATAAAATAAAAAACTGTATACCCTAAAAAAAAAATTGGACCGCAAAATACAAAAATTTACATATATATATGTATATATATCTATATAGTGCTAGGTATATAATATAGACCTATTTTGATAAGTTGGTAAAAAGTCAATTATTTGATTTTTTGAGTTATATCGCCTTTTTATTTTTTTATAAATATTTTTAAAAAATTAAAATATAAAAAAATAACTTTTAATTTACTTCTTAAAATATCTCATAATATATTAATATATATATATATATATATATAAGCATGGCCAGTCTAAGAAGGAACTACGTTCAAAAAAGTCTAAGAAGGAACTAAAGAATATTCTGAGAACTTGGTATAAGCCACGACCAATGATACCAATATTCGAATAATGATTGTCATAGCCACATAAAATATCCTCTGAAATTCGGACCAATGAATATGCATAGAAGCAAGGCAATCAGCATGCAATAAGTTGACAAAAATAAATAAATATTATAGTAATTATCATTTTCCATACTAAATTCATCAAGTAAAGTGAAATCTTTTGAGCTTCATATTTCAATGCGTGCAAAAAATTTCAAAATTAATTACATATTCATTCTTGAGCAAATATATACTACAAACAAATAATTTCTTTATTTTTTATTAATCGGTAAGAGATTGTTGGCTTATTTTTCTTACGAAGGAAAATTTCATAAATTCAAGCGTATCAGTAAGGATTGAAAAATATTTATAGATTAAATTTAAGCAAATTATCAAGCGATTGTATTGACTGTTCTTTTGCATCAATGAAGAAAACTTTCAAAATTGCTAAGTGTAGAGAAAAGAAAAATTAAAAGAAGAAAAAGAGAGAAGGAGAAAGATGATTGAGTGAACAATCAAACTAACTATTAATTTACTTCTACTCCTATACTTCGAAAAAGAAGTGCAGAAAATAAAGTGCAGAAAATTTATCTCTACTCCTATGCTTCGAAAATGAAGTGCAGAAAATATAAATGACAAGAAAATAGAAATCAATTATCTTTGATTTGAGTTTTGGATATTTTACAATGTAGCCATGAATGGCCATTTATAGACAAATATTTGAGGAAAAAATTACCTAAAACTACCCACTCTTCCACCTCCTCCATTTCATCTTCCATGATGTTTTATAACTTCCTTCAACCTCCACTTCATGCTCCATATTATCCACTTTATTCTCCATCATCTTTCCACATTTCATAACTTTTCATAACATCCAAATCAGTAGAAGAGTGTCACATGTCCTATAATTTTATAAATAATAAATAATAAAATTACAGATTTATAGTGCTAATAAAGATGAATTACAATATCATGATAATATATAACAAATTAGAATCCAAAATTGAGAAAAGTTAACCTATGATAAAGGTGTTCAAAAACACTGATGAAACTCATAAAGAATAAAGGTTGGGAGGTTGAATGAGCTCCCACCCGAATCCCCCGAGAGAGAGAGAGAGAAAGGGGAGGCCGGCGTCGCCTGGCGTCGCCCGGCGTCGTCTGGCTCGTGCTCGCTAAATCGCCCGGCGTCGCCCACACTGGCTCGTCGGCGTCCGGCGTCGCCTCGCCTCCGCCCCGCCTCCGGCAGCTCTTCCTCCACCTCCAGCCCTAGTTTGTTGGCCCTCCCCTCCTCCTCCCTTCTCTTCCTCCCTCCTCCCTCCTCCCTTTCTTCTTCTTCTCTTCTCTTCTTCCTCCCCTGTTTCTCTGCGTCTGAAATGGAAAAAAAAAAAATACGAAACGACGTCGTTTCGGGGGATTCGGGGAAGAGGATTCGAGCTACCAATCAAAACTGAACTCATAAATTGGTCCAATCATGTCCAAACCACAAATTTAGTTTAGATTTTATTAACTTCCATTTGGATCCCCATTTTATTGTTCCAATTGGTTCGGTTTGCAATTTTGAAATTGAGAACAACTCAACCATGCTTACTGTTGTTTGTTTGTTTTTATTTTTTATTTTTTTTCCTATAGAAAGATATATATTATATTTCTTGTTATATAATATTTTAAAAATCGTAAAACTAAACCACACCAAAATCAATTTATATGATTCGATTATGATCCGATTATATAAGCTCAACGGTTCAGTTGTAGTTTCAATTTTTGTAAATCCATAAAGATCATTTTGATCTCTAATTTACTAAAAAACTAGACTGATCTAATAGATGAACACCCCAAAACCTCTAATTGATTTCTTAACTTAAAAGTGTAAAGACTTTTGACTAGTTCCTGGTTCAACAAGGTGGCATTAATTTTAGTGTTTTGTGACTAAGGTAATTCAGTAATATCAAAATATTAAAAAAATAATAATGTATGGCACATATTTTACCCATATTTGAAATCACCCACATTTAAAATAAATTTATATCAAAAACAAATTTTCTTAATATTTTTTTCAACAATTTTAATATCAAAAAACACAATCTTCACAATTCCTACTCACCTGTGATTGGCCCAAAAAGAAAATTAAAAAAATTAAAAAAAAACATATATATATAATTGATCCACATCATTTTGAGAGTTATGAGAATTTCAACTTTAAAAATTCCAGGCATTTTTGTATTTTTTATATGAATTTCTTTTTCCAAAAGTACAGTCAACTATAGATCTAACAGTGATACTAGACACCTCTAATTTAGAAGCTCTAAACACACCTCTAATGAGGTGGAAAAGAAAAAAAAAAACAAAACAAAACAAAAATAGACATAGCACTGACAGTGATAATGAATGAGATCCACTGTCATATCACTAGTGACATCTCTAATTAAAAGTGCGAAGCATTTTTCCGTAGATCTAAGTAATGGTGTTGGCAAAAACTAGTTTGAAGTCTCTCAATTATGGAGGGAAGATGAGCCTTTGTTCCACCACTGCATTCCCATCAGGATTCCTTGTCGTAACTAACCAGACAATTGTTTCCTCGCTGTCTGTCAGAAATAAATGCCTTTATTAAACCCAACCATGCTCCGGAGAAAAATAAAAGTTGCGTTTTATAGGTGTCAAAAGGTATATCATAATTATTTGAAAAGATTGTTAAAAGTTATTTATAAAATTATAATTATATCCCCTATATTTATATTTGTGGGTTATGGCAAAAAAAAATTTTGGTCATTTGAATGTAATAGGACAATATAAATAAATATTAGCAAAAAAAATTAAAAAATAATTTTTTATTCACTTTCTAAATGACTTTCTAAAAAGTGAAAAAACTTGGTTACCATCTTTCCAAAACACTCCTTAGTCTTTTTAATAGAATTATATTTTACATTGAATTACCAAATTGCCCTCACATTTCAAACTGAGACCATGTTTGATAACCATATTTTTAATAAAAAAAATCCCTAGAAATTGTTAAATTATTTTATTTATATTTTTTACATGTCGTTTTATAAAAAAATTAAACCATAAAAAAAATTAATTTTCAAACTAATCCTGTCGCCCAAGGTGATTTAAGTCTCATTTGATAACTTAGGGTTCGTTTGGGAAGTGGGTTGGTTTTTTGATTTTTTAGCTTTTCGACTATTTTAGGCTAGGACTAAAAAGTCTCATTTGGGAATGACTTTTTAATTTTTTTGACTTTTTGTGGGAGAAAGAATGTAATACTTATGAGTTGGATGTCATATTTTGTCTTATTAAATTAAAAAAATTATTTTATTTTTTGTGACTATTTTAACCAAAAAAATTTCCAATCTCAACTTCCCAAACAGAAGCTTAGACATTTATAAGTTTACAAAAGAGAGAGAGAGATGCAATAAGAACAAGTTATACAAATCAGTTGTTCATGTCTTCCGATGAAAAGTCATTGTTAAGGCCTTGTTTGAAAAGTTGGCTATTTTAGTCAACTATTTTAGTTTTTGACTATTTTTGTAGGTTAAAATTTTTGTGTTTGTGAAGATTGTTAGATTTTTTTTAATTAGATGTGATGTTTGTGAGAGAAAAAATAAAATGATTATGAATTTGACGTGACATTTTATATTATTAACTATTTTAGTCTATTCTGTCTTTTTGTGAATTTTAGCCTAAAATAGGCTAAAACAACCCTTGCCAAACAAGCCCTCAATACATTAACTTCTTTTATTAAAAAAAATAAAAAAAAATAAGTCATTAAAAAATCAAATCCCAAACTAGGCTTGATTGTGCATTTGAAAGTTGACCATTTAGCACAATTTTTCACAAATTCCTATTCACACTCCACATTTAACTTCTTACATTATACACGTCTTTTTTTTTTTTATAAGGCTAAAACAAAAAAACTAGAGTGCATGAAGTAAAATATAGAATGTGAATATCAGGCTCCGTTTGGTAAATTTCTCAAATTATAATTTCACCCATCGATTTAAGTATGGTGTTTGTTTGAGTTTTCAAATCATAATTTTGCACCCATTTCTCAAAACTCAATTCAAAACATAATCATTATTTTTCAAAACTCATAATCAATCACATAATTCAAAACCCTTTTCAAAACTCAATTTAAACCAATATTTTAATTTTTTAAATATTTAAATATTTTAAAAATATTTTAATTTTGTTAAGATTTTAAATATTTTAATATTTAAATATATTACGATTTTTTTAATTCTTTAATTTTTTGAATATTTTTAAATATTTTAATTCTTAAATATTACGATTTTAATTTTTAAAATTTTAAAATATTTTATAAAAATAAATTCAAACTCTATTTTATAAAAATATTTTTAAATATTTTAATTTTTTTGTTATGTATTTGGTTACGATTTGAGTGTAGAGTTGTGAAAGTAGTATGAAGTTTCGAGTTATGTGTTTGGTTATGAGTTTTAAAAATAATTTCTTAATTGAGTTTTGTTTTATGTGTTTGGTTACGATTTGAGTGTAGAATTATTTTTAAATTTAAAATATCAAAATTTTAAATTATTTAAATTTTTTGAATATTCAAATTTTTTAAATTTTTGCGATTTAAATTTTTTGAATATTTATTTTAATTTTTTACTAATTAAATTTTTTAGATTATTTAAATATTTATGATTTAAATTTTTTGAATATTTATTTTGAAAAAAAATTATTTCCTTTGTAGTGTTTTCAATTAAAAAATTGATTAATATTATTTTCTGTTAATAATAAATTTTTTTAATTGAATTTTAAAAAGAGTTTGATTGTGAGTGTTGATCAGAATTTTCAATAGTGTGAAAATAGTCGACTTGTTTGGTTTGTTTTTGGAAGAGTTGTTTTTGAAAAAAATTTGGGAGAGTTATTTTAGAAATTTTTTTGGTTTGTTTGATTGTGGGGTGTTTTGGGAAGTTGGTAAAAAGTTGACTTTTGGCTTTTTATCAAGCTTTTTGACTTTTTTGAAAGTGATTTGGGAAGTTGATAAAAAACTGACTTTTTAAATTTTTGATTTAATATTTTTTAAAAGTGTCACATCATTTCAAAATGACCAAAATATCCCTACTCAACATTTATTTTTCACTTTTTCTCTTTTAAAGTCATAGGCCCAAATTGTAATTTCAATGCTGCGTTTTGGAAAGTTGCCAAATGCACTTTTTGGCGTTTTGGGGCAGGGGTGTTTTTTGATTTTGGATGCAAAACGTGGCGTTTTGCCGTGCTTCCCAAAACGGCACTGTATATTTTGAGAGACAAATTTTTTTGGGGAGTTTGGGATGATTTGATATTTTGAGAGAATTGAGTAGATGTGTGTGAGAAAAAAAGTGATTGAGAATGAGAGAGGAGAGAGAAAAAGTGATTGATTGATGTGTAAGAGAGAGAAAGTGATTTTGAAATTTTTTTAAGAAAAAACTCAAACCAAACAAATTTTGGAAATTTTTTTTCTAAAACTCATTTCCCAAACTCAAACCAAACATACCCAGTGTGTTTTGTTATGAGATATAACAATTTGAATTAAATTTTGAAAACTCTTTCCAAAACTCATAATCAAACAAATTTTCTTACTTTACATGTCAAATCAAACTTTCAAAACTCAATTCCACAATTTAACACTCTATTCAAAAATCATAACCAAACAAATTTTTTACACTCAAATCATAATTTCAAAATACACAAACTCAAAATACAACTCATATTCTCAAATCATTGTTAAAAAGTCTTACCAAACGGAACCTCAATTCTTTATTCTCATTCATTTGTCTTGAAGCATCACATAGCATCGTTTGGGAGGTCCTTTTTAAACTTAAAGATGAGTGAAAAACTTAGGTGGAAAACTTAAGCGGAAAAAACCCTACATAAGTCTATTTTGGCATCCAGATTAATGTTGTGTTTAATTAGAGGATTTCAGGAAAGATTTGAAAAATGGAAAGAGAAAATATGTGTAAAATTAGGTAAAACATATATATATTTTATTCTCATTTTATCTATTTTTTCTCTTTCTCTTTCTAAATCTCTTCGTAAATCCTCTAACCAAACACAACATAAAAGTCAATTTTTAACATTTGTTTTAAGTCACATCATTTCTCCACTTCTTATTTTTTTATAAAAAAAATCAAAAAACTAATTTTTAACCTACTTTTCAAAATATTATGTATATTATAAGTCAAATTTTCTTAGTCAATTTGTTTTGTAACAATTTGGTAATTTTTGTGATTTTTATAATTTTTCATTGCAAACTGCTTAATTTTCACTTCGATGTTTTGTGATTTTTTTTTTTTTACATGAATGGAATTCTCATACTTATGAACGAAATTATCCTATATTGGTGTTTTACTAATAATATATATAATAATTAATAATAAATGTGGGCTAATGTCATCTAATATTATTATTTTTTTTAACAGAGTCACCTAATATTTTTTTTTTAATTTTTTGCTAACCGAATATCCAGCCTAACTTAAGTCACCTAATATTTTATGGTCACTTAAAAATTGTACAAGTTGATGGATAGTCCACATTTTTTTATTGCCTTTTTGTTTTATTTTTTTGCTTCTCATTTGTCAATGGTATTAAAATATCTTATTAACTTGTTCTCCGAAAGTACATGATAAGAAGGTTTTAGACAATTATATATTTTATTATACATATTGTGAAGTCGATTTCCAACCACACTGCCCGTTTAGTAATTCAGTTGTGGAACATTGGCAGAATAGATGGCACCTTGCTGACCTGCAAAAGAAAAAGAAGGCTCCGGCGTTAGTTCTTCTACCCGAGAGTATTCCGACGATCAAGTCAGTACTCAATATCTCTCAAAGATAATCAATCATCTACTCAACTCACAAGCTTGAGTATCAAAAACTTACCTTAGACCCATGGGGGTGCCTCTCTTTTATAGCCAATACAATCCTAGTCCCAGTAGGAGCCTGGCCCTAATGGACTTAAGATTACTGCTAATCTGGGACTCTTAGTGGGATTAGGATAAACTCTCTAAGAGTCTTATCTTTACCCAAACTGAAGTCTTCTCCCAATCTAGGACAGTTGTCCATATCCAGGTTGAGTTCCCTCTTCATTCTAGAACTCTTATCCCTTATCCGCTTATCTCTGATTCCGATATCTTCGAAGGTAACCTCGGCCTATCCGAGATGACCTCGGCACAACGGCCAAGACACGTGGCACCTCGGCTGACACGCCGGCGTCACCTTGTCACGTGTTGATACTCAGAAAATATATCCCCACAACTGCCCCCTAAGTTCTATTACCCCGGCATTCTGAGGTGATGGAACCTATACTGTTCGTTCATCTATGTCCCTCTGTCCGAGATCAAACTCGCCGATCTCAAAGTTCCCTGGACTTTACTATCCACTTCTGTCAAGTATCAAGCTTCATGTTTTTCAAGTTATTCGAGATCATACCTCCTAGCCGAGGTTTCTGGTCTCATTAATTCATAAACTCCAAAAGCTTTGCATCCGCTCTATTCACATTTTCTGATGGGTTCCTGATTTCCAGTCATCTATTTGACTTCGGCGATCTTCATATCGGCGTTCACTTATCTTGGTAGGTTTATAAACTCTTTTATTAAGCTCAATCTTTCATAACTCTTCTGAATCTGTTTACTTGCCCTCTGTTGTCTTCTATTTTTCGTTTGTTTTCAAGTTTTTGAAATGTTTAAATGCCTAGTACTGTTTTTGCCATATCCGCTTTCTGTTGCTAACATTGTGTCTGGGTCATTACTTTCTTGTTTCTTCATATACTTATTTAGTGCCTGTGCACTTGGCTTTATCTTTAAACTTCGTCGTCTTCTTAACTCTGATTTTTCTCTTTTTTCATTCAATCCTCTGGCTTTTTCTCTTTCTTAGCTCTTTTGCTTAAATCTGTTATTGTTCCAAGCTTTCAAACTTCTGCAACTATCTTCGTTCCTCGCCTCCGGTGAAGCTTACGTTATTCTGTCATTGTCGTCAGATTTCGGCAATTCTCATTCCGACTTCTCTCTTTCTGGTAAGCCACTGTTCCTTCTGGTTTTATTACTTGTTGCTTTCCAAGAAGCTCTACTTCATTATTAACCACCATTGCTGTTTTACCCGTTGTTTCCAAATCATCTTCTTGAATACACACTGTTCACATATCTGTTGATTTCTACCACTGTTCTTGACTTGACACACCTATGCAATCTTTTTGTCTTGATTTCTTGATAGCTTCATCACTATTTTTGATTTTCGAATTACATTTCTTGTTTCTGTTTCCTGTGTCTTTTTCCAGATTTTTGCTTACAATCCTTGCCTTAAAAACTCCGAGGTGCCAATCGCCGAGAAGAGCTTTGATCAAACTCTTTAGGAGATTGATGCTGAGTTCGTGGCTGAGAAGTTCTTTCCAACTGTCTTCTGGGGGTGAGACACAACCTGCCGCTGATGCCGAGTAGTTTGCTTTCTTCTTGAAATTGATGCCGAGGTAATGGTAAAGAAGCTCCTCCAACCGACTGCTGAGGCTGAACCATCGTCGTTCGTCGAAGCAGATCAGTCCGACGTTCTTGCTTTCAGTCCCTAGTTCTTTTAGGTCTTCATTTTTGTATCTGCCAACCTTCTTAGCTCTTAACAAGCTAGTTGGTCATCTCGGATGATCATATCTCGGAAATGTCTTTCAGTGTTATGTCGGCTATACCAAACTTGTAAATTGCTTCAAATTTCAACAAGTGGTAGACTTCATAATCTTTGGTTAACTCACTTGTAATTTGCTCAAAAATTTCAACAAATGTAAACATTCCTTACTCCGTAATTATCATTCCTTCCCCCTGTATCTTCTCCCTGCCCCCTAATGTGAACATAAGTTGCACTTAGGATCACATTAGGGAAGTTGGCTTCGTGCCGTAGTCACAGACCTGATGTGTTCTTCTTTCGCCGATGTATTAAAACTTTTGGTATTTAATTCGCCCCTTTTAGACCCTCTTTCTCTTGGCCTTTGCAAACTATCATCGCTGTTTCTTGAAGCATTTATTCCTTTCACAATTCTGGTCACCACTTCTGGCATGCACTTAGTGGTTCTGTTCTAATCAAAACGACGTTTGACTCCGGCGAATCTTTTGCCGACATTTAACTTTGTGCACTCTTTAACTTGTAATTTCTCTCAGAATTTCAACAAGTGTTAACATCATTCATTTTAACTTCGGTTAAACATCATCTCGGCTTAACTTCGGTTAAACATCATCTCGACTTAACTTCGGTTAAGCATCATCTCAGTTTAATTTCGGTTAAACATCATCTCGGTTTTTGAGGTTTTTCCTTTTTTGTCGCTTGTACTCTTGTACCTTCTTGTTTTTTAGACAATGTAAACTCTGCATATGGCCGATGTGCCTCTTTGTTCTTGAATGTCTAATTTAACTTTCCTTCTCTAAATGCTTGTGCCTTTGTCTTTTCTTGACTGTCTTTGCATGATTCTATACTTAGAATATTTTGCGTGCCTTTCATTCTCTGCTTCCTTTGTGCAATCTTCTTGGGGTTACATACCTCGGGTATAATAACTACAAGCTTTACTTCGGCAAGATACTGACTTAGCTTTTACTTCAACCTGTAAATTGCTGTAGGTTACTACAAGTGTTTAGGCAATAACCTCAGCTTCACTTCGACTTGTAAATTGCTACAAATTTCAACAAGTGAAGAGAAACAGTAATCTCGGCTTATCTTCAACTTGTAATTTGCTACAAATTTCAACAAGTGAAGATAAAAAACCATCTCAGCTTAATTTCGACTTGTAAATTGCTACAAATTTCAACAAGCGAAGATAAGGAACCATCTCAGCTTAACTTCAACTTGTAAATTGCTACAAATTTCAACAAGTGAAGATAAGGAACCATCTCAGCTTAACTTCAACTTGTAAATTGCTACAAATTTCAACAAGTGAAGATAAGGAATAATCTCGGCTTAACTTCAGTTAAGCATCTTCTAGGATTCAAGCCGGGGTTTTCAACCGGCCTTTTTAGTCGATCTTGTGTGTTTTCTTTTATCTTCGGGATCTTAGATCTGCTTTGTTCTCTCTCTTCCTGGACTTAAGCGCCGAGATCTTGTCTGTTGGAATCTTGGATTTGCTCACTCAGGCTGAGCTCTCGTCTTTTCGGGCCTACTCATCTAGGCCGAGATCATGTCTTCTCAGATCCGGGATCTGGAATCCAGGATCTGCTCATTCAAGTTGATCTCTTCTATACTTGAATGTTATCTCCTTGGGAGCGCTCATGCCCTCTGTGTTTGTATCCCTTCTGGAAGGGTCTTCGTTCCTCCGTAGGTATCTATCCTTCCATATCTGGAGGTCATCTTCGTTGTAGTATCCGCTTCGATCTGTTGTCTTTGGTGCGTCACCTTCCTGGCCGGCGTCTTTCACTCTATGACTCTAGTCACAAGTTTCTGTGTTACGGTCGTCCCCTTCAACGTCAAGGTCGATAGGTCTCTTACTCTCAGTAGGAGTGTTGTCTTCAATCTGATCCTTCTGTCTGTTATTGGCTATCTATTCTTCTTTCTTTCCCACAGACGGCGCCAAATTGTGGGAGTCAATTTCCGACCACACTGCCCGTTTAGTAATTCAGTTGTAGAATAGTGGCAGAATAGATGGCACCTTGCTGACCTGCAAAAGAAATAGAGGGCTCCAGCGGTGGTTCTTTCACCCGGGGGTACTCCGACGATCAAGTCAGTACTCAATATCTCTCAAAGATAATCAATCATCTATTCAACTCACAAGCTTGAGTATCAAAAACTTACCTTAGACCCATGGAGGTGTCTCTCTTTTATAGCCAATACAATCCTAGTCCCAGTAGGAGCCTGGCCCTAATGGACTTAGGATTACTACTAATCTGGGACTCCCAGTGGGATTAAGATAAACTCTCTAAGAGTCTTATCTTTACCCAAACTGAAGTCTTATCCCAATCTAGGACTTTTGTCCATATCCAGGTTGAGTTCCCTCTTCATTCTAGGACTCTTGTCCCTTATCCGCTTATCTCGGATTCCGATATCTTCGGAGGTAACCTCGGCCTATCCGAGATGACCTCGACACAACGGCCAAGACATGTGGCACCTCGGCTGACACGTCGGCGTCACCTTGCCACGTGTTGGTACTCAGAAAATATATCCCCACACATATTTTTATACAAAAGTATATAACATTTTTAAGATTATTAACCGTAACAAAAGATGAGAACCAAATCTTAGTAAAAATGATTGGTTGAATTAGTAATTTAATTTAATTTTTTATCTTTTATTAAATAATAATATTACTTAAATATTAATATTTGTGTTGAATGTGAATATTTGTGTTGAATGTGAACTATTAGGCCATGAATGATGTTAGAAAATTATAGGATATGTTTGGTTGAGTTTTTAAAATATGATTCTACAGTATGATTTGAGTATTCTGTTTGTTTATAATTTTTAAAAATTGATTCCACACTCATTTTTCAAAACACGTCTATTCAGTCATCCAGATGTCCGACCAGTTGACCGGAATAGTGTTCGTTTTTTTTTTGGTACCTGTTATTTTTATATTTTAAATAAAAAGATATTTTGAAATTTTTTTAAAAAAATTTATGAGGTTTGAATAGAATTTTAGGTTGTGTGTTTAGTTATAAGTTGTAAATTTTTTAATCAAATATCATATGTCACATCACTCAATTCAAAATTTATAATCAAACAAATTTTTTACACTCAAATCATAATTTGAAAACTCACAAACTCAAAATATAACTCTATTTTTAAATCATAATTATAAAGTTCTACCACACGCAACCATATGTTTTATTATACATATTTTTATACAAAAGTATATAATATTTTTAAGATTATTAAAATCAACAAAAGATGAGAACAAAACCTTAGTAAAAATGATTGATTGAATTAGTAATTTAACTTCATTTTTAATCTTTTATTAAATAATAAAATTACTTAAATATTAATATTTGTGTTGAATGTGAACTATTAGGCCATGAATGATAGACCACAAAAGGGTAATAAAAGAGCAAAAGCTGAGCTGCTGCCAATAAGATGACCCATTAAATAAAAGAATAAAATTCAAAATGAAAGGTGAATGACTTTCCCAAGAAACAAACACCATGTGCTCACATTTTGCCCAACCCTCTGGGCTCGTTTGGGTTGTATTTGTGAAAAAATTTTGAAATTTTTTTTTCATAAATAAATTTTTAAAAGTAATTAAATCAAATAAATTTTTTTAAAAAAATTTCTCAAAACTTGTAAATCAAACAAATTTTTCAAATAAATCTCTTTCACACACACATCAAATCAATCACTTTTTTCTAAAATTCTTTCTCAAAATAATTTTTCAAAACATCTTTTAAAAAAAATCAAACCAAATTACTTTTCGTACTTTTTGCCTCTAAAACACATTTATCAGACACAAACCAAACGTACCCTCTATCTACACTATTCATTTTCTCTACAGAACAAGCCAGAGCTCTCCTACCATCAAAGCAAATGAGACCCTCATCTTCTTAAAGTTTTCAGAATCTGAAATCTACACACACAGTTTCTCCTGAAAAGCTTCTCTATCTGGTAAAGTCCCCAAACCCTCCCAAACCCTTCTCTGTTTGGATGGATAGAAAAGAAAAAAGAAAAATTTTCACTTTCTTTTCCTAAAAAGGTGTTTTTTTGTGTGAAAGAAGATTGATTTGACTCACCCTCTTTGTTGTATTTTCTTGAATTTTTTCAGAGATGGTTTTCAGGAGAGTGGCTGTTATGTTCTTGGGTTGTCTTGGAATAGCTTATCAGACTTCAAAATCAAAACCTGCTCTTGCATCTGCAGAGACTACTAAATCATCTTCTTCATCATCATCTTCATCATCTTCTTCTTCATCATCATCATCAGATGATCCACCAAGGGTCAAACTCAGTGATGGGAGGTACTTGGCTTACAGAGAGAGAGGAGTTCCCAAGAACAAATCTAACTACAAAGTCATTGTTGTTCATGGATTTGGTAGCTCCAAAGAAATGAATTTCATGGCATCCCAAGTACTCAGATAAAAACCCTCTTCCTCAATTTTGCTTTTGTTGATCTGAAATTGTCTTTTAGATTTCCAATATTAGAATTTCATATAAGGAGCTTGAGAAACATAGCTTAAATTTATATGGGTGGTCAGTGTGGAAAATCACTAAATCAGTTCAGAATAGAATGAGAAACCTATTAGTGAACGGTAATTTTTTGGGGGGAATTACATAGAAAATGCATCTGAATCTGAATGTTACAAGATCTCATGTCTTAGTAGTTCAAAAGGAAAGGGAAAGGACAATATTGATTCTGCGATGCTTTGACAAATTTAATGTATTAATTATTGTTAAGATCAATTAAACTTTTCACAGGAATATTTCACAAAATTTCAACTAATCAGAATGTTTTATTATTAGACCATGGTACTTGATTCACAGAATACATCATTATTGTATACTCTTTCATATATATGGTGCAACGCAATTCTTATTTCTTGCTCCTTTTTTTGTAATACGCATTAAAAGGGCGAGTCAATGCATGAGGGCCCCCGTAAAGCGGGGGTCTAGGCAAGACATATGCAACCTTACTCTTTTTCTTGGGTTGGGAGGTTGTTTCCACGACTTTAGCTGGGTATGGAGAAAGTTATCCAGAAATTTCTGGACAATTCCAAAGTGCTTCAGAAACAAGAAGATTGCCCCAATATTACATTGGTTTCACTTCTAATGTAGATATGGGTTTTTTTTTTCCTTCTTTGATGTTTGAAGAATTTATGATAAAGTATGCTGCAAAATATACATTACACAAAAGGCACAAGACAGCAATTCCAAGCCCATGTATCAAAAGGCTTTAAACAAACCACCATTTGGGAAAACAGTTCATGTTTTTGATAAGCAATCCTGTTTCGCCTTTCCAATCAAAGAAGCAATGGTGTTTAACAAGATTAAGTAAAACGAATCTTACAATGATTTACTTTCCATTTCCAGGAGCTAATGAACGAGTTGGGGGTATACCTTCTGTTATTTGATCGAGCTGGGTATGAAGAAAGTGATCCAAATCCAAAGCGCTCAGTCAAAAGTGAAGCATCCGACATTCAAGAACTTGCTGATCAGCTACAATTAGGACCCAAGTTCTATGTAATTGGAGTCTCACTTGGATCTTACCCAACCTGGAGTTGCCTCAAACGTATACCACACAGGCAAAGACAACACTCACTATAGACTTGGGGGCTGTTTGGTGCACAGCTCATATGAGCACAACTCGGATGCCCTTTAGCTTCACTTCTGTGCTTCCATTCATGTCTACACTAAAACACCTGTTGCTTTTGTTCTTGCAGGCTAGCAGGGGTGGCTCTGGTAGTTCCGATGATCAATTACAACTGGCCTTCTCTTCCTGAGGATCTGATAAAGGATGACTACAGGAAGAATCTATCACGGGGAACACTTTGGGTTTCTCGCCATATGCCTAGACTACTACATTGGTGGTTGACTCAAAAAGTTTTCCCTTCTTCTTCTGTCCTCGATAGAAATCCTGCATTTTTCAGCAATAAAGACATGGAGGTCTTGAAGGTTACCCCAGGGTATCAATTGCTAAACCAGGTATATGAATTTGCTCAACCTGTTCATTAGTTAGCATATGAATTTGCTCAACCTTGTGCAAAGAATGTTAAAAGACTTTGAAACTTAAGCACTATACTCAATTGATTGAATCTACTAAACAAATTAAAAAGATATATATCAGTTTGCTGATCTGCTATGCAAAATGATTGTGGAGGCAATAACAAATGGTGCGATTGAGTAACCAGTATTCTTTATTGAGCGGATGTTGGGTAGTGTGGATCTTGATGAGTACTGAATAGAGCGGGATGTTGGGTAGCATGGATCTTGTTAAGTACTGAACATTAACCCCTCGACTATGGAACCAACTTTTTTGGAGTACAGGTATTTTTTGAATTTTATGTAGTTTTGCCATGTTGCCCTAATACTATGGATTTATAGTTGAAGTGCCGCATCTCTCTGAATTGTATTGTAACCTTTCGGATCATGGTGAAAACACAGCGAACTTGGATGTAGCCCATTTTGAGGTGAAACCGCATTTGTTTTTGTGTGCTTGTGTGATTTAGATTCTTATTTTATTATTATTTGTGTTTCATGTCTCACCGTTTGGTGTATCAATTTGTAACATGGGAGGTACAGGAAAAGATCCTGTTAGGTTTAGATTAACAAAGCCACATATCCCATACTTCTCGCTCCAACCAGCCAGGGCTGCTGGAAATAGAATGATTACCAGAGATATTCGTGTTGCTTGTATATGTGTATATATATATCTATGTGTGTTCCGCTTTGCTGATCCGCTATGAAAAATGATTGTGACATACATTTTTCTTTTCCCTCGCAGGATAAGTTGAAGCAGCGAGGTGTTTTCAACTCCCTCCGGCGTGACTTCATCGTGGCATTTAGCAAGTGGGACTTTGATCCATTGGAATTAAAAAACCCATACCCGAAAAACGAAAGCAATGTTCACATCTGGCAAGGCTATGAAGACAGGGTTGTGCCTTATCAATTACAAAGATTTGTTTCAAGAAAGCTTCCATGGGTTCGGTACCATGAAGTCCCCGATGGTGGACACTTGCTTGTGTACGACAGTGCTGTATGTGAAGGCATTTTAAGGTCTCTTTTGCTTGGAGAAGATCCTCCATTGTATAGACCTAAAATAGTCGGTTAATTGTTCATATCTTTTGTCATCAGATTGATGACCTTGTTTGTAAATTCATATCTATTACAGAATTGACAGAACATGTGTTACATTGAATTTGTTCAAGAAAGTTTCAAAGTTTTTTTTTCTTTCTTTATTTGGATATTACATGAAAAATTTGATAACTGGCTGAATTTATGCGGCGGCTGAGGAGGAAGGGGAGAGAGTAGCTGTCAACTTGAAGAGAAGAATTATTATTATTTTATTTTTTTTGGAATTTACTTAGGGTTGGTTTGGAAAGTGGGTTGGCTTTTTGGCTTTTTGACTTTTTTAGCTATTTTAGCTTGGGCTAAAAAACTTAGTTTGGGGAAGATTTTTTGGCTTTTTTGACTTTTTTTGTGACAGAAGAGTGTAATGATTATGGGTTGAATTTTGTTTGTTGTGGTTAAAGTAGTCTATTTTAACTTTTGTAACTAAAATAGTCAAAAAAAAAAAAAAAAAAAAAACCCACAAAATTACTTCCCAAACCGTATTGAAATGGAATATGCTGTGTCTAGAAATCTAATAGTTGTTGTAATTCAACCAATTATTTTTTCGATTTTCTTTTAATCTAATCTTTTTCCATAAATGGAATATGATTTGTGTTATTTTCTTCGTTTCTCATTTATTGTTTTCTGATTGTGTAAATATTGAATTTGAAATGGTAAAAAGAAAAGGAAAATTAAAAAGAAATTTAAGTTAATTTATTTTACTTTTAAATCCTTTTGCCTTTTCTTTATAAATCTTTGCTCAAAATTTGCTTAATAGAATTAGTGATGAGGTTAATGGATCTGGAGATTCTGCTGTGGTTAAGTCACAGCAGCGATTTACTATGAGTCTGTGGAGGCTTTTTCTGAGTATTGTTTGATGATTTGAACCGTTTATATTATAAAATTTGTTGAATAGATCATTCATGCAAAAAATCAAATTGATTATAAATTTATAACTTTATAATAAGAGCACGTTTGTTTTTAAAAAAATAAATCATGACATTATCTTGATAATTTTTATAAAACAATTTGAATCTAATCATAGGGTTATGGATTTCTGGTTAACTTGATTTTTTGTATGAATAATATACTTAATGAATCTTACAATATAAACGGTTCAAATCATCGAAAAAGACTTAGAAAAAGACTTGAAAAAAACTTCCACAAATTCACAACAGATCGCTACTGTGACTCATCCCATGTCCGAGGATAATTTGTTCCTTTGACAAAATTTGAAAATTAACTTTAGAATAAAGCTTCGTAACTCGAATTTGGCCCCCCCTAATCCCCCTAATACCCAAAACGACGTCGTTTTGGACATTTTGTTTTGTTTTGTTTTTTTTTTTTTTCCAGTAACAGACGGAGAGAGAGAGAGAGAAACAAATGAGAGGAGACAGGGAGAGAGAGAGAAACAGAGGGGAGGGGAGGAGAGGAGAAGAGATCGCAGAGAGAGAGAGAGACGGCGATGGCGATGGCGGAGGTGCGAGCGACGGTGGGTGCGACGGTGGATGTCGATCGCAGATGTCGGAGTCGGAGTCGTCGCCGTTGCTGGGTTCGAACTCCATCAACGAAATGGTGCCTCTGTTTCGCCGCCGTCGGAGTCGCCGCCTTGCCTCCGTCTCTGCCTCTGCCCGGTTGAATGTGCCCCTTCCAGTCCTTCTCTTCTTCTTCGTTGGTCGATCGCCTCTGCCTTGCCTCCATCTCTCTCTCGATCTCCTTCTCTTTTGGATTCGGGGGATTCGGGGGCATCCGAATTCGAGCGACGTAGCAAGACCCTTAAATTTAAGATTATAACTTTTTAGATTTGGAAAATGATTTGTCCCTCTAAAAAAGCCTCCCCTAATCCCCCTAATGCCCAAAACAACATCGTTTTGGGTATTTATTTTTATTTTTATTTTTATTTTTTTTTGCCTTGGTTTGAAATTTAGGGGGATCAGAGGGTCAAAAATTAGGGGGATGTAGCACAACCCTTTAGATTTATAATGCTTTGAATAAGTTGTAAAAATATTTTTATATTGTTTTGAATAATATGTGAAAAAGTTGAAGTTGTTTGACAAAAGCTACTTATGGTTCGTTTTGATGTGAGTTGGCTTTTTAATTATTTTAGTCTGAGGTTAAAAAATCTCATTTGTTATTGAGTTTTTGGTTTTTTTTTTTACTTTTGTGAGAGAAAAAATAAAATGATTATGATTTGAATGTGACATTTTGACTTATTAACTTTTTAATCTTTTTTTTTTTTTTTTTTCTTTTGTGGCTATTTAATCCAAACCATTTATGTCAAACGTGTGTTTAAAATATTGATTGGCCTTTTTATCCAAGGTACAAAAGCTTAAAAAGTTAACCTAAAAAAATCATATTAGTTTAGACAAAAACTAATTTTTTCTTGCTAAAAATATATTAATGTTTAAACCATGTAAAGGCATCTCCAACGATGTATCAAATTTGTCATAAAATCTGAGTAAAAATTTGACCAAATCCCATATCTGATATCAGCCACTCCAACGGTGAAATTGTAGCTGTCACCAAAACACAAGTCATCTGAGTGGACGACCGACTAGTTGATCGGTAAGAGTAACTCAAACAATGTTTGCCTCAATTTCGGTTTCCTCAATTCCTTTCCATTTCATTTTCCCTCCATTAAATATTTTCCATTTCTTTTTGCCTCCATTAATTATTTCACTCAAAAAATAGATATAAAACAGATTAAACCATATACTATATAAATTCAACAAATCACGTTGTATTTGGAACCAACCCTAACTGAAAAACAGAGCATAATGACTAGCTCAACTTCTTATCTGTTCACTGATTTTTCATCCTCTGATGATGAAAGTGATGATGAAAAAATTGTTACAATTCTGTGTCTTTATGAGATAAATAATGCTTCTATGATATAGATTCTGAGAGCAAGTCATCAATCAAAAAAAGAGGTGGTTCTGTTGTGGGATATAAATATATACGACATGATAGAATGAAGGGTCATGATAGATTGTTTGCGGATTATTTTACGGCAAATCCAGTTTATTCACCTATAACATTTTAGAAACGTTTTAAAATGCGTCGTCATCTGTATCTACAAAATTTGAATGCCATTAGACTTGATGATACAGTTTGTTCCAGGTGGAACGGGTCGGATTGATCCATGCTCCTCAAGCCTGTGCCCGAATAACCAAGCCCACGAAGGAACCTGCACAAGAGTTCAACAGGGAACGGGGAGTCCCCCAACGAACCCTCCGACGAGTAAGTTAGAAAGAGAGGTGGTATATAGAGATGGATTAGAGATAGAAAGCTTAACATTTTTCTTGTCTTCGACATCTGCTTATATCCTCTAGTAATCATTTCGTTGTCCTTTTCGACCTGTCACATTGGCCGAAAGTCTATGCTCTAGCTTACCTTGTTCATGGTGAAGGCGTTCTGTCCCGACGGAGAGGGGTTATCGCAATAAATGCTGTAAGGGGCTTCATTAATGGCGATGTGCAGTGGCAATAACTTTGCAGATCTTTGTCTGCTTATGTGGCTTGCCCTTCTCTTGCCAGGTGTCTTGATATCATTGGTTCTTATTGCTACGTGGGGCTTCAGCAATGCTGGGCTTTAGTATTTGAGTTATGTATTGGGCCCTAAATGGTGGACTGTAATCTAAATAGGCTTACCCATGTCAGTAGTCCCCCATTCCCAAGTGCAGCTTTAGTCCAACGAAGGGAATAATAAAGAAAACGAGGGTTGTGAGAGGCTGGCAGGGTGAAGGCCGACCGAGAGAAGTGACCGACCATAAGGAGGGCCGACCGTGAAGGGTGGCCGAGTGGAGGGACCGACCCTGATGAGAGCCGACTGCGAAGGGTGGCTGAGTGGAGGGACCGACCATGAGGAGGGCCGACCGCGAAGGATGACCAAGTGGCGGTGCGCGGGGCTCGAGGGGTGGCAGGGCACGTGGTGATTTGAAATGAAAAAGACAGGGTAGGGAAAAGGGGTAGTGGATCGTGGGCGTACATGTGGCGGAATCCTGTAGTGGGGAAGGTTAGACGTTTCGGCAAGAAGTAAAACGATAGGTCATTATAGGGTGTTGAAAGGATAGTTTTGGCGGATTGTTTGAAAATTTTCAAACTGGTGAAAATTAATTGTGACCCTTGGAATACAGGCTAGCCTTGGGCTTTTGGTATTATCCGTTTTACGTATCTTTTTGCAAACAAGCAAAGTATTCCTAGTCTAAACTCTTTTGTGTCAAGTGATACTCCTTTGCAACATTTTGTGGACTATCTCGCACCAGCATCTGAAGCTATTCGCAAACACACAAGAAAGATGGCCCAAGAAGAAGCAACAGCTGCAAGGGTCGATCCATTGGGCGACGACGATGCGGTGGATTTGGCAAAACAATACCGGACGGAGAGGCGAGTGGGAAGCGAGGGGGAGCTGGTGGGGCGACCTCGTTCGTCCACAATGATAGTAGCTGTGCAGCCAATCAGCCAGGTTGAGCCAGATCACTAGCATACGAAGGCCGCCAAGTCGACCGTTACCGCGAAGGAGTTAGTGGGTATACGCGAGAAATACCAAATTCCCGCAGAAATAGAGTCAAAGCTGCCGACAACGAATGAGAGGCCATCCGACGCCTGATCGGGGGAGTTTGCCCTCTACGATGAGGCATTGAAGGGAGGGTTGAGGTTGTCGCTTCCGTAGGTGGTAGTGGATGTCCTAAATCGGTTGGAAGTGGCGTCGGGTCAACTAATGCCCAACGTGTGGAAGATTGTACTGGCCTGTGCAAACGCGTGGTTGAGGGCGAACGAGGGGGTGGCTATGACGATGGATGAGTTTTTTGCATGCTACAAGGCCTCGGGGCAACAAGAAACTTGGGTCACTTTGCAGGCGACGGCAGAGAGGGGCCTGGTGGCGGGGTTGCCGTCATCAATAAAGGGGTGGAGGCCGCGGTGGTTCTACGTATCCGCAAACGGAGGAGTTGGAGTGTGCACGGTGTGGAGAGTGCCCACCAAGTCTGTGGAGCCAAAGCTGGGGGCAGTAGCTGAGGAGAAGGTGAAGAAGGTGAAGGCGTGGAGGGAGAAAGAGGACGCCAAATAGGACAAGCTTGTTCAGCCGTCAGCCTTGTTTACCGCAGGGTTGGGCCCTCTGCCTATCGGCGGAGACCTGGAACCGGCGGAATTAGAGGCGAAAAGGAAGGCGCAAGAGGTGGAGGATAGGACCATTCTCGCCAAGGCCAGTAAATTCAAAGAGTCACAGGCAGACCGGCCGTTGAAGCCGATCGTGAGGGAGAGGATCCGACCGCGCCCCAAACCGCTGGGGGAAAAGGACCTAGGTGAATTTGAGCCACAACCGCCCCCAATTGATCCTTTGAAGGAAAAGGCCAACAAGGAGGTGGAGGCTGTGGCGAAAAAGAAGAGAAGGGTAAGGGAGAGGGAGGAGGGGCCAACCCTGAAGAGGAGGAAGGAAGTGACGGCGGAGGAGACCCCTGAAGTGGGGTTGGGGAAAGCAGCAAAAGGGGGAGAGAGTAGGGCGACTGGCCCTAAAGAACAAATGGCAAGTAAGGCGATCGGTGCTGAGCAGAGGGTAGAGCCACAGCCTAACGAGGGTCTTGTGCCCCAAGGAGAAGGAGTGAGGGCTGGGTTGAAGACCACCTTCTACCACGTCCCAGCGGTGTCCGGGTGAGTGGAAGGAGAAGGGAGAGAAGCCAGGATGGCTGCAGATCGCCTCTTGAGGGTAGTGGAAGACGCCGCCGTGCGCTCGGTGGCTGGTTTTACAGAGGCTGAGTTGCTAAAGGGGTTATGCTCTGCCCAGATGGAAATGACTGCCTTAGTAGGAGCCCTGTTGAATAAGGCGGCGGCGGCGAAGGGTGAAGTGAGGAAGGAGAGGGAAAAGTTGGGCCAGGTGGAGGCCCAACTTGAAAATTTCAAGAAGAAGAGCGTAAGCTGGAGAAAGGCTGCGCGGAGTGCTTTTGCCAGGGGGTTGGAGAAGGCTCAGAAGGCGAAGAAGATAGAGGTGTTGGCGATGGTGCAGAGCAATGTTGCCGATCGTGCCCATGCTGAGCTGCTCGCGGCCAGGTTAAAGTTGGAGGACGAATGCCGCAAGGTGGTGTCGCTCGAGTTCCACTTGGTTGGCGAGCAGAAGAAGTTGGAAGAGGCCCAGAACGCCTGCACCGTCGCCAATGAACGGTGGGATGAGGCGATGACTTGTAACGAGGATCTGCACGCCCAGTCGATCAAAGAAAAGGAAGAAGCAGATCTGAAGATCGCAAGGTTGGAGAAGGATCTAGCAGATGAGCGCGCTAGGGTAGCGACAGAGAAGGCGGGGTTGGAGAAGGAGTTGGAGGAAGAAATGGCCAAGGCAGCCTCTGAAAGGACAGCATGCCCCGACTTATGCGTCGCAGCAGTAGAGCAGTTCAAGGGGTCTGTTGACTTTCAAATGGCTGTCGACGCCGCGATCGCCAACAACTTGGCGAGTGAGGGGTCTGGGAGGGCTAGCTCGTCGGGGCCGACCGCTGGGAGTAGGAGTGAAGAAGAAGTGATCCAAAGCTTCTAGCGGTCGGACTTCTACAAACACGAGATGGCTGAGTTCTAGGACAGCGGCTGGAAGATGTTTAAACGCAAAGTAGAAGAGTTGTTCCCAGACTTGGACTTCAGTAGTGTAAAGATTGACGAAGACGACGTGGCTCAGACCCCCTTAGATGAGGGTGCTGAAGAAAAAGACCTCGTCTCAAATGAAGAGGAATGATTGGTGCAAAGAAAATTTGTACTTAGAGTTTTGGTTGTTTTGTTTTGTTTGTTTGTTTGTTTGTTTGTTTTTTTTTTTTTTGGAATTTCTGTTATAGACTTATGTGTAAGTTTGTGAATGAATAAAATTATGAGTTGTGTTTGTGTTTTTATGCTATTGCCTGTATTGTTTGAGGATCTGCAAAGAATGAAAGTGGTGACTTACATAGGGCTTGTGTATAAATTATTGTGAAGTTTAAAATGTAAGAAAACCTCAACGCAGAGTGAAATTTAAAATGTAGGAAAACCTCAAGGTAAAGTGAAGTTTAAAATGTAAGAAAACCTCAATGCAGAGTGAAGTTTAAAATGTAAGGAAACCTCAATGCAGAGTGAAGTTTAAAATGTAAGAATGTTAAAAACGTGAAGTTATGAATCATGACCCAGCAAGGAGCCAGTCTGACCTGGAAAACGTTAAACTGGAATTTGACTAAGTATGGCAACTATGCCACAATCATGAAGTTGCAAGAATGGCCTTGGCTGAGCACTTCATTCGTGCTCAGTTCGGGTTGGGCCATGATTAACTCAGTCGGGCTGTCTTTTCAAGTAACTCAGTCTGGCTGAGCTCTTCATGCTCAGCTTAGTTGAGGGTTGTCGTGCTTAGTCTGGCTGAGGCTTTAAGTGACTCAGTCTGGCTGAGGGTTGTCGTGCTCAGTCTGGCTAAGGCTTGTAACTGAGTGCTGCAATCAAAACGTTATTGAGGTACTACACAGATAATTGAGATATAAGATTGTTAGTCCATTTGATCAGAAATTTACATCAAGTGAGAGAAGAAGAAGAACATCCAAGTGTGCAGATTGCCAACAAGGAAAATCCAATAACTGATCAATATAAAAATAGGGATTTATTGAAAATATCGCTTCAAGTGTTTGGCGTTCCACGGATGGGGGAGGTCTCGGCCTTCCATGTCCTGAAGTCGGTAAGTGCCCGGACGAGGTCTGGCTTTGACAACGTAAAGTCCTTCCCACTTGGCTGCTAATTTGCCCTCAGCCGGATTTTTGGTGGCAAGGGTTACTTTGCGCAAAACAAGGTCCTCCACGGCAAGTTCCCTTGGTCGGACTTTGCGGTTGTAATGTATTCTCATTTTCTGTTGGTATGAGGCCTGTCTGACAGCAATGGTTTCTCGGAGCTCTTCGATTAAGTCTAGATCTGCCCGGCGCAGTTCCTCAGTTAGTTCCGGATTCAGATGTAGAATTCTTGGGGTAGGCAGACCGATTTCCACTGTGATGACCGCCTCAGCGCCGTATGTTAAGCGAAAAGGGGTCTCTCCAGTGGGAGTTCGAGCGGTAGTGCGGTAGGCCCAGAGTACATTTGGCAATTCCTCAGCCCAGAGTCCCTTAGCAACTTCCAGCTTAGTCTTGATGATCTTGAGAAGAGAATGGTTGGTAACCTCAACTTGGCCATTGGCTTGGGGATGACTTGGGGAAGAGAAACATGGCTGGATTTGAAGTTCTGCACAGAATTTTCTAAACTCGGCATTGTCGAATTGTTTGTCGTTGTCGGAGACGATGGCTTGAGGGATGCCAAATCTACATATGACCGACTACAAGATGAATCTAGTTATGTTCAGCTCGATAATTGTGGCAAGGGGTTCTGCCTCCACCCATTTAGTGAAGTAATCAATGGTGACAATGGCGAATTTGGTTTGGCCTCGACCAGTGGGCAATGGGCTAACTAGGTCAATCCCCCATTTGGCAAATGGGTAGGGACTGCAAAGTGTGATCAATTTTGTAGGAGGAGCATAGGGGATGTTGGCAAATCGTTGGCACTTATCACATTTGAGCACGAAGTCAGTCGCATCTTGATTGAGAGTAGGCCAGAAATAACCAGTGCGAAGTATTTTGTAGGCTAGGGACCCGGCGCCCGAATGATTACCACAGATACCCTCATGGATTTCCCTCATCACATAGGTTGCTTGAGCAGGATTGAGGCATCTGAGGTATGGGTGTGGAAAACCACGTTTGTACAAGAGGCTGCTGATAAGGATGTAGTTGGAAGACCGAGCCCTGATTTTGGCGGCCTGCTGTTTGTCGGCTGGCAGTTCCCCCGTTGTTAGAAATAGAGAGATGTCGGCCGCCCAAGGAATAGATTCGTTTTGGAGGAAGTAGCCTTGCTGCTGGTTTGGGGAAATGGCAGGGTGGGCCAGGTACTCGAAGCGGACACCGTGGCTGAGGTCTGATTGGTCTGTCGAAGCCAATTGAGCCATTTCATCTGCCTTGGAGTTTTCGGTCTGAGGGATATGCTTGATGTGGAAATTATTGAAGAGGCGAGCAAGAGGGATTACAATATCCCTATAAGCCCGTATTGTGTCATCCTTGGCATCGAATTCCCTTGTGATTTGTCCGACAATGAGTTGGGAATCGCTGAACACTTGGATATGGCTGACACCAATGTCTCTGGCGAGGCGAAGACCTACAATCAATGCCTCATATTCAGCTTCATTATTGCTTGCGTCGAACAAGAAGCGAAGAGCACATTTGAAATAACCCCCCATTTGGGGCAGTGAGGATGAGACCAGCCCCACTGCCTTCTTTGTGAGATGATCTGTCGACGTTGAGGGTCCAAGAGTGGGGGTCTTCCGGCTCGGTAGGGGGTGGTAAGGGCATATGAGCTGTGGTCGAAGTGGGATTAGTGAATTCCAAGATGAAATTGGCAACAACCTGCCCTTTAATCGCCGTTCGAGGCCGATAGGAGATGTCAAATTGTTTGCGTTCGACCGACCATCGCATAAGTCTGCCAGAAAGTTCTGGTTGTTGCATTATCTTCTTCAATGGTTGGTCAGTGAGGACCACTATGGAATGGGCTTGGAAGTAAGGACGGAGTTGTCTGGAGGCGGTAACCAAGGCCAAGGACATTTTTTTCTAACAACGGGTAGTTCTGTTCCGCTTCCCTAAGAGCCCGACTGATGTAGTAGATCGGTCGCTGGACAGAGCTGTCTTCCTTGATGAGTGTTGCACTGATTGAGGTGTTTGACACGGCTAAATAGAAGAAGAGGGGTTCGCCCGTGATTGCCTGAGAAAGTAGGGGGGGTTGGCCATGCACTATTTCAACTGCTGAAATGTCTCTTCAGACTCTGCCGTCCACTCAAAAGTTTGCCGAAGAACTTTGAAGAACAAGTGACACTTGTCCGTTGCGTGGGAAATGAAGTGGTTGAGGGCGGCCACTCGGCCAGTAAGCCTCTAAACCTCCTTAACCGTTCTGGGTGACTGCATTTCAATTAAGGCCTTGATTTTTTCTGGGTTAGCTTCGATGCCCCGCTGACTGACCATAAAACCCAAGAACTTTCCAGATCCTACGCCGAAGTCGCATTTCTCCGGATTGAGCTTCATTTGATGCTTTCGTAGGGTAGTGAAGGTCTCTCGCAGGTCGGCCAGATGATTAGTGGAGAGCTTGCTTTTGACTAGCATGTCGTCGACATATACTTCTACGTTCTGGCCTATCTAGTGATGAAAGACGGCATTGACCAACCGTTGGTAAGTGGCTCCAGCATTTTTCAACCCGAATGGCATCACACGATAATGGTAGGTGCCTCAGTTGGTGATGGAGGAGGTGTGTTCCTGGTTAGACGGGTGCATCAAAATTTGATTGTATCCAGAGAAGGCATCCATGAAATTGAGCATTTGGTGGCCGGCCGTGGCGTCAACCAGCAGATCTATGCAAGGAAGAGGATAGTTGTCTTTGGGGCAAGCTCGGTTGAGGTCGGAGTAGTCGATACAGAGTCGCCATTTACTATTATTTTTGTGAACCAGAACCACATTTGACAGCCATCTGGGGTAGTCCACATTTGTGATAAACTGTGTCTCAAGGAGCTTATCTACTTCAGAAGCAATAAGGTTATTGCGCTCCGGGTGAAAGAAGCGCTGCTTCTGGTGGATGGGTCGGAAATGGGGCTCAATGCTGAGACGGTGGGTGATGAATGAGGGGTCAATACTTGGCATGTCGGAGTGGGTCCAGGCAAATACGTCGTTGTGCTCAATTAGGAGGGCGATGAGGTCGACCTTGGCCTAGGAGGATAGTTAGCTGCCGATCTTGACAGTTTTTGCCGGGTTGGTGGGATCGATAAGGACCTCGACAAGCTCTTCAACTGGTTCCCTTCTAACCAGCTCGTCCTCGTCTCTGACGTCGAGTCCTTCAATGATCATGGCCTCCTTGAGCTTGATCTCTTTAAGTGAGGCAACATAGCATTCCCTGCCCACAATCTGCTCTCCCCTGACCGTGCCGACCCCAAGATCGGTGGGGAACTTGACGGCAAGATGGAAAGTGGATGTAATAGCTTGGAAGACATTTAGGGCGATGCGACCGAGGATGATGTTGTAGGCGGATGGACAGTCGACGACCAGGAAAGTAAACAACTTGGTGGTCTGCCGTGGGTATTCTCCGATGGTGATGGGAAGATCGATGGAGCCGATAGAGGTCACTCGGTCTCCAATGAAACCGACCAATGGGGTTTGGAGATGAGATAGACTTTCTTCCCTGATCTTGAGTTGGCGAAAGGCATTTAGGAAGATAATGTTTGAAGAACTGCCATTGTCGACGACAACCCGTCTGACTGTGTAATTGGAGAGGAGGGCAGAAATAACGAGGGGGTCATCATGGAGGTAACGGATGCCAGTGCAGTCGGCTTCCGTAAAGGTGATGGGCTCCATCCAATCCTTGGGCTGTTTGGAAGGGCGGTCTAATGTGGCAACTTCTTTGTCTGAGCCCTATCTTATCTTTCTAAGTTCTGCCTGCTGAGCCGAGTAGGATGGACCTCCACAAGCAAGCTCGTCGGCTATGATTTTGATTTCTTCGACAGGAGGAGCGAGGTTACCTTGTGCTTGGGGTTGCTGTGGAGGGCGATCATGGCCAGGGTTAGGTTGTGCTGGTTGCTAGGGAGGAGTGCGCCGGCGATTGTTTCTGATGGGTTCGGTCCTTTGCCTTTGTTGAGGGCGGGTGTCTGTGAACCGACTGAGATGTCCCTGATGTATCAAGCCCTAGACCTGATCTTTGAGGTTAACACACTCCTCAGTATTATGACCGTGGTCTTGGTGAAAATGGCAATATTTGAACTGGTCTCGCCGATTGGAAGGAGACCGAGATGGTTGGGGCCATTTTAGGGGGTAGTCTCGTTGGATCTGAGTGAGGACTTGTTCTATGGGGGAATTAAAGGGTGTGTACCGTTCGAATCGTTCGGACGGTCGGGTTGGCGCCGACCGGTTGGCTTTGGAGGGTCGGTCGATGTACTGAGGTGTTTGGTTATTGTACTGGGTGTTTCTGGTGTCTGAGTCCTTTCTCTTTTCTCTGGGGGTCGGGTTTTTGGCTATAGGGTCTTGGTGAGCGGTTAGGAAATCTTCTACGTACATATATTTTTGGGCTTTAGAAAGAAGGGTTGCCATGGAGGTTGGGGGGTTTTTTGAGAGGGAGAAAAGGAAATCAGATGATCGTAGGTCGACCATGAATGCCATGAGGATGACCTTGTCATCGTTTTCCACCACCTACAGAGCTTCGGTGTTGAAGCGGGTGACAAAGCTACGCAACGACTCCTCCTCAGTCTGACGGATATTGAGGAGCTGGGTTACCGGACGCCGCTGGTGCTGGGCTGTAATAAAATGGCTGGGAAATGAGTCATTGAGGTGCTGGAAAGTGGAGATAGAGTCTGTTGACAGTTGACTAAACCAGAGTCGAGTCGACCCTTTGAGTGTCTCGGGGAAAGCCAGACACATGATTTCATTAGGGAATGTATGGAAGATCATGAGGGTTCTGTAGGTCTCTAAGTGATCGACTGGGTTCGTTGTATCGTCAAAAGAGTCGATTGTGGGCATTTTAAACTTAGGAGGTAGAGGTTTGTTCCTGATGGAGGCAACAAATGGAGAGTTGGCTGTGGTAGATGATTTATGCTGTATGTTCTGCATGACCCCTTAGAGTTGGAGCTTCATGGCTCGGAGTTCTGCGTTCCAGAGACGAATGTTGTCACCACCGGGAGGCAGCGGGTGCTGGACGCTGCTGGCCTCTCCTTCAGGGGTTGGTGCCGGAATCGATGGATGTAGGCCCTGGGGTAGCAGGGTTATACCTGGGGATGGGGGTTGCAAACCTTCCAAGTTGGGTGGATTAGGCTACTGGATAGTATGGCTCGGGTCTCGCTCTTGGTTGGATGGAATATCTGGAGGTGATGGAGGAGGCATAGGAAGGTTTCTTTGGAGTAGAGCATTAATTAGGGCTTGGTTTTGCTCGGCCAGGCGGTTAATGCTGTTGGTGAGCTCGGTGAAATACTGTGGTGGGTTGTTTGGATTGGGAGGGTCAGCTTGATGATCGGGAACATTGGGATGAGAAGCCATGGATCTAGTTGTGACCATCCACCTTCACAGGTGGTAGGAGGGAGTTATGGGGAGAGGGTCTCCGGCGACAATGAGCACAACTGGTGTGTGGAACAAAAACTTTTCCCATTGCAGCGCCAATCGATGATACGATTTGTTCCAGTGAAATAGGTAGGATCGATCTCGCCCTCAAGCTCATGCAGAATGACCAAGCCCGCGAAGGAACCTGCACAGGAGTTCAACGGGGAACCCTCCGACGAGTAAGTTAGAAAGAGAGGTGGTATGTAGAGATGGATTAGAGATAGAAAGCTTAACTTTTTTCTTGTCTTCGACATCTGCTTATATCCTCTAGTAATCATTTCGTTGTACCTTCCGACCTGTTACCTTGGTCGAAAGTCTATGCTCTAGCTTACCTTGTTCATGGTAAAGGCGTTTTGTCCCGATAGAGAGGGGTTATTGCAATAAATGCTGTAAGAGGCTTCATTAATGGCGATGTGCAGTGGCAATAACTTTGCAGATCTTTGTCTGCTTATGTGGCTTGCCTTGCTCTTGCCAGGTGTCTTCATGTCATTGGTTCTTATTGCTATGTGGGGCTTCAGCAATGCTGGGCTTTAGTATTTGAGTTATGTATTGGGCCCTAAATGGTGGGCTGTAATCTAAATGGGCTTACCCATGTCAAGATTGTCTCCACTTCAAAAGATGACTTCAGCAATTATAATGCTCTCATATAGAGTGGAAGTAGATGCAGATGATGATTATGTGTGAATTGAGGAAAACACAACAATTGAAAGCTTGAAACACTTTTGTAATTCAATAATTGAAATCAATAACAATTGGTATTGCTAGATTACTTGCTATTGGGGAGGTTCGTGGGTTTATAGGTATATTGGGAAGTTTAGATTGTATGCATTGGTGTTTTTAAGGCTTTCTTCTTGTTTCTTTTTATTTTTTAATTTTTATTTTTTAATTTGCCTTTTTTGTTTCTGTTTCAACAAGCATTAGTTGAAAAATTAATGGAAAATCTTCCAAATCTATCCTGCTTGATTTGGAATTTTCAAAAATAAAATTTTAAATTATCAATTCATATTTTATTATTTTTAATATTTTTTCATAATTTTTTTTTTTAGTTTTTAAATTCATTTAATATAGATATATTTAAAAAGTATAAAAATTATGCAAAATTTCTAAAAGAATTCATTGAATACAAAAAAAAAACAAAAATTTAGTATATTTTTATATTTGGAAATGAGCTGTAGCTCGAATTGGCTCGAAAGAGGGAGAGAAGAGACGAGAAAGAGACAGAGGAGAAAGAGACAGAGGAAAGAGGAAGAAGAGAGGAGAAGAGAAAGAGGAGAAGAGCCAGCATCACCGCCGCCGCCGATGATCGTCGCTGCTCGTCGCCTGCCGTCGCTGCTCGTCGGCTCTGCCTCGCCTCCCCCCCGGCCTCTAGCCCCATTTGTTGGGCCCCCTCTAGTCCCTCCTCCTCCTCCTCCCTCCTTCCTTCTCTTCTCTTTCTTTACTTCTGATTCGAGCTAATTTCGAGCTCCACCTTTCGAGCTACGTAGCACTACTGTTTTATGTTTTATTATATTCATTTGTAAAAAAAAAAAAAAAAAAGTTGTACAAGCTTAATAATTTCTAAATGTATCTAGATTATGTAAATTTAAAAATTAAAGAAAATTAATAAAAAAATTTAAAAATTCACCACAACCAATGCGAATTAAAAAGTAATTTTTTTTTAATTTAGAATTTAATTAACATTTTTTAAATAAGTACTTTTATTTAAGTCATATCATCTCTCAATTTGTTGCCTATCTTTTATTAAAAAATAAAAATATACTTATTTAAATTATTCCAAATAATCCCCTAATTTTATGATTAATGATTTATCCATAAAATATTTAGTCAAAAAATATAATTATTTAAATCATTTCAAATATAATCCCTTAAGCTATGTTTGGCATAGGTTATTTGGGCTAAAATAGTCACAAAAAAGATAAAATAAGTTAAAAAGTCAATAAGACAAAACCATAATCATTTTATTTTTACTCTCATGAAAGTTAAAAAAAACCAAAAAATCTATTTCAAATGAAACTTTTTAACCCCAAATTAAAATAATTAAAAAACTAAAAAAACCAACTCACAACCTAAAGGAAGTTTATCTATCAAATTTGTTTGGTCTCAATTCACCCGAATCATACCTGGGAGATTCGTTTTAGATAAAAAAAAAAAAAAAGTGAGGGTAAATCACAAATATACCTTTTGAAATTTAATTAAAATACGGATTATTTTTGTGATTTAGAAAATTACAAATATCTTCATGTCATAATTTTTTATTTAACAGAATTAATTACAAAAGTGAAATTTTTAACTGTTTACCTATACATTAATAAAATTACTGAATTATTAATTGAAATAAAATTTTAACATTATTAAAAACTGTTAATTAACTTGATGATTTATTAATAAAATGACATATTTGTTATGAAATTAAAAATCTTAAAGTATATAATGTAATTTATAGAATCACATGGAGTAATTTGTAATTTAAGTAAACTTCGGAGGTATGTTTGTAATTTATCAAAAAAATCATTTAGATTGAGAATTATTTTGAAAAAATAGTTAAAAATTAATTTTTTTTTAACTTTAAAAAAACATATAAAAAATAATATAATTGAAAATAAATTAAAAAATAAAATATAACTTTTAACCATTTTTTCAAAATAATCTAGACAAAAGTCTATTTTGAAAAATAGGTTAAAAATTATTTCCCAACTTTTAACTCACTTTTCATTTTTTTTTTAAAAAAAAAAAAAAAAAATATAACTTTTAACTATATTTTCAAAACAAAAATGCTAGAAGCTCCAAAAATTCTATTAAAGATTTTACCAAATATCATGTGAGACCCACATAAAATCACATTATATAAATCCCACACTCATATAAGACATTTGATAAAACTTTTAGTAAAATATTTGAGCTCTCTAACATTATTCTTTTACAGTCGGTAGAGCTTGATGTTGTTATCTTATTCATCAAATTCAGACTATTCATGATGGTACGTACTCATGATGACGTCACAGTTCAATGGTGTGTCTCGTGTTTGTACGCGTCTCTCAAAGCCACTGTACACACTCGAAGTGGCCCTAGTTTTCACATTAATGGCTTCCACGATTGGAACAATACATTTGGGGGTCAATCATCATCAACAACATCATCATCAATCTCTCACTGTGCTTCATTTTTGCTATACAATTTTGACTTGTAGTAGTAGTGATTGAGACTGTTGTTGTTAGAATCAGAATGTTGAGTTGTGGAATCAATTCCGATTTGCCTCCGATTCCACAGTGTCTGCCATTGGAACCGATTACTCTGAGCAACCAGAAATACACTCGATCTGGAGAGCTTAGGAGGGTTCTTGGTGTTTCAATTGGGACTGGTAATAATGCTTTGGAGGACTGTTGTTTGAAGAATCACCCTCCTGTGGCCACTGAGGAACTGAAGAATTTCAAGGATAGTGTTCAAGATGGTTCTAGAAAGGCCAGGTGATTCGTTCTATTACTTACTCATTTTGTTGAAACTGTGAATTAATTCCCTAATTGCAAAATAGATAGATGTTTTCACAATAATGTGTTTCATGGTTTATGCTGTGAATGGAAATGGTGTTTTTGTCTATTTGTTTACCATGTTTTGGAAATTCATGAAAAGGGTTTTACTTTTGCTAATCAGCTGATTTGAAGGGAGAAAATAATCAACCATTTGTTTGTTGTTGTTGTTGTGAGTTCATAGTTGAAAATATTTGTCTCATTTTTTGTTGAAAGGAAATGGTGTTTCTCTATAATTTGCCTTGTTTTGGAAATTCAAAAAAATGCTGAATGGAAAAAAGAATCAACCATTTGTTGCTGTTGCTGTTGCTGTTGTTGTTGTTGTTGTTGTGAGTTCATAGTTAATTCATTTATTGTTGAAAGGAAATGGTATTTCCCTCTAATTTTGTCTTTTTGTTTACCATGTTTTGGAAATTCACGAAAATTGAGTTACTTTTGCTAACCAGCTGACCTGAAGGAAAAAAAAACAAACAAACATTTGTTGTTGTTGTTGTTGTTGTTGTTGGGAGTTCATATTTGAAAATATTTTTGTAATTAATTCATTTCTTGTTGAAAGTGTCATCTATGTTTTGGAAAGTCATGAAAATGGTTTTGCTTGTGCCAATCAACTGACATGAAGGGAAAAAAGAATCAACCATTTGTTGTTTTTTTTTTTGTTATTGTGAGTTCATAGCTGATATTAATAATTGTGTAATGGAATGAATTTATTTCGTATTGAAAGGGGAAGATTTGGATTTGGTTACTCGTTTAGCCTCTTGGAGCATAGCTAGTTTAGTTTTATAACTATCAAAGATTTGATGATTTTCAAGCAGGGATAGAGCAAAAATGTTGGGTGAATCCATATCTAAACTGGATAAGTATAGGAAAGCTTTAATAAGCTCAAAAAAGCGACAGAGGAATGATCTCTTATCAAACGAAAGGTCAGGTGGAGCAAGTGTGTCAAAGGTGGGAAGTCAAATTCTTCGAAATCCTAATGATCATGCAACTCAAAGATTTGAGGATAAAACAACTCGGACCACTGGACTTGGGCTTAAGAAGCGCATTCGAACTTCAATGGTATTTGAGAATAAACTTTCAGATCTGATCTCTACTATTGCCTTTTAGCATTCATCTCTTGTTTCAAAGGGGATATCCCATTCTTGTTACTTGTTAGTGTTATTGTTTAATTTGATTCAGGCTGTCTTTGTTCTCCATTTATATTCATTCTGTCTTTGAGATCATTAGGAATGGATTCCACTTTCCAGGATTTTGATTTGAAAAGTTAGAGGTTGTGCATTCCAGTGATGTATTGGACAACTCTTCTGTTTCAAGTCCTTGCTGCCATAATTGGCGGGGATAGTTTTTATAGGAACAGCTTTTTTTCAGTCTATCTCTAAATGGAACACTTACTAGCTGCAGTCTATGTCTTACCGGTTATCCTTAATAAGCAGTCATTGCTTGAAATTTTGTTCAATTTGATTATAATCTAATTCAAATTGGAAATCTTCCAGGCAGATGGTCAATCATCTGTTGTCTTGAAGCAGCAGATTTTCATGGAAAAGGATAGAGAAGTGCTTAAGGCTGGTTGTGCGGGGGATATTCAGATTGAAGAAAAGATTCGGAGATTGCCTGCGGGTGAAGGATGGGAGAAAAAAATGAAAAGGAAAAGATCAATTGGAGTAGGTATTACTAATAGAGCCATAAATGGCGAACAAGATATGAAAAGAGACACGCAAAAGCCAAATGCTGATACCAAATTGCGATCTTGTGATGCTCTTGGTATAAGGTAATCTCTATACTTCTAGTCGGACAAGTTCTGGTTTTGTGATTCTGCTTTCCGTATGATATTACTGGTGAACTGGAGCATATCCCAATTGTAAGTATTGAGTTATTTATATTATTTAGATTAAAAATTAATTTGTGTTCCATTTTTGTGAAGTTGCTTTCCATAGATGGCATGCTGTAGCTTTGTGAATTTGCTATGTGTACTTTTTTGCGACAATTATATTAGTAAGGAAAAAATAATTAAAAAAAAAAAGAATTCTTCTTGGTGTGGGAAAACACTTAAACAATGAATGAGTTTGTGTACATTTGATTTATAATGTAGAGTTAGGTGTGGAAAAGTTATAAATGGTATCAGACAAGGTTTTTAGAGATGTGAGCTTGAAACAATAGATGCACTGAATATCAGAAAATAAGTACCAGCATGATATATATATATTTCTCTTAGGGTTTCAGTGTGGTCATTTATAAATGAAGAAGATCAAATAAATGTAAAAGAATTCACTGAATCATAGTTCGTTTGCTTGTCAAAGTTTTCATGACAGGAAAATGTAATGTAACAATTATTTATTTTTTGAGGAGCAACAAAATAACTGAAACAAAGATGAAAACAAAGGGAGGACAAGAAGTACTCCTACAAAGTCAGAAAATACAAAGCTAAAGACCAAAGAAACAAAACTACGACATATAACAACCACCACTAAGCATGGCAAACAGCAGCCCAATCCCTAGAGATAAAAAACAAGGGTATGTCCTTGAAAGGGGGAGACACACAAGCCTAAACTGATGCCAAATGTCTCGCCCTAAGCTTCCTCCGTTGCTTCCTTCTCGTTAAAAGTCCTATCATTTCTTTTCAACCAAATGATCCTAAAAATCGCAAAAACAATACAAGACCAAAATGTTTTGGCCTTCCTATTTTTTCCAAACCCTCCATAGAAAACTAGCAATATGGGCATGCACTCCCGTGGAGTAACCCACTGTACATCACACAAACCAAAGAGTCGCTGCCAAAGTGCAAAGGCCATCAGGCAGTGTAGAAATAAGTGGTCCGCCGATTCTGCATCCTTCTTACACATTATACACCATTGAGGACTAATAGCATGATTGGGCCTTCTCCTTTGGAGCATATCAATGGTCATGACACTTCCATGAACTAAGGGCCACATGAAGAATTTCACTTTATAAGGAACAATCGTTTACCAAATTTTTTTGTGGAAAGGAAATAAAAGAATAGAAGTACATCTATAATTCAGTCAAACACAGATTTACATGAGAAGACTCTTGACGAATTGATGTCCCATACCCTCCTATCCTTCCTTTGAGGTCAAGCAAAGACAACAAAGAAACCAACTCAAGTAACTCCCTATTACTGAGATTCATGATGAAATTGAAGTTTCAAGAAATTGGTGCTAGGTTAGAACATGCCACTGACGCAATTGAAACATTTCGAACTCGAACCAATTGATACAGGAGTGGAAAGACTCTATTGAAAGAGGACTCCCCCACCCACCCATCCTCCCAAAATCGAATACTTTACCCATTTACCACTTTCAAAGACAAGAATGAAGACACGATAGGTAGTAAACAAGAAATAGATTTCTATGGTGATCGACATTTGCCTCTATTAACCACAACAGAATCTATACCATTGGCCTGAACATCATACTTGCTTTTAATGATGGAGTGCCACAACGAATCGCTTTCGAGTGGAAATCTCCAAAACCACTTGCTTAAGAGAGCAATGTTTCTTGTAACAACATTTCCAATAGCAAGACCCCCCTTATTTCTAGGTCAACCTTCCATTTAACTAAATAAAACCTAAACCCCTCATCACATCCTTTTCACAAGAAATCCTCCATTAACTTCTCAATCTTTTCGGCAATCCTAACCAGGATCTTAAACAAAGAAAAGAAATACATAGGCATGCAACTCAACATAGACTGCACCAAAGTATATCTCCTCATGGACTGCACCAATGTATGTCATGGTTTAGACAAAGGTGCATTCTAGAGAGGGCAGGGTGTCAATAGAGTAGCAATAACTTGTGGCTATGCAAACAATGCCAGTGGTCTGGAGAGCTTACCGGAGAGATGGGAGTGGACACAATGATAGATCATCAGATGTGGGGCTGGGGGCAAATTTTTTTTTTTTTTTAATAAATAAAGAGTAAATTTAGAAAGAGAGCATCAAGATTATGCTAACAAAACAAACAGGGTCACCAAACCTACATCTAGACACATAAAGAATCAATAAACTTCACAAAAGAAAATAAATCCGGCACCACTCTCCCCAACACCCCAACTATACAATACCACCAAAAACATATTCTTCAAAAGAGGAAATGAAACCGTAAACCCTTGAAAAGCCCGACGATTACGCTCCAACCAAACCAATCACATTACACACAAAGGCGCAAGATTTTGGAGAGGTTGGAGGATATGAGATTGTTGGGGTGGATATAGAAATCCTATAAATTCATTGCAATGGGTAATCCTAACAAGTTTGTCAAGGCTCCTATGTATATGGACTAGAAGTGGCTGCACACACTACGTGTGTGTTGACATTCATCTAAAAGAATTGAATCTGAAACAATTGAATCTCATAATGGCAGTTATTTGAAGTAGTTAGATAGCAGTTACATGGTGAAGGGTATTTTGGAGGGGGTGAAAAAATCCTGTGACATCCACATCAACTCAAGAGTTGGCTTTTTATAATAGTATAGATAATATAGATATAGAAATCCCAAGTGAACAAGGAACCAAATTCCTAAACATGTCACTTATTGTGTGTCAATTGAACGGTTCAACACTATGTTCAAATGGTGAGTACACTGTGAATATATGCTCTGTTTCTTCAAAATAGCGAGGCCTGCATTTGAACGGTGAATATTTTGGAACTCAACCACGAAAAATATTTTGTGTGTTTGGTTTCAGTTTTCTGAAAATTGAATATTTTGTTTTTTGTGTTTTTTTTTGTTTTTAGTGAATATTTTTTAAATTTTAAGCAATTTTTTTCTTTTTTACATTTTTAGATGCACCTTACTTAGATGTATCTAAATAGTAAAATATTTGTGAAAAAATAATAAATACACAAAAATACAAAAAACGTACTGAAATTTTGTATTTATTATTATTATTTTTTGGTATTTAGTGTATTTTTTTTAAAAAAATTTCACAAATATTATACTTTTTAAGTGTATTTATGTTAGGTGTGTCTAAAAATTAAAAAAATTTGCTAAAAATATTAGAAAAATTCATTGAAAACATTAAAATACGAAAAATAAAAAAATAGAATTTTCTGAAAACTGTTTTATGAAAATCAGAACCAAACAAGCTGATTGGCATTCTTGTTTAACAAATTGCTCCATGTGTTTGAATGCGCATGGCTTTGAAGCTATACATACAAAATGCAATTGTTCATACAGGGCTCAATGATCAAGTCTATGGGTTCTAAAAGTCAAGCCCAATAGCTAATCTAGCCTATAATCCAAAATGAATCTAACTATGGTGATGATCTCAACAACCTCAAACCCAAATGTCTAATCAAAGATAAAACCTTATATTGATGATAATTGAATGCATCAGTCTCACCTATCCTTGGTGTAGAACCTGTCCGATCAAAAGTCTGGAGTTGAAGGAGAAGTCTTCTTGAATGATGCTTCACTATGGAGCATGGTCAAGACTTAACTAAGCCTAAAAGTAGAAATTAAAGTCTGTCAGACTCGAACTTTGAAATGAAATTGCAAATAGAAAAATGACTAAGAGGTAACTTGATGTTTTTTGTCACAGAAGAAAATTTATTAATTGAAAAATGAAGCAAAGATATGGGACGCATATGAACAAGATGATTCCACAATCCTTGTTACTAGTAGAGACTTCGAAGGAATAAAAAGTCACGACAAGCATGATGTTGTCAGATGTTTGCTGTACAAATCCAGTGTTGAAAACAATATGCTTATGGTCAAGCAAACTTTTAAAACATCTTTTTGTGAGAAACATTTTAGTGAGGCTTAAGCATTTTCTTTTGTTGTTCTTTAGTGGGAATTGAGGTAGGAAATCTCGTCTTAGATTTCTTAAATTTTCTTAAATTGTTGCTCTATGTGATTTTTGTTCTATCTTGCATGTACATGAGGATTCCCTTTTCTCTTTCAATGATAAGAAAATCTTGTATGCAACATCAATAACAATAAACGTATGATTTTGGGCTCGTTTGGGAAGTTGGCTATTTTAGTTGGCTTTTTGGTTATTTTAGCCTGGCTAAAAAAGTTGTGTTTGGGAAGTTGGTTGGCTGGCTTTTTTTGTAGTTGATTTGATGGTTGTGAGAGAAAAAGTGAATTGATTATGGTTTGGATGTGACATTTTGTCTTATTGACTATTTTAGCCTTTTTTGTCTTTATTGGCTATTTTAGCCCAAAATTGTCTTCCCAAACAGGGCCTTTGTACGACTTGTTATGACATTGGGGAATGTTTTCTATTTAATGGTGTATAGACAAAGCGCTGTTCTATACAATAAATTAGGATTCCTTTTATAATGAAATTTGTAATTAAATGGTTTTTATAAAATAAGTATTGTAGTTAATGCGTGGATACGATGTCTAAATTAAAATAATTACAGCTAAGATAACTATTGTTAGGGTGATATATTATAAACATAGCATAAGCAAATTTTGAAACCTCGTTTGATCTCCACCTGCTCACAGTCATTATTTAGGGCTTCCTTCGCTGCTGTGATCTATCACTCAAAACCATCCTGACCCCCCCATCTAAACAGCGGTCCCATCTTCCATTCAAATTTAAACTTTTGACATTAAAAGTTTGGTAAATGTATGGTTGGTTAGAGAAGAGGAAGAGCTAGAACAGCTAGGGTTCCACTAGCACCTACTTGCTAGCTTCTCTAAATATGGTGATTTTCTATGCTTCTTCTCTGAACATGGTGAGTTTCCATTCTTCTCTTTTGTTGTTATTTTCTTTGATCTGACAAACCTTGTCTCCCATCGCACACCTAACAAGAGTTGGTATGAAAATTTCTGATATCAGCATGTCATTCACTTGTTTGGTTTGAAGTTGTTTTTCTTTGAATTTCACATATGGTAGGATGTGCTCTACACTTGTTGTCCCAGAAGATTCCTTTTTAACAGAAAAATCATTTGAAAATTTGGAGATTCTGTGTGTGCGCGCTTGTTCCTTTTTATGTGCCCTCTTATTAGGTGAACATTTTAACGATCAAAGGGAAAATTAATCAGAGGAGCTTAATTTAACTTTTGCTCTTAATGTATAAATCAATTAACTGAATTTCAGGAAATTACATGGCCGTAGGGTTTATTATACCCACAATGTATAAAAAGAAAGAGAATTACCAGCCCAGCCAAACCAAATCAAACCAAATCCAACTAAGCCTTGTATCCCAATCAAGTGGGGTTGGCTATTTTTCGAAAATTAGGATCTGTTTTTTCTGGAAAATAATTTTGCAACTTATTATCATTGATTTTATTGAATTGATGTAGCTAATATTCCTTAGTAAGTTTGCAACACCTTTACTCTTCTGGCAGTGGTGTTATCTGAAGGACCACTTGAATTAATCTTGGAGAATCTGAGAGTCCCAACTTCTTATTGTAAGAAATAAATTCTTTTGTAAATTACTTCTATATTTGGTACCTAGTTAAGACCATGTCACATGGTATCGGAGTTGAATGTACAGCAGGGATGGGTAGGGTGTGTCCTGGACCCTGCACTCTTTGCATGAGAGAGGTTATGAAGCGAAGTCCCACATTGCTTTGGTACATAGGGGATTGTACAAGCTAGTTTTTGGGAATGAGTTCTACTACCCAAGTCCGTGTCACAAAGGGAACTGAGTTATCAAACGAAACTTATATTTGTGTATTCACAGGCACAGTAATATTGAAAATTTTACGCTGTGTGTGACATAAGTTCTGACATAGCGATGATGACCAGCTTGACAAGGCTTGTTTAAGCTAGCAAGTTTTATGCCTTGAGCTTGGTTGAGATCTAATGCCTTGTGAATATGCTTTATCATGTATAAGTTATTCACTATAGATCTCCATGACAGTTAATTATGGGACCTTTAGTGAACCCGAACCCCCTTAATGTAACTGAGTGTTTCTGGAGTTCATTGGGTATGGCTCTCCGCTGACCCCTTGAAGTGCTTTTATTAGTTTACCTCAACTGGCTCTTGCAATTACTGGCCCGAGACTAAATTTTCCATTTTCATCCAATATGCCATGATTATCATCTATGTAATTTTTTCTTTCCTCTGCAATTTATCCTCTTAACTAGGTTTTTTTGTCTGCTTCCATGTTTTGCTGTTTTCACTCAATGTTTGGACATAACTTGTATGTTATATACATTTATCAAAAACTGCAATTCGAAATAAGGCAGGTAGGAGTAGGGGGAATATTTTTTCCCCTTGTGTTATTTGATTCTATGCTGTTGCAGAGCAAGATCTTCACCAGGATTGAGTGGAATTGACAAGTTGGATGAGTCTTTTGAGCCTGTTAGTTCGCAGTCTTGTACAGCACTGAGGAATGAACTGGAAACTGTCCCTTCTCCAAAGGACCGTACAACCATCTTAGAGGAAAGGATTTCAGTTAAGGGTATCAATAAGTATGTATTTACTTTCTCTATTTAATCTTTGTCAGTCTCCAGTAGAGTTTGCAGAAATAGTTAAAACTTTCAAGATTGAAGACCACAAGTTATGTTTCCTTTTGCCTGGACAATTTGTTTTGCACGTTTTTCATTATAGTGATGTGGTGATTAATTCATTTTCTACCTTATTTTTCAGGCTCAGTATCCACAAGGAGAAGCCAGCAGGCAGTCCCAGCACTGTGACAAAAGGGAAGGTTTCTAGAGCTCAAAGAACAGGTTCTATCATGAATATGGAGCCCTCTCCTCAAGGTCATCCCTCATCTGGAGCTCGTGAGGGCTTGGAACTACCTACAACTGAAAATAAAGTTCCACCATTAGGCATGACAAATAATCACAAGTGTCCAATGTCTACAGGTTCATCTGCTCATCCCATGACTCATTGGGTTCGCAAGAGACCACATAAAATCTCACGCACAAGGAGATCGAATCTTGTTTCTCATGTCATAAACAATGATGATGACCAGATCTCATCTCAGGGCTTTGCAGCATCTGATATTAGCTCTAGATATTCTTCTCATGTGGACAACAATAACCCAAAGTTAAAAATGAAACTTGGGAGTATTCCATCTCCTATTGGATTATCTGAAGGTGAAGAGTCTGGAGGTGGGGGAAACCAATTGAAAGGAAAAGGCGCAGATAATGGTGAGGTTTCTGTAAATGCAGATCATAATGATGGGCCTTCTATATTGCTTTCAAGGAAGAACAAAATACCTGTCAAGGAAGAAATTGGAGAAGATATTCATAGTCAAGGAAAAGTTGGAAGCTTTTTGTCCTCAAGTAAACCAGTTGTCACTCACACAAGAGAGGAAGGAGAAACGTTTTCTACAACAAAGCAACTTCAAAGCATCAAGCGTGGTTTCGACAAGAACAAAAGGTTTTGAATATTTTTTCTTAGAATGTTAAAAAAATTTCAAGGTGTACTTACTTTTTTCCTTTGCACATTACAGTCAACTAAATTTTTTGTTATCTTTTTATATAGTAAATCGGGTCGTCCACCTTCAAAGAAGCTGAAGGATCGTAAAACTTCTACTTGTGCTGGGCTAGTGTTAAATGGTTCTTCAGACTTTACAGGTTCTATTAGCATTTCAGTTAACCTGTGATTGCAAAATAGTCATGTTTCGTTTGGTTTTCAGAAACTTGTTTCCGAATTTTTTTCTAAAAAACTAAAAATTAATTTGGTGAAAGAAATAAAAAAATCAAAAACACTTTTCATTTTTATATAATTTTATCTTTTGGGAGGCCATAAATAATTTTTAAAAATTTAAAAATATCTATTTGATATTTATTTTTATCAAATTAGTTTCTATTTTTTTTTAAATAATTTCGAAAATTTGTTTCTGAAAAGAAATCAAACATGGTGATCAACAAAATCTAATGTATGCTAACCTGAACTAAATTGCATTTCAGGTCTCTGTGGTCACTGTTTCAGTTTTGTCTATCTATGACATTGATGCTAGTGTGTGTGTGTGTGAGGTGAAATATTTTAGAAATAAAATCAGTTTATTTCAAGGACCATTGATTGCACCACTCTGTGATCGATTATAATCATTATAAAAATTCTTTCACAAATTTAATAAGATATGCAAGCACACACAATTAAATATGATTGTTCACTGTTCAGTGCTCTCCATTGCCCTCACCTCATACTCAAATACTTGAGACTCAGAAGCCTAAAGTATAGGGTGTGTTTAGTTTGTGTTTTGAGATAAATTTTCAAAAATAAATAAATTTGGGGAGAGAGTTTAGAAATTTTTTTGGTTTGTTTGGTTGTATATTTTGAAAATAGTTTTGGAGTTTGGGAGTTTGGGATAATTTGATATTTTGTTGTAATTGAGTAGATGTAGCCGACGCCATTTGATGGGACTTAAGGCTTTGTTTGGTTTGGTTGTAATTGAGTAGATGTGTGTGAGAGAAAAAGTGATTGAGGAGGAGAGAGGAGAGAGAAAAAGTGATTGATTGATATGTAATAGAGAGAGAAGTAATTTTGGAATTTTTTTGAGAAAATTTGTATCCAAATACGTTTTTGGAAATTTTCTTCCAAAAACATATTTCAAAACACAAACCAAACACACCCATAATCTCTATAGCAATCCCCATATGTAGCAGTCCAAGGACGACTGGAAATAGCTCTCAAGAAAACTTATATCAACAAGGAATAAAAATTCTTAAGAGACTAGGAAGGACTTCCTCAAAAAACATGTGTTCAAATGGTAGAGTGTGTTCGAACTGTGGCATTGGTGAAACCAAGTTTTGTAAAACAAACTTCAAACCCAGTAGACTTAAGTGTTCAAACAAATTGTGGCAGTGTTGGAACGATGAAGCTACGAGTTGTTCACTCTCCAAATGCTATGACAGAAAACCCGTTCTCGTTTGGTAGTGTGAACGTTTGAACTTGCACGATAGTGTTTCTTTACAAATTTTAAGTCCGAAAAAGCTTAGTGAAAACCAAACCAAGGGGGTCCTATGAACAACATACCATGAATTAACTTAGCCTATTACAAAGCTAAAATAATTATGGTCAAAACTCCAAACAAAAAATACAGGAATGATACCCAACCCAAGTGTGTGAATGCACATGCATGAGTGCATTATACATGAATAACTATGAGATTGTTATCCTTGAATTTTTTAAGCCATTCTTTCGAGTATGTTGAGTCTGAGTCAAGGTTTACTTAGTCTTCATCGAATTAGAACTGAAATTGCTCAACTGCTCAGCTAAGCCTAAAATAAATAAAATAAAATTACTGACTCAATTTTGAATTGAAATTGCTAAACAAATAAAAAAAAAAAAAAAAACTAAAGACTAATAACTAGTGAAACTAAAACATTTTTTTCCTAACAATGTGTCCTTAGATCTTGTGTCCATGGCCTTTTTAAGTAAAAATTTCCTACTTTACATCTTTTACAACTACTTATATTTCTATCTGTTTGGTGGTAATTAAGAATGAAAATAGATGAAATGTAAAAGGAATTGCTCATGGTTGTCATTGGAGCTTCATGGAAACATTTATAATGTATGTGACATACTATTTTTCAGGTGAATCAGATGATGATCATGAACAAATATTAGCTGCTGCAAATGCTGCTCGTAAAGCTAGCTGTATGCATCAGTCTCTTATATATATATATATATATATTTTTTTTTTCTCCATTTTTTACAGGGAAATGATTCTTACTGTAACTTCTTTTGTAGACCTTGCCTGTTCGGGGCAGTTTTGGAAGAAAATAGAATACATTTTTGCCTCCGTCAGCTCACAGGACACATCATACCTGAAGCAACAGGTACTGTAATACTCTGTGTTAATGAATACATAGTGGTTGTTGTGACTTACAGATGCTGACTATTTTTTTATTTATTTAATTATTTTGATATTGGAACAGCTTTCTTTTGCTGAGGAGCTAAATGAGAGCCTGTCTCAGATGTTTGGTGATGAATATAATACTTCGGTACTTAATTTGCATTATGCTACATCAGCCATTATCTTGATCTTTATTAGTTAGTTGTGGACATCCACTACAAAAAAATGTTTATAAATCTTGGACTAAACTGAAAATTTTGTCGAATTTAGGGTACGATATAGCTTATCTTTTTAATGGAATGTGATTTAATTGTAAAGTTATTTTGCTCTCTCAGGGTGCTCTCAATCATGAAGAAGTTAATTATTATTCTCGTGGAAGACATGGAGTCTGCTCAAATCAAGAATCATGTGAAAGTGATGCATTTTGTGAAAGAGTTGACATGGGAAGGAAACTGGACAAAGTTCCTTCACTGTTTCAGAGGGTTCTCTCTGCTTTGATTGAAGAAGATGAAAGTGAAGAATTTTACCACCAGAATGATGGGAGAAATATATCCTTTCAGTGTGCAAGTGATGATTCACATTGTGGTTCATGTAACCATATTGATGTTGAGCCTAAAGATAGGGACCGAATGGAATCTGAAGTTGAGTCCGAAGCGGATCTGCAGATTCAGAAGCATTCCTTTTTGGACAGATTTTCTTGTAATAAGAGTGCTTCATCTAATACATATAGTAACCGAAGTGTATCCAGTTCTTTATGTAACAATGAACAGTGGCAAGCAGACGATGGTTTGTCTCATTTAGATTCAGGATTTGTCTCTAGGATTCCTCAGAATGATCTGAGTGTGCCACATCCTTCACAAACAAATGTGTCTGATAGTTCTTCCGTACACTGCCAGTATCAGATGCTGTGCTTTGATGACAGATTGCTTCTGGAGCTACAGAGCATTGGCTTGTGTCCTGAGACAATGGTATGCTTTTATGCTTTTATCGCTTCACTATCATTATCTCATAGTTGAGTAACGCCAGTACTAATTTTTTTTTTTTTTTGTATGTGTGCGCTCATGTGTGTATGTGTGTAGTTCTACTTATGTTTGTGTGCCTTGCATCCTTGTTACAGACTGATCTAGCAGCGGGACAAGAAAGGATTAATCAAGATATTATGGAACTCCAAGGAGGCCTGTTCCAGCAGGTTGAATGCTTTAATTTCCTGTTCATCTGTTTCAAAAGAGTTGAGCATTAGTTAGGAGTCAAGTCCCACAAAAAATTTCCCCATTGTTGTCTGGTTTTCATCTTGAACACCCTGGATACTATCATTTTGTCTCCTATTTGTTGCCTCTTAAAATACTAACTATTTTCTCTCTAATTTTTTGTGGTCAATTTCATGATAGGTGGGAAGACTTAAGAAAAATTTGGGGGAAATTGATAAAGCTATTCAATATGCTAGAGATTTGGAAAGACGGTAAGACTAGTAATGATTTGGATGTGTTTCTGCTGATGTATGGTTTCTTTTTCCAGTCATGAAGAATATGGTTTGGTTTGCAGGGACATCGAACAGGTTGCAATGAACAAACTGGTTGAGATGGCTTACAAAAAACGCATGGTAATTGCTTCTATTGCTTCATTGAACCACTTCCTTCAAGTTTGGAATGGAAGCCCTTAATGTATTTCCACTTTTGTCTTACTCCTTGTACATGGATGGATGGTTATTCTAGATTCATAATTCAACAATATCAAATTTATCCAGCATTATGGTTGAGATGGATTGTGTGTGTGATTCCTTCTTGTGTTGATACGTTTTGCATTAATTTTGATGGTTTTGGTTTTAATCTGATGGCCCGTACCCTTTGGGGATGTATCGTTTGTGCGGTTATGTGGTTCATTGGGTTAAGAAAGGAATTGAAGAGTGTTTGAACATAAACTATAGGATTTAAGGGGTTTATGAAATAAAATCTGCTATTTGGCATATTTTGGGGTTTCATCAACACCCTCTTTCAAGAGAATTTCTTTATTTTTGATTTCTAGAGATTGAAAATCTGTGCGTGTGATATAACCCCAAGGGGTTGGCCTAGTGGCAAGGTCTTGGGTCTTGGGGTTGCGTTCTTTCCAAGGTTTAGGATCGAAACCTCTTAGATGTTAACAATTCCTTGGGCCCATTTGATTGAGGGAAAACTCTTGAATTAACCATGGTGCAGGAAACTCCTTGCTGAGGTCCTATGCCCTCCCGGGAATTAGTCAGGCTTTGATCCAGACACCCCGGTGCCATTAAAAAAAAATAATGTGTGTGATATATAATTTTTCAATTTTTCCTTTTATCTTGTACCTGGTAGAGTTCTTGTCCTACTTGTTATCTCCTGTATCTCTTTTTCTTTGATATTTAATAAATTTTTCTTTGTTGCTGATAAACACTTGTTAATATAAAGTTAATTAAAAATGCGGATTTATGTATGCTTACACATTTACAGTAAATTAGTTATGTATCAGCCTTATGGTTTACTCGTAAATTGCTAATAATATTCTGTAATGTATGTATAAACATTTGTTAAACCTTACAGTATGTGCTCTTAAAATAAATTATATAGAAATCCTCATATATGATTATTACTAAGTAAAAGATGAGAATTGTCATATGTAAATTGTGTGACCTTGTAAGTTTGTTGAAAAGATCATAGATATCTGACGTATTTGTCTAAACAAGCGCTTACAATTGAACCAAGGTCTTTCATTTAGATAAAACCCACTAACTTTTCCAACCCACTAATTGCAGGCTTATCGAGGTAGTAATTCTTCAAAAAGTGTGATTCGTAAGGTTTCGAAACAGGTTGCCTTGGCTTTTGTCAAACGTACTCTTGCTAGATGCAAGAAATTTGAAGATACAGGGAGGAGTTGCTTTAGTGAGCCTCATCTACAGGGTGTTATCTTCCCTGCACATTCATGCAACAATGATGCACAATCTATTGATTGTGTTGCCTCAGGGACTGCTAGTAATACATATGATGAAGCTTTCAACCATAAAGCCGAAGCCAAGAGTTCAGGTATGTCAATTAGATCTTTATGTGGTTGCTATCATATTGGTTTGCTGTTTTCATTCTACTTGAGAATGTAGATTATCAAAACTCTATAACGGGCTCTGGGGCCTTGTAACATTTAAAGTTCAGATGTTTCACTATTGCTTGTGTTACTGTGCACTCTGTTTGGTTTCGTTTTCAGAATCTGTTTTTTGTTTTATTAAAAACTAGTTTGGTGAAAATAAACACTACAAAGATATTTTTGAATTTTCAAAAACTATTTTTTCACAAACAAAGAAAACAACATGAAATGATGAGTGTTTTTTAATTTTCCATTATTTTTTCACCAAATTAGTTTTTAGTGTTTTTCAGAAGGAAAAGCTTGAGACCCCTTAATTTACCCACCATGATGTTAATTATCGATTGGTTTAAAAATCAACGACCTAAGACCCACCCCTCTGGCAAGTTATTAGGGCTGAATTTAGGGATCTCTAGCATTTCACTTTCAGAAAACAGATTTTGAAAACGAAACCAAATAGAGTGAAGTTGAAGCAGCTTTTGCAACTTCAAAGCTGTTTTACTAGTTTTTAACCAAAAAAGTGTTATGGTTATCCTTTGCAGCCACTGGTGCAGTATGCAGTACTTTCAAGAGACCTGATTCTCGAATTAATAATGCGGATCGAGGTTCTTCAGATGCATTGGGTGCTATCAGTCCATCTGAAATTGGTCTTTTTAAGCAAGAACCCATTTTAAACAAGGGTGACAAAAGGGAAGTTCTGCTTGATGATGTTGTTGGCAGTGGTTTCCCAAAACTCTCAGTTATAGGCAGTAAACCCCACTGCTGGGTGATGGAAAAGAACAATGTGAGAGATAAGGAGCAAAACAGAGATATATTACCTAGTAATTCTGTCTCTGGATTTGGTTATCCATCACTAGGCAGCTTTAGGAGCGAGCAAAAATCAAGAGCAAAGCCGAAGCAACAAACAAATCATTTGTCAACTTCAGGAAATGGACTCCAGGCTAGTTTTATGGGGCTGCCAGCTGCTGTTAATGTTCCTCGGGATTCATCTAAAGAGGCAGAAAAAACAATTGATTTTGCAAACTTACAGCTAAATGAATTAGATTCTATCGAACTACGTGTGCCCAATGAGCTTGCTGGGCATCAAGATCTGAGTTCTTGGTTGAACTTTGATGAAGACGGTTTGCAAGACCATGACTCTATGGGTCTTGAAATACCCATGGATGACCTCTCAGAGTTGAACATGCTTATTTAAAGGCCATCTACAGTTGAATATGGAAAACTATCAGCAAGTATGTAACTAACTGGTCAAGCTGTGGCACACAAGTCAGAAATTGTAATTGTTGGTAGTACATTCTTTGGCATAGTTTTTTGAAGGAAGTAATTGAAATATCCTACCTTGGCATTGTGTGAAATTCTGTTTCAATTTAATTTACAACAGAAATGTTGAGGCCTTGGAAAGTTGAATGAATATATTTCATTACTATTCATTATTCAAGGTTTTGTTTGGTTAATTAATTTTTTTTTGGCACCATTGACTAATCAAGTTCAAAGATATTCTTCTGTTTCTTTGATACAGCAACTAGACGATCCCTGCTTTTTCTGGGAAAATTCCGAAATTCTTTTCCTCCAGGTATGTTGGAACGAAGATGCGTGTGATTCTTACCTCGCTTTTCATTTTCCTATGCAATGATCATAAAAAACTTCTTCCATGAAGTATCCTATCAAATGTTTGTTTTTAGTATATTGCATTGTCTTCAAAAGCTATGTCTACCTTCATCATGAAGTAGCTTGCTTCTGCAGAACTTACTTACCTGCTTTGTGCGAGTGATATGGTGAGAATTGGTTTATCTTGTGTTAAACTTGTTGCTATGCTACACGTCCCTGATTCATTAATTTTTCTTTTCTTTCTTTACGTGCCCTCAAATTTCTGTAGTTCATTAAACCACCTGAGCTAAAGAGGCAGAGTAGTTGGATAACTTGATTCTCGTGTTGATTTGGCATATATATATATATAACTATATATAGATATTCCTTCCTGATTTTCAACCAGTGCATTGAATTCCTTGCCAATTTTCTCGGTCTTGGTCACCACATTTTTTCATTGTAGGTCAGAAGTTCAAGGAATGTCACCATACAAACTTGCAAAGGCAAGTTGTGTTGGATGATTTTTGCTTTTTCTCACTTTGGTTCATCAATTTAAATGGTTTCAAGTTGATTTTACTAGATTTTGTAGTCATCTTAGTTTTGTTTTGTACAGATGAATTGAACCTTAGTGATCTAATTTGGTGGTTTACCTCCATTTTTTGTTGTTGGATGTCGTAAAATTCTTCAATTCTGTGGCTTCTAACACAGATTTTGATTTCATAGGTTCCGGGTTCAAGTTTTATTTAGCCTTGGATAATTAGGAACAGAAACTCATTGGAGTTTGGCATATGGGTTGTTCAAGTGTTGCTTCTATTTCTCCACCTTCTTGTTCTCCAACCCATTACGACGAAAAGTGTGTGCTAGTTCGGTTGTTTCGAATCAAATATGGTCCTGTTGAGAAAATCTTTTATGTTACCTTTTTGTCATTAAACGGTCAAATTGTTCCATAAATTTTATATGTTCCAGTCTTGAATGAAAGCCAATTTAATCATGTCATAGAAATTATGAATAAACAGTCATTTTATATCAATTTTGCTTCTGAAAAGTCAAATTACCAAAAGACAATCACGTCCCACAGTTGACAATGAGCACAATAATATAGAAAAATCGTATTATTAATCAGTTAAAGTTTGAAAGATATTGAAGTATTTCTTTTGTGAAAGGTCAATTGAGCTTTTGCAATCATGTTTTAATAAGTCAATGCCAATCAATTACAATTTACAAATATATATACATAAAGAAGTAAATAATAATGTTATGTACCATTCTTATAAGTTACTGTTTCTAGGCCCTTTTTGAAAAAATTAGATTTAATTACCTGATCAAGATTCTCCTGTTTGACAATTATGATCATCAACCAAACCACTGCTTTGATTATCGACTTTGATTATCTACTTTGAGAGATATTTTGTTTAATTTTTGGTAAGTTAAAAGCTGATAATTAGAAAATAAAAATTAAAAATATCTCTCAATTTTTCAATAAGTTATTTTTGTCTCCGAAACTGTATCTAGATATTGCTCGAGGTTTTTTCCATGTTCTTTTTTTTTTTTTTTCTTCTCCTCTTATGCTTGACACAACCCAACTCATGACATTTATTCATAAGTAAACTAGTACAATTCAACATTCAATTGTGTTGGAACAATTTGTAAATAATCTATATAAGGTTTAGAGGCCTATTTAACATAAATTACAAGTAAAGTTGTCCACTTAATACAATAAAATCTCTGAATGAAGAACTGTAATCAGCAAAGTTGGACTTTTCACAAAATTGTTTTGTTTACAAGAACTATTATTTGAGAGAGAGAGAGAGATTGATTGTGAATAAAATGTTGGCCTGCAAGAGTTTTCTATATACACATAACTGTCGCTTTCAAAAAACACAATCTGTTGTATCATCTTAATCTAGACCCTTGATTAGACAATTAAAAAAAGAATAAAGATTGAGATCTCTTTTTCCCACCTTCTTTTGACCCTCTTTCTTTTTTGATTTGTCACTTTTTCTTTTTCTTTTTCTTTTTTTTCTCCTCCTCCAATCACCACCCGTCACGTGTGTGTAAGGTGGTGGGAGTTGAAGTTTGAGGGGGTCTAAATCACTCTTGTTAAAAAAAAACAAAAATATATCAACCAAGATTGGGCATGGATGGGATCCTTGAATGATTTCAAAAGCATCCTACATTTGACTCAAAAAAAAAAAAAAAAAATCATGGGTTCCTTTTTATTTTTTCATTTTTTAAAACCTACTTAAAAAGTAACAAGGAAAGCAGAGCATTATTCTTTAATAAACCAAAAACCTAATCTGTAAAAAGACACAAGCATTATAATAATAATAATAATAAGTTCATCTATCTAATACCCAATTTATCTAATTTAAGTCTTCAAAAGCACGCTGATAATGACTCATATTGCCAACCTCTTTTTAAATATATTTTTTAATTATATTGGGCTCATAATGGAATCAAAAGCCAAGAGTCCATAAAGTTTAATTTAAAATAATAATATCATCAATGAATTGCATTTAATTAGTTGATGATGTCGTTGTCTTAAAAAGAAAATGAAAAGAGATCATCGCAATTTTTTAGACATGTACACAAAGCTTCAATGATAGTTTATTTATTAAAATTAATTTTATTCTTGTATTTATTAATATGGATTCCACACTATCTTTATGTATAATAATAATAAAAAAATCTTGTAATTTATAAATAAACAATATTTTGTACTCAATTTTAAATTGAAAGAAATCGATATCAATAATTCTAGTAATATAGATGTGTGTGTCCCATCATTTGTCTAACATCTGTAGAATATATCTATATTCTTAGCACTCCTCAATCAGTATTGACTAGAGCAAAATACTTGAGTACCTCTAATAAAGTGTGTGTTCCTTTGATTTTGGCTTATTTTGACATTCGAGTTAAAAGATAATTTTTTTGACCTTTTTTAGTCACATAGCTCCCTATTTTTTTAAACATTTTGTTTAAAAAAAAACTAAAAAGTTAACTTTTAATCTACTTTTCAAAACAAGCCAAGCCATATCACAGAATTTTTTTCTATTTTTTCTTTCTTATTTTTAAGATTATATTTAAATATTGAATTTGACAAAGATATTCTACTTTTGTTTATTTTATTTTTTGCTTTTACAAATGCAAAAATTGAGTGTAAAAAAGTTGGATGAAAGAAAGTCAAGTGATGAGAAAAATTCAACAACAAATTCCCTCAAAAGCATGAAACCCATATGCACATTTATTTTTTAAAACTCAATATGTGTTTGTTTTCTGAAACATGCATTTCAATTTTTTGATAGTAGGATAAAAAAAAAAAAAAAAAGTTTAAATAAATTTGTAAAAAGGTACAAATAAAAGGTTGTGCGTATACTGTTAAGTAAGAGTAATGATACTCAAATATTTTATCAATATTTCTATCAAATGTCTCATTTACGTATAGAATCCACATACAACTCACATAATGGGGATCCACACCATATAAAATAGGTATCATGAAAAATCTTTCATGAAAATAATCATGAAAGCTTTGTGACCCTTAGATTGCACTTAGAATAAAACATCATATACTAATCAAGGTAATCCAAAGATTATATTTAAATATTAAATTTGACAAAGATATTCTACTTTTGTTTATTTTATTTTTTGCTTTTACAAATGCAAAAATTGAGTGTAAAAAAGTTGGATGAAAGAAAGTCAAGTGATGAGAAAAATTCAACAACAAATTCCCTCAAAAGCATGAAACCCATATGCACATTTATTTTTTAAAACTCAATATGTGTTTGTTTTCTGAAACATGCATTTCAATTTTTTGATAGTAGGATAAAAAAAAAAAAAAAAAGTTTAAATAAATTTGTAAAAAGGTACAAATAAAAGGTTGTGCGTATACTGTTAAGTAAGAGTAATGATACTCAAATATTTTATCAATATTTCTATCAAATGTCTCATTTACGTATAGAATCCACATACAACTCACATAATGGGGATCCACACCATATAAAATAGGTATCATGAAAAATCTTTCATGAAAATAATCATGAAAGCTTTGTGACCCTTAGATTGCACTTAGAATAAAACATCATATACTAATCAAGGTAATCCAAAGATTATATTTAAATATTAAATTTGACAAAGATATTCTACTTTTGTTTATTTTATTTTTTGCTTTTACAAATGCAAAAATTGAGTGTAAAAAAGTTGGATGAAAGAAAGTCAAGTGATGAGAAAAATTCAACAACAAATTCCCTCAAAAGCATGAAACCCATATGCACATTTATTTTTTTAAACTCAATATGTGTTTGTTTTCTGAAACGTGCATTTCAATTATTTGATAGTAGGATAATAAAAAAAAATTACAAAAACATAAAAAAAAAACAAAAAAGTTTAAATAAATTTGTAAAAAGGTACAAATAAAAGGTTGTGCATATACTCTTAAGTAAGAGTAATGATACTCAAATATTTTATCAAATGTCTCATTTATGTATAGAATCCACATAGAACTGGGATCCACACCATATAAAATATTAATAAAAATATTGAGAAAACATTTAGGGTTTGTTTGGCAAGTGGGTTTGTAGGTTTTTTTAGGTATTTTAGTTACAAAAAACAAAATAGACTATTTTAGTCATAACAAACAAAATATCACATCCAACCCATAATCATTACATTCTTCTCTCACAAAAAAATTCAAAAAAGCTAAAAAGCCAAAAAATCCTTCCCAAACCAAGCTTTTAGTTGCTAAAATTATAACTGATCCTTAAATGTATAACTGATACTTTGTCTGCCATTGATGCAATTTGCATCACAAATAGACAATCTCTCTCTCCCTCTCTCCCTCTCTCTAATTGAATGAACTACCATTCATGAATAATGACCTCCACATGCAAACCAAGAGAGCCCTTCTCTCTGTCCAGAAGTCTCACACAAATCCCTCTATCTACCTTTTTAGGTACTAAAATTAGAACAACAACCAACAACTTCATTTATATTATTATTATTATTATTATTATTATCATAATGTATAACCTCTTTCCACCAAATATTGGATCTATGGTTTAGGTTATGCTACCGTGCAAAGCCCATTAATATACAATATGTTGGTCGGTTTCTTTTATCTTGTCCTTTCTTTATTAAAAAAATCACAAAATTACAAGCTATCAAAAATAAAAAATGTATTCCAAAATTTTAAATTTATTGATTAAATTAATTTAGCTCTTGCGGATATCATATCAAATTTTAATTTGCATCTCCTATTCAAATTCTAAATATTTTATTGAATATTTTTTCTAAGTACATAATATATTTTTTTTATAAGGATCCAACTTCTCTCTAGTTAGAAGGGGTTTACCTAATGGGTGTAACTTGAGGTCTGAGAGTAAGGCTGAGCAAATAATCCGTAAAATTTATAATCCGATTTTGTTCAATCTAATGCAGTAGGTTTGGATTGATTTTTTGAATCTGTGGTTCGATTTTAGATTGAAAAATTAAAAAATCATGTTTCGTGCATCGGTTTCGGATTACACTTTACGGTTTCGGATTGGAATTGATCCGGACCGTATGCAATTTAGACTATATTCATATCATATATCCTTGATACATACAATTGTATATCTTATATTATCATACCTTTTATATTCATATCATATACCTGTAGAATTCGGTGTGAAATTTGTTGCTATAAAGCTGCTGCTATGAAATTTTGTTGCTATTGTTGTTTTATTTTTTTTTAATTTTAGTTTTGTAATGGTTGGTGGAATCAATTTTAATTTTTAATTTTTTTAATTTGGTGATTGTTATTGTGAAACTAGATATTATGTTTGTTTAAATTAATGATAGAACAATATGCATATTTATGTTTTGAAAAATTATGAAATGAAAATATTATATGATTTTTCTTTATTAATAGATTATGTGAATCCGTGATTCCAAACCGAACCGAACCGTGTTTAAATGGTTTGGTTCGGATTGGTTCCATAATTTAAATGAATTGGAAATGGTTTGGTTCGGATTGGTTCTACAATTTAGATGAATTGAATTGGTTCCAATTGTTATGGTACTGTAGACAACAGTTTGATTATGGTTTTACCCCGAACCGAACCAATCTGGACCATGCTTATCCCTACCTGGGAGTGTACTCCTTCTCAGTCTCAAGTTTAACTCCCACTAAGTTCTATCAACTCCTGGAAGCAACGCTTGCGGGCTTTGTCCAATCCATGTGGAGGGGACGCTTCGTATGAGTCTCGAGATTAGTTGAGATACACATAAACTGGCCCAAACAACCAGTCATCAAGAATTTTTTTTGGGAGATATCTAGTTTAATCAGTGGGGAATAAAAGAAAATAAATGATATATTTTCCAAATCATACATGTTATCCATATATTTGAAGTCAATAAATATGAAGAAATAATATCATTATAATTATCACATCAATTTAAGTAATTTGTTTTTTGAAATGAAGAATTGATCCGTTTTGTTAAAATAATCAATCTTCACAAACACTTTGTATAGGAAAAGAAAATTTCAAAAAGTACTCACAATTTTATCGGCAATGATACGGCAAGATATATATTAACTTTTGATTTATTATATATTTAATATTAATAAATCTTAAATCATTATAAGTAAATTTATAAATATAAACGTTTGAATCTCTAATATCACTACATATAAATGAAGATCAACAATTTTAATTTTCTCTCTGCTTCCTACTTTTATGTCTCCTCCTTATTCTGCAAAGATGCATTTGAACAGGCAAATAAAACTTCAGTTCTTTCTCTACCGTTATTTATATGATTCACTACAATAAAAATACATTTTAGTGATACTATACTAGTGGCATATTCTTAAAAAATGTCACAAAAAGAATATTTGGTTGCATTTTTAAAAAAAATGTCATAGAGCCACAAACATACAAGGCTCTAGTGATATTTCAATTAAAAAAAGTGTCACTTCACTAGAACAAAAATGTCACTACAACAAATTTGCACTTTAGTGACACTACACTAGTGGCATATTTTTAGAAAATGTCACAAAAATAAAAATTGGCATTAAATGTTTTAGAAAAATGCCACAGAACCACAAACATATAAGGCTCTAGTGGCATTTTAATAAAGAAATGTCACATCAATTTTATGGCATTTTATAAAATAATGACACAAAATTATGTTCGTGACATTTACCAATAGATGCCACTAAACTTTAGTCGCAATGGCATTTTTTAAAAAATGTTAAGACACTAGGTAGGTGCAAATTACTTTTTATTGCACTTAGGTACAAAATGTCATAAACAAATATTTTATAACATTTTGAGAAATGCCACTAAGTTAAAAACTTTCCAAGCTTATAATGACATTTTTAAAAAAATAAAAAATGCCGATATATTTTCTAAATTTTTAAAATGCAGTAAATGATTAAAAATAAATAAATTAAACTCAATATACACTACAGAAAAAATCACATTCGGTGACTAAATTTCCTAACAAAAAAAAATTGGTTACCAAAACAATATTAGTTGCCAAAAGTAAAGTTTTTTGGCGACTAAACAATTTTAGTAGCTAAAAGTCTACAATTGGCGACCAAAACAAAGTTTGGTCGCTGATTATATGGGTTTTAGTGACTAAAAATTTTTTAGTAGCCCAAAGTAAAACTTTTTGGCGACTAAAAAAATTTAGTAGCCAAAAGTCTACAATTGGCGACTAAAAATAAGTTTGGTCGCTGATTATATGGGTTTTACCGACTAAAAAAATTTTAGTAGCCAAAACTAAAGTTTTTTGGTGCCAAAAAAAATTTTAGTAGCCAAAAGTCTACAATTAGCGACTAAAAAATAAGTTTAGTCGCCAAAAGTAGTCATTTTTAGCGCGGGAGAACTAAAATTCTAAGGCGGGAATTAAATTTTTTAGCGACCAAAATTTTGGTAGCTGAAAGGGCATCTTCGGCGACCAAATCCGACTTTGGTCGGCAAAAGTTAAGTTTTTTAGTAACTAAAAAACAATTAATAGCCAGAAGTATAGAATTGGTGACTAAAAATCCAAAAGTGGTCTTTTTTTATTTTTCTAATAAATAGTTTATTTTACATAAATTATATTCAATAAAATAATTATGTTTATACATATACTTTTATATTAATATGGATGTATGTACTATATAACTAATATATGTTGCATATATAATCATATGGTGCTATAAAAGTGTAATGGGAAGAGTGTGGTGTATAAGGTTTATGGTGCGGGAGGTTGGCGGTTCGAGTCTCCACAAGAGCAGATCAAATTGTTCTACAACGAATTATCGTCACGAATGGCACTTGATAGCGTCACGAATAGTGCCTACCATGATATTGAAGTGTCACTAAAAGGTTTTAGTCTTGATGGTGTAATGACACTTATAAGTGTCACTAACTCTTTTTTTAATGGCGCTTGATAGTGTCACAAATAATGGCCTCGTTTGGTTTGTGTTTCAAAAACGTGTTTGGGAAAAAAAAAGTACCAAAACACGTTTGGTGAACATGTTTCTGAAATATTCTCTGAAGACCATCTTTGCAAACATGTTTTCAAACTTCTCTCAAAACTTCACTGAAAAACGGTCTTCTCTCTCAGTAGAACTTTTCTGACCTGTGATACAAAGAAGATCATTCAAGGCAGTCCAACGGCTCTCTGCATATGCTGTGTCAATGAAGATGATCCGCATGTGTACGCCAGGATCTGCACTCGCCCAAGTGCCTTCCACGACCCACCTCCATTAATACGCTGTTCAAGATTCCCGAAATCTTTCGCATTAGATGCACCTGTGGCACTATCACCTCCTTCATCTCTGTGTCGCATAGGCTTGAGGCTGTAGGGGCCTTCTACTCGTACGGGTCATCGTTGAATAGCCACCAATTCTCTGCCTCACAGTTTTCCCCAATTCGTGCCCTAGCTGTGTTCTTACTCAATCTGAATCAAATCTTTACAAAATCTGTTTTTTGTAACATCAATGTCCTTCCCTTTTTTCTTCCGGGCTCTATAACATGGAAACCAACCACCTTCGAACCCCACCAAGACGAAGCATAACTTCATCCTTCGCTGTGAAAACGGAGAGGCCGTGCTCAAAACTTCGTTGTGGAAGGTGGGATTTGAGGGCCACCAAAAGCAGGCAAGCAAGAGGTATGTGTAATGCATGTCTAGTTTTTTGTTTTTTTTTTTTTTTTTGGAATTTTCATTTCATTTTGTCACTTCTGAACAATACGTTGACTGATTTTGATCATTTTCATTATACTGTATCATATCCTTGCATAGCATGCACAAGCTTGATGCAATTTGTTGATTTAAGTTGAATTGAAGTAGGGCATATTATACACCAGTGCTCTCTCCATGTCTAGGTGCTTGTCAATTAAAGAGTTGCTTAAACCCTCATAGTAGCATAACTTTCAGAGTGCCTACTTTTGTGAATCTGGTGGGTGATGGGTTCAATGCCATTACCTGAGACGAGTTATTAATCAAAGCTTCATAATTTATTTTGTTCAAGGAGTTCGGTAAATCTATATATATATATGTATGTTGTCTGTGTATTTTTTTTTTTACTGAAGGCAAAGTACAACAGATAAAAGAAACAAAACCATAGCAAAATACTGAACACTGATAACATGATAACTAAGGAAGTTTATTTATTTATTTTGTTTTTTCCTGTGTGTTAACATGTGTTAATTTATTAACTACCTGGGAACTACAATGTCAATGCTAAGTTGGACTGATACCCACCAAAGTGTGGACTATGTACAGAATAAAGATTATAAATTAATGGTGCTTATTGTTTTATCCACCAAATCCCTGCTGCCCAAGGTAAAACAGTCACTTACCTATGTTCAAAATAACAACAGTGCTCTCCTCCTTCTTAGTTTTGTCTCCCCATTGATTACTCATTACAGACTTACCCATTGTTTAGTCATTACAGACTTACTCACAGAATTACTCAGCAATGAGGCATTTGTGGATTGACAAATTTAATTACATACTCAATGGCTTGTGATGCCACAAAATACAACAACATAAATTCCGATGTCATAATTCTGCTCAGTGTATGCCAGTTTAATCCTGCTTATTTTGAAAATCTTGCTTTCATTATTCTGCTCATGTATGCATACATAAATTCTGTTCTTTCTCAACATTGTGCTGCCATAATTCTGCTCATGTATGCGCACATCAATTCTGCTCATTCTGAGAAAAGGATGCTCATTATTCTGCTCCGTCTTGCAATTTACATTCTGCTCATTTTGAAAAACCAGGCCAACTTTCTACTCCTCGGTCATTGTTCAATACACCGCGGTCCAAGAGGAAGAGATCACCTCAACCATCAGTCAATTCGTCCACTGCTGAAAACGAGTGTCCATATCCGGTAAACTTTTGCACGCGGACTCTGCTATTAAATATTCGTAATATTATTAATGACTGTTATTACGCATATGCTTCATATCACGTACTACCATTATTGGTCTGCAACATAAGTTGTTCAAATATGAAATGAACTGTCATTTGTTTCACTTCTATTAGGCTAGAATGGCTACCGATAATGACGACTTTAAGATGTGGGGGACCGAAGTTGTCAAGATATTTTTAGAAATTCTGGTGGAGGAAATTAAGAAAGAGTCTTGCCATTTCAAAGAAAGATAGGAGTTTTTGCCAAGGCGTTGGCAAACAATTGATGATGAGATGACTAAAGGGTTGGAAAAATTATGGCCCACAAAATTGAAGGGGTAAGTTCAAGCGTTTGAAGGCGCGCTACAAAGAGTTTGTTGCGCTAAAAAACCACACGGGTTTGGGCTGGGATCCAATCACTCAAACAGTCACAGCCCCAGACGAAGTGTGGGAAAATTACGTTCAGGTAATTCTTGAATGGCATACATTTAGTACAACCATTTGCATTGTGGAATAATTTTCTAAATGATTAATTATTGTTTAAAACTTGTAGGCACACCCAAATGCAAAACAATTCCAAACCAAGGGCCTTGAACATTATGAGCTCATGTCAGAAATATTTGCAAAGTCATTTGCCACTGGCGCTTTTGCGCGTTCTTCTCGTCAGGGTGCACCCACATCTGATGACGAGCGAGAAATGGATGAACGCTTCCATGCATACTCGTCAGCTAAAGGCGTAGTTGATGAATCTTGCAGTTCCGGAGGTAAGCGTAAGTCCAGTGGCCAGGGTCAGTCAAGCAAGAACCCAAAAATGGACGAGGCACTGCAATCATGGCAACGTTCCTGTGAAGCACGTGAACGGTATTACGCTCAAGCAGAGGCCAACGCCGGGGCAGCTGATGCGTACTCCGTTGCAGCATGTATGACAGTCCTAAAATCAATGGCTTTGGAGCCAAGCTTGGTTTTGAAGGCCATGAACATGTTCACGTCACTGGAATGGCGAACCATGTTTATCACCATGGAACCGGAACTACGGTACCTTTGGATCCTCAGTTTGTGAGAAGCTTGGTCATCCCACTGTTCGATGTTCGGTTTGAGGCAAAGGAAATGAAGATGGTCGCAGATTTGTTTGGAACAGTTTTTTTATTTGTTTGTTGCATTTCTTAAACCTAAATCATGCTGCTTTTAATTTGTTTATTTTCCCGTTTCAGTGTGGACTATGTTGCTTGTTGACCTGACTATCTATATCATGCTGTCTATGTCAATTTGGTTTACACGTACTACTATGTCGTCCTAATATATGTTCGCCATGCTTTATTTGTTGCACAATCCTTATGTAATTGGCTTGTGCTAAACTCGTGTCATTACTGTACCTTGACTGTTTCAATGTTCCCGCTTTAGATGTCGTCGTCACGACCTAATGGACAGCAACCGAACAATATGTATGAGCCGTGCAGTGATGACGACGATGATGTGATGGACTTATACATGATTTCTCAAATAACACGTGACATTCCTACGAGACAACCGCAGCGTAATTGTCCATACACCGGTGAGCAGTACATAAAATTCTTACTTAGTGGAAATCCTAAATCAATCCGTGAACAATTGCGAATGGAAGTCCCGACATTTGTGGAACTAGTTAAACAGATTGTCCGTAGCAATGTTGTAGACTGGTCAAACATGCGACTGTCACTTGAGGAGTCTTTGGCTATGTTTTTATTTATCTGTGGTCAAAGTTCAGGAACAAGAAATGCTGGCGATCGATTTCAGCATTCAAATGAGACAATTCATCGTCATTTTGTACTTATGATGCGGGCATTGGGAAATCTTGCGCCACTTGTAATCCAACCTCCGAATATGGATGTTACCCATCATAAAATTCGGAATGATGACAGATCTTGGCCATGGTTTAAGGTAACTTTGATGCGATTCATGTTCCTTTTTTTTAATGGCTTACTGAGATTGGAAATTTGATAAAGTAATTCAAATTTATGTCATGCAGGACTGTGTAGGGGCCATAGATGGGACACATGTTGTCGTTGTAGCACCAGAAGGTGACCAAATGGCCTATCGAGGTAGAAAAGTGCATACAACTCAAAATGTCATGGCTGCATGTTCATTTGACATGAAGTTTACGTTTGTATACACTGGTTGGGAAGGTAGTGCACACGATTCGCGAATTTTCCTAGAAGCTCTTACCACAAATTCTGCGGACTTTCCACACCCACCACCTAGTAAGTGTATCTGTTCCTAATTTACAGTTTTCCTTTTTCCACACCCAAAAATGCCATGACATGTTCTTAGTAAAACAGTTTCACTGTAGGCAAATATTATCTCGTTGACGCCGGGTATACGCACATGCCCGGGTACGTAGCCCCATATCGTGGCCAAAAATACCATTTGCAAGAGTTCAATCGGAGGCGTCGTTACCATGGTCCACAAGAGTTGTTCAACCATAGACATTCTTCTTTGAGGAATGTTATCGAACGAACCTTCGGAGTGTTGAAGCAACGGTTTCCATTACTTAGACACATGCCGCGGTATGATATGGTACGACAAGGCCCAATCGTTATGGCATGTTGTGTTCTGCATAATTGGATCCGGTCGGTGCAAGAGCATGATGAATTTTTTGATGCGGAAGAATCAAGTGACGAAGGTGAAGATGACGTTGAAGATGAAGATGAAGATGAAGATGAAGCAGACGACTCAGCTGAAGGTGAAGGTAGAGGTGAAGGTCCAAGTCAAGTTCAGGGTGAAGTTGGAGTTCCCAATGTGCACAGAAATGAAGATGGTGTACCATCTACGCAACAACACAACCATGTGAACATGTCACGTGAGCAAATATTGCAGATGGGACAATGGCGAGATGAGGTTGCAGCATCCATGTGGGCGGCATACTACAATAGGTATATGATCTAATTGTTCTTAATGTTCATATGAAGCTTACTGTATCCATACATATTTATTTGCATTATGTACTTTTTAAACATGCTTCTTACTCACTTGTTTGGGCATGTAAGGGTTTGAAAAGAAGGATGTTTTATGTGAGGGCCGTGGTCTGCATTTCTTGAATTGATTCCTTGTGGTGTTGTTCTGAAGGTGTGTGCAATGCATCGGCGTGATGTTGTGTATCCATGTGATGAAGTCTGTTTGCTGTGTTGCTTGTAAATTGCGAGGATGTAACTGGTGAATTTGTATTGTCAATTTAGATACAGTGGTGAATCTGTATTTTACTAAATTTCGATGCTGGAACTGGAACAGTCCCGTCTGTGTTTACTCTGAATGTGTAACTGGAACCGATGTATTTTATATGTGTATGTTAAATTGGCTTATTATCTTTGCGTTACATTTTGAGATCATGGAAGCGAGTTTAGAATGTCTACATGTTGTGAATGTGTTTTTAAATTCCATAGTATTGGAGGCTTCCTTCCGGTTGGAGACTTCCTTCAGGATTATTTTTGTGAACAAAAACAAGAATAAGTTATGACATGGTCTTGGTAGATAATGGAAGGGGTTCTTGAATTACCAACTGTTGATGAAGAAACAATACCTGAACAGTTAAGAGGTGCATTTGGTCGAGCGATTAACCTTGTCTGACTTCTGTTTCTATCGGGGATGCCATGGCGATTAATTTGAAAGTTCCTTTGAGTAAGCACTTTTATGTATATCTATCATTTTACGCACTTGTCTTTGAGCCAAAACATCTAATTTGATGTCTTGAATCTCGAAGTCTGCATTAGTCTTATAAGTAAATAATGACCACATGTAGCTGCATTTGTCTGGTTCCCTGTAATCATGTCATGACCGAATAAAAGATGGAAAAAGTTGAAATCTGAAGCATCACAAGATTTAAGAGGAATGCTTATAAATGCTTTTGTAGTAAGTATCTCTCCGTGGTACATTTGACGGTTAATCACATTTGCTTAGCATGCTCTGTATGCTCCCCTTTCATATCCTTTTTTCCTTTCTTTGGCTGCACACAAGTAGGAGTTTGGTGACAAGATTATGAGATAAATATGGCAGCCTTCATGTATCCTATTGAGTTTGTTTGTTTGTTTGTTTATTATAGCTTGTACAACTCGCACTGCTGTCTGTCTAAATTTTAGAATCTTTGCACCCCTTTTGGTCATGAGATTCATAGGTACTGATGGTCTTGTTTGTTATTGTTGTGTGGGTAGATATCAATAACCTATATTCCATTGTTGGAGAAAATCACCTTGCTTCCCAAAGGTTTTTGTTTGATTAACCTGTTAATTCAAGTCAACTCAGAAATGCCTTAAACATTCATAAAACAATGGATAAAACAAATTTATAAAACAGAAATGCCTGACCAAAGGTTTTTGTTTGATTAACCTGCACTACATTCATAACACAAATTTACCCAACAACATCATCTTAAGATAACTTTGGAAGACAGCAGTACATTCATAAAACAAATTTACCCAACAACATCATCTTAAGATAACTTTGGAAGACAGCACTACATTCATAAAACAAATTGACCCAACAACAGGATGTCAACATAATAAACTACAACACAATGCAAATACATAATAGTACAATGCTCTTCAGTCATTATCTTGTGGCGGTGGAGGAGGGAAGTGGTGACGGTATATATGGATCCACGCGATGTTCAATTCTGTCAATGCGATTGTTTGCCATAACATGACGTCTTCCAATGTCCAAACGGAACTCACCAAATTGTTCAATTAAAGAGTTCTGTGCAGTGGCAAATGTATCAAACTGCGTACTAGCGAATTGACACAGTTAGTCATTTGATGTTCCCATTCAATGCGTTGATTATAACGTTGTTGTTCCATAGCTAAAAACTCAGTCCAATATTGAGGTGGTTCATTTGATGGCATCACATTGGCAGGAGTAGCTTGTGGAGCATCATCTGGTGGGACTTGATCTTCTGGATCTTCTGCAGCATTATCACTTCCGACTAAATTGGGGGCTGCACCAGCACGGTTCACTGTATACAGAGTAATGGGTGCACTGATTTTGATCTCCATTTCATTTTTGAAGTCAACCTTAAAAAATTTCAAAATTTTTGTCAAGAGTGCACCAAAGGGTAAAGACCGGCCCGTGTATTGAGCTTGATTTGCGAGCACCATTTCTTTCATAATTATGTAAGACAAATCTAACTTATGACCAACTTCAAAACAGTATAACAAATATGCATTAAAATATGGAACCGCATCATGATGTCCTTTTTTCGGAGTGACATTTTCTACAATCCACCGGTGGAGGATCCGAAGATGAGGTTTTAAATCTCTTGCATTCAGATTTGTTCGATAAAATTGCTTACGACATATAGTAGTATATACATCAGTACCATTACCAACAATATTAACTAACTCGGCCTCCGTCTGAAAGTAGATATTTTCATCACCTACTTCAACTCCAAGAATGGGTGCCAAAGTAGGAACATCAAACTGTATACCTTGTCCTTTCACAAATGACAAAAGCATGAAATTTCGATGTTGTTCCTGAGTAACTGTTAGGTGAACATAAAAAAGAGATACCAGCCGTGGACATACCTTTTGGGGTAAATTAATTAAATTCAGCCATCCCATTGTTTCAAGTTTATTAACTAATAGTGCATCATATTGAGTTGGCAAATTTACCCTCCTTCCTGTTACAAGAGGTCGGAGAAGTTTTCAAAGGCTAGTGCATGACTTTCGGTGAGAAAATCTTCCGTAGGGTATGGTGATTTCGAAATTTCTTTGTTCTTCACGCCGTGGAGGAGGGTTTGAACTTTCACCAACTTGTCTCGCTCTTTTAGTTCTAGGCATGATGTGAATATCTGTTGAATGTTAATGACAATGTGTTAGCAATGTAAGCTGAATTACCATTGGCTTGTTATAATGGTGCTGTTACCTCCATAAAAATGTAAACATGAACTTATCATAAAAATGTAGAGATGTATTTTTAATAAACCATGGCCCTTTGAAATTTATACAACATACTAATGTAGTATTTAGCTATCAGACTCCCAATTGAGCACATATGAACTGAATGTTCCTGTGTGTGTTACTTATCTATAGGACGAAGAGTGAGTACTCCAGTTCAGATGTTTCTGAACATATGCCATTGTAAAAAAATTAAAGTAACATGAAATAAAAAGAATTCTTGTATTGTGCAAGACAAAGTTCAACAAATATGTGGCATGCACCTTTGGAAGGCCAACCAACGGTTGGGCCTTCAATAGAACCTTACTCTTTTATCCTGCCTTGTTGTTCTGTTTTGGTGATGCTGACTTCTTGTTCTGTTTTGATCCTGCCTTGTCGTTCTTGTTGATGCTACTGAAGCTGCCTTGCAGATGATCTGGCTTCACACTTGAATATCACGAGGTTTGAGGATAGTGAATGAATTGATTATGCAGATTATCGCCTGACTTGATCTGGTGATATATAGACGATGGAATTAGGTGCTTGGCTGTTAGGTGGTTCAAACAATGAATGGTAGGTGGTGTTCTCATGTGAGTGGTAGGTGGCAACTCTCAACATCAATAATTGAAGTAGGAAAATAATTAGGAAGGGAACATCGTTGAAGTAGGAAAATAATTAGGGACAGAAATGGAGTAGAAAAAAAAAAAAAAAAAAATAGGGTTACTGTCGTGGGTGGAGTCGCCACGGTCACCCCAGTGCCTACGATAGCGTGAAAATAATTAGGAACAGAAATGGATTAGAAAAAAAAAAAAAAAAAAAAGAAATAGGGTTACCGTGCTTGGGTGGGTCGCCCTTGGTCACCCATGATGCGCCCCGATATGCACAACTGTGAGCGGGGTTCAAACAGATCAACGAAGATGGTTCAAAGAGGTCAATGTCCAAGACCCGGTCAACCAACCGGTCCCCCTGCCGGTGGTCCGACCGGTCGCCCCGACGGCAGGCCACAATCTCAGGTCACCCAGTTGACAGTGGTTCAAGGAGTTCAAGTTCACAGTGGTTCAAAGAGTTCAAGGGTGTTTAAACAAATTTCCCGCCCTAGCGGGGCCACCAACGGCGACCTAGAGGCGACCATCCGGTTTGTCCTGAATGAGATTAATATGTACGAACCGTATATGCGTGTAAAAAAGCGAAGGAAAAATCGAAGCTGGTTTAAGGTTGAAGCTTTTATATATTCTTGTTGGTTGTATTTTTGTATTTACAAAAAGCAACCAAAGCGGATTTTTGAGATTTTGTTTTGAAAGTTATCACGAAATAGACAACCAAACACATTTTTGAGAATTTTTTTGGGAAAATCTGTTTGGTTTGATTAATCTCAGAAACGTGTTTTCAGAGAATGTTTCAGAAAATTGTTTCTGAAACACAAACCAAACAAGGCAAATATCTACCGTGGCATTTGCAAGTATCTACCGTGGCACAGATACAAATGACCCTTGTTCGAAATGCCACAAGACTAAAAAATGTCATTAAACCAATAGTTTTGTGACACTTTCAAATGTCACAACTCATTAGAAAGAATATAATATTCTTAACCTATATTTATATATGGCAAATTACGACAGTAACCTTTGTACCTTAATTCTTGTATCATTTTAGTTATTGTAATTTTAATGGACTCAATTTTGATATTTAATTTATCATTTTGTTTTAATTCGGCTTGATTGATTATAATTCTTAGCATTTTTCATTAAAAAATATATATAAGTGGCATATATAATTTTTTAGAGTAAAATTATAAATTTACTAATCTCGGTGAGTTAATCTCAATAAATTCAGTGATTATTTTCAATCAAAAATACTAACAACATTATCAATTGGATCAAATTGATACAAAATTTAAAATTAAGGGGTAAAATTGTGCCAATTAAAAGTGTATTGACCAAAATAACATAATATAAAATGTAAGGACCACTAATATAATTTGTCCTTATATATATATACACTAGGAGTGTGAGTCCACTTGACGAGTGTATTTAAAATATAAATTTTAATTTTAATTTCATAACATATTTTCTATGTTGTTTAAGTGGTATTATTTAGTAAATTAAGTAAATAGTCTTAGATTCAAATCTTGTGCGTCTATTTTAATTACTATTTTTTATTTTTTTATTTTTTAATGAAAAAATTGACACTTGACGTAAAAAGAAAAGGTCACTTGACAAAAAGAGATAAGGAAATTTATTTACACTAAATAAAGTATTCACTTTTAATAATAGTGTAGATAGATAGTATAGAAATGTATATATCACACTTTTTCATTGTTTTCCCCCTTCTTCTACTTAAGTAGAAGCTTCCTCGTCCACATAAAATTAATTTACATTTACAAGGTGACATAATATTAATATAAAAATATTAAAAAATAAAAAACAAAAAGCAAAAGTTTAATTAGAAAATTAAAAAAAAAAATCCTCTCTCTCTCCTCTAAGTGCTTTGCCACCACATAAGCTAAAGGGGAATGCATGATCATCATCTTGGTCTTCTTCATCACTTTTTGGCTATATATATATATATATATATCATGATTTGGATCAAATGTTTACGAAGTGGTTTTGTGAAGATTGCATCATTTGCAAATCCGTGCTTGTTTGGCACGAGTTATCATCGCTAATCAAAGTCCTGAAACATATAAGTTGAGGGTAAGATTAGTATTACTTCAATGAGATGAAAAATGATCAATCTAATAAATAACAAATATTATACAATGTTTATTTTGGTTTTTTAAGAAAGAAATGCAAAAATCTAATCTTCAAAATTGTTTTGAAAAAGATCAATATATATATAGTAATTTGTGTCCACTACAAAAAAAATTGTTTTTTGCGATAGCAAAACGCCGTCGCAAATACCCCAAATGTCGTCTCAAAAGCTTTTTGCGACGGCAAGTGGGGGTCGCAACAAAGGGGGTTGCAAAAGGGCTTTAGCGACGGCAAGTGCTGTCGCCATTGTTTTTGCGACGGAAAAATTTCTTTTTTGCGACGGCAAATTTTTGTCGCCAATAATGGATGAAAATCTGGATTTTTTTGCGACGGCACAGTATTGCCGTCGCTAAAAGAGTTTTTTGCGACGGCAAAAATACCGTCGCTAAAAGTGTCATCGCTAATGACTATTGTCGACAACAACCTGAGCCGTCGCTAATGACTATTGTCGACGGCAATTATACCGTCGCTAAAGCCTTATTTTTCAATTAAATTTCATACCTTTTGCGACAGTATGGGTGCCGTCACAAAAAGCCTGGTACAATTTTTTTTTGCAACGGGTGTTCTACTGTCTCAAAAAAAAACTAAAAAAAAAACCCTGTTTTAAAATTATTAAAAATATAAAAATAACCTGTATTAAATGAAAAATAACTAAAAAAAATCCAAAAATTGCATAATAATATAAATACATACATAAACAAAAGTTGGCAAATGATGAAAATTCATAATGTTGTTCCATTCATAACAATATATAAATAAAAATTCATAACAATAAAAATTATGCCACTACATAATGTCGCATAATACATACATAATGTTGTTCACAAATTTAAATAACATAAATCAAAACCAAAAGTTTTCGTCTTGATTCTTTCGTGGACTACAAAAACAAAAGTTGGTCATAATCTTTACACGCCCGCATTCCACAAGAAGCAAACTGCTACTCAGGAAATATCTGAAAAAAAAATAAAAATAATTAATAACAATATAATGGTGTTAATATTTTAATTATAGAAAAATATAAAAAAATTAACTACTATATAATTAGAAAGATAGTTTAGTAAATAATTTTGACTAGACCGAAATCCGACTCTAACTCTCAAACCGGGAACCCGATTCGAGCTCCGTCTTCTCTCACAAGTCTATCGTGCCTAGGCGGTCGTGTGTACCAAGTTTCGTGCTAAACCGACGCCGTTTTGTGATTTTGTGGCATTAACACCTCGAATTCAAGTTTCTTAAGGAACTAATTTGCCTAAAGTGAAATCCGGCTCTAACTCCCAAACCGGGAACCCGATTAGAGCCCTGTCTTCTCCCACAAGTCTCTCATGTCTAGGGGGTCATGTGTGCAAAGTTTCGTGCTAAACCGACGCTGTTTGGTGATTTTGGGGCGTTAACACCTTGAATTCAAGTTTCTTAAGGAACTAGTTTGCCTAAAATGAACTCTAGCTCTAACTCCCAAACCGGGAACCCGATTCGAGTCCCGTCTTCTCCCACAAGTCTCTCATGCCTAGGCGGTCGTGTGTGTCAAGTTTCGTGCTAAACCGACGCCGTTTGGTGATTTTGGGGCGTTAACACCTCGAATTCAAGTTTCTTAAAGAACTAGTTTGCCTAAAGTGAAATCCAGCTCTAACTCCCAAACCAGGAACCCGATTCGAGCCCCGTCTTCTCCCATAAGTCTCTCATGCCTAGGCGGTCGTGTGTGCCAAGTTTCGTGCTAAACTGACGCCGTTTGGTGATTTTGGGTCATTAACTCCTCGAATTCAAGTTTCTTAAGGAATTAGTTTGCCTAAAGTGAAATCCGACTCTAACTCTTAAACCGGGAACCCGATTCGAGCCCCGTCTTCTCTCACAAGTCTCTCATGCCTAGGCGGTCGTGTGTGCCAAGTTTCATGCTAAACCGACGTCGTTTGGTGATTTTGGGACGTTAACTCCTCGAATTCAAGTTGCTTAAGGAACTAGTTTGCTTAAAGTGAAATCCAACTCTAACTCTTAAACCAGGAACCCGATTCGAGCCTCGTCTTCTCCCACAAGTCTCTCATGCCTAGGCGGTTGTGTGTGCCAAGTTTCGTGCTAAACGGACGTCGTTTGGTGATTTTGGGACATTAACACCTCGAATTCAAGTTTTTTAAGGAACTAGTTTGCCTAAAGTGAAATCCAACTCTAACTCCCAAACCGGGAACCCAATTCGAGCCCCGTCTTTTTCCCACAAGTCTCTCATGCCTAGACGGTTGTGTGTGCCAAGTTTCGTGCTAAACCGACGCCGTTTGGTGATTTTGGGGCATTAACTCCTCGAATTCAAGTTTTTTAAGGAACTAGTTTGCCTAAAGTGAAATCCGGCTCTAACTCCCAAATTGGGAACCCGATTCGAGCCCCGTCTTCTCCTACAAGTCTCTCATACCTAGGCGGTCGTGTGTGCCAAGTTTCGTGCTAAACCGACGCCGTTTGGTGATTTTGGGGCGTTAACACCTCGAATTCAAGTTTCTTAAGGAACTAGTTTGCCTAAAGTGAAATCCAACTCTAACTCCCAAACCGGGAACCCGATTTGAGCCCCGTCTTCTCCCACAAGTCTCTCATGCCTAGGCGGTCGTGTGTGCCAAGTTTCGTGCTAAACCGACGCTGTTTGGTGATTTTGGGGCGTTAACACATCGAATTCAAGTTTCTTAAGGAACTAGTTTGCCTAAAGTGAAATCTGGCTCTAACTCGGGAACCCGATTCGAGCCTCGTCTTCTCCTACAAGTTTCTCGTGCCTATGCGGTCGTGTGTGCCAAGTTTCGTGCTAAATCCGGCTCTAACTCCCAATCCGGGAACCCGATTTGAGTCCTGTCTTCTCCTACAAGTCTCTTAACTTAGAATGTAAAGAATGCAAAGATACATTTTAGCTTAGAATGCAAAGATACATTTTATACCTGATCTTCTGGTGGTGGTGTATATGGATTTTCGTCTTCTGCAGATTCCCTAAATGCCTAGTGGCCACTCGATGCATCAGGAACCTATGATAGTCAATGCATAATGTGTTAATCATATTCGAATTTTATACATAATCTTGTATGAAAATTGAACTATTAAACAATTTAATTTATATCGAACCTATCTGTTGGGATCCACACTCGCCCCCCATGACACAAAGGCCATCATCTCAGCTCTCATCTGCTGTAAATGTGTAGAGAACTCTACTCGCAGCTCCTCCCTCAACTCATCCCTTAGCTCTGCACGAACCTGCTGCGTGATCTGATCAATAGTTGATGGCTGGGGTGTTGACTGTGATGGCCAAACACCATCTTTATACACCACTCTCCGAGGCACAATTCTCCCGTATGTGCGACAATATCCATGTCCGTCATGACCTATCAACTCATGAAAAATGGCATTCCTAGCCTCCAAAGTTCGACCATCCTCAGGTAGCATAGAGAGTTGACGATTAAACTCATCTTGTATTGAATAAGACATACAAGTATATGCCAAATTAAGATGGTTGACACACAAAAAATAAACTTTAAATACAATCAAAGGTGTTTGGAAACTGCCAAGGTCTAGATAACCTCTGGGTCATCTACTTTACGTGTCATAAGCCAAACATTCATCTTATCAGTAGACTCCCCCTTACTGGTCATCTACATTTTTTTAGAAATATGAAAATTAGAATCCAAATAATTTGCAAATATGCAATGTTTATTTATATACAAAAATAAAACAATAAAATGTAAACCTCATGCCGTATTTGAGAGAAAGTAGTACGCCCTGTGGTATGAGCTATGCCGTGAGCTCGCTGATTTTTAGCGTTCCTATTTGCAATTTTCTATAACAGGTTCAACAAATGTAAGTATGTAAATATGATTTGTATGTTTACATATCATAAATATAACTTATTTGTATACCTCAGCATCGGAAGTACGCCAATACTCCATAAGTTCTTCCCACTGGCTTGGCACAATGTGCAAAGGAACATCATCCTTCAGATTAGGATCAGAACTTCTAGGTTTAAAATACTTAGCCTTAATCTTGTTCTTGTGATCCTTCCATATGTTGTTGCAGTTTTTCATGCAGATTGGCTTGTACTCCTCTGGATATATATTCAAATTGTCCTATAAAACACAATTTCAAAGTTTAAATAATAATAACACAATTTTAGAATTCGAATTTGTAGACAAAAATATACTTTTACCTTCACATCCTTCCAGATAGAATCAACAATATCATCAGGCACATTGTTCCAGTCAAGAAAAGTAAGAGGAACAATGTTACCATTTCGCACAATAATGCCAAGTTAAGTAGTTAACTTAGCCACGTTATCCTTTATTGGGCAGTAATTTTCATCAAATTGTATGTCCAGCTTTTTACCAGTTCCTACTCTTTAATGCCCTTGACACATCCTCTACCACGCCTAGTCGAGGTTGATGAAGAACTAACATGACCTGCGAGATACAATAACAATAAACAATATGCAATGGTAATAAACAAATGCAAATTTAAATAATGTGAATACAAATCAAATTCTTATACCTGAGGTGGGCTGTGAAGAAGTCGAAGGGTTTGCAAAATAAAATGAGAATAAACAAGTTATATATAATGAGCATAAATAAATGTATGTTTAAATAATTTTCATACAAATCAAAGCAAATTTATATACCTGCGAATGGCTCATAAGCTGATGACTCTAGTCGGGATGATAGCTGCTGTGGTGCCACTGATGGTGGACGCACTGATTGTAGGCGTGGAGGCTGAGTACATGGTAGCTGCTGTGGTGCCACTGATGGTGGTCGATGCGGTGGTACTAATGGCCTCTCAGATGGTGGTGGCACTAATGGCCCCTCCGATGGTGGCCAATGTGATGCCTCCTCTAATGGTGGTGCTACTGATATCCTGTTATGTAGCATATCAGACATCATGCGCTGGGGATGATTAGGCTTCCTCTTCCTTCCCATAATAATCTGCAAGCAATATAACATTAATTGACATTAGAAACATAGACAATGGTTTGTCATCAACTATAATATGACATTAATTGAACTAATACAATTACAAAGACAAAGTAAATTAAGAAATTGATGATTAACTACAACCTTGGCCTTAATTGAATTACTAATGTTGATTAAATATCAGTCTATTTAAACATCAACTGTTTCCCCTTCTGCGGCTTCCCTCACCCAACCAACTTCTTCATCACGAAGCATTATATTTTCTTCCAATTGTTGGCTCATGTATGGCTCGATTTGTGGATGAATCACAAGTCCAAGAGAAATTGGAAAAACTAGACATAAAAGTGGAAAATTATAGATGGAGATGTAATAGACAAGCATTGAAAAGAGAATTTATTAGAGTGATGCAACCGACTTTATTTAAGGAAAAGTGACATGCAACCTTGGCACCTATTTTTTTACTTTAGATCCAATGATATGTTAATTTCATGCACGTCAAGACTGTTGCCATAAACTTAATGGCATATATAAAACAATGGTCCATAAAGAAATACTCTTACGTAGTATTGTTATACTAAAATTTGTCCGCGTCAAATATGCTTTGTTGAGTAGAGAACTACCATTTTGGGGCATATAAATGATTACTTGGCAGATTCAGAGTAACTGTAATCAAAGAATGAACAACAAAAATATGCAAAAAGTGGATGTTATTTTTGGATGGAAATAATACACTTACCTACTCCCTTATCTAACTTTCTCTCCATTGTTTGGTTTTCTTACATAGCAATATTGACAAGTGCACAACAAAAATGAATGTTATTTTTGGATTTGACACTAACAATGTATAATTTTATTAGCCACTACATTAGTGCTTTAGACAATAAACCCAAGACTCCCAAAAATGATAAAGCTCTTTCATATATATATATATATATCAGAATAAGGTGCAGTATAATTTTTGTCATTGTTCTCATTTTACCCAAGGGGGTATTAGTGTCAAAACTGAAGTTTGAGTAGGTGTCTGCAGAACTAGACCTAAACATTGGGGATAAAGAGTAATTTTCCCTTCAATTTGGTTTACATTATTATAAGGGGACATATAGATGAGGAAATAAATGTAGTTAACTTAATGGACCACAATGAAAATTTCCTCAAGCTAGAAGTACCAATGGTATAATTTACCCAAATTTGTTTTCATCAAATTGAGTTTTCTGCCATTTACAGATCAATTAAGAAGAATCTATGGCATACAAAGGAATCCCTTTATAATAAAGTGTAAAGTTAAGAAATGAAAATGATAACTATGAAAGGGGAAAAAAAGGTAGGAAATGAGTTTTAACTAGGAAGCACAGAGGCCAAAATGGGTGTCGTAGCAGTATCTGAGATGTGTTAGACACGGACATGGACAGAGAAAATTTTGTATGGGAATAGTTTTGGTAAGACAAGGGAGTAGGTAAGTGTATTATTTCCATCTCAAATGGGCTTCATGCCAACTCCATGTTCACATCAAGTGACATGTTTTAGCTTTTATGAAAGCATAACACATTCACACCACTTGGTTATATATACATATACATATATATATATATATATAAATAAAGTAAAAAACCTCTAATTAGATTGATACATCCCTTGAAGTTCACAATTTATAATGCAAAACTGTCTAAAATTCATAGTTTTTGCATCAATGTATTATTGGTGTGACATTATTAGATGTGAAAGGCCACTTGAAGAAGAAAATAAAAATGTACTTATCAAACTCTTAGTTCACAAGACAAAGATTGTGAATGGTTGTGGGACAGACAAAGATTGTGAAGGGTTGTGGAACAACATGGAGGTTATTTTCAATGTGAAAAAAAAAAAAAAAAACAATTCTTTGTGTTAGGTCCTATCTTGTCAAAATCCCACGAACAAAACTCAGTGTTTGAGTTGTAAAATTTTTGTGTTTTTTGTCTTCCTCGCTCGAGCCAGGAAGTGCTCGCTCGAGCGAAGGACTGCGTCTGGGCAAAACCTGAAGGCCATGTTTGTGCGCTAGAGCGAAGAGCATGGTGGCTCGAGCCAAGCACTGCGTCCACACTTGAACCTGAAAGGATGTTTTCCTCGCTCGAGCGAAGGTCTCGTGGCTCCGGCGAGGTCACTAGTAAATCACGCCGAGATACACTTCTCGCTCGGCGAGAGCCTCGCTCGAGCGAGCTTCAGAATCCGGAATTTTTCAAGAGTTTGGTTTCATTCAGAATTGGGATTCTTTTTGGTTTTCTATAAGTAGATGGTTTTCTCCTAAAACCAATCTAACTTTTTCTAGATCAGATTTAAGAATTTTAGAGTTTTGTTTGAAGTGTTCTTCTGAGAGTTTGATGAGTTTTCTTTGATGTTCTTGAGAGAGAGTTCTAAAACTCATGAGTTGAAATTCATACATCAAAGAGGTTGATACTTAATATTCAAGAGTGTTCTCTTCGGTGGAATCTGAAGATCATTACGTAAAGTTTCAAAAGGTGTTTGTTTCTTTCGTGATCGTTAATTCGACAAGTGAAGTTGAGGTGTGGAACCAACTTGAGAATCGGTTAAATGGCGGCGTGGTGAAAGAGTTCTGAAGATTGAGAGACAAATTGGTGGTTTGGGTAATTTGTATGGTTTCTTTGTAACCTTGTAGTCCTTCTGTAGTGGATTGATTAGTGGCGGTTCGCCCGTGGTTTTTGATTACAATTGAAGGTTCTTCAATTGTGGTTTTTCCACGTAAAAAAATTGATTGTGTTGATTTTTTATTAATTCCTAAAAAAAAAACAAACTAAAATCACTCTCGTAAGTGCTTGACGATTTTAGATTGAGTGTTTTTGGAATTTTTGGCTTTGGAATATTTTAATCCTTATCTAATCACGAATCACATAGGTTTTTCAATTGGTATCAGAGCAGGTCACTCTTTGTTTTTTCAAAACTATAGGAGTGTGATTTTGTGTGACTAGTTTTATGGATTCTATTCGTGAAGGTAACTCGACTCATAGACCCCCTTTACTAGACGGTACAAACTATTCTTATTGGAAAGCTCGCATGAGAGCATTTTTAAAATCCATCGATGAGAAAGTTTGGCACTGCGTTGTCTTTGGGTGGAGTGAACCTACTGTCACTATAGATGGCATTGATATTCCTAAACCTCTAGATAAATGGGACACAACCGATTACGAGAACTTCGAGTTGGAGCAAGAAGGCTCTCAACTCCCTCTTACGCTCTGTCACACTGAAGAATTCCGTCGAATTTGCGTGTGAAATAACAAAAAAAGCGTGGGATATTCTTGAAACAATTCACGAAGGAACTACCTCTGTCAAAGGTCAAAACTTCAACGTCTCACATCGCCTTGAAACCCTTTTTATCTTGCGATGATGAGGCGTTTGATGATTCTATGCAAAACTTCGGTGATATCGTGAATTCTGTTTCACTCTCGGTGAAAAAAATCCGGAAGCTAAAGTTGTGGGAAAAATTTTGAGGTCCCTTCGAGAGGTTCCAATCAAAGGTGTGACCATTGAGGAGGCTCGAATGTTGATACCCTCAAGCTCGATCAATTGGTTGGAAATTTGCGGACTTATGAAGCACACCAAATTTCTAAGAAAAAGCAAAAAGAAAGTATGGCTTTCACAAGTACTCATGAGGCGCAAAACCTCAGGATGAATTTGATTTAGAGTCTGAGATAGCGGCTATGCTTACAAAAGCAGTTTAAAAAATTTAAAAAAAGCCTAATATCGAGCCCTATTTCAAAGAAGAGTAATGACAAACCCAAAACTTTTCCACCAAAATTAGCTCAAACTCTTGAAAAGAAGGTTGTTAGGGGCGGGTCAAGTGCTTTGAATGTCAAGGGTTTGGCCACATATCCCTTGAATGCCCTCTGAAAAGAATCGGAAGAAAGTCTACAAGTAACTTGGGATGATGAAAGCGGGTCGAACAGAACGAAGAACTGAATCTGGTGAAGATGGGGATAGTGCTTTCATGGCATTTTGGGCCACGGTTTCTCAACCTCTTCCAAAGCCTTCGGATCGGCCGTGGTCGAGAACTTGCATCATGCTCCCACCTTTGATGGGACCAACTACTGTATTGGAAAATCGGAATGAGGGCTTTTACGAGAGCCTTTGAACCGAAGGTTGGCAAACCATTGAAGAAGATCTGAAAGTCACGGATAATCCGCAATCGAGAGCCCTAATCATTATTCGTGGAGCAATTTCTAATGAAGAACGACAGAACGGTCGTTCAACGCACAAAGGCTAAAGATGCATGGGAAATTCAGGCCAATTCCATGAAAGAGGAGATTCACCTCCACCTCCATCCAACGACTTATGCGCCTTGGTTGCAGTTGGATGAGGTTAAGAAGAATGAGGAGCAAAGAGGATGATGAACTACCTGAAGACATTGATGAGATCAATGGTGAAGAACTACAACAAGCTTACGAGAAGCTGTACGAGGAATATCTGAATTTGTCTAAAACCAACGACAAACTCTCTCTCAAGCTCAAAACATGCGAGAGTGAGAATGTCCGGCTCAAGGAGAACTCTTGTGACAAAAGCGAGAATGTCATTAAGATCTCAAGTGACGAGCAAGACTTATGTGGAAAACTTACATCTGTGGCCCGAAAGGAATGAACTTCGAGGGTGTATTCCACATATGAAGAAAAGCTTGAAAGTCTTAAGTTGTCACAAACAAGATTGGAAGAAAGTCGGTCGAAAGATGAAGAACTCCGTATTGCTAGAGCAACAATTGCCATGTGGAACAAAGGTTCCAGATCTCTAGAAGACATACTCGGATCTCAACAAATGGGTTACGACAAAAAGGGCTAGGCTATGATGCGACAACTCACAAAGGACAAGCCTCTACCTCACATAACTTGAAGACTCAAGCAAAGGGAAAATTGAAGGTAGATCAAGATGACTCTTTTCTTCATCAAGCAAAAGCGAGAAGACCAACAAAAGGGAGGTAAAACACTGTTTTCATTTGTCATCCTTGTGGTAGGTATGGCCACATTAAGTCTTATTGTTTTGAACTGTTTGGTAAGGTGTCTCAAAAGGCGAAATTCTAATACTTTGTGGGTTAGGAGACAACCTTACATGTCTAGGGAACACCAAGACTAAAAAGATTTGGGTTAGAAAAGATGATTTGACTTGTTTTGTTGCTCTGCTTGCTCTAAAAGCACGTGACTCACACATGTGGTATCTTGATAGTGTGTGCTCTCTTCATATGTCCTTTAACAAATCCTACTTCACCTTTCTTGAAAAATATGAAGGAGGAATTGTTACCTTTGGAGATAAGCGGCACTTCTAGAGTCATTGGTAAGGGCTCTATAAGTGTTCTTGTCTTCCCAAGCTAGATAATGCCTTACTTGTTGATGGCCTTAAAGCTAATCTTTTGAGCATTAGTCAAATGTGTGATTCCCATCATGAAGTATTGCTTTCAAAAGATAAATGTGAAATTTTGGATAAAAAAAATCTTGTTTTACATGGGGTTCGCACATCCGATAAGCGCTATGGGATTCTTACTACTAATGATCTCACTTGTCATTACGCCATCATAAGTAACATTGATCTGTGGCAACAAAGATTAGGTCACATGAATTTCAAAGACCTAACTAAGATAGCCAACAAAGAACTTGTAAGAGGAGTACCTAAACTGGGTAAGAATTTGAGCCATGTGTATGGACCATGTCAGCTTGGCAAGCAAACCCGTGCTCCGCACAAAAAGGTGAAACGACTTTACAACCAAAGCGTCCTCTTGAATTAGTTCACATGGATTTAATGGGTCCCACTCAAGATTGAAAGCATTGGAGGTAAAAGATACATTTTTTAGCTGTTGATGATTTCACTCGTTTTTCATGGGTAAATTTTTTAAGAGAAAATCTGATACGTTTTGATGCTTTTCAGGCTTTAGTGCTTAAAATCCAAAATGAACAAGGTGTTCCCATTAGGCGTATCATAAGAATCCGAACTGAGGATGGTCGTGAATTTGAAAATAGTTCGCTTTAGGATTTTTGTAATATGCATGGAATTAAGCATGAGTTTTTCTGCACCTATTACTCCACAACAAAATGGAGTGGTTGAGAGGAAGAAAACGAGTTGTTCAAGAAATGGCTAGGGTCATGCTCCTTAGTAAGAGTCTTCCTCCAAAGTTTTGGGCGAAGCCTTAAATCTCTTGTTTATGTCATAAATCGTGTGTATTTAAGGCCCAGACACTTACAAACTCCTTATGAATTGTGGAAGGGTATGAAACCTAATGTAAAATACTTCAAAACTTTTGGGAGTAAGTGTTACATCTTCAAAGATAGAGAGCCCTTGGGCAAATTTGACTCCCGGAGTGATGAAGGTATTTTTCTAGGGTATTCAACCAACAGTAGGGCTTTTCGAGTCTATAACCTACGAACTTCATCATTAATGGAATCTATCAATGTGGTTATAGATGACACAGGTTCACCTACTTCAGCAACAAATGAGGATGACAATGGTGAGCTTCCAATCTTGAATACTGAACCACAAAATCAAGGAGATGCTGCGGCTCAATCACAAGAAATTGTTACAACACCATCCTCACAGGTAAGTTCAAGTCCAAAGAGTGCTCAAAAGAACAGCACTCCTGTTCCTCCTGTCACCCAAAGTCCTGAACTTAAACCATCAGCAAGGGTGAAACTGAATCATCCAGTTCAACAGGTAATTGGAAGTGTTTCAGATCGAATGAAAACCCGAAGACAGATTCGGGATGAGGTATCACATATGTGTTATGTTTCTTTGATTGAACCTAAGAATTTTAAAGAGGCCTTGCTAGATGATAGTTGGGTTAATGCTATGCATGAAGAATTAGGTCAATTTGAACGTAACAAAGTTTGGACTCTTGTTCCCAGACCTAGAGACATGAATGTGATAGGTACCAAGTGGATCTTTAAAATAAATCGATGAGAATGGTGCTTGTTGTGAGGAATAAAGCTAGGTTGGTTGCTCAAGGTTACACACAAGTAGAGGGTATTGACTATGATGAGGCGTTTGCCCGGTTGCGTCTCGAATCCATTAAGTATTTTGCTTGGTGTTGCATGTTTCCTTGGCTTTAAATTGTTTCAAATGGGTGTGAAAAGTGCTTTTCTGAATGGGTACTTAAAAGAAGAGGCATATGTTGAACAACCAAAAGGGTTTGAGGACCCTAAATGTCCTAATCATGTCTACAAGTTAGACAAGGCTTTGTATGGGTTGAAACAAGCCCCTCGGGCTTGGTATGATAGGCTTACTACCTTTCTTCTTGATAATGATTTTCAAAGGGGTAGTGTGGATAAGACATTATTTGTGAAACATACTAAGTCTCATATTCTTGTTGTTCAGATATATGTTGATGATATTGTGTTTGGTTCCACTGCTGATCATCTTGTGAAATATTTTTCTGATTGCATGACACATGAGTTTGAGATGAGCATGATGGGAGAGTTGTCTTATTTTTTGGGTCTCCAAATTAAACAGTCTCCTTCGGGCATATTCGTTTCTCAGTCTAAGTATGCTAAAAATCTTGTGTCAAAGTTTGGTCTTGAGTCTTCCAAGCATGCACGCACTCCCATGAGCACTAGTCTTCACCTTTCCAAAGATTCCTCTGGTATTGATGTTGATCCTACCCTTTATAGGAGTATGATAGGGAGTCTTTTGTATCTCACAGCCAGTCGTCCTGATATTTCCTTTAGTGTCGGTGTTTGTGCTTGTTACCAAGCCAGTCCTAAAGAGTCTCACCTTCTTGCGGTAAAACGCATCATCAAGTATATTAATGGGACCTTGGGGTATGGGGTTTGGTTTTCCACTGATACTACAGCCGAAATTACTGGTTTTTCTGATGCCGACTAGGCAGGGTGTGCTGATGATAGGAAAAGTACATCCGGGGGGTGTTTTTACCTTGGGAATAATCTGGTTTCTTGGCATAGTAAAAAACAAAATGCTATTTCTCTCTCTTGAAATTTGAATACATTCTTTGCGAGGAGTTGTTGTGCCCAAATGTTGTGGATGAAGCAAATGCTTCATGATTATGGAATAGAACAGAACACTCTCACTCTTTTCTGTGATAACACAAGTGCCATAAACATTTCAAAAAATCCTGTCCAACACTCTCGCACCAAACACATTGACATCCGTCATCATTTTATTCGAGAGTTAGTGGATGAAGGCCTTGTTGTTTTGGAACATGTTTCTACTGAGCATAAAAAAGCTGATATTTTTACAAAACCCCTTGATCTTCTTCGATTTGAGTTTCTTAGAAAGACCTTGGGTGTAATGTCTCAGGAACTAAGGTCATTTCTTGTAAGGTGAGTGTGAGTGGTTAACTTACTGTTCTTGAATGTGATTATCTGTGTTTGAGTTCTGATTTCTATGCATCAAATTTTATATGAACACTGCTTATGTTGCATACAAGATTTGTTTTATCTTTGTTCATAGCTCATTCTGAATGCCCATACTCATTTACTTCATGATCTCATTCTGTACACATCCTTGAGATAAAGCTATTCGAGGGTTTCCACAAGTGATCAAAGTTCTCTATGGACCACTGACAGTGTTTCTTGTACTATTTCAGAGGAATTGACCTATACTGGTATATCATGGGTGATGTTAAGTCTCTTAACCATCTACCATCTTATTTCACTTCCATGGTTTCTTCCTCAGTACATGATTCCCGGGCATTAGGAAAAGGCTACCTCAGAGGCACCAACCAGGCCATCATTTTGATTTCATTCTTCTCTGGTTTGGACTCCATACTCTTGAGCGTGTATGCCACCAGTGAGTGCCCACAAGAAAGAAAAGTTTAAATAACAAAATAATAATAATATAAAAAAAAGGGATCATTGTCTGAGGGGGAGCTTCCGCATTTACTCAACAAATACCCCGTGATTCCCAGTGGTTTGACTTTTCTTTGTGATGGTCAGTTATTCTTGTTGGAGGTCCGGCCATCGATCACTACGAGGATTAACTCTAGCTTTGTGGCTCTCAAGGATTGCACACACACACATTTTTTATATGAGCTCTCATGTGTGTTTTTGAGTTATGCATTCTCATGATCGTGTGGCTTTGATTTAATATTATCTGTTGTATTCATGAGTTGTTGTTTCATTTTTTTCTCAAATTTTGGGACTCGAAATTGATGGATACTCTTGTTCTTGTGAAATAGTCATCACCGGTCACCTTGCTTGTTACAAAAATATCCTAGGTGTTTTTATTTAAAAAAAAAAAATCCTTGGCTCGGCGACCGGGTCCTCGCCGGCGATATCGCTTCGCATAAGACACGAGAGCATGTATTTACGCTCGGCGACCATTTACGCTCGGCGAACTGGCGGTTTTGTTACCCTCGCTCAAGCTAGCTATTCTTCGCCGAAATCGGCCGTCATGATTCAGTTTTTATAAAACAGGGTCTCTTGATTTTTGATGCATTTCTTCCCATTCCTTTTCCCTCTCTCCCCTAGGGCTTTTTGTGTTCACCTTTGCTAGGGTTGTTTGCGGCTTTTCTCTTGGATTTGAGGTTGCTTCTGTCTCATCCCTCACATTCCTCTTCATTGGTAAGTTTTTTTTATTTTTTCTTCATCTCGTATTGGGCTTGTGAGGGTGCTCTGTTTTGGCTTGTTGCTTCTGATTTCATATCCTTCTCTTGCTCTAGGATTTAAGGTGTGTTTGTTTCTATTCTGCATTGTTGAGGGTTTTAGTTGTGTTTATTTGTTGTTGGGGTTTTTAGGGTTTTTCAAGTTTTATATTGGGTTGATTTGTATTGGAAGTTTCTTGGTGATCATTTTGGGGATTTTGTCTTTATCTATTCCATGCTTGTTTTGAATGTTGCACAAATGCTATCATCATATCTTGCTCCATGTCTTCCTGGCTTTTATAATGCTGCACAAATGTTTTTTGTTGGACTCATACTACTGCACTGAACTTTTATTGGACTAATGTTTCTTGTTTTGTGCTTCTTGTTTGGCATTGGGGTTGTGGGGTTTTTACTGGTCTGGATGGTTTTTGGGTAGTCTGTTTTTGGGTTGTGTTTTGTTCTGTTCTACCTCTGTCTTCATTGTGCCTCTGTGGTTTGTCTAGTACTGGCAGAACCTTCCAAACGTCGAAAGACGACCGTTTCTCGCCCCTCTTACAACACTTCCAAGTTTGAGTCAAAAGAAAAGGCTAAATTGTTTAGGAAGTCTTATGTCTCTCGCAAAGTTCATTTGGAACGCAATGTTTTACCTAATGTGTTTGAGGTCATTCCTATTCGGTCTTTGTTTGATCCGTTAGGTGGTGACCAAGTGCTACATTTTTCCGGTCCACAAAACCTTAGTCTTATCCGCGAGTTTTATTGCAATATTCATTCTATTAATCGCGAAGCTTGCACTTTTCAGACTTGGGTTAGGAAACAATCTCTTGTTATCACTGATGATGTGTTTCGTGAATTTCTTGGTCTTCCTGCTATTGATGATTGTCATTTCCTTTTCTTACCGGGTGGTGTTAATTTTGATATGGTTGCTTCGAATTGTGTGGTGTTTCTAGGACTTGGATCGTGGGGCTCTCATTCAGAGAATGAGATGCTTCCTCGATTCGATCTTCTTAACATCATTGTGCGCCAATATTTTTGTCACCACCCATTCTTCTCATATTACTCAGGACCAGGGGTATGTTTTATACTGTATTCATCATCGCCTTTCCATTGATCTTCCAGAGATGATTATATCAAAAATGATTGGGGTTTTTGAGGGCAGAAAATCTTTGGGGCTTCCTTATGGGTGTTTTCTTCACCGGTTTCTCACTTCCCTTGGTGTCCCTGTTTTTGAGGATGATGAGTTTGCTTCTCCTGTCAAACCCATTACTAAACTCACTGTTTCACAGAGTCAGGCCCATGTTAGAGGGAGTGGGTCAGGGGTTGGGGGTTCTTATGCAGGTGGTCCCGGCGTTGCGGGTGATGATGATCCTCTAGCCGAGGAGGAGAAGGTAGAGGCTGCCCATGCAGGACCAGCAGCAGATACTCCTGATTTGGATCCGGCTCTTGCACGTCGTCTTGACCTTATCGATGCTCGCCTTGATGAGCACAGTGCTATGTTGTCCCAGATTTTATCTCTTCTTTAGCTGCAGCATCCTCCACCATCTTCCTAGTGGTTGTTTTTTGGTTTGTTTTCTCTTTACTTTTGTTTTTTCCGAACAAAAAGGGGGAGATATGGTTGTTTGATTTGGATATTTGTTTGACATAGATATTTGGATACTGAAGCTATATATGATGGATCTTGATATTTGGATATTGATATTTGGATATTTGGATATTGATATGGATTTGGATATTGATATGTACATTGCATACTCATGAGCTCAGTGGTATTTGGTGTTTTTCTTTACAGCTTAATTGATATTTTTATTGTGCATAACAAATCTTTTTCAAGTTTGTGGTGTGCAGATTGGGTGGTTATCAAGATTGGTTGTTTATCATTGAGTTGTAATTTATTATAGCTTTTCTTGAGTTGTACTTATTGAGCAAAATCTTCTGAGTTGTAATTGTTTTTAGTTAGTTTTTGTGTTCAGGAAGTTGTTTAGAAAGTTTTGTCCGGGTATTGACAAAGGGGGAGATTGTTAGGTCCTATCTTGTCAAAATCCGAACAAAACTCAAGGTTTGAGTTGTAAAATTTCTATGTTTTTGTCTTCCTCGCCGAGCGAAGTGCTCGCTCGGCGAAGGATAACGTCTGAGCAAAACACGAAGGCCATGTTTGTGCCGGCGAAGAGCATGGTGGCTCGAGCCAAACCTGCGTCCACACTTGAACTGAAAGGATGTTTTTCCTCGCCGGCGAAGGTCTCGTGGCTCGGCGAGTCCACTAGTAGAAACCACGCGAGATCCCCTCCCCGCCCGAGCGAGAGGAGCCTCGCCCGAGCGAGCTTCAGAATCCGGAATTTTTCAAGAGTTTGGTTTCATTCAGAATTGGGATTCTTTTGGTTTTCTATAAGTAGATGGTTTTCTCCTAAAACCAATCTAACTTTTCTAGATCGATTAAGAATTTTAGAGTTTTGTTTGAAGTGTTCTTACGAGAGTTTGATGAGTTTTCTTTGATGTTCTTGAGAGAGTTCTAAAACTCATGAGTTGAAATTCATACATCAAAGAGGTTGATACTTAATATTCAAGAGTGTTCTCTTGATTGGAATCGAAGATCATTACGTAAAGTTTCAAAAGGTGTTTGTTTCTTTACGTAGTCGTTAATTCGACAAGTGAAGTTGAGGTGTGGAACCAACTTGAGAATCGGTTCATGGCGTGGTGAAAGAGTTCTGAAGATTGAGACAAATTGGTGGTTTGGGTAATTTGTATGGTTTCTTTGTAACCTTGTAGTCCTTCTGTAGTGGATTGATTAGTGGCGGTTCGCTCGTGGTTTTTTATTACAATTGAAGGTTCTTCAATTGTGATTTTTCCACGTAAAAAAATCGATTGTGTTGATTTTTTATTAATTCCTAAAAAACAAACAAACTAAAATCACTCTCGTAAGTGCTTGATGATTTTAGATTGAGTGTTTTTGGAATTTTTGGCTTTGGAATATTTTAATCCTTATCTAATCACGAATCACATAGGTTTTTCACTTTGTCATAAATATCAAAGCAATTCATCAACACAAATCCATTTGTCATAAATATCAAAGCAATTCTTTTACGTTATAGAGTAAACTCTTTAACAAATGACCTTGTGAAACAAAATTGGACAACCAAAGAATCTAGACTTTGAAAATATTTAGTTTTCATGCCAAATTTGGATGGTTAAACCTTTGTCTGTATAACTCCAAATAAATGCCGATTCTGTGTTGTTGGGGGATTGGGAGTTGTGACTCATTTGGAGACAAATAGACAGAGATACTTGTTAATGTCAGTAGAGAACTTTTGCCCCCTCTGTCCTTTTAAGAAAGTGATGTTAGCAAGGTTAGTGTAAAAGCTCTGGCTACCAACTGGAAGAACTCAGGTCAACACACAAAGTCTGATTTATGGGGAAATAAGAAATTGGTCTCCATTGGAAATAAGAAATTGGTCTCCATTGGAGATTGGGTGTGGGGTATGGGGAAAAAATAATCACAATCTGAAAGACCTACTAATATTTGGCCTAATTTGAGAGAAACTTTTGAACAAACTTTTCAGCTTTTATAACCAAGAATGTCCAAAAATTTAAGCCTTATAAAACTTTTAAACAAGCCTTTCAGCTTTTATAACAGAGAATGTCAAAAAATTTAAACTTGATAAATCTTTTAAACAAGCCTTTCAACTTTTTATATCAAAGAATGTCCAAAAATTTAAAACTTACAATAAAAAAACCTACCATAGTAGGTATGAAATATAGGAATTTAATTTTAATCTATTTTATATGGTTTGCAAAAAATTAGTTAAGACTGATTCAACCAATTACCATAATGTGGTGTTTATGACTTGATTTTAAGTTGCTTCATTTAATACTATCCCAACTCTATTCTAATAAATTAGCAGGTAGTCTACACCATTTCAAAGACTAACATAAATAAAGAGAAAGAAGAGCGGGTATTAACATTTTTCGACTTGCTAGGATCATTATTTTAAAAAAGAATGAGTTTTATAAAATTGGAACAAGAGCCATGTTGCAGGAACTAGAGCTACTTTACTCTTACATTTGATCCTTGAATGATTGTCACAAAATGTGAGAAGCTGCTTCACATGATTAGAGAGAGAGAGAGAGCATACGCTGAGTGAGAAAGTCGTCGCCGGTCCGGCCCTCGCTGTCGCCGTCGCCGCACTATCGCACCACAGCTACCTTGGTCGCCGTTCGTCGCTCGTCCACAGGGGGAAAAAGTTCGCCGTTTGTCGTTTGGGGATTTCGAACATTTAGGGATTTCAAACATTTAGGGATTTCGACCCAAATGCAACCGCCAAGATGAAAGGGAAGAGCGGCAAAAATTTTTTTACTTTTTGCGACAGTAAATTTTATACCGTCGCAAATGATAAATTATTAGAGCAAACCGACGCCGTTTTAATAAGTTTTTTTGCGACGGACATTTTGCTGTCGCAAATGGACCACTATTTGCGACAGCAAACTCATGCCATCTCAAAAAAAAAAACTTTTTTGCGACGGCAACAAACGCTGTCGCTAATACCTCAGTATTTTTCACACTATCCGTGAAGTTTTTTTGCGCTCGGTAAAAAGCCGGCGCTAAAGCGCTTATTTGGGGTTGTTGAAAACGCCGTCAAAAACTTCCGTGTTTTTACTCAATTTTCTTCCCTTTTCTTGTAGTGTGGTCGATGTTACTCATGACGAAATGTCCAAAAGGAACTTAAGACTCGTAGTCGATCATAGTACTCACCAATTACCAAAAAATACTGTGCTATTTGTCGAACTGTCAATATTCGACGCAATTGATGAAGAGTTTATTGTCTTAATATATCTACCTATAATTTGACATTATCAAAAAAGTGAATTAATGTTCAAACAAATTACTAACCTCTAAATAAATAGAAAAGGACAAAAAAAAAATTCAATTATATGTAAACATCAAATCACAACTATCACAGGCAAGTTGAGATAGGGTGCAAGTGCAAGGACACTAGGGTTACAAACTCTAAACAAAATTTCAAATGGGTTGAAACTAGAAACTATTAAACTTGTCTTATCTTTGAGATTGGAATAGTCCAAACAATCTGTAAAATTCACAAGTCAATCCGGTTCAATCTAATTCAGTAAGTTTGGACTAATTTTTTAAATCTATGGTTTGGTTTTAGATCAAAAAATTGAAAAATTGTGTTTCGCGGATCGGTTTCGAACTACACTTAACAGTTCTGGATTGGAATCGATTCAGACTGCATGCAACTTAGACTATATTTATATCATACACCCCTGATACATACTATCGTACATCTTATACTATCATACCTTTTATATTCATATCATATACTTGTGGAATTCGGTGTGGAATTTGTTGCTATAAAGTTACTGTTATGAAATTTTGTTGCTATTTTTGTTGCTCTTTTTTTTTTTTTTTTTTTATAATTTTAGTTTTGTAATGGTCTAATGGTGGAATCAATTTTAATTTTAATTTTTTTTTTGGAATTTGGTGATTGTTATTGTTATTGTGGAACTAGATATTATGTTTGTTTAAATTAATGGTAGAACAATATGCATATTTATGTTTTGGAAAATTATGAAATGAAAATATTATATGATTTTTCTTTGTTAATAGATTATGTGAATCCATGGTTTCAAACCGAACCGAACTGTGTTTAAATGGTTTGGTTCGGATTGGTTCCAAAATTTAAATGAATTGGATTGGTTCCAATTGTTATGGAATTGTAAACAATGGATTGGTCTTGGTTTTATCTCAAACCGAACCAATCCGGACAATGTTCTTCCCTACCTGGGAGTGTACTCCCTCCTGTTCTCAAGTTCAACTCCCACTAAATACTATTAACTCCTTGAAGCGAAACTCACGGGCTTTGTCCAATCCACGTAGAGGGAGCGTTTTTTATGAGTCTCGAGATTAATTGAAATGTACATAAACTGATCCAAACAACCGGTTATCAAGAATTTTTTTTTGGAGGTATCTAGTTTGATCAGTAGGGAATAAAAGAAAATAAATGATATAATTTCCAAATTATACATGTTATCCATATATTTGAAGTTAATAAATATGAAGAAATAATATCATTATAATTATCAGATCAATTTAAGTAATTTGTTTTATTAAAGGGAGAGAATTGATCCATTTTGTTAAAATAATCAATCTCCACAAACACTTCACATAGGAAAAGAAAATATTTGAGAATTTCAAAAAGTACTCATTATTTTATCAATAATGATATAATAAGATATGTATTAATTTTTAATTTATTACATATTTAATGATGATAAATCTCTCATGTCACATTAATAGAAGTAAATTTATAAATATAAATATATGAGTCTCTAATATTACTCCTTTATATAAATAAATGAAAATCAACAATTTTAATTTTCCCTCTCCCTCCTCCTTTTATGTCTCCACCTTATTCTGCAAAGATGTTTTTGAACAAGACAAATAAAAATTTAGATTGCATTTGGTAGAGTTTTAGAATTATGATTTGAGAATAGAGTAGTATTTTGAGTTTGTGAGTTTTGAAATTATGAATTGAGTATGAAAAATTTATTTGGTTATGCATTTTAAAAAGAGCTTTGAATTGAATTTCAATTGAATGATGTGGCATATGATATTTGATTCAAAAATTTACAACTCATAACCAAATACACAACCCAAAATTCTATTCAAAGCTCATAAAAAAATTTTAAAATATTTCCAAAATATTTTTTATTTAAAATATAAAAATAACATGTGCCAAAAAAAAAAATACGAACACTATTCCGGTTAACCGGCCAGACATCCGGGGGATGTTCGGGTAGACTCAAAATTAAAAAATCCTCTACTTTTCAGAATGGAAAACATGAAAGAGAGAGAGTAGCCAAACAGGAAAAAGAAATATGTTTTGAAATGTGTGATGGAATCACAATTCTAAAACTCCATCAAAAAAATGTTAGACAATCTTTACTGTATTTAAAGAATGGATTAAAGAAAGGAAAGAGACTGTTTGATTACAAAAATCAAGCCAGTGTATAAAAATATATAAATAAAAATAGACTTTTATTTTGTTATAAAAACAAAATCAAAATCAAAATCTATAACAGAAAAAATAATTAAACAGAAAAGTAATCAAGGCACTTACCTTATTATTTTCTCAAACAAATTTTTGATCAAGTCCAGTGTTTAACACTGTGTCTTTAAGACAGATTCGTCATCTCCATGGTACTTTTAGATTGTGGATGTTTATCTCTTAAGATAAAATGATCAATAACAAACAATAACAGCACTACAAAGTGTTTGTACTACAAATACACTTGTGTTTATACACTTTCTTACAGAAAAATTAATGCAACAAAATGCAGAGAACAATAGCAGGAAAGAAGAACAAAAATTAGAGTGCCAAATCCAAATGAGAGACTGCCTATTTATAGAGGGAAAAGTAGTTGTTCAGCTTTGAATGAACAGGTAACAAACCTGTTTAAACAGGTACAAGACCTGTTCGGTTTGAATGAACATGCAAGGCATTGTTAGGGTTTGAATTTGAATAGATATTGAATCTGTTCGGTTTAAATTCAAACAGATAAAAACCTGTTTGGTGGAGGAAAAAATTGAGTAGAATTTTGGAATTAATTTCGAATTTTAAATTCTAAAAAAAAATAAGAATTTTAATAAAATTCAAATAGTTTTTGTGCGCGCTTGTGTGTTTATTTTTGGGTCCAATGTGTCTAGTCCACTTTGTCCATAATCTCTCCCTTCTACAAACTTGGGGTGCCCCTTGGGGCCCTTCCAAAGTTGCAAACTCAAGTCTTATAAACCCATAAAAGTTTTCTCACCAAACCAATGTGGGACAAGCGTTTAATTCAAACCTTTAAGGAATTTTCACCAAAAACTCCATTTCCATGAAGCTCACTTTGACTTCAATTTTTCATTCACTTGATAATGGTTTTGAGCAACTAAATATACTATGTGAATCACAACGTGGTATAGAACGCGTTACCACTTAGACCCGCCAACTTTGGCGCATGGGTTCCAACTAAAAATTAGATTAAAGTTGAGAAAAAATCTAATTTTTTCAAAACCATTTCTAGCAAAAAATGCATACAAATGGAGGGGTGTAATTAAATTTTCAAAGCTGCACCAAACACATTCTTTCTCTACCGTTATTTATGTTATGTTATTCAAAACTCATTAGAAAGAAGATAATATTCTCAACCTATATTTATATATAGTAAATTGTGACAATAAACCCAAGGGGTTGTGGCATTGTCGTAAGGCCTTGGGGTTTAAGCCTCAAGGTCACAAGTTCAATTCCCCCCTTAGGCCAATCTCCTAGGCGAAGCACTGTTAGTTAGGAGGTTGGACCTCAAGTTGTCTAGCTAGCACTTGGTGTGGGTTCAATGCTCTCTCGCAGTGCGAGTTCTGACTTAAGCGGAGCTTGTTTTGGGAGGTCGGGGCAAGTTCCCAAGTTATAGTCTCCTCGCTCGGAACGGCTAACAGAACACCTTGGCGATCTCTGCAAGGGGCGCTGCCTTGGACCTGCGGGAGGGTAGGGAGGATTTTCTTGTAACCAAAAAAAAATTGCGACAATAGTCTTCATACTTTAATTCTTGTATCATTTTAGTTATTGTAATTTTAATTAATTCAATTTTGACATTTAATTTGTCATTTTGTTTTGATTTGGTTCAATTGATTACAATTCATAACATTTTTTATGAAAATATGTATATAAGTGGCATATATCATTTTATAGAGTAAAATTATAAATTTACTAACATCGGTGAATTAACCTCAATTAATTCAGTAATTATTTTGAGTCGAAAATACTAACGACATTATCAATTGGACCAAATTGACACAAAATTTAAAATTAAGGGTCAAAATTGTGCCAATTAAAAGGGTATAAACTAAAATGACATAATGTGTAAAATGTAAGGATCATTAGTGTAATTTGTTCTTTTATATATACTAAGAGTGTGAGTCCACTCGATGAATGTGCTTAAAATATAAATTTTAATTTTAATTCATGACATATTTTCTATGTTCTTTAAGTGGTATTATTTAGTAAATTAAGTAAATGGTCTCAGATTTAAATCTTGTGCCTCTCTTTTAATTACTATTTTTTATTTTTTTATTTTTTGATAAAAAAATTAACACGCAAAAAGAGAAGGCCACTTGACAAAAAGAGATAAGAAAGTTTATGAATACCAAGTAAAGTCTTTACTTTTAATAATAGTATAAATATGTATATATCACACTTTTTCATTGTTTTTCTCCTTTTTCTACTCAAGTAGAAGCTTCCTCATCCACATAAAATTGATTTAATTTACAAGGTGACATAATAATAATATAAAAATATTAAAAAACAAAAAACAAAAGTTTAATTAGAAAATTAAAAAAAAAAAATCCTCTCTCTCCTCTAAGTACTTTGAATAAATGTAATGCCACCACATAAGCTATAGGGGAATGCATGATTATCCTCTTGATTTTCTTCATCGCTTTTTGGCTATATATATATATATATATATCATGATTTGGATCAAATGTTCGCGAAGTGGTTTTGTGAAGATTGCATCATTTGCAAATCCGTGCTTGTTTGGCAAGAGTTATCATCGCTAATCAAAGTCCTGAAACATGTAAATTAAGGGTAAGATATAGATTAGTATTACTTCAATGAGATGAAACTAAAAATGATCAATCTAATAAACAACATATAGTATACAATGTTTACTGTGGTTTTTTCTTTAACGCTCTTTTTTAGGCTCAAGAAAGAAATGCAAAAATCTAATCTTCAAAATTGTTTTGAAAAAGATCAATATATATATAGTAATTTATGTCAGATCTTACTCTCGTGGACGAGATGTCCAAAGGGAACTTAAGGCTCGTAGTCGACCATAGTACTCGCCAATTACCAAAAAACACCGTGCAGCTTGTCGAACTGTTAATATTCGGCGCAGTTGATGAAGAGTTTGTTGTCTTAATATATCTGCCTACAATTTAGCATTATCAAAAAAGTGAATTAATGTTCAATTACTAACATCTAAATAAATAGAAAGAGAGAAAAAATATTCAATTATATATAAACATCAAATCACAACTATCACAGACAAGTTGAGATGGGGTCCAACTGCAAGGACACAAGGGTTACAAACCCTAAACAAAATGTCAAATGGGTTGAAACTAGAAACTATTAAACTTGTCTTATCTTTGAGATTGGACTAGTCCAAACATAACTTTAAAAAAATATTATCTTTTGTTCAATTCTTCATATAATATTGCCCCAAATTATTTTGAAAACTTTGGTGATAGGTCTAGCAAGGGTTTTTATTTCGCTAGGTGTTGCTTTCAAACCAACTTTTGACGGAAACAATTTAGATGCAAAAACTACATCAAACAAACACTAACATTCAACAATGTAAAATTTTGGATTCTTAATAGCAAAGCAAAGTATATTCACCACAAAATCATTAAAGATAATAAAATTACAATAAGCCAATCAAGTAGGATGAGATTGATCCATCATACACGTGGCAAACATTGAGTAGAAAAGATGCATGGATTGGTTGTATAAAAAAAAAAAAAAAATTACATTATCCCCTCCCTTAAAAGTTGACCTAAAATGGATAGTGACTGTTTTATTGGTAGAATTTTATGGTCAAATGAGATTTTTGTGATCATCATGAAGGTGGGAAATCATCGGATGGTCAGAACTGGCTTAGAAATAGTTGACTAAATGATAATTTCTTGTGTGTATATAATAACTTAATGTAAAAAGTCTAAAATTTTAAATCAAGCTTTTATAATGATACTCTTACGCATCATATGTGTTAGAATTGTGGCGCAAACAAAGGAATGAAACACTGAACTAAGCAATTTTTGTACCAAATTCTTAATTAGACCAGTCTTTATTGTGGCAAACTTCCCCTAATGACAATATAAGCAAATCATAATACAAAAAGGGATTTTCTAAAAAAAATCCTAGCCATTGGTCCCATTTGGTGTAGCTGTTAAAACAACTTATAGATTATAGCTTAACAGATTATAGATTATGACTTTAATCAGAAGTTGTTAATCTGTTTGGTGTAACTATTGGATTATAGATTTAAGTTGCTGAGTAGTGTTTGTTAAATAAGCTGTGAAATAGATTTTTCAATTAATTTTTATTCTTTGTTTGTCTACATTTCTCATAAAAAATAATAATAATAATCTATAGTCCATTTGAGTCTTTTTCTATTTTTAAAAAAATAAAAAATAAAAAAAATTAAGAGTATAACCATAAATTAAAATGTCCACAGCAAAAGCTGATAATCAGAAGCAAGGGATGAGTAGATTCTCAGAATCAGCTTTTTTGAGTTAAAATAAACTGTTAGAATCAGAAGCTGTTTGAAATAAGTTTAACCAAACAGTCCAAAATAACTTTTTCAAAGCTAAAAGCCATAAGTTGGCTCTGAAAAACTGAAACAAACACCCCCATTAAGTCTAGATTAAGGACAAAATCCATCCGTTATTGATAATGAGTAAAATCGGATGTAAAAAAACAAGATGATTTTTGTGATATACTTATATCACATAATGCGAGCTTACTGACTAAGAATTAATTCTACTTACTTTATAATATGATAAAAAAAAGAAAAAAGAAAAAAAGATCTACTTATCCTTGGAACTGATTTTACTTCCTAGTTTTTTTGGTGCACTGTAGTTGGACCCCAAGTTAAGTGGGTTCTATCTCTATATTTGGACTATGAATTGTGTATGTGATTTCAATGGGACCCAAAATGTAAAGAGCTTTGCTTAGTGACATCCTTTATATGTCATTCTTACTCTCTTATTTTAACTTTCAAATCAGTTTTCATACCATGCCATTTTTTTCATAAAGCAATACCAAAAGTAATTGCTTGAGAAGGAAGTATATATTCCCACTAAAGACATAAATAGGTCCTTAATCATCGTATCAACTTTACTACGGATATAAAAATAAATTATAAATAAATAAAAAAAGTCACATAATAAACATCGAGAGAGAACGTGGGGTTCATACCCACTTTCATGTCTATTCTATGACCTTTTTAAGACATTTCTTCGTGTGTCCTAGATTTTCTCATACTTTAATTACAAAGCCACTCTACAAAAGATTGAATCATGTCAATTTTCAATACACCACTAAATTCCAGTATTAGAAAACTTGTTTGTCGAATTATTTTAAAAAATGCAATATAGGTGTTTTTAAGCTTCTTACTGTTATTTACTAGGGTGAACATGAAAAATGGTAGTGGAAAATAAAAATGAAAACAAAGAAAACGAAAACACAACCGAGTTACCTGGTGAACAAAGCCTTCAAGATTGGTGAGCTTGCCGAGAGCAACAGCCATATGATGCATGCCATCGTTGAGAGAGACACCGGCAACAGTGTCGATGAGAGACTGTTGAAGCTGTTCTAATCCCTGAGTAAGAGCCTCCTCTGCCTGTTGTGATGAATGTTGGAGGCTGTATATCCCCATGAATTGCTGCTCTGTTAATGGGTCTAATTGGGTTATTAACATCTGTCCAATATCAACAACAAGAAGCTCAGGATCAGTTAATATTCAAGATACATGTCGGTTAATTTTTGTTACTTTCTTTTTTATATCAGTCTCAACTAGATAACCCTGAAAATTAAAATTCAATACATTTTAAATAAAGTACATTGAAAATGAGAATGAGCCAACTTTTTAAGGGTTTTTTTTTTTTTTTTCCCCACAAAAATTTGTTTCTTTTTGAACTTTTTCCTTTTTTTTGAATTTTCAGGATCATTTAGTGGAGAGTTCAGGCTGGGGAAGGTGGTCGCTGTAATTTTCAGTGAAAGGGTTGTTTGGTGACACAGAAAACTTCAATAGAATTTCTGAGTTGTTGGTAAGTGGTTAAATCATGAAAAAGAAATGCAAAATTGTTACTGCTACTGGAATTTTCTATCACTCGTGAAAAGGGACCCTTTCCAGGTTTGAGGGGATTTTTTTTTTCTTTCTTTTTCTCATATTTGAAATGAGAAACTTGTCCAGTGTTTAGTTGGAAAATTTGGAGAGAGATTTAGAAATGAAAAAAAAAAATTTTGTATGAAATTAGATGAAATATAATTATATTTTATTCTTATTTCATCTACTTTATCTCTTTTTCTTTTTAAATTTCCCAACCAAATATAATATTAAAGAATCCTGAAAAGTGAAATTCCTAGAATGACCATTTTTTTCTTTCTTCCATTCTTTTTTGGGGGCAAACTAGTGTTCAAAGTGGATTAAGCAATGAAATGCCCATATTATCCCTAAAAATTTTACAGATTCATCAGTACCACTTAGATACCAATTAATGACAAGTGATGTGATAGAATCGACCCAAGGACTTTTGAGGCCTGAGAGCAATATCAAAATGAGGTTTATCTTACTTGTCCTTTAAACAATTGTCACCTTTGGCAATAAGAAAGTTTTTGGCAAGCCTAAACTAAAAGATTAAGCCGCCTCTTAATAGTAAAGTGAGATTTATATTCATGAGCACAGTATAATTGTATAAGTGGCATATTTTAAGGAAAAATTAGATTAAATCTTTCAAACCTTGATGAGCTCTGAGGGCCGAAAACCGCCCATCCAGAGGAAGCAACGCTCGGCCGGAGTAGTCCACATTCCGGTGATGAGGTGGAAGACATCAGTTTTGGCAGCCACTCCCTTGAGGCAGAAAATTTCATCATAATGAGCAATGTATCCATCTACTATCACCCTAAGATCGTTGTCTGATAAATGCGCTTGCAACCCTGTCCGGAGCTCCGACATGTGCCTGTGATCATCATCTAACCATCTTGCATATTCCATATCAAACATTGCCGCACCTACAACAACAATAACAAGAACAGTGTTAATGTCACGCACCAAAATGTTAGCGTCACGCTCTTTTGTGTTATATGGTATTTAGATCTTTTTAAATGTGTGTAGATCCTACATCAAAAATTATGCTCGCATTCCCATCACAATTATTTCATAGTCGTGTAAAAATGCCAGTTCTTGCTATCGTGAGACAATTGGGACCGGAGACATATGAAAATCTAGACAGAACGAGAAAGAAGTGTGCAACATCAAATTTCCGTATATCGAAAATTTTTACAGAATAAGACACAAATATGAGATAAAAAGTATGATCTGCCATTTGTCTTGTATCTAGAAAACTCTTTCGTGTTCGTAGCATAATTGATAACAAAAACAAGGACAACAAATTATTTTTAATGTTTATAAAAGTCAGGGAGAAATTTCCCCAAGCAAGGCCACATTTATGATATGGATGGTCTATACATAAATTAATGTTTGCATCTAGCAAGACTTAATAGCAAGACTTAATGGAGCTTTAATTTTTACTATTCAATGAATATAATATTATGACCTTGTCAATTTTGCTTGTTTTTAAATAATAAAAATACATCCAGAGGAATTAAGAATGCTATTTTTATTTATTTATTTTCAAAATGTCAAATATTTAAGCCGGTGATTTGAGATTTGATGGAGACTAATTTTTGTTACGTACAATAGTAATCTGATTATTTTTTATAATTCTTCTCTGAACTAGAGATTATGATAATTGCACCATATATCTTTTCCTTTACTTTTTTTCAATTTTTTTTTAAACAAAATGTGGTCTAATTCAGATTTTTTTTTATGAACAAATTAGATTTGATAAGCTATCGATCTTTGCATATTGAATAGGATACCGTCCTAAAAATGGCAGAAAATATTATCACATTTGAATTTCTTCTTTATCTTTTTTTCTTTTTTTATAATTTTATTCATCTACTTACTACTTGTCATTATCAATAAAATTATTTTAATAAGTGCCCATGTATTAAAAACTAGATAACCAAACAAATAGCATAGGGGTCCTATTAAAAAAAAGAGTGGGCTATTATCAGCTGGGCCCCTGAATCATTTTCAATCCTGAGTGTACCAATTAAAGTCCGCCACCTCACCTCCAAAAGTAAATAATAATAATTTATAAATAATTCGACACATATTAATAATCTTATTAAAAATATTTCTAAAAATACAAATAATCAAATGTGATTAGTTGTCAAAAAAAGAAAAAAACATTTAAATCTCTAATGATATTTGAATATAAACACTTTTAGTAGAATTGTTAGTAAAATTTTAAATAAATGTAGTATCGCTCATAATTTATACGCATCAACTTCTTTACTGCATACATTTTTACATAAATATAATAATTTTTTCTCCAACTAATCTAAATATTATGTAGTCTACTATTACAATGTGAAAATTGATAATATTGTCACTTGATGTTATCGTAATATAGACAATTTTTCTCAAGTCACTTGAATTTATTTAGGCCAAGCCATTCATTTTTTGCTTGTATGTACATGTGTAGATTCAGTATAGTTTCTTTGGGCGTCATTTAACATGATTCGAACTCGTTCATTTTTACTTTTATATATATATATATATATATATATATGTGGATAGCTAGATTATTCATAAAATTAAAAAATTAGATTCATTTGATGATTCTAATCATTTGAAAAAAAAGAAAAAGGAAGAAAAAAATATTACAAAAATATGAAGGGTTTTAGTGATTTTATGGTGAAATGTAACTGAAAAGTTATTGCATCTCTCCATATTTGTATAATTTCTTATTCTTTGTTTTTTTTACCTAACTGATAAATAATTTCCTTTTAAAATAATAAACAATATATTTTTAAACTCATACTAATCATACACTACAATAAAATTATATAAATATATAATTATCTGGTTAATTTTTATATATATATATGTCAGGTTATTTGGGATGTGCTATATAAGTACAATTTTTTTGACTTTTTAGCTACAAAATAAAGAAAAAAAATGTATATTTAGAATAATTTTTTAACTTTTTACGAAAATGTGTGTAATAAAATCAAAATGACTATTCTACCATTGTTGACTTTTTGACTTTTGAGTAGTTGAATTCAAAGAGTAAAATAATAATTTTACCCTTCCCCACAAGCTTTTCCCAAATAGTATGGATTTTTTTAATTTTTTTAGTAACTTTTTGACTTTTTGACTTTTGTAAGTTGATGTGCTATATAAATACACTTTTTGATTTTTTAACTAAAAAAATTAAAAAAAAGATGCATGTTTAGGATATTTTTTTAAATTTTTACAAAAAAATTTATAATAAAATATTATAGTAAAATCAAAATAACCACTCTACCATTATCAACTTTTGACTTTTGAATAATTTCGTTTCTCCACAAACTTTTTCAAAATAGTACAACTTTTTTGCTTTCTTAGGTTCCGTTTGGCAAGGATTTTTGTGGTTATTTTAATCACAAAAGACAAAACAAGTTATTTTAGTCACAATAAATAAAATATCACATCTAACCTATAATTATTACATTCTTCTCTTATAAAAAAAGTTAAAAAATCTTTCTCAAACTAAATTTTTTAGTCCAAATTAAAATAAGGCTGCTTTTGGGAAGAGAGCAAAACGCCAAGTTGGCGTTTTGGATAGAGACGCAAGGCTGCGTTTTTGTCTTCATTTGGGGAGTGCCAAAATTAGGTTGAATAATTACCTAATTGTCCTTAAATTTTATATTTTGTATAAATGATTAAAATGTAATTTTTTATGTTGAGTGAGGGTATTTTAGTAATTTTGTAGGTCTACACCATGACATGACAACTTAAAAAAATATTATCTACAAAACCAAAAAAGTTAATTTTTACCAACTTCCCAAGTCACTTTGCTTTTAATCAAAAATCTTAATTAAAAGCAAAAAAGTTGATTTTTACCATCTTCTCAAAATAGGCCTAACTAAAAAAGCCAAAAAATTAAAAAGTCAACTCACGTGACATACGGAGGCTTATAATTTTTTAATTTTTTTTTTTTTTTAACTTATCTCAAACCAATAAAAAAAGGACATCTGTGGTGGGCCAAGAAAATTGAAAAGCTCAACAGGAGATAGAGCATCACCCCACCGCTTCATACGAGAGAGAGAGAGAGAGAGAGAGAGAGAGTGTTACCAGAACTGATATTTCCACCTGCACCGCCACCTCCTCCCAGAAACAATCCCTGTTATTAACACCACCTATCATTAACCATCAATAAAATAATAAATGTATATCATTTTATAAAATCAAGATGAAGATGTCTAAGGTTTGAGAAGTAAGTTAAACTTTTAATTTTTTTATTTTTTTTAATATATATAAAAAAAAATAGAAAAGTGATATGCTTTAAAAAAAAATTAAAAAATTAAATTTTTTACTTTTAAACTCAATTATTGTTTCTCAATTTTAAAAAACTTATATAACACAATGTACGAAACTAATAAAAAACTAATTCTTATCGCTTAAACAATACATATATATTATAATATTAATTTTATTTATTTATTATTTATTTACGTCGCACAATTATTGTGTGTACCAGCCAAAAGTATATATATATGGTGGTGTTTGGCAAGATTTTGGTTTGGGTTTTTTTTGATTTTTTTCATTAAAGGACAAAGTTTTGTAAAATTAAAAAAAACAAATACAAACAAAATATTACATTTAATTTCATAATTATTTTATTTTTTCTCTCACAAACATCACATACAACCATAAAAAAATCTAATTATCTTTTTAAATACCAAAAATTTTTTATCTAATAATATTCTACAATTAAAAAAATTTATATAAAAATTCACTTTCCAAACACTCGATATGTATTAATGGTCACGAGTTTCAACAAAAATTAAGGAACCTGAGCTCGAGCTCGCTGAAGATCCTGCTCCAACTGAGAAAGCTTTATCCTACTTGTCTCCAGCTGCTGTACATACGCCTATACATACAAACATATACAGATACAGATAGAGAGAAAGATTAGTCGGTTCGGTTCGATTCGGTGCGGTGCAGTGAGGTGAGATTTTAAAAAAAACTTAGCAGAGAAGTTGATGGAAAATATGACACGTATTTTCCAGGAAAGTTTTTGTATTGCAGGAGGAAACTGACCTTTTTTCTGATTCGGCTCTTCCTTGCTGCTTCTCTGTTCTGCGCCAAACGTCTCAGTGTCTGTAAAAACCCAATGCATCAAAGATTTTCACCTAATAGCTTTCAATCTTCATCAACTACTTTATTTTTATTTTTATTTTTATTTTCATATCACTACCTTGGCATCAAGTGCTCTCTCTGATGTTGAACCTCCAGGTCCTTTCCTCTGAAACACTCGAGAGTAAACAAAAACGGTTAATATTTCTTTCATAATGGATTATTATAATTAAGATTAATGTACCAATAAAAAATATGTGTGAAAATATATGGAAGAATGTATAAAAAAAAATATGTTAAAAAATACATTAAAATTTTAAATTTTTATTCATTTTCTTCATTATAAAAAGGAAAAAGTTAGGGATCATAAAAATTTTTTCATGAAAATGATCATGAAAAATTTATGATAATTGGAATACCTTGATTAGTGTGTGGTGCTTTATTCTAAGTGCAATTCAAAAATTACAAAGCTTTCATGACTATTTTCATAAAAGATTTTTCATGATACCTAGCATTGCTGTTATAAAAAACTAACATTACTACAAAAAAATTTGTTATAACCAAACAATCCAAATGCCATGCTCATTGTGTATTTTCTTCTATCAAAAAAGGTTCATTTTTTCAAGGTTTTTAAAACAAAAAATGTAGCGATTAAAAAGTGGGAGCACCAGAGGAAGCATATATTTCGAGTGAAGTTCACATCATTACCCGCCATTTGATTCGGGGGTTCATAGGACATTTGTGTTTCGAATTCCAAGATAGATCAAGAAACTACTACAACTTTAAACTACAGTCTTGGGGAACTATATACTACTACAACTTTAAACGACCGTTTTGGGGAATGAATAAAGGAAGTCATTGTTATATTGAAACAAGTTGAATCCACCCCATTGCCAAGATTCTTAGTTCAGATCAGACTCCAATCACAAAATCATTCAATTCATAAATCATATAAAAGAACTCAAATTCTTTTATCAATTTTGTTAAAAGTTGTGGGGATCTACACTTTTTAGATTGACTTTATGCCTCAAAAATGGAGTTATAAAGTCGAGACATAATTTAATGAATATGAATGATTTGACGCAACAAAATAGAAATATTTGAAGATAAAAAATTGATTTCACGCTTTTGAAATAGATCTTTTATTTTTAAATTTTTCTCTTTTGATAAATTAATAATGATTCAATGTAAATGATATAGAAAAAAAGAGATTTGAAGACAAAAAATCTGAAAATGAGAGGGAGAGAATGATAATAACAACAAAGATGCCACCTTTGTCCTAAGATTTTGGGATGGTAATAGAAAGAGGAGCTTAGAAATAAATAGCATTAAGAGGGTTGAGGATGAAGAGAACCTTTTCTGTGGTGTGTTTGGCAGCTTGTTGAGACTCTGATAATCCAGTTCTAGGGCCATCACTTGCCATCTCTAGTTGTTGTTGTTGCTGCTGCTGCTGTTGTTGTTGTGGCATCTGGGCATTCCTCTGATCAAAACTCTGATGATCTGAAGATGCCTTTCTACTCATAGGAGATTCTGGTTCCAGATGTGCCTCAACCTTACTTGGAAGCGTGTTCACTGCTGATCCTGAGTCAGTACTAGTCTCTCCTCCTGATTTTGAACTTCCCTATATTAAAACAAAACAAAAAAAACCCACTAAATTTTTTCAAATGGGTATTTACAAATCATCATAAACCACCTCAAAAACCTCACTTTTCAACTGGGTGTTTTCAAGAAACACAACAAAAAAGTGATATTTCAAGATGGGTATTAGAGAATTCTCTCAGAAAGAAAATAACTTGCTCAAGTTCTTTATTTTGTTTTTGTTTATTTATAACAAATGGTCAAAGATAGGAGAGAGAGGAAACTACTATTGGGGTTTGATGATGGAATCTCATAGGCCATGCAGGGAACATTTCCAGAGTAGCTGCAGGAGGAGGCCTGCTCGCTGTAAAAAAAGCTGCAACAGAATCACCAAAAGCAAAAAATCTCTCAGAATCATCAGCAAGCAAAAAATAATAAAAACACTGCCAAAGATTTTAAAAAAAACAGTTTTTTTTTTTTTTTTTCCCTTTCTTTCTGCAGTCAGGTGGGGGACTCAGGTATCCTAGTTTGAAACCCCACGCCATTCATCTCTTTCCTCCAAATATGATTAGCGTGTTAGAAATGGAAAGCCCCTCTTTGTAGACATATTCAAATCTCACTCTCTCTCCTCCAAATATGATTACTGTGTTGGAAATGGAAAGCCCCTCTTTGTAGACATATTCAAATCTCACTCTCTCTCCTCCAAATATGATTACTGTGTTGGACATGGAAAGCCCCTCTATGTATGTAGACATATTCAAATCTCTCTCCCTCTCTCTCTCTCTCTCTCTCTCTCTATAGGGGTTGGTTATGTTTGTCAAACGTCAGAAAAGGTAGAGGAGAGAAGCATACATGATTTAGCTTCATCATTATTATTGATCTTAACTTCTTGCAGCACAATAGCTTCCTCAAAATCTCCAAAATCAAAAGAAGATCCTTCTTGATTACTGAAACAAAGAAATTATTAATAACCCATGTCAGATTTTGAGAAATAAAATAGAACCCATTAATCTTTTAAAAAAAAATTTGTATTGATTTGAGAAATATAAGTGAAACAAACAATATATATACATGAAACTTAAAGGAGGATTATTAGTAATCCCATGAAGAAGTGAATATGGGATATGGTGGTTTGAAGGTCCTGTGTCTGACATTAAACCAGTCAATCCAACTCTATGACTCGCCATTCAAACCACGATTCTCATGCTTCTGCAATTCAGAAATGGTGAAAATCATTTTCCAGGAAAAGTAAATAAGAGAGAAAATGAATGAAAGTTGAGAAACAGGGGCATAGAACAACAACTATATACATGCAGTAATTTTTCTATGGAATTCTTGAGAGACAACAGTCCTCTTCTGGAGCAAAACTCAACAGAAAGAAACACAAGAACTGGAAAAGATCAAAGCTTTCTTGTCAAAGTATCTCTCTCTCTCTCTCTCAGAGCAGTGAAACTTTTTGATATTTAATGGGTCTCTATCTATCTTTCTCTCCTTCTTTAAAAGAGGTTGATTATTCTGTTTTGGGTTGCTTTATTTATGGCCTTATGTATGTAGCAGTAATTATTATCAGGTTTGAAACTCATCCCACGGTACAGATAATTTTGTCCTTGCAAGCATGTCTCATGCCTCTGTTTTTGTTGTGGGGTTTCAAGAACACAAATTATTTTGTTTGGTTTTAGTTTTTTAGAGTTATTTTCATAATTTTTTTTTATTTTTATTTTTATTGAATTTTGTAACATTTTAAGTAATTTTTTTAATTTTTAGACACACTTAATATAAATACACTTAAAAAATATAATATTTGTAAAAAAAATCTTTAAAAAAATGAAAAATTATTTATAAGTCCTATTAGGGAGACTTATGCTACATATGGTCCTACTAAAAAGCTTATGTTCCCATAAGTCCTGTGAAAAGTTTGTTGACACATTTACCCTCAATATTAGTTGTTAATATCATAAATTATAGTAAAACCATATATAGGAAATTAAATGTTATCATAGATCATATCTATATAAATATAAGGGGTACTTACTAATTAGTCCTATTAATTAGACTTATTTACCTATAGGTCCTAACTAATAAATTTAACACTATAAAAATAAGAGAGTGATAAATTTATCACTAAAAATTTATTTATAAAAACAAAGAGACTGATAAATTTATCATTATAAATTTATTCATAAAAATAAAATACTGATAAATTTATCTTTATCACTTAATAAATTTATCAATAGGACTTAATGAGTAATAAGTCTCCAAAGTAGGACCTATTGGATAATAAGTCTCCAAAGTAGGACCTATTGGTAGTTTACCCTAAATATAACGTAACGTGACACCTACATAAACGTAACGTGACACCTACATAAACGTAACGTGACACCTATGATCAATGATAATATGTAATTAGAAAATTGTATGTTATCATAGATCATATCTACATAAACGTAACGTGACGTGACACGTACATTTTATTCTTATAAAATAATAATCATCTTGTTTGATTTTAAATTTTTAAATTTAATTTTTTTAATTTTAATTGTTAATTTTTAATTTTTTAAATATTTTAAGTAATTTTTTTACTTTTTAAATGTACCTAACTTAGATATACTTCAAAAGAAAAAATATTTTTCAAAAAAAAAAATACACAAGAATACAAAAATATAATAATTTTTCAAAAAAAAAAAAAAAAGGTTATATTTTATATATCTAGTAAATTTTTTTAAAAAAAAATACGTAAATATTATACCTTTTAATTATATTGATAAGTTTATCTAAAAATTAAAAAAATATGCTTACAATATTAAAAAAATTCACTAAAAATAATAAATTCAATTTTTACAAAATTGAATTATGGAAATTAGAATCAAATAAGGTGAATATATTTTAAATAATAATATAACATTAATTACAAAATCACACACAATATATACATATATACATGAATAAATAAAAATTTTGAAAATGGCCTTTAAACAAATTTTATGGAATCTTAGGCCTTATTTGGTTAGTCACCACCCACCACCACTCACCAACCCACCCACCCCACCCACCCACCACACCACCCACACCCACCACACACCACCCCCACCACCACCACCACCACCCCACCTACCACCCACCCACACCACCACCACCCACCCACAAACACCCACATCGCACCACCACCTCCACCCACCACTTCACACCACCACTCCACCCACCACTCAATTTTTAAAATTAGTGTTTTGTGATATTATTTTAAAATAATTTTTTGAAGAGAGTTTATAAAATTTGGAAATTTGTTTGGTTGTATATTTTGAAAGAAAAATATTTGGTAGCTCAAATTTGTATGATCTGAATGGCTCAAATGTATTAAAACGATATCATTTTACACCCAAAATGACGTCGTTTTGAGATATTCGAACCATTCAGGTCATAAAAAATTCTGGCTACCAACCATTGTTGATTTTGAAACTAATTTTGGAGTTTGAGATGATTTGATTTTTTTTATAATTGAATAGATGTGTACGAGGGAAAAAGTGATTGAGAAAGAAAGAGAAGAGATAAAAAGTTATTGATTGATATGTAGTAGAGAATAAAGTAATTTTAGAAATTTTTTTAAAAAATTTTATTAATCAAAAATGTTTTTAGAATTTTTTTCTCCAAAAATATGTTTTGAGAAAGAAACTAAAAATTCATGGATGTGAATATTGTATTTTATTTTTGAGTTTTTGTATTAATTGATATATTTTGTTTTTGTATGAAGCTTCTCTCTTTTCTTTCGTTGATTCATAAGACTTTACGAATATATTATCTATAAAAATAAATTTAAATTAATTAAATATTGATAATCACATTTATCTTAAAAAAATTAGATAATAAATATAATTTTAAAAATAAATCGTCTATTTTTTTAATAGTATTTAAATACATAATTATCGATATTTAATTAATTTGATTTTTTATATGAATAGTCTACACGAAATACACTAAAAATTTAATAATTCGGATCAACAAAATAATCCCGTAATAACTTAAACTTAAGGTTGTGCAAAATATCCTCAATTTGTTAAAACCACCCAATTCGCACTGATTTCCCTACGGTTAGGGTTGTGCAAAATATCCTAAATTTGTTAAAATCACTTAATCCACATTGATTTTCCTGCTAACCAGAGGTTAGTTTGATTCATTGTTTAAAATTTATAATTCGCCTTCAAAATTGATCCGCTCTGCTATCTTACTACATATATATATTTTTTAAGGAGAAAATCGATCTAAGGTCCCTATCCAACTTTTAGTAATGGATTAGGTCCACAATCTGTTCTTTTGTAGTCTAAGGTCTCTCACCCCATCCCCTCTCCATCCACGTTGTCCTGAGCTTGATCACCGCTAGCTCCAAATCCCCAACCCTCGTCTCTCTCTATCTCTCTCTCTCTAAACTTCTCTATTCTCAGATCTGTCCAGATCAACTCTTGTTCCTCACCCGACTTCATTCTCCCGGAGTAAAACCAGCACCAACGACTCAACCACTGGCAACGTCATAACCTGGAACAACCCAACAGACCCCATGCCCCAGCAGTCACCCCCCCGAATCTGCGACAGATTCAGATTTTTGTGGAGATTTTCTAGGGTTTTTGTAGATGTTGAAATTCTGTTCGTTGTTTGTAGGTGTTGAAATCTTGTACGAGTTGAAATCATGTTCGTTGTTTGTAGGTGTTGATCGATCGTATAGGAGTTGAAATATGGTTTATTGTGTTTGATTTGATTTCATGTGAAGTTGAATTAAATAAGTTTTCAATTTTTGATTTGATTTGATCGTGTAGGTGTTGAATTAGGTTTTTATTTTTTGTTTTGATCAATGTGAGAGAGACGAACTCAGTGTAGTTGTTTTTGATTTTTGAAGTTAATTTTTCATTATCTGTTATTGATGAATTTTCGATGGAGTTGATTTTGATTTTTGGAGTTGCTTTTTCATTCTCTGTCAACATGCTTATGAGTTACTTTTTGGTGCTCTGTTTTTCTGCGTTTTTGTGCTCTGTTTTTGTTCACTTTGCATTTTTTGTGTAGTGCAGAGAAAATTGCAGGTTTGTTACTATAGAATGAAAACATAAAATTGCAGAAAAAATTGTAGGTTTGTAGTGCAGAGAAAATTGCAGGTTTTTTGTTCACAGAGACTTTTGGTTTCTTTTTTGGGGTTTATGGAGTAGTGCAGAGAAAATTGCAAGTTTGTTACTATAAAATTGCAGGTTTATAGTGCAGAGAAAATTGCATTTTTTGTGTAGTGCAGAGAAAATTGCAAGTTTTTTTGTTCATAGAGACTTTTGATTTCTTTTTCGGGGTTCGTGGAGTAGTGCAGAGAAAATTGCAGGTTTGTTACTATAAATTTACAGGTTTGTAGTGCAGAGAAAAGTACAGAGAAAATTGCATTTTTTGTGTAGTGCAAAGAAAATTGCATTTTTTTGTTCATAGAGACTTTTGGTTTCTTTTTTGGGGTTTGTGGGGTAGTGCAGAGAAAATTGCGGGTTTGTTACTATAAAATTGTAGGTTTGTAGTGCAGAGAAAAGTGCAGAGAAAATTGCATTTTTTGTGTAGTGCAGAGAAAATTGCAGGTTTTTTGAGGAAATGGAGAAATTACGAAGAAATTTTGAGAAATTACAGAGAAATTTTGAGGAAATGGAGCATTGAACAAAATAAATATGCCAGAAAAATTACGAAGAAACCTAGAGAATTACAAAGAAACCCAGAGAAATTTCACAAGGAGAGCTTGGAGAAGATGGGTTCGAACCCGAAGTCCTCTTGGTGTGGTTTTACATTGGAGCTTGGGGCTATTGTTGTTTATTCACTCAATGGAGTGAACTGTTGATAACTTTTACCTTCTTTTCTAACCTAGAGAAATTTATATATATATACATATATCAACAATCCATTGTAACAATCAATTATATATATAGCTTATACTGTTGATAAATATATATAATGGACCAATCCATTATAAATATGTGTTGATAAATATGTAATCCATTATGTATATATATATATATATATATCTTCTTTTCTAATCCATATATAAGATAAATATGTTGATAACAATCCATTATAACAAAATTTCTCTGGACCAACTGGACCAACAGTTCACTCTATAATTTATATAAATTTCTCTAGACCTATACAAATTATAGAAATCAGAGAAATCAGCTAAATTAAATATATATATATATATATAGGTCAGAGAAATTTTGTTTATGATTAGGATTATTCACTCCATTGAGTGAATAAAAATTATTCCAGATTATGTCAAAGCTCAGCTAAAATCAGAGCATTTCTTTGGACCAATCCAGAGAAATTTCAATTCAAAGCAAAGGAATTTCAGTTCTAACTTATGATGCGACTTTAATATTGATTAAGTTTACTTTCTTTTCTAACCATGCAGTCAGAGAAATTTTGAATTTTTCCAGCTGAGCCAACAACTCCCATTGTGCTTAGATTATCCAGAGGAATTTCGAAGTCCAGAGAAATTTGGTGGACGAATCTGCAAACATCAGAGAAACACTTTCGATTGAAAATTTCAATTGGAAAAAAACGAAGAACAGATTTGGGTAAGTTGCAGAAATTTTTCCAGATATTACAAATCAGAGAAATTCTCAATTGTTATTTTTAATAAACTAGAGAAATTCTCAATTGTTATTTTTAATAAACCAAAGAAATTCTCAATTAATATTTGAATAACAAACTAGAGAAATACTCAGATTTTTTCAGAATTTCTCTAGTTCTGGTAAGTTGCCATTGTTATCCCATTCTAATGTTGCTTACATATTACAATGTGAAATTTTTCCAATTGAATTCAGTTGAACAATATTGCTTACCTAATGAATCAGAATGATTTGAATGTGAATGAGAAGAAAAGTAGAGAAACTCATCTAGAAAAATTTGGTCCAGAGAAATTTCTCTGAGCAAGAATTTCTCTGACCAATTTTCTCTGCACTGAAATTTCTCTGGATCAAATTTCTCTGGACTGAAATTTCTCTGGACTGAAATTTCTTTGGATCAAGGTTGAGGGACCTTAAACATTATGAAAATATTGTTGATGGACCTTAGACATTATGAAAATATTTAGTGTCCTTTATGCTAAAAAATCATAATACTAAGGACCTGAAAAAAAATATCCCTTTTTTTAATTCTAATAAAATATGAAAATAAAAATCAATGTAAGAAAAATTTAAAATGTGAAATTTATTACAAATTAATATTATATATATGAAAAATATTATGTAAAACTAGTTGGTGTTACTTATATAAAAAATAATTATACAAATTAATATTATATATTGTGCAAATACTTATAATTAGTTAAGAGTATTCTTCATTTAACTAATAAAATTAAACCATCTAAACTACGATGTAGTTATTTGCCAATCCTTCATTAATGATTAAATTTATAATTTTACTCACAAATTGCATTCACATGCACACAAACCTCATCCTATTTTTTTTTTTTCGGTGAATATTTATTTATTTTTGGTATGCAAAGAAAATGGGGGGTCTTTCGAAGGAACCCACTAGAATTCAGTATGACTCCTACTCCACTCTCTCTCTAACCGCCTATGATTTCCCATTGGCGGCTCCTCATAGCGGTGCAAGTGCTAAACTTAGAAAAATAAATAATAAAAACAAATAAATCCAACACCCATTAACAGATGAGACAAGTTTCTTTCGTAAAGGAAGAGGTAAAAGCTGTTAAAAAAAATAAAATGAATAAAGATAGTTTCTTGATTTTTTTATACCTCAAAGAGGAGTTTACTTTGACACCCACAGTTTTAAATAGCACTATCATGGGAAGCATATCAAGAATGAAGTGTAACGATGGTGAATTTTTTTGAAATAATTCATCATTAATTTTTTTTTAATGGCAATCTATAATCATATGGGCTATGGATTAATTCATGAATAGCAATGAATGACTAATATTATACAAATAAAAAAATTACACATAATTTTCGTATATAATGATGTGATTTGTTGTGCATCTTCATTTAAAATTAAAACACATACAAATTTATTTATAAAAATGAGAGTATTACATTATTCTTGTCAAATTTTTTATATAAATTTTATGATAGAATTTTCCATATCAATATCAAAGTAAAAAAATATATATATATACATATTAATTGATACTTAAAACTATGATAACAACCCTTGGTTCATAACAACTCTTGGGAGTTGGAGAGAAGAAGAGAGATATATTCTTATTTTAAACTTTTGTTTATCATCTTTCTACCAAAACATTAGAATAATCACCAAATAAGAAAGCCCACTTGTATACATATTTAATCCAAGCAATGCAGATGGGTTTGTTTGGTATTATCCCCTTTGTTGATGGGTCAACATCCATTCCCTGTCATCACCTAAAACCATGCCACATCAAGATTCTTTTCCATTAATAGAAATTTTGTTTCCCAGATGTGCCTTGAATAGAGAGGTCCATGGCAGAGTGGATATTATTATTTGCTCATTATGACTCGTTTTTTTAAATAATAATAATAATTTATACGCAAAATTTTTATATAAAATCTCATTCAGTATGATTTGAGAGTAATATTTTTAAAATTATAAATCAAAATAACGAATATTTTATTTTAAATTGAAAGAATTATAAAAAAAAAAAATCATATTATTCTATATGAAATTATATAGAATATATACACACACATATCATTAGGGTCCTTATTGTTCCCACATTAACATTAGTCAAGGTTTGTATGGTTGTGATGTCTTAAACCTAGTTTCTATGAGGACAAATTCCCTCAAGACTGATGATCTAAACACTGCCCCATTGTCATCCCCAGAGACACAGGTTAAGGATTATGTTCCCACTCTAGGAAGGAGGTTTGGATATATCCATTACCACCAATATTGATATTGATATTGATAGATAGATAGATAGATAGAGAAAAAGAGATAGCAGAAATTATCTAATAGGTTTGGAACATAAAGTGTTTGTGCGCTCAACCAATGATAATGCATAATTTTCTTGATTTTAAAGTTATGTATTCATTTAGTCCCTTACTATTGATTGGATACATCGTCGACTTAACATTTTTGTAAGACATAATAATTAGGAGAGTGATATAAGAGAGAGGAGAGAGTCTTTAGGTGATGGATCCGTGATCTCTCCCACGAAGAGGTGGAAGCAAATATTTTATATTGTGTTGATCTACCACTTTGTAGGGAAAATGTTTCCTACCTATTATTCCTTCTCCTAAAACCAATGATTGGCCTAGAAAAAATTTGGTCCAAATAAACAAGTCCTTCATGGATTAGGTATATATGCATTATATACCATGCACTAACATTTATTCTTGATGCAAAATTTGAGCTTTAAGGGATTAATTACTTGGATCTTGCTTTCTTTCCTAACTTTAGTTCTTTTATGGCTTCATTGCTTCATTGTCTGTAGAAAGCTAATTGGTCTAGATCATATCTAAAAGTATTCTTTATGACTTTACACAGCATTGTTAAATCATGTTTAGTCATTGCTTGCCACTTAAGCATAGTTACTTATTGATATTATATTACATGTACATTTATGTGTGAATTTCAATGATAAAAGTTTCCGTTCTCTATTCTATGTCATTTCTCTTTACAAGACGTACCTTTTTTTTTTGAATTAAAGTTTATTAATTTCACACGTCTCATGGCCAAGACAAAGAGATAGAATTTTAAGAACAGAGAATCAGATCTCGTATATATCGTGCTTATATTATGTAGCTTAAACAAGAGCAACTTGCATTTTATTTGACATTTGTTTCAACATCAGCAAGCTCATGACTAATTCCTCAAAATACCATTGACTCTGCCAAATAAGAAATTCTCCAATTTCAATCAGATCCAACACTTTTGGGAATCATTCATATATGTCATTCAAGCATGCATTGCTTTCATGAATATCAAATTCATTCCTTCTTCTTCAAGTTCATTATAGAAATCAGAGAGACAATGCATTACCGTAAAATATATTGGAAAAGGGCATAGCTATCGTCTTTGTATATTCTATATAATGGGTCTTCAATCAATTGAGAAGAAAAATTGATAACGAACATTTAATTACTTTTGAAAGTTTCTCTTATCATGCCGTGAGACAAAGGATATCTTTGTGCACAGTTTGTGAAATAACTTTGTATTGAATGAAATATTATATTGACAATGCATATCATGAATTTGATTAGAAATTTACAGAGAGAAAAGAAAAATGACAAAACATTGCCTATGTTATTCAAATATACGGTCAAACACAACCGTGGGGGGGGGGGGGGAGTATATATATTACGTTTTTTTCACCTTTTTTTTTTTTCCTTTGTTTTCGCCTCTTTCTTTTTCATAAAAACTCATTTCTCAAAACATTTTTATACCTTATGAATTGGTCAAAAAAAAAAATTGTTGATTTTATGATGTTAAATTGTTTACCAAAAAAACAAAATATGTTAAATCAAAACTGCCAAAATTATAAAAAATAAATAAAAATTGTTAGTTAATTTCATGTTGGTCATAGTTGGAAATTAATTAATACCATAATCACTTTCCTCAATGCTGGCTGAAATTTCCACCAATGCTTTGAAAACTGGGGCAACCATTATCATCATTTGCCTAATAAAGGTATAACAAAGACAAGAAATTTTTTTTTTTTTCTTTCTTTCAAATTGCTAGAACAAGAAACTAAAGAAATAAAATTCTCATTACTGATTCATATTGCTAGTTGACTATAACAGTGTTCTACATGTTAGAAGCCAGTACATGTTTGCTTACGTAAACTATAAGACTGAGTACATTATGGCCATGTTTGTTTGGATAAATATGAGTTTAAGATCAGATTAATAGTCCAATAAATTATTAATCCAATATTTGGTTAAACAATTGAAATACAGACTAATAACCCATTCGGATATGGTATTCCACATGTGATGAACTATTTAATCTCACAGAAAGGGGTGAGATATAAATTGGAGGATTAAGCCAAAGTCTGAACTATTAGTCCATCCTTATAATCCTAACTCAATTCAAATATAGGATATGATACACAATCTAAAAGGATTCGTAATCCTAGAACTATTAGTTATGGAAATGCTAATCTAACCTAATTCAATTCACCCAAGCAAATATGGCCTACGTGTATAATTGAAATTGTCAATACGAAAATCAGGTGAGAGTGAAAAGAAAGGTGCTTGTGTTGAGTTGTAGAAATATATATATTTTTAAATCGTTACAATAATTGCTAAGTAAAAATATATATTTAGAAAAAATATAACTTTATTATTTTTTTTGAAAATCAAAATTATGTGAAAAAAGTTTACGCCAAGTAAATTTTGTAATTTATATAATATATATTTATATACACAAGGGGAGAAGAAAAAAAGGGTAAATTGTCATGGAAATTATGATTCTTCCTGCTACAAGCTGAGACACACAAATTGCCTATTTGTTGCAATGTAAATTTATATAAAATAAATCACTCCTTTAGTCTTTTACTGTTAGGATTTTTAGTGGCGCAATTGGAGTTACAAAAATAGTATTTTTAATAAACAAATTAATTAATTAAAACTGAGTATATTTTGCCTTTCTCAAACTCATTTTAGCAAGCATCGGGAGTGGTGGTCCAGTGGGGAAAGCATTGGCCTTCCCTAGTAGAGAGTCAAGTTCGACTTTTGGGAGACGAAATACTGGATAATTTTCAGTGGTTCTCTATAGAGATCTCATGCTGTACTCCAATTGAAACTTGACCTTGCTGGGGTAGTCGATGAGTTCTACTAGTGTCTCGGTGGTGGGTTCCTTTATATGGATTGGGTTAAATCAGGCCCGCAACCAGCTAGTTCGAGGCGTGGGCCCACGAATATTATGATAACACCTCAAAATATCATTTTTTTTGTGGGCAAAAAAAAAAAGAACTCATTTTAGTAAGAATGTCGTACATTGAGTTGAGATTTTAATACATGGGAGCAGCTTGCCTCCAGTCTTTAATCGGATTAGACGGTGTTGTTCAGCCTATGAGGGCCCACCACAAATCCTGTTTTGATAATCTGAACCGTTGAATGTGTAGAACTCGTCAAGTACTATATGATTGTTAAAAAATCACTTTGATCGGATATCGATAGGTACGTGATTAAATCAGTTTTGTATAAAAAAAAATGGACGATGAATAAATTAACAATTGACAAAAAAAATAATAAGACGAGATAGCTATTAATATCTGATTAACGTGATTTTTTACAGGCATATAATACTCGACGAATTCTACATATTGAACGGTTCGGATTACCAAAACGGGACTCATGGTGGGCCCCTACAAGTCGAACAGTACCGTCCAATTCGATTAAGAACTGGAGGCAAGATGCCCCCTTAGTACATCTATGTTTTGAACGTAAATTACGCATTTTATATAATTTATATATGATGATATTAGCAACAATTAATTATTTCTTATACAAAAAATTATTAGTTGGTCCTGAGGTACTACGTGGTCTTGTCCTAGACCAATCACAAATATTCATATCCTCTCATGTTCCTTAATCACCCAACATAAAAATGTAGATCCCACCATTTCCACCAATTACAATACATATGAAGTGTCTTGTAACGTTGTCCCTGAATCAACCAATAGCTTCTCTTCTAACAGCGAGCCTAAATGAATTTTTTCAATTACACTCGCAAATTACATCCATTTCCCCTCCCCCCCTATTTTAAGGAGTTATTTGGGAATACACTAAATAAGTGTACGTATTTGGGTTATATCACCTCTCTATTTTTCTATATATTTTTTTTGTAAAAAGTCAAAAAGCACCCGAAACCTTTGCTTGAAAAGAGTTAATTTAGCTTGGCTAAAAAAAGTTCATTTGGAATAAATTTCTGACTCCTTTTGGTTTACATATGATGATTACGAGAGAAAAAAAATGAAATAATTATTATTTAAATGTAATATTTTATTTTGACTTTTTAACCTTTTGTGGGTTAAATTAATCTAATCCTCCTCTCAAACGAAGCCTAAATAAGCAAATTCCAAACAAATCATAAAATATGGGGAGAAGTGTGTACTTTGTTGTTTTTAACTCAAAATTTAAAGGGTTGGGCTTTCCTCTTGTCCGATCATGAACAAGAGGGTATTGTTGGATCCGTGGGACCCATCATAGATCCCGTTTCGATAATCTGAACCGTTCAATGTGTAGAATTCGTTGAGTACGATATGTTTGTAAAAAATTACATTGATCGGATATCGATAGCTATCTTATCGGATTAGATTTCTGTCTACCGTTTATATTTTTTACCGTACATTTTTTTATATTTGATCACATAGTTATCGATATCCGATTAATATGATTTTTTACAAACATATAGTGCTCAACAAATTCTACACATCCAACAGTTTAGATTATTAAAACAAGATTTGTGATGGGCTCCCACGGGTCTAATAGTACTTTCCAGTTAAACTGGAGAGAAGCCAGCCCCAAATTTAAATATTGAGTAAATCACAAATATAGTCTTTGAGATTTGATTAAAATACGAATTACTTCTTATAGTTTTGAAAATTACATTCTACCCCCTGAGGTTTTTAATTTCATAACAAATCGCCATTTTTATTAATAAATCATCCAGTCAATTAACTGTTTTTAATGATATTAAAAATATGTTTCAATTAATAATTTAGGTAATTTTATTATTGTATAGGAGAGCAATTATGAATTTCATGTTCTTAGTTAATTCTATTAAATAAAAAATTATAATAAGGGGATATATATAATTTTTCAAACTACATAAAATAATTTGTATTTTAAGTAAACCTTAGAAGGTGTATTTGTAAGGGGAAAGCACCATTAAATCCCAAATTTAAGAATGTTAACCCATTTAGTCCTAAAAGTTTTTTGTTAGACTAATAGGTCCTATTTTATATGTAAAGACATTAGTATCCATTTATTTACATGTCTGGGTCAGTAATTGAGGGGGTAATTTTGGGTTGGTGTTTATGTGTAATTTACCGAATTACCCAAGAAGCTTACTATAGACCTTTTTATGATTTCTCTTCTTTTTAAACATCAAACATTATTCATCAAACATCAAACATTAGTAACGTCAGGATTAGTCGTATAATGTCGGTAAAAACATTAGCAACGTTAGACTTATTCATCCAACATCAAATATTAACGACGTCAGAATTATTACATTAACCATTAAACATTAAGATCAAACAATCATCAACATCGAACAATCATCAGAACATCGAAGATTAGAACATTGAACAATCATCAACATCAATCATCAGAACATTAGAACAATCATTAACATCAATCATCAGAACATCGACCAATCATCAACATCGATCATCATCAGAACATCGAACATCGAACATCCACTAAACACCCATAAACATCAAGAACCACTAAACACCCTTTCCCATTTTGATTTCATGAATCTGATGTTCCCTTCTTTTCCCATTTTAATTGCCCAACATGAATCTAATGTTCGAACCACTAAACACCCACAAACATCAAGAACACCCACACCCACAAACACCCACAAACAGCAAGAATCTGATGTTCGAACCACCGAACACCCACGAACATTGTTTGTGCCCAGCATGATGTTGTGATGTTGATCATGGAGTCGATGTTGTAAATGATTGCGAACCACGAAGGCAGAGAGGTCAGCGGTGGCGAAGCGCCGGATCTCACGATCTCACGATCATGGCGTTGATGTTGCAGCGATAACGTTGATTTTGATCGCGGGAGCAATTTTGGGTAGGATGAATATTAGGGCATGGATGATGTTTGTGCCGCTGGCTGACGTTTTCCAGATAATGATCGGAGTGTATAGTATATGGTGTCCGGATGGGTGGTTGGCAAAGCTTGGAGTTATTGATTTCTCAGTGGATATGTCATCCATCTCTCTCCGGTGCCGGATTCACTGCTGCTTATTGGGTATCTCTCTCTCCTCCTTTTTTTTTTCTTTTTAAATTTCTCTTTTACTAATATGTATGTTGTATTTGAAGAAAAATCACAATATATATGATACATAAGGTGCATCGATTCACAGAATAGCTTTGTTCAATGGTGGATAAAAATGTAAAATCTATATATAATACATCAAAAATATATATTATACCAAAAATAGAAAAGACTAAATGGTTTAAGAAAAAACACTTAGGACTAAGTAGAGTAGTATTTATTAAAATGGGATTTATGAGTAATTTTTCCTATTTGTAATTTATCCTTAAATATTCTTAGGTAACTGAACCGGTGGTAGAAACTGTTCATTCAACCGGTTCAGTTTCAACTGTGAACCAAACACATGTGTCCCTCACCTCACCTGATTGCAGCGGTTCATTTCGACAAACCCTCAATTAAGAGCTGAAACAGAGTAGAGAGAGAGAGAGAGAGAGAGAGAGAGAAGCAATGGAATCAACAGCGAGACGAAGCGGAGGAGGAATATTCGAAGGCCTCTACAAGGTGTTAATGCGCCGCACCTCCGTCTACGCCACTTTCGTTATCGCCGGCGCCTTCATGGGCGAACGGGTTAGGGTTCCGATCTCATCTCCGCTGCTTCCTTTTCATATACATGTGTATATATGTATATATATATATATAAATGTATTTGCGTTCGTGATCCTTTTTGCTTCACGACATTTTGGATCTGAATTTCTACAATATTTGTGGTTTTTGAGATCTGTTTAGGGTTGTATCATTGTTTGTGTGGAAATTTGATCTGATTTGCTCATAAAAATGTTGTTCTTTGAGTTTGATTTAATTGAATATTTGCCAATCAATTGTGAAATTTATTTGTTTTCTGCAGGCAGTGGACTATGGAGTTCATAAGCTCTGGGAGTACAACAATGTTGGGGTATTTCAAATCTCCTGTTGTTGAATTTTTTACTTGTTAATTTCATTCTGGTTATATTTTGATTTGAATTATTTTGATTCTAATGGTGGCTATTATATGTATATAATTATATTGTATGTTTGTTATGGTTAGAAAGTTGTTTTACGTAAGCACAAATGAGAAACCACATGTTTCAATTTGAACGAGTGACAGAAGTTGCAATTCCTCCATTCTAACAGTGTGGTGTCGTTTATGCGCAATTGTTGAAGGCTTTGCTTTATTGCAACTAGGGGTGGGTGTAAACGCAATGGTTTTGCATTTTTAAATCTAAACTTTCGTGCAATTTGAAATGAGGAAGATGAGTTAAATTTGAAATTTGTTTAGGGATTACTATAACCGCTTAGCAGTTGTTTTATGGGCATTATTGGAAAATAAAATAGTGTTAGAAAGATTCAATCCATCTTCTAAGTTGTGTGTTTTATATAATAGTAGAGATAGTTGTAGTTCATGTTATGTTTATTAACCGTGGCTCTGTGCAACCTGACAATATATGGGTTTTCCACAGAGTCAGTTTGCATTGTAACTTCATTCAATTTCACATGATATGAGACTTGTATGATGGCAAGGAACTTAATATCAGTCCGCACTCATGACTGAAGGCAGTTGGGTTGAGACTCAGCTCTAGTTATGAAATCACTGATTGTTATGGTAGCTACTGAGTCCTCTTGCAGTCTGTCACGGCCCAAACCCGACCCTATAGATTTAGTATCGTAACCGGCCCGTAATCCTTGAATTACCGAAGGCCTCTATACAGATTAACAAAATTAAGGGGCTAGCGGAAGTAAATACATAAATATAGTTGTCCATTGAGCTGTGCTAACTTATATGAAACAGAGTATTTAAAACTTTATATATATATCCGATAGTCAACCACACATTATATCCACGCACATTATAGTATCTTAGTACAGCCAATATAATCAAATCCAGTCTCAAACATATACAGAATTAACAGGATTGAACACAGGACACTTCGGGAACCTCCACGTGAGGCGCAATGGTTGGCTGACAACAGAAACACAGTTCCAGACAAAAGCCTTCAGGTTCGATCTCCAGAATGCTCACCTATATATATATACAAATAGTGAGGTAAAACCCAGTGAATAACATTAAGGTAAAGGGGTTAGTGAACGAAATCTGAACATATCATAATTAGCGGAAACAAATCAAAGCATAATTATTTTTATATCAGAACATAATAATGGTACATCCCATAGAACACATTATATAACGTCTTCCGACTAGAGTAATCAGTTCCGGATATTGATTAAACATATATTACCACAATGAAGTGGCTAACGAGATCTCATAAACACATGAATGTTATGGACTCGCATTTTCATGTCGTTTCCCATGACTTGGGACTATCTATGGATGCCATAATAGATTTCAAATATGAAATATTCGTTTACAAAAACAAATATCATTTCAGAAAATATAGCTTATCACATTTCATTTGGAACATAATTCATATAAACGTATCTTTACGATAACATTACTCACAGTGGTTCTTGCAAAAAGTCAATAAATCCTCGGACGTTGACTTACAAACACAAAAGCATATAACACCAACAGATCTTATCATTACACCAGTACTTGGCCAACACGGCTTACCTTACATTACTTTGGTTCTTGTTAATTCTTAGCTCATTGCTTAAAACACACCTACTTGCATTCCCTTAACTTAGTACATTCATTCCTTAGTGTGTTTCTAATCCATAACCTCATTACTATGGCTTAAGTAAGGCTTAGGAATGCCTAAGATGCAATGAGGATGCCAAAACATGCATTGGGACACTTAGGCAAAATTTCTGAAAATGAGGTCCCCGCTCGAGCGTAGCTTTCCTCGCTCGAGCGGACATACAAAATGAGAGGGGTTCCGCTCGAGCGTAACTTCTTTCGCTCGAGCGACCTGCAAACTTGGAAAAAGTACTGGTTGGTCGTAATCCACGCCGTTACAACTCCCACGCCGAGCGGATCGACAGCATGCAAAGGGTTCACTCGAAGGCGTCAAGTGGTCGCCGAGCGAGAGCTCATGTCTCAAAAAAATCGAGAGCTCAGATTCTCCGCCGAGCGCAGTTTCTCGCCGAGTGAATCAGAAAATTTCGATTTTTCAAAATTAAGGTAAAGGGGTTAGTGAACGAAATCCGAACATATCATAATTAGCGGAAACAAATCAAAGCATAATCATTTTTATATCAGAACATAATAATGGTACATCCCATAGAACACATTATATAACGTCTTTCGACTAGAGTAATCAGTTCCGGATATCGATTAAACACATATTACCACAATGAAGTGGTTAACGAGATCTCGTAAACACATGAATGTCATGGACTCGCATTTTCATGTCGTTCCCCATGACTTGGGACTATCTATGGATGCCATAATAGATTTCAAATATGAAATATTCGTTTACAAAAACAAATATCATTTCAGAAAATATAGCTTATCACATTTCATTTGGAACATAATTCATATAAACATATCTTTACGATAACATTACTCACAGTGGTTCTTGCAAAAAGTCAATAAATCCTCGGACGTTGACCTACAAACACAAAGGCACATAGCACCAACAGATCTTATCATTACACAAGTACTTGGCCAACACGGCTTACCTTACATTACTTTGGTTCTTGTTAATTCTTAGCTCATTGCTTAAAACACACCTACTTGCATTCCCTTAACTTAGTACATTCATTCCTTAGTGTGTTTCTAATCCATAACCTCATTACTATGGCTTAAGTAAGGCTTAGGAATGCCTAAGATGCAATGAGGATGCCAAAACATGCATTGGGACACTTAGGCAAAATTTCTGAAAATGAGGTCCCCGCTCGAGCGTAGCTTTCCTCGCTCGAGCGGACATACAAAATGAGAGGGGTTGCTCGAGCGTAACTTCTTTCGCTCGAGCGACCTGCAAACTTGGAAAAAGTACTGGTTGGTCGTAATCCACGCTCAAGCTACAACTCCCACGCTCGAGCGGATCGACAACATGCAAAGGGTTCACTCGAGCGTCCAAGTGGTCGCTCGAGCGGAGAGCTCATGTCTGAAAAAAAATCGAGAGCTCAGATTCTCCGCCGAGCGCAGTTTCTCGCACGAGTGAACTGTAAAATTCTGGATTTTTCAAAATAGAGCTTGAGCTTAAAAATGTGATTTCCATGGCTATACTCATGCATGGCTTGTTTTTAATTCTTGAACACCTTTCTAAAACATGAACACTTGGTTGTTTACAAATTCTTTTGCTCAAAGCTCATGAATTTACCAATTTGAACTCAAACTCTTGCATGGAAGATTTTCAAACTATGTTCTTGATTTTCTCAAAACATGCAAATGATGATCAACAACCTCATGAATTCTGAAACTATGAACATGTCCAAAACTTACATGCATGCAAGGACTTCAAAACCCAAACTTAAGATAGTAAAATCAGAGATGTTCTACCATGAATACATATGCAAATCATCTACATGCCCAAAGACCCACTTCTCTTGCTAATTTCATGAAATTGGTTCTAAGATGAGTTGAAATCGTGATGCATGGAAGTTAACTTGCAGAGGATAATGCTAAGGACTCTTACCTAGAGCTTGATTTTAGAAGTGTGGGGTGAATCTTCCTAGTTTCTGTCCTCTTCTTCAACTTCTTGAGCTCACTCTCTCACTCTCTAGCTATACTCCCTCTCTCTAACACAAGGGACCAAATGAGCAAATTCTTACACTCCTTTACTCAGCCGAAAATACATGACACACTCTTCACTTTGAGCACAAATACACGTGTACACACATGCAACCTTCTAAAACACACACACACACACACAAGGGTTTTAATTCCCTACACTTCAATACTACAAAAATGCCTCAACACATTATACACTAAATCACATCTTAGATCATTAGTAGGATTAGATTAGGCACCAATCATGCATTATTTAAATCAAACATAAGTAACCTTAATTTATTCAGATTAACACAAAATTCAATTAATCCAAAATGATCCCCACCAAGGCTTGATTTAATCACATGCGATGTATTTATTTATTTTTTAAACCGAATTAATTTTTAATAAAATTTGCCATGGTGTTCTAAAAATTCCAAATAACACAATAATGTAACTAATTCCGATTTCAGATGTTGATAAGGCTTTCAATCTTTATATTAATGAAGATTTCTAGACAGATATTTCCACCAATAACAGATAGGAAGCCAAAGGTCATGCAAATCACATAATATACCCATAATTTATCTTATTCACTTAAGTAGCATCCTTAATTACTGATTAGTGGCTGATTACGGATCGGGTTTGTTACGCAGCCCTCTTACACTAAGACTTATCATTCCAAATAGGAATGCTGCTTATATAGGAGTAATTGAAAATCTAAAGCATGAAAAAACTGCCAAAGAATCATTCTATTTTATATGTCTACATATGTAGTCTCAAATTTTATTCTACAATTCGTAAAAATCCTGAAAAGTTTAAAATGCAGTAATATTTTAGAACACGAAAAAATAAACTCTACTAAAATGATGCCCATTAACTATAATTTTCTTCCTAGCCCTACATTAATTAGGATGCATTGCATCACTTTGTTACAGTTATTAGTTGCTAGCTTGGGAGAATATTGATATACTTCAAGTCGTTAAAGAATTTTAGTTATTTTATGAATCAGATTTGATATGAAGATAGAATAGGAAGATCATGACATGTTATGTGCATTTTAATCTTTTTAAAGGTTCGTCGTTCTAGTTTTGGCACTTGGTGGCAATATATACGGAATGCTAACTATATGAATCCTCTATAATTTCAGCCAATAGTTAGATAAGATTCCTTCCCTTCTATATCATGCTTGCTGTTGTTTCAACATTTGCTTAGGTTTGTTTAATTATCTTACCATGGTTTGTAAACTTTAATAATGCAGAAGCGGTATGAGGACATTCCAGTTTTGGGACAGAGGCCAGCTGAATGAATTACCAATCTCCCTTTTCTCATCTTTTTCCTGGAGTCAAAATGATACTTCTTATATTGATCTTTGAATAAGTATTGCTTTATTGGAACAATCCAATCTTGATATTTCAAAACATTTAGAACTTAGATTATTGGATTTGAAGCTTGGTTTTTTCTTATATCAAGGCATATGTAATTTTTCATTTTCTTGTGATTTGACTGTTACTTGCTTTTAGCTAGTATTTTGTGTTCATGTACTGAGAGTACAGTTGAGTTAGAGTGGGGGAAAGCATTTTCTTCTGAAATAAGAGGCCGATTGGGTGAGTGTGGAAGTGAAGAAAGTTCATTTTCCTTCTGTGTTGGTCATGGGTCTGGCAGGGTGTACTACTTCGAACTAGGGTTGTCCATGGATTGGATTTAATTCAAGCCCAAAAGTCCGAATCCTTTTACAAAAATATTGGGATCCAAAACTATCGGATTCGTACTTGGGTGACCTATAATTGGATATGGGAGAAATGGGTTTGGATCGATTCAGATTTGTCTTAATCAGTCGGATTCGATTTTGACATATCGATCTAAATCTCATCCATTTACATGCCTACTTTGAATCAGATTTCCATATTTTTTTTTTGGTGAATAATCAGATTTCCATATTGTTTAGCCGACTTGTTTGGTTTGTTTTCGTTTTGTGTTTTCGTTAACAAAAAACTAATAAAAAAAATTAAAAAATGATGTTTTTGTATTGTTTTTAGTTTAGTGCAAAAATAATTTTTGAAATTTTGAAAGGGCATTTTTGATATTTTCTTTAAGTGGTTGAAATTTTTTTCTTGAAAATAATTTTTGAAAATGGTTTGCCAAAAATTTTTCAAAATAATAATAATAATAATCAGTGTGTTTGGTTTTAATTTTTTGAAAATTGATTTTTTTTTGTTTTTGAGTGAGTATTTTTTAAATTTTAAGTAATGTTTTATTTTTTTATATGTATTTTATGTAGATGTATTCAAAAAAAATATTTTAAAAAATTATTAAATAAAAAAATAAAAAATGTACTAATTTTTTATATTTTGGTATTAGTGAATTTTTAAATTTTTATTCTCACAAATATTATGCTTTTTAAGTGTATTTATGTTAGGTGTGTTTAAAAATTTAAAAAAAAAATCAATGAAAATGAAAATGAAAAAATATGTAAAATAAAAAAGAATAATTTTTTGAAAAGTGAATTCTGAAAATTAAAAATAAACAGAGTGAATAATTTGCGGGTAATACTAGAGTTATTAATTTTTTTATTAAATAAATGATCAAATATCTCATATGATGCAGATCTCATACCAACATTTGGTCATTTGGATCTATACCATTTTTCATAATTTGCAAGACAAGTTTTGTTTTCTAATAAAAGAAAAAAAAAAACATAGCAAAACAATTAGGACTCGCTTCACCTATGATGTGAAACTATTGTTTGGCTCCAATCATATTTATATGTTGTCCCGCTCTAACTATATTTCTTAAATTTACTTGTATGTATATAATATTAATTTTAAAGGCTACAATATTAACATTTATTGACTTATTTATTTATTATTTTACATATTTTAACTTAGGAAAAATTGGCTTAAGGTCCCTCCTCTACTTTTAATAGGAGGAGTGGTCCAAAATAATATGTTTTGATGGCTAAGGTCCCTCAAATTTATTTTTGGTTATAAAGTACCTAAATTATCATTCCTTTATAACATAAATTTGTTTGAATATTATATTGTTGACTTAACTGATAGATTTTGGAAACCAAATTTGCAGTGGAGATTTCGTCGGAGTTTTTGTAGGAGATTTCAGTGGAGTTGACGAGAAAGATTGCTACGATCATGTAGATTTTGTTGGAGATTTCGTCGGAGATTTCAGTGGTGTTACAGTGTGTTGATCGCGTAGATTTTCAATGGAGTTGAATTAGGTTTGTTTTTGATGGAGATACCACATGCATTTTGATTTTTGTTTTAAATTTTTGTTTAGAAAGAGGCCAGTTTGATAGAGTTGATTTTTATTTTTAGAATTAATTTTTGATTCTTTGTTTTTTAATCAATTTCAAAAAGTGTTGACAGTGTGTTGATCGTGTAGGTTTTTTAGTAGAGTTGAATCAGGTTTGTTTTCGATTTAGATTCCACATGGATTTTGATTTTTGTTTTAAATTTTTGTTTATAGAGAGACCAGCTTGATAGAGTTGATTTTTATTTTTTGAATTAATTTTTCATTCTTTATTTTTTGATCAATTTCAAATAGTGTTGACAGTGTAGGTGATTTTGATGTTTAGAGTTCATTTTTCGTGCTCTGTTTTTTATCAATATGCTGATTAATGATAAGTTTTGTTCTATGTTTTTTCAAACCAGAGAAATTTCATTTTCTGCACTTTTGTTTGTGTAGTCCATAGAAAATTATAAGTGCATATAGACATATTATTAGAAGTTTCTAATGCAGATAGAATATGAGAAAGTGAATGTAAGTTCATAAATTTCTCTGGACTTGTATTTGTAGTTCAGAGAAAATTGTAAGTTTGTTACTCACTTTCAGTTTGTAATATTACAGAATGACGCATAGAAAATTGTTAGCTTGCAGTGAGGTGAAAATCACGGAGAAGCCTATAATTTCATAACAGATATTCTGTATGATTTTTTTCTATGATTGTGTTTAATAGTTAGCAGTAAATTTCTCTGTGATTTATTGAGTTTTTGTGATTTTATTTTTTATCATCTTGAAGGTGAATATTAGTTTGTAGATGTCTTTGGACTTTTATTTTAAGTTTAGAGAAAATTATAATTTTTAAAAATTTCTCTGAACTTTTATGTTGTTCTTGTGAAGTGTTTCTATGTTAAACAAATTATTTTTCTTGTTTTTTGTTTCAGTTTCAATGGACAGTGCAGTATTGTTGCTGTGCAAATATGGGAATGATACTATTGTCATTAATGTTTCATGCGAATTGAATTTTGAGGAATTGGTTGGTATTTTGTGTAAAACATGGGAGAATTTGAAACCTGAGACTATGTGTATTTCATATTCTATTTTAGGCCATCCGAATTGTATGTTTCGAAATAATATTGATTTTCTGAATATGTTGAGGGTTGTTTGTGCACGCAGTGTTGATATAGTTGATGTTTCAGTTACTAGATGTAGTACTTCTGATGAAGATGATGAAGTGGGGTCTAATTGGGTAGATGTTGTGGATGGTGAGTGTGATAGGCTGGTGGATATTGAAAGGAATTAACTCTCTAAGTTTTGTTCTGACCAAGAAAATGTGTTATTGTCGGCTCGTTAGCGAAATAATATTACGAGTGTTGGACAAAAGTTTGAGGGTGGTGTGGTTGAGTTTCGTACTTTTTTATGCAAGTATGCTATTGAGGTTGGTTTTCAGTTTACGTATGTTAAAAATGACAAACTAAGGGTTATGGCAGAATGTGCATATAAGGAATCAAGGGGATGTATGTGCCGTGTACATGCTTCTGTTGAAAAAACAAATGGGTTCTTCTACATAAGGACTTTGAACAATGAACATACATGTGGTGTGGCGGTTCGTACAAGTAAACATTCGAGGATGACTTCCAGCTTAGTTTTTGGACTGATACTTGAAGAGGTAAGTGCAAACATTTAACTCGTCCAGTGGATGTTGTGAAAAAAATGAAAGACAAGTATAGGGCCTTAATCAGTTATAACTGTGGATGGTTGAATGTTGAAAAAGCAAAATGTAGTACATATGGGGATTCTTGTTTGTCATTTGATCAATTATGGTGGTATTTTGATGAGGCATTGAAGAACAATCCAGGTAGTCGTTTTGAGTTAGATTTTGAAGATAACAAGCGTTTCAAAAGAGTGTTTGTGGTTTTTTATGCATGCATTGCTAGTTTCAAATATTGTCGGTCATTGCTTTTTCTTGATGGAACATTTTTGAAAGGACGATACCAAGGGAGTTATGCTTGTTGCAACGGGGAAAGATGGGAATGAAAGTAATTGTAAATATATATAATTTTATCTAACTATGTGAATTTTCTATACATGTAGGAATTGAGTGAATGTGATTTTTCTCTGACACTTTGAATTTTCTCTAGTTTTGGCTACTGTGTGGATTTTCACTGGATTTTGGTCAGTGTGTGAATTTTCTCTAGATGTTGTCATTGTGTGAATTGTATATGTAGGTGGTCACTAAGTGAATTTTCTCTGGATATTATGATTGCGTGAATTTTCTCTGTAGTTGGTCACTAAGTCAATTTTCTCTAGATGTTGCCAATGTGTGAATTTTCTCTGGAGTTGGGCACCAAGTGAATTTTCTCTGGATGTTGGCAGTGTCAAATTTCTCTAGTTGTTTATTGTTTTAATTTTCTCTACATGCGTATATCTGATATGCTTGTTCCTATTTGTTTTGTAGGTTTTTTCCCTGTAGCTTTTGCTGTTGTTGATGTTGAGAATAAAGGCAATTGGTATTGGTTTCTTGAATATTTATGTGGAGTATTGGGATCAGAAAGGGTGATAAGTTTCATATTAGATCGACATTGTGGTATTGTGGAGGGAATTGCTAGGTTTTTCCCCTAACTGCTTTCATGGATTTTGTCTTGAACATCTAAAGAGAAATTTGAGGGATAAGTTGTCATGTGGAAACACAAATTTGGTTAGGGAGACGATTGTGTCCAAGTTTTCAGAATGTGCATATGCGTTAACAAATGCATCATTTCATTTCAAGTTAAATGAATTAAAAAGTGAGGGAGGAGACATTGTGATTGCTTTCTTGAGAAGTTTACCATATGAAAATTGGAGTGATGCATATTTTGCGGGAAACGTTATGGTGAGATATATTCAAATATTGCTGAGTCATTCAATTCATGGATACGAGAAGCTCGGCGCTTGCCAATAACAAATTTGGTGGACTTGATACGGTTGCAAATTATGAATATGAGGTCTGATAGGAGGCTGCTCTCTAGTGAATGGAATAAAGTTCTGTGTCCTCGTATAGATAGTGTATTGGATAAGTATTTTTTGGATGGGAGGACATGGAATCTGAGTTTGTCATCTGATAATGTCTTTGAAGTGCATTGTTTTCCTTCGGTTATGGTTGATCTTGAGTTGAGAACTTGTTCGTGTCGAAAATGGGAAATAAATGGGTATCTATGTCAACATGCTGTTGTTACAATTTTTAGAAATAGAAGGAATTTGAATTCATTTGTTGAACCATTTTTTCATGCTGATATGTATCGTCAAGCGTACTCGTTTTCGATTGGCCCGGTTCCAACTGTTGAAAAACCTCTGTGTAACATTGAAAATGCTATGATTTTACCTCCATTGAACAAGAGACCAGCTGGGAGACCGAAGAAGAACAGAATTGCTTCTACTAGAGAGTTTAAAAGGGTGATTAAGTGTAGTCGGTGTGAGAGTATTGGTCACTATAATAAGAGGACATACAAGGAACCTTTGTTAAATAGTTGAGGATAATACATTTTATTGATTGAGTAATACATTTGATGATTAGTTTGTGTGTTTTGTTTTGTGAAATGTATTTTTTAGACAATGTATATAATAATATCAATCAAATTCATTCATAGAAATTTTTGCAATATCAGTTAAAGTGTACATTGTATTTGTTGATATATACTATAGGCAGTGGGTTTGTAATACCTGTCAAATTCATCCAGAGAAATTTTCTATGGCAGAGAAAATTCTGTGTAATGTGTTTTGAAGCTTCAAATTCATCAAAATTATTGCAGTGAGTACAAACAAGAAACAAAATTAAGCTCTTTTGAAATTTCTCTGAGTTAAGAATTTCTCTAGACCAGGGAAGAATTTATCTAGAATGACTTCAACTCAGAAATTTTTCTCAAAACCAGAGAAATTTTCCTCACCAACCCACAGAAATTCACAGCTTAGAGATTCCATTTTGTGTCACCATTCGAATCCATCAATTTCATCCAGAAAAATTTTCAACTATCAGAGAAAATTATCTGGGCATTGTGTTTTGAAATTTCAAATTTATCTAGTGAAATTTTCCAGTAGCAGATAAAATTACTGTGCGCTTTGTGTTTTGTTGAGTTTGATGATTGTTTTGTACCAACAAAAAGCATTACAAATTATATGATCATATAGGCATCCCCTTGGGACGATACAAGTTAAATTTTTTTGTGAATTTCTAGTAATATCATACCAGAGAAATTTTTGCAGACAATTTTCTCTGTGTGGATTGTGTTGACAATCACAATAAAATATATATATATATTTAACCATTAATAGGTATGAAATTTACATTAGTCGAAATAAAAAAAGAAATGAAATTTACATTAGTCAAGAAAGAATGTATATGGATAAGTCAAGCATCATTATTCCTTCAATGTGTCAACAAAAAAGTGAATGGTTAATACTGTATGGATATATACATATGTGTGAGACAATTTTCTCTGTCTGGCTATGTACATTGTCTTCCTTTCACTAGTTTCACCATTACATGTTTGGTTCTTCTGGAGGTATTTCAATTGGTTCAGTCCTTGATCGGCCAACTTTCGTCACAAATCTCTCTATGAGTTCTGCCATCATCAACCCGATCTCTTGTATGGACAATTTGGAGTTGATAGGTTCATTCTTGCTATATTGTTTCATTATATAGCAGACAAAGAGGCCACAATCCAAACTGTATACAAATTATAGATATGGTTAGTTTTAAGAAACATGCAAATCAGAGTATCTTATTTATAAATGTATGAAACTTACGAATCACTTTCTTGTTGTGGAGCATTGTTGACATACTCAAAGTCGTAACTTCTGTTTTGTGAGTTTATCAATTTGAAAGAGGGTTGTGATTGAGCGTCTCTTTCAAGGCAAGCTTTCAAAAAATTCTCCACATATTCTTGCTGCAAAAAAATAATTTTTAAATAACAGAGAAATTTACAGACAAATTAATGGGATTGTATGAAAATTATCATCACATAAAAATTATGATGGATCAGAAAAATTTGCACTCGTTACCAATTGTTTTGTATCTTTGACATATTTGTCTTCTACATCATCCCTCCTTGGCCTTAGTGAGTTGTAGAACCTCCATAAATTGTCTTGTTTGTCAAGGACAAGCAAGGTCCAGTGATTTCCAGCTGTGGACTTCTCATTACCTCCAGTATTTATTAGGAAATGGAGGAACCTGTAGTTCCTCCATACTATTTCAATATGCTTGTCAAATAAGGACACTCGAAAAGATTGATTTTCTGTCATCTTGATGAAATTCTATGTTCAGAGAAAATCCAAAAATAGTTTTGTTCAGAGAAAATCCAAGAAGTATTTTAAGAAGAGAAAGTAGTAAGTAAATTCCAGAGAAAATCAAATAAAATAGTAGTAACATACTAAGTTTATGGATGTGAAAAAAAAATGAGGTTGGTTGTCTTTCTCTCATTTGGTCAGCCAAAAGTATCTCTCCATAGCCATCAATGACCTGAAAAATATGATTTGTAATTGTAATATTGGTTTATAAAGGCTGATGGAACATTGCAGAGAAATTTTGATGAAACGGAAAGACTTACATTGTTGGCAATTTCTTTTTGCTTTATTAGGTTTCCAATGTCTTCGAAGGTAATAAGGTTCAACTCACTTGTCCAAATTAAAGCCCTACAAGATGATAAAGAAGGGATTTAATTATTGTTAATGCAATATAAGTTTGTAATTTGTTATTTGTTATCTTATATTTTGTTTGTTGTACTTACTCAAGTCCAGACACATTTGATATGTGCTGCAACATATCTTTTACGTGATCTTTTATCAATCTTGAAATTAAAAGAGTTTGTGGAAAGACCCAAGATTTTCTGATGTTTATAGGTTAAGGCAAGATGTACGCATCAGCATCAAGCACTTCTTTGTCCTTCGTGCTTTGCTTAGCTTGCTTTGTAGCTTGTTTTGAAGCTCTAGTCACTTTCGTAACTTTGGGATATTGAAATTCTGGTTCGTGCTGCTTTTCCTTCATTTCTTTTGCCTTTAAATTTTTGATCATTGATGTCGGATCTTTTTTGACTGTAGACAGTGAAAATATTAGTAAAAGTGAAATTTCTCTGAAGTAACAGATGATATTTCAATATGTAAATTTATGTGATTCAATATTTTCCAGTTACCATAGACTTTCATCTTTTGTTTCGATTATTCTTTGTGTGCCATTTCTTCTTGTTGGGTTGTTGGTTGTTGTTCAACTTGGATTCTAACTAGATACAGTGAAAATCAAACAAGCCCCAAAAATGGAATAAGAAAATAGACAGAGAAAATGAAAGAAGCAGTAGAAATCAATAGAAATAAGCGGCAGAAACTAATGTGTTCAGAGAAATATAACTTCCAGAGAAAATTACCAATGACAGTAAATTATAATAAATAGAAATTTCTCTGAGTTATGCTGACACAAGGACATAACTTTTTGTGGCTCAAGATTTTCACTAACCTTGTGATTGAAGTTGTGTTGGTGTTCTGTATGGTTGTGTTGCTAGTTGGACAGACAGTTCTTGAACTTGTTCATGCAATTTAACATTTTCTGTTTCAAGCTCCGAATTTGAATTCCTCAACTGTTGAATTGTTTTCATATTGTCTTCTTTTTCAACCTCCAATATCCTTAGTTTTATTTGGAATGTGCTTTCTTTTTCTTAAAGTTCTGAGTTAAGTGATGTCAGGGTTCTTATTGAAATATCATTTTCAGCAAGTAATTCCATCCAATTTCTATCTTCTTCTTGTTTAGATTGAGAAAGTGCCTTCAGTCTTTGACCTAGATCAGCAATTTGGGCATCCTTTGATTCCACAAATTCTTAAGGCTAATGCATTGTTGAGCCAGAAATGCTATCACGTTGTTGGTCCACCCCATTACGTTCTTCTTCATCACTTTCCTCGTTTTCTTCTTGCTGTTCATCTTCTTTTCATCTTCTTGTTCATCTTCTTTTTTATTGTCTTCTTCTTTCTGTTCATTCTGTTCTTTGTCTTCTGCCTCTATGTCTTCACTTTCTTCTCTGGCTTCTTCTTCTCTACTGCTTTCACTTTCTTCTCTGGCTTCTTCTTCTCCACTGTTTGCTTGAGTTTCTTGTCCATTGCTGGTTTCGTATTCTTCTATGTTGCCTTTTGCTTCTTCATTGAATTTGACAATTGTTGGACCTTCAGATGAATCTTGTAATGTCTCATTGAATTTGACAATTGTTTTTTTTGATTCTTTCTTTGTCTTTTTACCAAGACAGAACTCTTCTGATGGGTTTTTGACTAACTACTTGTTATCTATCTGTAATAGGAGGCTCTTTTATTAGAGAAATGTTACAAAATTCATCGAGAGAAAAAATTCAAATAAGGAAAATAAAATTCATCTAAATGATACTAATGGGAAACAAACTTCAGAGAAAATTGTATGGGCCAGAGAAAATTACAGACAAGGAGTTAATTTTATGAGTCAGAGAAAATTATCAAACGAGCAACATAATTTAGATATCAGAGAAAATCAATCAAGGCATATAAGTTAATGTTTGACTATAATTGTGTCAGAGAAATTTGGATTCCAGAGAAAATTCATTAGAAGGGCATAAATAAATAGTGTTTATCAAAGATGCAAGGTAAATAAGTTATGGGCTAGAGAAAATTACACACAAGGAGAAACAATTTTGTGGGCCAGAGAAAATTATGAAATAACCAACATAATTCATATATTAGAGAAAAGCAATCAGGGCATATAAGTTAATGTGTTACAATTGTGGTCAGAGAAATTTGGATTGCAGAGAAAATTGATGACAATGCAGAAATAAACCAGTTGGTACCAAAGAAGAAAACATAAATTGATAGTTCAGAGAAAATTGATCTTAATCAATCAATGCACAAGGAGGGAAACAAAGCAGTGGTCAGAGAAATTTTGGAATTTCACTGAGATTTCAGAAGCAATAGGAATCTAACCTGTCGAGGTGCAAGAGAGTGGACTGGTGTCTTCTGCAGCTATTTCGTCAAGGTTTGCAGGTTCCACTTCGCACATCTTGGGAAGTCAGTTGTGTTACTGTGTTCCGAGTCAATGATAATTGCATGTTCACATAGCCAATACTGTGATGAAAATTAAAGTAAATAAAATTTTCTAAATGCACATATTTGTAAGTATGATAACTACAAATTTGAATGGATATTATACTTACCAGCAATGCAATGACACACCCTGTAACTTTTTTTTGGAATTTTGTGCAGTGCTATGATAGAATCAATCAATGTTGATGTGATTGCTTCTGGCCAATCATACTGTTTCATTGATTTAAGAGGTTCCACATACTGTATAAAAACCCACCCTATTGAATTCCCACTTCTTGCAAAAAATAGGGTGAGATACAAGTACAATGTAACAATGATTGCTACATCTTTGAAGTATGTTGGTTGCTTGCCTTTCATTGCTTTGACCAAGGTGTTTTTAAGAACAGGACCAGTGAGCCTTGTGTCATTTTGGAATCTTCTTCTTAGGAATGTAGATTTTGGCTTTTTAGAGTATCTTAATGACATGGCTCCTTTACCTTCTTCCAAACCAAAAATTAAGGTCATGTCATTTGTTGTGAAGGTCAGGTTCTTCTTACCAACTGTGAATGATTTTGTTTTTTCATTGTAACATTTGATTATGGCAACTACATCATCATCAGATTTCCTAGTTTTCTTTGGGTCCATTATTCCGCTGGTTAGAGCTTGGATTAAATACCAGAATGAGGTCTTTTGAAACTCTAGAAGTTGTTTTGAATTGAATTTAAATGTTTGAAAAAAGGAGACAACAGATGAGAGGTTGGATCGGAATTGAATGGTGTAGTGAGCTCTTCATCACCTTGGACTTGTGTGTTTTGTCGAGGAGTTTGTGGTGTTTTGCTGCTGGTTTTTGATCTTAGATCATAAGAAGACTGAGAGAGTTGTTCTGTCTTGGTTGGTGTTTCCAGTGTTTTGCTGTTGGTTTTTGATCTTAGCCCATAAAAAGACTGAGAGAGTTTCTGTTTTTTGGTGTTTTCCTAAGTGTATTTTTTACGCTTTTGCCATTTCTAGAAAATGATTAAAACATAAAGATGTCAACATTAAATCCTAGAGAAAATTGAACATGCTAGAGAAAATTGGACATGTCAGAGAAAATTACAAATAAAGGAGAAAATTGTAGGTAAGAGAAAATTAGAAATGTGAGAGAAAATTACAGAAAATTGGACATGTCAGAGAAAATTGGACATTAAAAATGAAATGTTAGAGAAGATCAACAAAGCATCATAAACACGGGAGATAAATTTTCAATTATTGTTAAAATTACATATAGAAGTTAACATACCGGAGAAAATGAATGGCAGAAAAAAGTAAACATAGCAAGCCAAAGAAAATTTCCATTCCACAATTAGTAATATAAAATAATCAAAGTAATGTAAACATGCCACTGAAAATTACACCAAATTGAAACCAAGAATTGAACAAAATAAACATACCAGAGAAAAATACACATTCTTGAGGAAATTTCCATTCCAGAGAAAATTTCAATTCATAATATTAAAATGCCAGAGAAATTTATATACACAACCAGAGAAAATTAACCATGATAGAGACACACAAGGGAGGAAAGTGGTGTGTTGTGGTCAGAGAAAATTATAAATGCCAGAGAAACTTAGACAGAGGCAAGAGAGTAATAGACATTCCAAAGAAAGATAGACATTCCAATTAAAAATACATATTACAGAGAAATTTACAGAGTAGGGAAATTTATAGACAAAATTACAGAAATATGTTCAAGAATAAGATAAAAACATAGAAAATTGTTTTTTTCAAAATAAAGATGCCAGAGAAAATTGAAAGAAGAAACATACATCAAGCAAAAATCAAAGAAATTTAAATGCCAGAGAAATTTACAGATAAAATCACACAAACATGTTCAAGAATAAGTTCAAAACACATAGAAATAACTGTTTCTAAATTCAGGTAGTTTTTTATTACAAAATTGAAACCCTAATTTATGGAAGGTTAATATAAAATGCAATTAACTTTGTTTCCAGAGAAAATCTAGTTGTATTGCAGAAAAACTTACCAGAGTTAAGATGAAACTTGAATGACGAGCTGATATGGCCTGAGATGAAGATGCGACGTGACGAAGATGGACTGAGATGACGATGAACAGTGAAAACGAAGCTCTAACGAAGGTCAGAGAAATTTGTGAGGAAGGAATGAGAATGATTTTTGCAGAAGAGAACGAAGCTCTAATGTCAATGGTGAAGATGATGTTGAAACCCTAATTTTGTTGTTCTGCTGTTCGTGAAGATGCTGGATGGGTGGAATGGAACTGAGACGTCGGAATGAGTTTTGTTTCTGTATTGATTTCGGCAAGGGTATTTTGGTCCACAAAAATAATTAAAAACACCCGCCAAGTTGTCCAGGGACCTGATGCATCACTATTTTTTTGGGTGTCCTTTATCCTCTAAATTAGTATTATTAGGGAGCTGAAAAAAAATTCCCCTAATCGCAACAAAAAATATATATATATACATCCATAATAGAATTTATTTGTTGTACAGGTATGTAAAACTAATTAGGGTTAGATAAATATCTATCCGACCTGTCAAAATCGAATGTCTTGAAATAATTAGACACACAGCGGACGAATTCAATAGTCTAAGTGGATGGATACAGATAGATTTTTCCAATCTACATAAGTTCAGACGAACGGTGAATGAGAGACCACCCGACTCTATTTGATTAGCTAATACACTCCTAAGAAAATAATTTTATATTTTTATGCTTTGTGTGTTAAAAAAAAACCTTTTATTTAATAATTATATTTGCTATTTATAAATTATGAAAATTGAACCTTTTATTTTTATCATAAAAAATAAACAATCAAACATTTTGGGAGCATAATAGTAAAGAATTACAAGAACATAGTTCGAAAAAAAGGTACAAAACAATAAAACTCAAACTGCCAAATCAATCCACATTCACCCGCCAACCTACACAGCCTGTTCAATCCGCATCCGCTAACTAAGGTCTCGTTTGACAATTATATATGTTTTAGTCAAAAGTCATTATAATTTGTCACATTACTCTATTTATTTTTTTGCATATCTTTTCGTAAAAAATCAAAAAGTAACTAAAATAGCTTGTTCCAAAACAAGGCTTAAATAGACAGATGTAGATTGATTTTTTTTCAATCTACTTAAGTTCAAATGGATGATAGATGAAAGGTCACGCGACCCAATCTGATCTAAAACTAACTGACCAGTCAAATTTGGGCCCAGTTCCGGGTCTGATACTAATTCCTAATGCTGTGTTTGGTTGGAGGATTTGGAGAGGGATTTGGAAAGGAAAAGGGAAAAGGTGTGTGAAACTATGTGAAATGTAGGTATATTTTTTTCACATTTCACCTACTTTTTCCATTTTCCTTTCCAAATCTCTCCTTAAATCCCTCAACCAAACACAACATAAGGCAATTAAAAGTGGGCACAGTTTCGGGTCCTATAGGCTCAATTGAATTTTTGTGGTGGTCAAAAAAACTAAACCCAGCCCAGTCCGGTTTGGGCCACAAGTGTGAGAAAGCAACTCTCACGTGTTTAGGGTTGGCGCTTGTGAAGAAGTTATTTATCTATATTCTCTCCGAACGAGTCTGTCTCTTTATCGCTCAGTTATCGGCTATCACAAACCCTAATCTAGGGTTTTCTTCTCTCAGGTACACATTCTCTCTCTCTCTCTCTCTGATCTAAACATTGAATTACTGTGGTCATACATAAGGATCTGTGTATTATACTGCCAGATTTGTATATGGTTGAGAATCACTTCCATTTTCACCTTTTGTTCTGTTTGGTTCCTGAGAAAGCTTAGAAAATCAACAAGAAACGGTTTCTTGTTTTTTGTTTTTTTTAGTTATCTAAAAGGTGCCATTGATGAACTAGGAATAAAAAATTGCTTTGATTTATAGTCTTCAGTTGTTATTGAATGATAATTGAGTGTTTCTTGTGTCTTTTGTTTTGGTGGCAGAAAGTCGGAAGAAAAGGAAAAAAGTTTCAATCATGAGGTATGTGAAATTTCTGATCTTGTTATATGTGGAGTTTCTTTGGTTTTGTTTCATGTGTTGCAATTCTATGCTTTTAATTTGTGTTTCTTTAAAAAAAAAAATTTGGGTTCTCTCTGTATTCCTACATTTATATTTGTTGTGCTGTAGAAAGGTCTATTTTGAAGTAGTAGCGGCTTGCTTGAATGCATTTTTATTTGAAACTGTCCATAATTTGAGTATTGTACGATTGACATTAAGATAAGACAGACGTCTAGTTTTCATGTACTTTTCTGTGAAAATGGTTTAACCAGCACGAATTGTTTACCATCTAGTGCCTTGCTGTTATTTTTCGATATGTATTATTGGTTTAATAGTGGATGAGGGTGTTGTTAGCATAGGCCAATTTGTGATCACTCCCTATATGAGACACGTGAGAGACTCAAGCAGCCATTTTGATCATTAAAGACGTTGATGCTTGTCACTGTGGTGTTTTTTGGGTCCAAACTGTAATTTTTTCCCATGTGGTTTAATAGTTCTATGGCATTGTTTAATGTGTAGTTTTTGATTTGAGGTCATTGTTCAGTATGTCCCCAGATTAACTCATTTTGTTAATTGTTGTTAAACCCTAGCGTCTTTTCATGTTTTTAGAGGCTTCAGTCTTGGAAAGTTGGTGCATTTCTACTTTCTAGTTATTCAATTCTCACTGATGATGTGCAGTCATATATGCTCTTTGTACATTTGTGAAATGTGTCATTATAGTTCCTTTATAGTATGTTTTTTTTGTTACTTGTAAGGCAATTTCGTTTTTATGTTGTTTAACCCCATTGAATCTTTTTTTTTTTTTCCCCATCTACAGTAAGCTTCAGAGTGATGCCTTGAGGGAAGCAATCACCCAGATTACTAATGATGCCAAGGAGAAAAAGCGTAACTTCACTGAAAGCGTTGAGCTCCAGATTGGACTGAAAAACTATGATCCTCAGAAGGACAAGCGCGTTTCAGTGGTTCTGTGAAGTTGCCTCATATCCCTCGTCCCAAAATGAAGGTTTGCATGCTTGGTGATGCTCAGCACGTGGAAGAGGTAATCCTGCTATGACAAACTAAGGAATCAAGAAACTGAAGAGAAGTTTTACATTTTGGAGAAGGGGGAATTGATCCTTTAGTTGTCTGTTTTTTCTGTTTGAACTTTTTTTGATACCCAAAAACCAGCATGTTTAATATCCTTGAAACTCAAATAACTGGAAAATTGCATTTTATATCCAATAGCGACCCTAGATTTGGAAGATCTTGTTGTCTAAAGTTTGATGATTTTTGTGTTAAAAATTGTTTTTTTTTTTTAGTGTCATGTATGTTATATATCAATTTTATTGTTTGATCAACTATTAGTTGCATGGTGATGGTTGTTACTTGGATGAAACATTGGCGTGCACTGCTTCCTCAGCAAAACTTTTCATTGCAAGCATCCAGTTTGTGTTTCATTTTCTTCATATATATATATATATATATCTTGTGGTTGTGATTAGGTATTTATTCATTTCTCTGATTAGCTAATCTCATACTGCTGTGGAAGTGATTGTGAAAACATGCATGAATGATTTTTTATATACTTCCTTTGCTACATTTGTTTTTCACATGACCGTTCAGGCCAAGTAAGCAGCAAACTGCTGCAATTGTTTGTATCCCACACTCTTAGGTGCAAGAGTAAGATTAGCTAATGCCTAAACATTTGCTTGAATCTTAAAGAAGAATGTGCCTGCTCTTATTTTATTTTTATGAATTCCTGACTAAGTTGGGTTAGCGACTAATGTCTGTTGTCTTGAGGTGATCCTTTGGTTTACTTGATCTACAGGCTGAGAAGATAGGTTTGGAGTATATGGATGTGGAAGGGCTGAAGAAACTTAACAAAAACAAGAAACTGGTTAAGAAACTTGCTAAGAAATATCATGCCTTCTTAGCATCAGAAGCTGTCATCAAGCAGATTCCCCGTCTATTAGGACCTGGTCTCAACAAAGCAGGCAAGTTTATATGATGGATCAGCCATCAACTATCTGGATCATTTATTGCTGCATTAGATATATTGATCTCATGGATGGTGCTAGTTTAATTGTCTTTTGGCCTTGTAACCATATTATTTTTTTAAACATTTTTTCCCGCCAATGGCTTGTGTAATCACATGATTGGGTTGATCTGTATTAAAAACATTCTTGTGTTGTTTGAGTAGAAGTCTGTGGCCTTGCATGTTGACACTTGTTACCTTCCTATGAGCTATATATGCATTTTCTATTGTCAGTTTCCATTTTTGTGAGAGGTTACCTGTTGCCTGGCTAAGGTAATTGGTGAATGGTGAGTGCATATACTATGCTAGGCACAGCCACTATGGGTAATTTATACATGCAATTTCTAGTGGTGGAACACCAATTAGTCTTATCCAACAATGTCACTGATTAGAAGGGAAATATTTTTCAGGCTGATTATAGAGTTGAATTTTTTTTTTCGTTCTTCATTATTCTAGTAGTGCTGTACTTTCCATCTCTTTGTTGGAGTTGCACTGGAAAGGATTTTTATATATGGGACTAGTTAGATTTATTGGGCAGTTGTATCCTTTTTACTCTCAGCGGTTGGAGTGGAATGTGTCAGTTTGTTAACTTTGTTCGTATCTGACTAGTTCCATTTCTTCCAATGCAAGGAAGTTTCCTACCCTTGTCACTCATCAAGAATCTCTCGAGTCTAAAGTTAATGAGACTAAAGCGACAGTCAAATTCCAACTGAAGAAGGTTCTCTACATGGGAGTTGCTGTTGGCAACCTCAGTATGGAGGAGAAGCAGATTTTTCAAAATGTGCAAATGAGTGTTAATTTTTTGGTTTCATTGTTGAAGAAGAACTGGCAAAATATGAGTTTAGTCTCTCTCCTCAACTAAACTATGAAGTTGCCATGAATTCATCAAGTATTGCACTCAACTGTTACTAGGGGCTGTGCTGGAAATCTGGCACTGCTGTTACTTTTCTATTTGGCGTTTCCATCTTAATCATTTTCTTGATTTCGATTCTTACAGAATACTTATTAAAAAATATTACTATTATTGGTTGCCCTTATACATCATCGAACAGTTACCTTTGTAGGCAATTAGGTTGTTGAATTGACTAGTGTATTTGCGATGTTTTCAAATTTCAGCTGCTATACACACAAGCACAGCTTTAGGACTTTAAGAAGAGCTGCATTATAACAGAATAACGTGGTGAAATTGCTTATCAAAATAATTATATACAATAAACACAAACCAGATTAATGTGTTGAAATTGAATCGAAATATATACGCCACACACCATAATACTGTGTTAAAATTGTGGAGGAAAAGAGAGCAGCATGTTCCTAAAATAGCTATGATGACCATGATTGTTAAGGTGAGTTTATAAAGCTTTATGCATTTCTTCATGGCGCTTTTGAAGGACTCCTGTTTTCGGTGTAGAAGTAGAACACACCACTGCCAAATACCTCTTGACAACTTCATTGCAATTTTCATCCTAATCTTTTTCGCTGTGTTTGGTTAGGGGATTTGAGGAGGAATTTAGAAATGGAAAGGAAAAAGGGAAAAATTAGGTGAAATGTAAATAAAATATACCTACATTTCATTTAGTTTCACACACATTTTCCCTTTTCATTTCCAAATCCCTCTCCAAATCTCCCAACCAAACACAGTAATGATTTATGTCATGTTGATTGACTTGCTAACTGTGTGAAGCTATGATGGGGTGTTTTCATGTTTGGATTCTTATTTTTCAATGTTAAATTATCTTAATGACATTTTGTTGTTGATTGGAAATCAGGTGAGGTGCTTGTACCTGAAGAGTACCATGGGGAAACTAGTCCGCATCTTCTAAACCTTCTTTCTCTGTACTCGAGCTATTTTAGGGAGCAATTTAGTGTGAGCCAATGCTTAACAGATTTTTCTGGATTGAGCAGTTTTCCCCTTTTGTTAGCTGTTTACTTTGATGCCCTTTTGAATTTAATGTTTTCTATAAATTTTTATGGAGATGTGGAATTATATCATTCATTTACTGGATGATCCTTTTTGTTTTTGGTGGCATATGCATACTTTATCCTAGAAAATCTTTTTGCATGTTGTTTGCTTCACGCTTTGTGTTACCATCGCACCAAATATATATACTCTAGTTTTGAAAGTTTGCTTCTGATTTGAGAATTTTTACCAGAATTGGAAGCAGCCCCAAGTTTTTCAATGGGTAATTGCAGGTTTGTTTGGGAATTGGCTTTTTAGTTTTTTATGAAAAGATTTGTAAAAATGTATGGAGAATGAGTTGATTTTTTGGTTAATTTTGTATGTTCCGAGAGCTTTGTGACTGCAATTGTTATGAATATGAAAACTAGAGGGGTTTGAGACTTCACTGGCCAAGTGTTGAAAGTTGGTGTTGCCTATAGAGGGTCTTTGGGGGTGTCTTACTGTGTGTCTTGTTTTGTTATTTTCATTCTTCACTTTGATTTTGATTTTAATTTTAACATATTTTAATTTCACAAAAGAATAGAAGGTGATGGTAAACTTCAAGAATGAAATGTATTTATGATTTATTGCAAGTATTAGTATTAATTTTGTAATTTATTTTTATTTTTTGTTTTAAAATTTGTATCGTGAGTATTTTATTTTAAAATTTTATATTGCTACTTATTTGAAAGAAAAATATTAATTATTATTTATAAGTAATTTTCTTATTTAAAAAATAATTAAAATAAATAATATCTTGCCAGGTAGTGTATAGTGGTCCTCTATTAGAAAATATTTGTGATTACACAAGCTTTTAGGCTAGTTTTAAGTAGTTAGGCCTATCTTGAGATATATATTTTTTTATTTATTTATTTTTTTTTCGGGACTTATTAGCTTATTATGAAAAAATGTATAAAAAATTAAAGAGTTGATGTGATTTAAATAAATTAATAAATTGATTTAAATAGGATGTATATGTATATACAGTAATGTTATATGTACTAATTAGTATAATAATACTTGTTATGATATTATTATTGACGTCATTTATTATAAAAATTATAAATATTAAAAATTTCTTAAATTATATCATATCATTAATTAGTATATTAATTAATATATTAATTAGTATATATAGTTTTTATATATATCATAAAATTAATAAGTTTTACTAAGTTGAGTGGTTTTTTTGAGCACCACACCAGGAGTATAAAGATCTATTAAGTGGGATAATTGTTTACGAAACGGATTAAGTCATGTGAGTTGTATGATATATATTATTATCAAAGTTTGCTTGGTGCAAGCAAACTATAAATAATTTTTTTTAATAAAAAAAAAGTTATCTAAATATAAATATATTTAGTATGTTTGGTTTGAGTTTGGGAGATGAGTTTGGGAGATAAAAGTACGAAAAGTTGTTTGATTTGGTTTTTTTGAAAAGATGTTTTGGAAAATTATTTTGAGAGAGGGTTTTGAAAAAAGTGATTGATTTGATATGTATGAAAGAGAGATTTGTTTGGAAAACTTGTTTGGTTTGCAAGTTTTGGAAAATTTTTTTGAAAAAAATTTATTTGGTTTGAGTTTTTCTGAAAACTCATTTGTAGAAAAATTTTTTCAAAATTTTTTGAGAAATTCAAACCAAACATACCAATTATTTTTTAATAAAAAAATGCAGAGTAAACCAGGGGCGGGGCATTGGGTAGTTTCGGTTCGGCAATTGAAAGGGCATCTTCTCTCTCTCCGTGTCTCTATTGAACATGCCAAACGCTTTTCTGCCCCTCTTAAATTTTGTCCGACTCCGGACACATGCCAAAGGCCACTTTCTCTTCTCTTTTCTATAAATAAGGATTTGGAGGGTGCTCAGGCCTTGGCCAACTAGAAATAAGTCTCCACTCTCCGGCGAATCACTCAATCATCTCCGACTACACTTTCGTAAGATTTTCCAATCCCTACTCTTCATATATAATAATAATAATGTACTTTCTTCTCTCCGATCTCTCCTAGTTTTATCTCTTACTTTTCACTATTTTCTTGTTTGTTTCGTCTTCAATTTCCTTTTGATTCTGACCCTGCTGCATGGATGTAATTGTGTCTTTGAATGTTGCACAAAATTATTTTATTATTATTATTATAATATTTTTGTGTTTCTCTTGCTAGTCAATCATTTGGTTCGGAAATTTGAAAAGGAAAAACAAAATTTCAGATAGTTTCACACATATTTTTCCTTTCTTTTTTTAAATTGCTTCCCAAATCACTCAGCCAAACACCGTATCAGGTACATATCTATAGGGAATTGTTTTTCAAAGGGCAGAAGAGAAGTATCAATTGGAGCAAATGTTATTCATGGTTTGCTCTACCATTAAATGTATTAGTACTTGAATGTGAGATTTTCGCTATCTGTTGGAATGACATGGAGCCTAGATTGAAGAGCAGAGAGCCACTCGCTTTGCTTCTTCTCACAGTGCTCCGACTGCAAATGCCTTGTTGTTGCAGGAATGGATAGTTAAGTTCCATTTACTTTTAATTTCTGATGAGGCAACAGGTTAATGGTCGCATCCACTTCCATGCTACAACCCTTTGGATCCTTGTCTTTTGGATCAGGGATGAGTCTCCCTTTTCTTTGAATTCTTTTGTTCTGCTTTTTTTGCACATCTCTTTACAGATATAATAAAGTCTTTCTGGTTTGCTTTTGTTTTGCTTGAGGCTGTGTTTGTTGAAAGATTTGATGAGAGAAATGGAATGGGGAAAACAATCTGACTTTTTTGTTTGGTTATAATGGAAAACACAAGGGAAAAGAAATTGAGAAGAAAATGCAATCCCACGTTTTTTGCCTTTTGTGTTCACGTAAGCTGTGTTTGGTTGGGAGATTTGTGAATGAATTTTAAAAGGAAAAAGAAAAGGATTGGTGAAATGTAAATAAAATATAACTATATTTTATCTAGTTTCACATACTTTTTCTCTTTCCCTTCCAAATCTATTTCCAAATTCCCCAACCAAGGCTTTTTTTCTTCTTTTTTCTCAATTTCTCAACTCAACCAAACATAATTTGAAATTCAAATCCTATCAATTCTTTCTCCTTTTCTTTCTCTTTCCATTTCCCTCATCAAATTCTCCAACCAAATACAGCCTAAATATACAAAGGAAATAGGGTGAAAAAACGGAGGATTTCTATTTTCCATCCATCCTGGAGGCTATAATTTTCTAAAAATCTTTTTTTAAATATCAAGTTTGAGCTTCTTTTCCTTCAAAACATCCTAAAACATTAGGGGATTCAAGTGTCTAATTTGGGTCTAGGGGTTGGATGCTTTTTATACCCTTAGCTTTGTCACACCTGGTGGATACACACATCCATATATAGGTATACAATGAGGGTAATAGAGAAGTCCATGTAACACCGGTAGCATGGCAGGTATTTCCACTTGATTTATCGTAGAACTAAAAGGCTGGGTTATCTGTTAAGTGGCAACACTAGATGCAGGAAATAATGTTTGTTAGTTAAAAATTCTGACACCTTTCCATGGTTGGTACAACATGGAGCCTCGAGTGAAGAGCAAAGAGCAACTCGCTTGCCTCTTCTCATGGTGCTCCAAACATTGAATTGCTTCTCATTGCAGAGATGGATTATTAGGTTCCATTTTATTGTATAGTATGGCAAAGCAACATAGTGATGGTGGTGGTACTCATGGTTCTACCCTTTTGCCTTTACCATTAGATTTAACGTGTCGGGGAGGCTGTGCATGAGCGTAAGAGCAGACAACCACTTTCTTGCCTATTCTCACTAGACTCAGAACATTAATTTTTCTTATCATTTTGGGATTGATGGGGAATGCCTTCCCATTTTGATGGATGTGGTTATGTTAAAAGTTTTTATGCAACCCTTAGGTTGAGTTTGATTAGAATGAAAGTGGTGGAAGTAAGGGAAAGTGAAAAAAACAAAATATTTTCTGATTTTGTTTAGTATAAAAGTGGTGGAAACTACAAGAAAGGTAATTATTTTGTACAACCCATAGCAACATGATAACTAATTTCTTAATTTTTTGCAAAATACATAAGAAAACACACCAAATATTTAAATTTGTCTTTGCATGCGGTTACTTGTAATTAAAATTTAAAATTTATCACCTCTTTTTTGTTTTTTTTTTTCTTGCAAAATTTTCATTCTAATCAAATGTTTACAATATATATTTTCCTTTCCATTTCTTTTCTTTCACCTCAATTTCTACCACTTTTCGCTTCAACTATTTTTTTTCTTTCTAATCAAACTGAGCCTTGGGAATATTGTTTTGCCCCGCTGCAGCCCACCTCTAATCATAGTAATCACAATAATAAACAAATGATGGGCGGAGAGTTGAATCGGGACAGAAATTGCTTTTGGTGCCAGAGAATTGTTTATAGGGGGCCATAGGTCATGTACTCTCTGTATATATGTGTCCAATTTTGAGAGTTGCCATGTGACGGCTTGTAATGTTGAATATTTAAGTTTAATGGACATTCTATGTTGATCTACTATTGCCATTCATTTGGTGACTAGCTTGCTCGTGCATTTGCACTTAAGGTTGCATTTCTACATCCAGTGAACCTATTAGCAGTATAGCTGAATCTTGCTGCTTGCATCCAGGTAAGTAAATATGTCAACCGTGATGCTCCCCTCTCCTCACTGCTTGTTCAGAAGTGCACCACAGAACCGAACTGCCAATGCCTTTGTCAAGACCCCATCCTCTCTAGGAACCGTAAAGAGCGTCTCTAAATCCTTTGGATTGAAATCCTCCTCAAGTTTTAGAGTGTCTGCAATGGCAGCATACAAGATCAAGCTGATAAACCCAGATGGCGAAGAGAATGAGTTTGAAGCCCCTGACGATGCTTACATCTTAGATTCTGCAGAAAATGCAGGAGTGGAGCTTCCCTATTCTTGCAGGGCCGGTGCTTGCTCAACCTGTGCAGGGAAATTGGTATCAGGTTCGGTTGATCAATCTGATGGATCTTTTCTTGATGAGAACCAAATGAAGCAGGGTTACGTGCTCACTTGCATTTCATACCCAACTTCAGATTGTGTCATTCACACTCACAAGGAGGAAGATCTTTACTGAGAGCATCTATCATACCCTGGTCCGCTGATTTGGTTCAAGGAAAGTCTCAGATAAGGTTTCAACTTGTTATCTATCGATGTTATGAACCAAATCAACCATGTTTTTTCCCATAATTCCAGTCTCCTTTTCTTTCTAGCTTTTTTCAATGCTGCTTGAAGTGAGTTTTGACTAGAATCAATGTTTAATTTTTTTTTTTTTTTTTTTATAAATAAAAAATACTACTAATAATAAATGTTTGGTTAAATACAAGTGAGACATCAAATTTGGTTGATAACTTGAGAGTTGAGAATGGCCTTAGTAGTTGTTTTATATTGGGTAAAATACAAATATATCTATTGGGATTTGTTTAAAATATGAATTATTCTTGCAGTAATGGAAATTACAAACATCTCTTTTATCATAATTTTTTTCCCTCCATTTGTTTGACGGTTCTTAAATAATATTTTAAAAAATTTAGATTTTTTTTTCCCCTTCATTTGTTTGACGGTTCATATTTAAGAACATCGCATATCATAATTCATGTGAACAAGATCATGAACCATGATGAATAGTAATTGCATCTCGTGTGTCCAGAATTTGGATTTAGAGAAATAAAACTGGACAGTTCAGTGTTACCTAAACAGAGCTCTCTTGTTGAATTGAAACCTCTCACTCATCAGTTGGAGAATGATCATTTGATGGTATGGAGCATTGTGTCACACCATTTATCACTTGGCTCTCGTCTTTTAAAAATTTTACAAAAAATTTGTTCTAAGATTACCAAATAATTTTTCTGTCAGTAGCGACATAATGTCCAGGGGTTGAAAGCAGAATTGCAACATGACATGTAACATGGAAAATTGGCCTATTAAGAAGATTACTGTTATGCAAACCAATAAAATTTTCCCATCAGTAGTGACATAGTGTCTAGGATTCTTGGAGTGAAGAACCTAACCAAAAGTTTTTCTGCGATCTTGGTGTGAAAGCATCTTCACACTACAAATGCAAAATGATTTCTTTTCACTTATCTTACTCGAGACAATAAATTTATTTGTCAACAATTAATGAAATAGGTGTCACCACTCACTCATATATATATCAATCATTTATGACTACAAATATGTAAATAGATGATATACATCAAATCCAAAGCATCCATCAATTCAGAATCAAAATATGCCAAAAACTTTAAATGAAAGTGTTGTTCAATACCTAAAGAAAAATCTATTATTAGCTCTACTCATTTACTAATAGCAAACAGATTAACCAACCCCAATCCATTCTAAGCGACATGAATAGCGTTAGCTGCCGCAAAGTTGTGGCCTTAATCTTACTAGTCTTCAAGTTGAGGCTCTTGAACTCACCCGCTATCCACACTTGTTTCCATCCATTATTGCAGCAGTAACTATGGTTTGCAAATTGCTCAAGAGGCAGAAAAAATCATTGTCCTCCCTGTTTTCACCACCACCAATACCCATTTGATCGAACTCTTGAATAGCTTGGCCAAGTGTCAAGGTGCGCTCATCTAAGGGTCAACACCTTAATGCCACACTCATTTGTGCCATTTGAAGAGCCAAAAACATACCCAAGAAGTTGTTGATGCGAGTGCAAGCCAAGGTCCAAGGCATGGTGCAAGATAGCCCAAGGCATGCCATGAAGCAGCCCAGCCACAACAAACCACAACAGGCCAAAGACTTACCTGTCCAGCAGCAACTTCAGGCCAACTTTTGAAGGGTCAAATGTAATCTTTTTGATTTGTAAATTTTTATATAAATACCTTAGTATTAAAGGTGTTTTGGGTCCAACTACTATAATTTTTCTTTTCTTGTAGAATTTTTTAAAAAATCCATTACGATTCCTCAAACATAGTGGATGTTTCGTCTTGCCAAATAGAAAATGGCTTAACAAGCTATATTAAGGAGGAGGTATCCAAGTGTTGAACCAAACCACTTGTGCCTTTAAAGTACCTCAACCTAGCCATTGGTAAGGCAACTTTTGTAACACTTTTGGTGCATTGTTCAACTATTGTAATGTCTTCTTTTGATCAATAAAAAATTCATTTCGCCTTTAAATTATGCAAAGCTTTTCAATTGTTGCTTGCTTTAATTTTAGCTTGTTGCTTGTTATTTTGTGGCTTGTCTCCAATCTTGTGACTCATCAACTTAACTAATATTGTCTTTGCTTGTCTTTGCAAACCTTTTGAGCTTTATTGGCGGCCTAGTGAAGAGAGTTAACTAGCGCCACACACGCTTGCATATCTTTGTCAAGGTTTCCGTATTGCTAGTGTATGACAGTTGGTATCAGAGCCCTGTCTATTTGGCTTTTTCTATTATTGGCTTTCTAAATGGATGCTCCTGGCAACCGTTAACCCATGCAAAGGAAGAGAATTGAGCTCTTGGAGCAGCATATGGACAATATGGAGGCCACGACAACTTTATTGGGCAACCTTGAGCAACAGGTTCATGATCTTGAGCAAACTCATGGCCTTACTTAATGGCAAGATTGGGAGGATGTTGTCACTGAACTCAAGTTAGAGATTGAAGATCTTAGTGGCTGGGTTGGTGTTCTTACTCGTGCCTTTGGCAATACATCTAGTGGTGGCATGGAATTCCCTAAGGTGTGTGTGCCCAAGCCCTCGTGCCTATGGTGGTGCCGAGATGCCAAGGAGTTAGACAACTTTCTTTTCGACATGGAGCAATATTTCAAAGCTATGAAAGCTGAAGCTGAGGAGATAAGGATTTCTATAGCCACAATGTATTTGTTCGGTGATGCCAAGTTGTGGTGGCGAACGAAAGATGATGAGATGCAACGCAGCTTATGCACAATTGAGACTTGAAAACAACTTAAGCATGAACTTAAGCTCCAATTCTTCCCTGAAAATGTTGAGTATAATGTCTGGCGTGCTTTGTGGGATCTCAAGCACACCGGCACTATAAGAGATTATGTGAAACAATTCTCGAGGCTTATGCTAGACATCAAAGACATGTCAGAGAAAGACAAGCTCTTCTTTTTTCTTGAGGGATTGAAGCCATGGCCCAGAGTTGAACTTCAAAGGCAAAGAGTACAAGATTTAGCCCATGCACAAGTAGTAGCTGAGTGCTTTATGGACTAAGCCGAACCTAAGCAACGGGATAGTGGTTCCTTGTACAAGAGTAGGGGAGGTGAAAAGTCCCAAGGCTATGGCAAACCTAAGAGTGGGGGAGCCAACACTTCTACATCGAAACCGATTTGGGTGGAGGACAATGGCAACAGAAGAGCTATGGTGACAAGGCAAAAGCGCCTCAACAGTTCTCTACAAGCAAAGCAAAGGGCCCTATCTCTTATTTCTTATGCAATGGACCACATCAGTTATCTGAATGTCCATAAAAGTGTGCCTTGAATGCTCTAGCAGCAGTGCCTGATCATGTCTCTCAACCAAGTGACGATGATAGCAAGGAAGAAGATGTGCAGTCTAGGCGAAGTGGCAAGGGTTCTAAGGCAGCTGGCTCTAGAGTGAGAGCCTTTCATATGATGAATGCCATAGAGAAGAAGGCTTCTACAGGGAGGCCTAAGAAGAATGCCAATAGTGGCAAAGTGGGCAAGCATGTAGATCCTAAATAACTTGTGAAGTCTAAAGATAAAGGCAAATGGAAGAAACCCATGTATAGTGGGAAACCATCAGGCAAGTTAAACAAGAGCAAGTCATCAAACAAAAGTTTGATGTTTGTGGATGTAAAACTTAATGGGAAGCCCCTATGTACTTTGATTGAAATAGGGGCCACCCACAACTTTGTTGCTAGAACCGAAGTTGAAAGACTTGGGCTATCTTTAGGGAAGGATGACAGTTGCATCAAGGCGGTTAACTCGGCAGCGCAGCCCATCTATGGGGTTACAAAATCTGTTCATTTGAAGGTCAGCATTTGGAAAGGAAGATTAGATTTCACCGTAGTACCCATGGATGACTTCCAAGCCATCATTTGGTTGGATTTCTTGAGAAGCACTAAGACGATAGTCATGTCTTATTCTAATAGTATGCGTGTCATGGGGGACAAACCATATCTTATTCCTACTATGGCCACCAACAATAGTGACCGGTTTGTCTTAGCTATGCAACTCAAGAGGGGTGTTAGGCATGGTGAACAAACTTGGGTTCCCGCATTGAAGTTGAATGAAGCTCTTGAATCTACTCCTGTCCTAGCCACAGTCAAGAAGGTCTTAAGGCAATTTGCAGATGTTATGCCTGAACAGTTGCCTAAGGAGTTGCCTCCACGCCGGGGCAAAGCCACCAGCTCGTGCACGTATAGAATGGCTATTCTTGAGTTGAATGAACTAAAGAAGCAACTTACGGAGTTATTGGAAGCAAGCTTCATTAGGTCATCAAAGGACCCATTTGGTGCCCTTGTCTTGTTCCAAAAGAAGCATGACGGTTGTCTTCGTTTATGTGTGGATTATCGGGCACTCAACACGCTAACCATCAAGAACAAGTATCCCCTTCCTCTAATTGCAGATTCATTTGGTCAATTGAGCAAAGCGAGGTATTTTAGAAAGCTAGATCTTCGATCGGGGTACTATCAAGTAAGAATTGCAGAGGGAGACGAGCCTAAAACCACATGCGTTACTCGCTATGGTTCCTATGAGTTCTTAGTCATGCCATTTGGCTTGACCAATGCCCTAGTAACATTTTACACCATGATGAATGAAGTTTTTCAAGAGTACTTAGACCAATTCGTGGTAGTATACTTGAATGACATTGTAATTTATAGCTTCACTTTAGAAGAGCACGTGGAACATCTCAGAAAAGCATTGTCCAAGTTAAGGGAGCACAAGCTTTATGTCAAGCTAGAGAAGTGTTCTTTTGCCCAAGAGAGGATTAAGTTCCTAGGGCACATTGTTGAGCATAGATGCATCAAAATGGACCAAGAGAAGGTCAAGGCTATTTAAGAGTGGCAGCCACCCGCTAATGTCTCGGAGTTGCGGTCATTCCTTGAGTTAGCTAATTATTATCATAAGTTTGTTGAAGGCTACTCAAGACTAGCTTCCCTATTGACAGAGTTGCTAAAGAAGGACAAGCCATATGTTTGGGCAGAAGAGTGCCAACAAGCCTTGAAAGAAGCTATGTCAAAAGACCCTGTTCTTGCTCTACCTGACTTAGGTAAAGCTTTTGAGATACAAACTGATGCATCTAATTTTGCTTTGGGTGATGTTCTTTTGCAGGATGGTCCACTAATTGCCTATGAGAGTAAGAAGTTTAATGATGTCAAGAGGAGATATCCAGCTCATGAGAAAGAGTTGCATGCAGTAGTGTATTGTCTGAGGACTTGGAGGTACTACATCTTGGGCTCATGGTTTGTTGTAAAAACTAACAACACGGTGGTTAGCCATTTCTTAACATAGCCCAAGCTAAGTGCACGACAAGTACAGTGGCAAGAGAAGTTGGCAGAGTTTGATTTTGCCTTAGAATACAAGGCTGGTGCTACCAACTATGTTACTGATGTACTAAGTAGGAAAGCGGAGCTTGTCGTGTGCCATCATGTATGTTCACTTACTTCCATTTCAACCAGCATCAAGGAGAAAATTAAGGCTCATCTAGACAAGGATGCTATTGTAGAGAATCTTATGAACCTTGTCAAAATAGGCAAGACTCGCCTATTTTAGGTACAAGATGGACTTCTAATGACAACAGGCAACCGCATCTTTGTACCTAGGGCTGGTGATTTGAGAAAGACACTTCTTAGGGAGTGCCATGACACACTTTGGGCAAGACATCCGGGTTGGGAGCGAACATTAGACTTGGTGAAACAAGGATATTATTAGCTCCAAATGTGTGATGATGTTGAAGAATATATCCGCACTTGTCTCACTTGTTAGCAAGACAAGGTTGGGCATAAGAAGAAAGCAGACTTTCTTGAACCTTTGCATGTGCCTAAACGTCTGTGGGAAAGTGTATTACTTGACTTCATCACTAGACTGCCTAAAGTGGGAGATATCGGGACTATCTTGACTATTGTGGACCGATTCTCCAAGTATGTCACCTTTGTAGCTACCCTAAAGTATGTTTCAGCAGAGAAGACTGTCCAACTCTTTTTCAAGCACATTGTTAAATATTGGGGTGTGCCTAAAAGTATTGTTAGTGACCGGGATTCGCGTTTCGTTGGCAACTTTTGAACAGAGTTATTCAAGCTTCTTAGGTCACAACTTAATACTTCATCAAGCTACCATCCGGTGACGGATGGGCAAACTGAACGCTTTAACTGTATGCTCGAAGAGTATTTGCGCCACTTTATCAATGCTAATTAACGAAATTGGGTGCAACTTTTTGATATAGCACAGTTATGTTTTAACTCTCAAAAGAGTAGCTTTACGGGCAAGAGTGCTTTTGAGATAGTGAATGGACAGCAGTCACTGTTTCCCCACACAATGGATGGATCTTATGAAGGAAAGTCACCCAAGGCTTACCAATTTGCTAAGAAATGGAAGAGAAACCATGACATTACTCGTGCCTATCTTGAAAAAGCAGCAAGTAAAATGAAGAAATGGGCTGATGAAAAAAGGAGGCCACTTGAGTTTAGAGTTGGGGATCAAGTTCTTGTCAAACTCAATCCTGAGCAACGCAAGTTCATGAGGGAAAGAGACAAAAGGTTAGTGCACAAATATGAGGGACTGGTAACCATTTTGAAGAGAATTGGCAAGTGTGCTTACAAGATAGATGCTCTATCTTAGCTGAAAGTGCACCCGATTTTCTATGTGAATTATTTGAAGCCTTGCTATCTAGACAAAGAAGATCCAATCCGAAATGAGCTGAAACGCCAAACCATCACGGCCAAAACAGGAAAAAGGTCTATTGAATCTATCTTGGTCGATCAGGTGAAAATGGTTTCCAAGAAGAAACAAAGGCAATACTTGGTGAAATGGAATGGCCTTGGAGATGAAGAAATAAGTTGGGAACGGGAGGCAGACTTGTCGGCTTTTCAAGACAAAATTGATGCTTATTGGGTAAAGTCGTCGAGGGCATCGACCGTTCAAGTGGGGGAGACTGTCAAAGTGCGCCCATCCAAGGGTTAACACCTTGATGCCATACTTATTTGAACCCTTTGGAGAGCCAAAAACATGCTTGAGAAGTTGTTGGTGCAAATGCAAACCAAGGTCCAAGGCATGGTGCAAGACGATCCAAGGCATGCCATGAAGCAACCCAGCCACAGTAGGCCAAAGACTTGCCTACCTAGTAGCAGCTTTAGGATAACTTTTGGAGGGTCAAATGTAGTCTTTTTGCCTTGTAAATTTTTATATAAATACCTTAGTATTAAAGGTGTTTTGGGTCCAAGTATTGTAATTTTTCTCTTTTTGTAGAATTTTTTTAAAAATTCATTATGACTACTCAACATAGTGGATGTTTCCTCTTGTCAAATAGGAAATGGCTTAACAAGCTATATTAAAGAGAGGGTACCCAAGTGTTGAACCAAACCACTTGTGCTTTTAAATTACCCCAATCTAGCCATTGGTAAGGCAACTTTTGTAGCACTTTTGGTGCATTGTTCAACTATTGTAATGCCTTCTTTTGATCAATGAAAAGTTCATTTCGCCTTTAAATTGTGCAAAACTTTTCAATTGTTGCTGGCTTTACTTTTAGCTTGTTGCTTGCTATTTTATGGCTTGTCTCTAATTTTGTGGCTCATCAACTTAACTAATATTGTGTTTGGTTGTCTTTGCAAACCTTTTGAACTTTATTGGCGAGCTAATGAAAAGAGTTAACTAGTGCCACACACACTTGCATATCTTTGTCAAGGCTTCCACATTGCTAGTGTGTGACACTAAGCCAGTCCAAGTTATCATCCATGTGGTGCAAGCAATCTTCATAATCAGCAGCCTTGAATCCCTCAAATCTACTCAGCTTTTTAAGAAATGCCTTGGTGGAGTCTGCCCAGGCAAGGCTCACGGCCAATGCGAACTTAGCCAATCGGTAAAGGCTCTGGCTTTGCTCTCCCGTTGCCAAAAGGGAGTGAAAACACAGTCCAGGATATATGGTGGCATTATTGCATGAAGCCCCGATGCATACTCTAGCATTCGTTGGACATAAAAGACTCGAGGCCTAATCTTGGCCTCAATCTTCATGAGAGAATCATTCGGATTATAAGTTGTAAACTGATACGGACCACTTTTTAGGTAATCCGATGCATCATCAATGCTGTCCTTCAAATTCATTATGGGGTGCTTCCAGAAGTGGTCCTGGTCCTGATGATGATGATGATGATGACTCCTCATGGTTTTACGTTTGCCATCATCACCCATTTGGTTGAGGTCCTGGATAGAGCTCCTAATGTATTCTTCAGTCCCATTCACAACATTTAGGCAATTCCTTATTAATTCAGATTCATCAGTCAGGAGGAGCTTCTTCAGAAATGACTTGGTTGATCGACTCCTGGCTAGGCTCTCAGATAAGGCCATCAATGCCAATTGACGCGGGGTTTTTTGTTGTTGTCGTTGGGTATCATTACTACTGAATCATTAAAAATATCAAATATCAAATACGAAGCATTACTCATCTTAAAATATAATTTAATAAATATGAATGTTGTAAGACAAAGAATAGATAGTTTTCAATTTAATAAATATGAATGCTTCAAGTCAATTAGAAATGTGTAGTCTATAATAAGACTACATTTATGTTTAAAAAAATAATAAATGGTTAATATAATTTTGATAATTTTTTTAAAAACAATTATGGTCTGATCATAGGACTATGTACATCCGATTAATCTCATTTTTTATATGAATAATATATTCGATGAACTTTATAATATGCATGGTTCAAATCAATCAAAATAAAATCGATACAAACTTCACCATGGCGTCACAGCGGGGGTGCTGTGACAGCATCCTCCCCACGTTCTAACCGAAGATAAGATATATATACAATCTACATTTAATTATGACGGCTTGAGATTTTCTGTTCTAAATTTTTTTTAATGCATTTTGAAATGTTAAATCATATTTTTAAAATTCATTTATCTTGATAATCTTACATAATTTTATTACAATTCAAAATACATCTAATCATAATAAGATAGAGATTTTAGAGACAGAATATCCAGAAAAATTATGACCACCAAATGGGTACAAGGAAAACCACCCATCCTTATGCCACTCCCAAGTGAGACAACCCCCCAAAATCAGCATCCCCAATGAATAGCAATTTCCCTTGACTTTATCACCAACCCCATGCCAATCTCGTGCATCTCTTTCCTTCTCTCTCCCTCTTTCTCTAGAAACCTATCTGTATTTTTACTTTTCTTACCAACCACCACCACCATCATCATCATCATCATCCAACAAAAAGCTCTGGAGAGTCAAGCCATGGCAGCCTGTGGAAGCCTCCAACACATCTTCGAGAAGCCAAAGCCTGAAAACCTAACACTCCTCGAATCCCTCTCATCATGGAAACATCTCAAATCTTCAAAACCCATTGAAGATTCATCTTTCACTGAAATCTTTGGTGAATTGCATTTCAAAGAGAATCCAGAATCATCCCCATCTTCCACCACTACTCTTCCCCTCTCATCCTCGTCCTCCACATTATCATCTTCTTCATCATTGTCATCCTTATCATTGAAAGCCATAGTCGAAAATCTCGACAATGAAGGAAGCACCAAGAGCCAAACATCAGATTATTATTCAAGAAAACAATACGTGGGTTGTCACAAGAACAGCGACAGCTTTTCGTCGATGAATTCAGATAGTTTGCAGCTATGCACTGAAGGACTTGGATTCGAAAGCTCTGACGATGTCGACTTGAAAACTGACATGGGTAGTAATGATTGGCAGAGCCAAGATGATAGAATGTGCATTGCCAAAAATTCATTGAATGAATTGAGGAGGTCGAGGAGATGTGGAAGAATATTCCCTCCACCGATATCGAGCATTGGGAAGAGTGGGAAGCCATGGGTGAGCTTCAAATCATATCGCCACGATGGTAGGTTTGTGCTCAAAGAGATAAGGATCCCGGATAACGAATTGTTGCATGCTCGTCGAGAAGATGGAAGATTGATTCTGCAGTTTTGTCAGTCTGACGATGAGATTCTCGATGAAGATGAAGACGAAGAAGAAGAAGAAAAGAGTGATTTTGATGGCGATAATAGTAATGTGAAGGAAGATGAAATTTGTGCTGGAAAGGATGTGGATATCAAGACCAATGTAGATGGAGGCGATGATTCGGATTTGTATAAATAATGGGTATGGAAGCTTCAAGGTTTTGATTTATTGAAAGCCAAGCATTCAAGGGGTTTTTTTTTTTTTTTTTTTCAAGTTCATGCTCTTTGATCCATTGAAATGTGCAAATAAGTAGGATAGCAAAGGGGGATGAATTTGAGTTTGTTGTTTATTAGAATTAGTTTTTTTTTGTTTTTGTTTTTGAAGCTTCTACTTTCTAGGGTGAATCTGATTGCAACTTGCAAGTTGCAAATTTGTGGTTTTCATGTGTTTTTTTTTTCTTGTTAGTTTTTACAGTTATTTGCATTTTGGAATGTGAAATTTAACATTCTGAAATGGTGAGATTTACTCAAACATATGAGAAGAAGGAATATGTCTTCGTTTTGGAAATCCCTATTTATTATGAATTTTTGTCTCAAAATTATCCTGAAAGTGAAATGTACCATGTAAATTTAAAAGGGTGAATTTCATCAGTGCAACATAAAAAATAAAAAAAAACTATTTACATGTTAATGATAAATCTTAGGGTTAATTACACTAATAGTCCCTATAATTTAGGACTTGTGTCACTTTGGTCCCTGACTTTTCAATTGTGACACATTTGACTCTGAATTTTGAATCTTGTTCCAAATAAGGACAATTGAAAACATCATTAGATTTTTCAAGGGTAAAATCGTCAATTTAATAAAATATAAACTAATTTAACAAAAATAAATGTCAAAAAAATATTTTTAATTTTTTAAAATTTATTTTTATCCACCAATGATAAAATTATGTAAAATTAATAAAAATTACATGATTGATTTTTTAAAATTAATTTTACATAATCATCATCCAAACATATAATAAAAATTAATTTGGTAAAAAAATAAATAAATATCTAAAAGATTTATCAATTTTACATAATTTTATTTTTAATAGGTAGAAATAATTTTCCTCCCTTTCTCTCTCTGTCATTTCTTTCTCTTAAACCTCCATCTCCGGCCTCTTTTTGGGCCGGCTGGCCGCCGCCGTTGGCTATGGCGGTCGGCTGGCCTTACTCGTTTTTTCCTCTTCTTTGTTAGTTTCTCTCGTTTAATAAACTTGAGTCCCCCGGTTCTTCCCACCTAGGTGAGGTTCGCTGCTGCGGGTGAGTGTTGGTGTGTCCAGGTTTTTGTCTTCAGTTGGTCCTCGTCTGATTCAACCTTGCTGTCACAGCTGCTCCAGCAGGGGCGTCCTGGTAATACACTCGAGCGCTTTTTGGCGAGTAGGAGTTGGAGGGGTGCGTTCAAGTTATTTCCGGTTGGCACTCGAGCGTTCCTTCTCGTGTGAGAGTTTGAGGGGTGTAGTTCTGCCATTTGTATGGTGGTGTCCCAGCGGGTGGTCGGAGTTCGGTGGGTGTGCGGATCTGTGGCGTGTGATTGAAGATTTGCTGGTTTGGTGTTTGGCAGTGGGTATTGGGGGTGTGAAAGAAGAAGTTTTGATGCATCAGAGGAGCACAGGTCCAGGCGTGGGTTTTGGGTGTGAGCTAGTAGTAGGCCTGGTGGGAGATGATCTGTGGGAGATGATATGTCTTCGGCAGTGGGTGTTGTGGTTGGCAGTGGGTGATGCAGCCGGGGTGTAGTTACTGTCGGAGGTGGGTGTCTGTTCCCGGCGGTGGCTCTTGGTGTATTCTCGGCAGAGGCGTGGCATGTTGGTGGAGTGGGAAGTAGCTGTGGAGTTGCAGCAGCGTGGAGGAGGCGTGGGCAGCAGCTAGGGAGGGTGGTTGTAGCTGCAGTGGCATGTCTGTTCAAGCAGCAGCGGCAGAGGAGTGGGTCGCGTCAGAGGAGTGGGTCTTGGTGGTATTCCCGGTGTTGGTTTAGTTAGTTTAGTTGGTTTTGGGTGCAGGGTTAGTTCTTTTGATTGGTTTTGGGTGTTTTGGTGGGTTGAAGTTGTGGGGATTCTTGTTTTTTGTTGTTTTAATTTTTAGTTAAGTTCTTCTTAGCTTTTTTATTTAAAAAATCGAGAGGCTTAGGGGTTGGTTGTATGGATGTGAGTAGCAGTAGTAGGGGTATTTTTATACTTCCGAATCTCTCTCAATGCATGTCATCTTCCTGTACCTTTAATTTCATGCTGTTTAATGAAATTTTTCTTTGCTGATCAAAAAAAATAGGTAGAAATAATTTTTAAAAATTCAAAAATATTTGTTTGACATTTATTTTTGTCAAATTAGTTTATATTTTATCAAATTGACAATTTTACCCTTGAAAATTCTGATGATATCTTCAATTGTCCTTATTTGGATCAAGATTCAAAATTCATGGTCAAATATATCACAATTGAAAAGTTAAGGACCAAAGTGCTATAAGCCTCAAACTATAGGGACTATTTGTGTAATTTGCCTTAAATCTTATAACATTAAAAATTAATTTTATAAACTTTTTCATATATTTGAAATTATTTTTTTAACTTTTCACTTATTTTCCCTATTTAAAATTTGTGGAATATAGGTCAAATTAAGAATAATTATTGTTTATAGTATTACTTTTTAAATAATTTTTCTAAATATGTAATATTATTGCTGAAATTTTGTCCCAACTATGCCTGCTTTTGTGTGGATGAACCCATTCAAGACAAGATTAATAGAAGGAATAATCTTACATACACACAATTCGTTTATAAAAAAATCACAAAAAAATTAATGTAGCCCAAATTCATTTAAGATATGCCCTACAATATATAAGAATTGAATCTAAATTACACATTATTTTTCTACTTATATGTATGCATATGAATTTTATACACATCCTTAATTATAATGATTTTTTTTTTTTTTGTTATAGGAAAATCCTCCCACTCTCTCGCAAGTTAGGATAGTGCCCCTTGCCAAGATCACTAATATATCTTGTTGTTTGTTTTGAGTAAGGAGACTATAATTTGAGAACTTATTCCGATTTTCTAAGACAAGTTCCGCATAAATTAGGACTCGCGCAGCGAGAGAGTATTGGGCTCACATCAAGTGCTATGATAGTAATAATTTTTGACTAATCTCCTAACCAACTGTATTATGCTGAAGAAATTGACCCAAAAAATTTTAAACTTGAAACCTAAGTCTTAAGTCTCAGACCTTTACCAAGTGCCAAACACCCTTAGGTTATTTATAATGGAAATTATAAGCATATTGACAACATGGTACTAGAATCAATAAAACTAGATTGAGTGGCCGACACTAAATCCTTAAACAAGAAAATAAAAAATAAAAAACCATGATTTTGCAAAAAAAAATTTCGCTCTTTCCATCCTGTTGGTAAAAATTCGATTCAAGCCTAATCGACAATAATTTGATCGACAACTTGAACCAATTTTTAAGTAAACACAAATAAAAATCAAGTTTTATGGTTAAGTTCTTTACCTTAAACAGATTAAGGACTTCCATAGAGATAATTAAATGAAGAGAAAAAGGAAAAGAACAGAACAGAACAAAACAGAAAATATATTAATTTGAATGAATTGTCACTTGTCACTAGTTACAAGAACTTAAACAAGAACAAAAGATTGAAAAAATACAACAATCAACAAAGAGAAGAGAAATAGGAGGGTTAGAAAAGCTACTTGTTTAATCTACTTCTAACAATGGCTAATTTAGAACTACTTCTAAATAACTCTATACGAGTATGTTTGATAGATTATTGATTTTTTTTTTTTTTTTTTTCATTCCTCAAGCCCTCCTTTTATACTTGCTTGCCCACCTCATGTTGTAGCTATCAATCCATGATCTTCCTTGATCTTTGCTCTACTCAATCATATCTTATCTTTATAGGAACTACTTCCAGATTTTGTGTTTTGACTTAGTTTTGGCTCCTTGATCTCAATAACTACTTTTCAAATGGTTGCAATAGCTAACTTTTTGACCCTCCATTTAAACTGTAATCATCCTTCATCATGCCACGTCCTTAACACATTTGTCATGCCACGTCAGCATGCCCGTTGACAGAAATAGTAATAAGAACAACAAATGTGGCCAATGTTATTCTTTAAAGATAGTCTATAATTTCAATCGACAAATCATAATCGAATTTGGCCATAATTAATATGTCATAATTGACAGAAAAATAAAATGTAGTGCAAACAATAGAACAACAAATGTGGCCACTGTTATTCTTTAAAGATAGTTTATGATTTTAATCAACAAACCATAATCGAATATGGCTATAATTAATAGGCCACAATCGATTGAAAAATAAAATGTGGTGCAAACAATGCCCTCCTTATTTAACTAGATTGAAGAATGAAATCCAATTAAATAATTTATAAGACGGTTTAGAAAATCTTTTATGGTGCAAACAATGCCCTCGCCTGATTTACATCACCAGTATTTTGTAAGGCTTTACACTACTCACAAATGGTGTAGCTTGAGTCTGTTTGCATTTAGAACAACTCCAACCACTCTCTACTTTTCACTAGCTAAAGTACAAAAAAAGTACATTCTTTATTTTACCTGATTACTTTAGCTATTGTGTTCTCCAACCACGTTCTTTATTTTAGCTAATTATTTAAACTAACTTAATTAATTTTTAAATTAAAAAAATACTAATTGTTGATATTTTACTAATATAAATTAGCAATAATAATAAATTTGCCCATACAAACATACAAAACCTGTAGAATGAGGAAAAAAAAAATACAAAATACAAAATAAGTTATTTCGTAATTCATTAAACAGAATTGAAAGAACATATAAAATTGTTACACACACACACACACACACATATATAAAATATATAAAATCCCAAATCCAAGACATAAATATACAAAAATTTAAAATATATACATACATAATTATTTGGAGAGCCTCTGGGGCTCTTCAATTGTAGCCACAAAAAAAATAGGATGGTAAAGTAGCTAGCTCAATAGCTAGCCCATTGACTAACATGCCTAACAAGTCTCGTTTAACTATTTCCTTGAAGATGCTCTTACTGAAGCAAGGCATATGCGTACACTAACATTCAACTCTATTTCAAATTTTGAAACAAAAATTATTAACAAAAATAATTAATTGCCTTCTGTCGATGCAAAGTATAATCAGTTGGCCATCGACTATTAAACTAGCATGTGTCAACACTAAACAATTAGCCATTAAATTGGCCTTTATGAAAAGTATAACCATTTAGCCGTTGGTCATTATTAGTTTGGCCAAGTATTAGCTATTAAATGGCCATTTTTTTTTATTCCATCAAACTTACAAGTATAAGATGTTTTTGTTAACCAGTTCATCAAAATTAACTTTTGATGTGAACCACAAACCCATGGTGGTCATTGGGCAGCAAAAACCATAACATTAAATGGTTTTAGAAAATCAAAACTTTTGACAAATTTAACATTGTCAAAAAATTCAAATTTAACAAATGTGGGTTGTTCATAATTTTCAACCATCTTTGGCTTAAAATTATGCCTCCCAAGTGAATTTTCACCATTATTTTGTGATGAATTTTTAACATTTTTTGAGAGAAAGGGTTAGTTTTTTATTTTTATTTTTATTTTTTATTTTTAAGCCATTAATGGCTTGTCACTTTTTGCCACATTTGGCAAAACATCATACCCCCCAAGTGAACCTTTACTATCAGAATTCTCAATTTTTTTTAGAGAATGGATTGTTTTTTAATTTTTGCCATTAATGACCTATGAAAATTTTCCAAAGTCATATTATCTTCATGATTTAGTGTGCTAACCCTTCAAACCACATACCTTGACTCTTCATGAATGATTAGCTCTTCAAAACTATGTGTATTAATCTTATGAGCCACATTATTTTCATATCTTAATTTTTCATTGGCCATTATGTCTTCTAATTTTTGTTTCCAATATAAAATTTCTTCATCAATTAGGAAAATTTGGCCTTTAAGTCAATGAATTTTTTTATCACAATAATTTAAATCTCTTTGTGTAAAATAATACAGAGATGACGAAATTATTTGAAATCTTTGCCTATAAAGAGAATTAATTTCTTCTTTCAGGGCAAAGATTTCACTCCCACACCAATAAATTTCATCATCACAATGCTAAATTATTCTTTTTACATCATTTTTATGCCATTATGTTGGCAATAAATAGTAGAACCACTACCATAACACTGACAATTTTTAGAATATGAGGTATTCCACTGATAATCTGTATCCATGGGAACACTGCCACTCTATTGTTAGTTTGCATCCATGGGTTCACAAGATGTAAACATACCTATTGAAGGCATGATTCCATAAGGATAAGTCTGCTTCTTCAACATCATCACTCGAAGTTAGAATGGTCCCACTGAGTGTGCCAATTTATATTAGTAAAAATTCAGTTCACGCCTAATCGACAATGATTTGATCGACAGACTTGAACCAATCTTTAAGTAAACACAAATAAAAATCAGGCTTTGTGGTTGAATTCTTTGTCTTAAACAGATTAAAGACTTCCTTAGAGGTAATTAAATGAAAAGGAAATGAACATAACAGAATATGTATTAATTTGAATGAATTGTCATTTGTCACCTGTTACAAGAACTTAAACAAGAACAAAAGATTAAAGAAATATAGCAATCAACAGAGAGAAGAGAAATTGGGGGTTGGAAAAGCTACTTGTTTAATCTATTCCTAAAATGACTAATTTAGAAGTACTCCTAAATAACTCTACAAAAGTATGTTTGATGGTTGATTGATGTATTTATTTTTTTTCATTTCTCAAGTCCTCATTTTATACTTACTTGGCCACCTCATGTTATAGCTATCCATGATCTTCCTTGATTTTTGTTCCACTCAATCATATCCTATCTTTATTGGAATTATTTGCAGATTTTGTACTTTAACTTAGTCTTGGCTCCTTGATCTCAGTAACTACTTTTCAAATGGCTAACTTTCTGACCCTCCATTTAACATGTCATCATATATACCAAGTTCTTAACACATCTGTCATGCCACATCAGTATGCCTGTCGACAGAAATAATAATAAAAATAACAGATGTGGCCAATGTTATTCTTTAAAGATAGTCTATGATTTCAATCGACAGACCATAATCAAATTTGGCCATAATTAATAGGTTACAATCGACAGAAAAATAAAATGTGATGCATAGAATAACAAATGTGGCCAACGTTATTCTTTAAAGATAGTTTATAATTTTAATCAACAAACTATAATCAAATTTAGCCATAATTAATAGGTCGCAATCAACAGAAAAATAAAATGTGATGTAAATATCTTTTGTAATATTTTGTCCAATTTTTTTGGTAATTTAACGTCTAGTCCAATAAAAAAAAAAAAAAAAAGTCTATATTGTTAAACTTTATTAAATGATATGTTGTTAGACTTTGACCTTCCCTCATGTTTAATAAAATTGTAGAAACATCTACTAATTTTTTGAAATGACAAAATCTTCCTTGAAATTTAATTTTAAATTACACCGACTTCCTTAGAGTTTTTTTTGTAGGGATGAGCGCAGGTCGGTTGCGGCCGCGAAACTTCTAATCCGTCATCTATCCGCCAGATTTGTGGATTGGAGAAAATCAATCCGCATCCGTCCGCTAATTCGGCGGATGTGGGTTGAGCGGATTGGTGGTTTGGCGGATGAATGCAAATTGGTTTGGCGGTTTAAAATTTTATAAATTTTCAACATAATTCAGCTTGTGCACTTCCTCAAAAAAAGAAAAAGAAAGTATTACAGTCAATGACTTAAAAAAATATTACAATCACTATATGCCTCATCCAAAATAAAAAAGTTTGAAACTTTAGAATATCACAATCACTGCATGCCTCATCCACATACTACAATCACAGTATGCGTCACTCACATAAAGTATTACAATTGTGGTTTTTAAAATATAAAAACAATTCAAACCACCAAAACCATGAACAGAGCAGTAGTAGAGATTATATGTCTCTGTATTGTTACATCTGTATCTGTTTTTGAAAACAAAAATCAACCAACATATATCATATTTTCTAGTTATTATTTTTAGAGATAGATTTAAAAACTAAAAAATATAGATAAATAATACGTTTATTTTTTTCAATTAAAAAAAATATTCAAGTTGAAAACTTTTTTTTCAACAGAATATTTAAACAAACTGAAAACACAAAGTCTTATAAATTACTAGGGGTGTTCGCGGTTTGGCGGTTTGGTTACGGCCAAAGGAATCTCAAATCCGCTATCCGTCCGCCAGATTGGCGGATTGAAGAAAATCAATCCGCAACCATCCGTTCGCCATCACGCATCCGTCCAAAATGCAGCGGATCGATTCGGTTCGGTCGGTTTTGACGGATCGGTATATCCGCTGCTCACCCCAATTTTTTAATTGAAGTTTAGTTTTTATTTATTTATTTATTTATTTTTATTACAAATTTATTCTTCTATTATGTTATCATAAAAAATTAATTAATTAATTAATTAATAACAAAGTTTATTGACAGATAATTTATTATATTTTTTTGTTTTACTTTTTAAAATTATGTACAATTACAAAGATAAGTCTTGTCATATTTAGTCTCCGTTTGGGAAGTGGGTTGGCTTTTTGACTTTTTTTGACTATATGAGCCTGGGTTCAAAAGCTTGGTTTGGGAAGGACTTTTGGCTTTTTGATTTTTTTGACTTTTTTGTGAGAGAAGAGTATAATGATTATGGGGTTGGATGTGATGTTTTGTCTGTTGTGGCTCATGAGCCTAATCTGTCTTTTGTGACTTATTGAGTCAAAAAAGCCTAATAAGCCCTTGCCAAACTAATAAATTTTCGCATATTATGGTAAAGAATAAAGCCTTTAGCCAACATTAAACTAACAGGTGTGGGCTAAGGCTCCTAACGCTTGTGCTTAAGGTTTTTAAATTTTGGCTCAAAACAAAATCCTAAATTTATTAATTTTATATGAAGGCCTCGTTAGGCAAGTGGTTATTTTAGTCAAAAAATTAAAAAGTCACTAAAAAAATCAAAAAGTCAACAATCTATACTAAAAAGTTAAAGATTCTATTTTCTCTCTACTTTTTGCACATCTTTTTGTAAAAAGCCAAAAAATCATCCCAAACATACTAGTTTTTTTTCATCACATTTTAGCCAAAAAGCCAAAAAGTTACTAAAAAAACTTGTACCCAAACGAGGCCTAAATTAAAAGTTTAAAATTTAATATTTTTTTATTATTTGAGATCCAGTCTAGAAAGCCCCTCAAAAAAATCTGTTAGGCCAAATTAAAAAAATATATATAATCATTGTTAGGCCTAATTAAAAATTTATATAATTAGTCCAAATAAATATATATAATATAATGAGTCCAAATAAAATCTAATGTCAAGAATTTAATAGAATAAATAATTTTATCTTAATTTTTTTATCATCTCTGTTTATCATATTTTAATTGAATTATTTTACCCTAATTTCTTTTCCTTAATTCTGTTTGCCCTAACTTTTTTTGCCCTCTGTCTTTATCATAATTTAATTAAATAATTTTACCTTAGTTTTTTCTCCCAACTTTTTCTTCCAATAATTTGTGTTTTGTTATCAAATAATTAGTGGATTGTGATTTGAATAGATTATGATTGTATTATTAGATATCATATTACAATAATTTAATTATTTCGTTATCAGATATCAGTGTTAAACTATAAAACAACAATACCCTATTTTATCTTTTTTAAGTCTTTGTAATGATTTTTTTATATCTTAATATATGAAAATAAATTTTAATGATTATATGTATAAGGAAACTTTTTGTAACTACTAAATAATAAAAAAATTATTAGGGTCTGTTTGATAACGTTTACATTTTCAGTTTATATTTACAAAAAATTTATAAACTGATTTTTGTTTATTTTTAGAAAAACATAAACTACAAACGCGTTTGGTAATTGACAAAATATTTTAAAAAAATTTAAAAAATTTTAAAAAAGTAAGAAATGGCAAGTGGTGGCAAGTGATGGCGGAAGACGGTGGTGGAAAGTGGTGACGGTGGGTGGTGGGTAGCAGGTGGTGGTGGGTGGCGGCGAGTGGGTGGTGGTGGTGGGCGGGTGGGTGATGGTGACGGGTGGTGGGTGGTAACGAGTGGGTGGTGGTGGCGGTGGTGGTGTCGGGTGGTGGGTGGATGGCAGATGGCGGGTGGTGGTGAGTGGTAGCGAGTGGGTGGTGGTGGTGGTGGTGGTGGTGGCGGCCGGTGGTGGGTGGTGGTGGTAGGTGGATGGCGGATGACAGGGGGTGAGTGGTGGTGGTGGGTGGGTGGGTGGCATGTAAGTGGTGGTTGGTGGTGGTTGGTGGTGGTAGCAGTGGGTGGCGGATGGCGGGTAGTGGTGGGTGGTGGCGGGTAAGTGGCGGGTGGTGGTGGTAGTTGGTGGGTAGGTGGCCAGTGTGGTGGTGGGTGGGTGGGTAGGTGTGTGGTGGTGGTGGGTGGTGGTGGTGGTGGGTGGCAGGTGGGTGATGGTGGTGGCAGGTGGGTGATGGTGGTGGTGGTGGTGGTGGTGGTTGGCAGGTGGCTGGTGGTGGCGGGTGGTGGTGGTAAGTGGGTGGTGAGTGGTGGTGGCGGGTGGTGGTGGCGGGTGGTGGGTGGTGACGGGTGGGTGGTGGTGGTGGTGGCGAGTGGGTGGCAGGTGGCTGGTGGGTGGTGAGTGGTGGTGGCAGGTGGTGGTGGCAAGTGGGTGGTAGGTGGTGGCTGGTGGATAGTGAGTGGTGGTGGCAGGTGGTGGTGGGGGGTAGGTGGTGGGTGGTGGTGGCGGAAGACGGTGGTGGAAAATGGTGGCGGGTGGTGGCTAGTGTTGGTTGGTAAAAAAAAAAAACTCAAAACTCAAAACGGAAACATCTTTTTTTAGTTTACATTTTTTGGCAAATTTATAAACTGAGATCACTGATTTATAAATCAAAAATTTTACCAAACAAGTTTTTATTTGAGTTTTTAAAATTTTTGTAAATATAAACAGAAAAATAAAAACGTAAGTGTTACCAAACGGCACCTTAGGGTGCGTTTGGTAACGTTTATGTTTTCAGTTTATATTTACAAAAATTTTATAAACTGGTTTTTGTTTATTTTTAGAAAAACATAAACTACAAACACGTTTGGTAATTGACAAAATGTTTAAAAAAATTAAAAATATAAGAAATGACAAGTGGCGGCAGAAGATAGTGGTAGAAAGTGGTAACGGTGGGTGGTGGGTAGCTGGTGGTGGTGGGTGGTGGCGAGTGGGTAGTGGTAGCGGTGGTGGTGGTGGTAGTGGTGGGTGGGTGACAGGTGGTTGGTGGTAGCGAGTGGGTGCTGGTGGTGCTGACGGCAGGTGGTGGTGGCAGGTGGGTGACGGATGGCGGGTGGTGGTTGTGGCGGGTAGCGGGTGGTGGTAGTGGCGGGTAACGGGTGGTGGGTGGTGGTGGTAGGTGGGTGGCGGGTGGTAGTGGGTGGTAGCGGGTGGGTGGTGGGTGGTGGCAGTGGGTGGTAGTGGTGGTGGTGGCGAGTGGTGGGTGGTGGTAGTAGGTGGGTGGTGGGTGGGTGGCGGTGGCGGGTGGTAGGTGTGTGGCCAGGTGGTGGTGAGTGGTGGTGGCGGTGGGTGTGGTGGGTGGTGGGTGATGGTGGTGGTGGTGGTGTTAGTGGGTGGTGGATGGTGGTGGTGGGTGGGTGGCAGGTGGGTGGTGGTGGATGGTAGGGGCAGGTGGCTGGTGAGTGGTGGCGGGGAGTGGTGGAGGGCGATGGTTTGTAGTGGGGAGTGGATGGCGGTGGGTGGTGGGTGGTGGTGGTGGTGGTAGTGGTGGTGGTGGTGATGGCGGGTGGGTGACAGGTGGATGGTGGGTGGCTGGTGGGTGGTGGTGGCTGGTGGTGGGTGGTGAGTGGTGGTGGCAGGTGGGTGGTTAGTGGTGGTGGTGGCAGCTGGCAGTGAGTGGTGATGGCGGAAGACGGTGGTGGAAAATGGTGGTGGGTGGTGGCTAGTGTTGGGTGGTAAAAAAAAAAAAAAACTGAAAACTGAAAATGGAAACACATTTTTTGTGTTTTCATTTTTTGGCCAAATTTATAAATTGAGACCACTGATTTATAAATCAAAAAGTTTACCAAACAAGTTTTTATTTCAGTTTTTAAAATTTTTGTAAATATAAACAGAAAACTGAAAACGTAAGTGTTACCAAACGGCACAAATTTAGGAGGACGAGAGACAGATTGTATCGTTGCTCAAAACTTTCCGATTTCAGTCCAATAGCCGAGCCTTTGCCGCTGGTTATTTGTAGCGAGAGATTTGGGTTTGATAAAAATTGCCGATTGCCTTGCCGAGTTTGATGGGGCAACGATTTGATGCCTTTTCTAATTTCTAGGTATAAAATAACTAACATAAATAAATAACGAATTTGATACTGATGCTCTAAGAAAATAAGTTTAATCAATAAGATTGGCTTGTAAAGTGCTCCTAGGAACTTATTTTTTAGATTTTTTTTTATGGGCTCCTAATAGTTTCTCATAGATTAACAAATTGAATTCATGAGTTTAATCATGGTCGCAGCCCACTAAGCCGAACGGACTTGAATTGAGGGTTAGTTAGTAACCTTTTATTTTATTCGTAATTTTTTTTTTATAAAAAAATATATGTAGGAGGGCCTCATTTTCAAAACTTGCCTAAGACCTATAAATCTTAGGACTGGCCCCGTAAACAAAACACAAATAGAGTGCTTTTGAATTGAAAAATGTTAGAAATTTCAAAAGTTTTACTACATGTCTCAAATGAGGGTAAGATCCACACCATGTGGATCTCATATGAGTCTCACACTCATGTGAGATATTTAATAAAAATTTTAGTAAAATTTTTGGAATCGGTAACATTACTTTTATGAATTACTTCATAAAAAAATAAAAATAAATAAATAATAAAAAAAACCCCTTTGTATTCATAGATGTGTTTGATGTGCAGCATGGATGGCACCTGCTAAGAATGGATGACAAGTGTTGTTCACGTGTCAAGTTAAGCTGAGCCCACCACCCATAATGAATGAAAAATACCACCATTTGATCATCCCAAAAAATAAAAAAGAAAGAGGCAAAACAAAAGCAAAGGTCTTTTTATTGTTTTTGTGAAATTTTTGGTTTGGATGAAGAAGAGAATGACAACCCTAGAAGACACAGATGAAGCTCCGGCAGCCTACGACGTGGCAGACCTGGAAGCTACAGCCATAGCCACAGCGGCAACGGCGGTTTCCGGCGGTGGAGAAACTGAACTCACTTCTAATTTTCAGGTTGATCCTGCCTACACCACTCCTAAACAACTCCAGGTAATCTAAATTTAATAAGTAAATTTAGTAGTAATAAATTTACATCTCTTCATGCAATTTTCTTTTTTCTTTATTTCTTCCAAATTTATATTTTTCTTTTTTTCAAATTAGTTTCATTTTTTTTTTCTCCTACATGAGATTGGGGACCTGACATGCAAATGCAGCCAGTTCAAAGAGTTTGTCATCAATTTCACTAATGAGGATTATGGTGGTTAATTATAGATGGTTTAATTTTACAACTTACATAGTCATAGTATTGAATTTTAATAACATGATTTTATTATAGTTAAGGTTGATGAATGACTTCAAACAATGTGATATTGTTTGATATTGGTCTGAATTTGATTACAAAGTAAAGGAAGGGAGAGAAGAAGTGAGATATCCAAAAAAAAAATTAAAAAAAAACCCTTAAAAACTATTTTATATCATCTAACAAATATGAAAATATGTATATATAAAAAAAAAAAAAAAAAGTCATTTTGTATCCTCTCTACCCAACCTGAATTTATCAGAATTTTTATTTTCATCTGAAATTCAACCTGGCCCTACCCTATTTAAAAATTGAAGGGACTTACGTGTAAAGTTCTAATAGGTAAGTTTATTGTCCAGTAGATCATATAATAATTAATTGTATTTTTCATCAAATATTATTAAAAAAGTCACTAATTGTTAATTTGTAGTAAAAGTTTAAAAATTTTCATAAAAAATGTCGCTAATTATAAATTTTAGCGATAATTTAAAAAAATATCACATTACTAGTTTTCAACTTTTACCGACAGTTTGAAAATTCATCACAAAATAGTTGCTAATTGTAAATTTTAACAACAATTTGTAAAAACTGTCACAAAAAAAGTCATGTTAAACTTTAGTGACATGTAAAAAAAGCGTCACAAAAAAATTACTTTTAGTCACAATTTTATTAAGACTTATTTTCAACAAGATTTGATAAGAATTAAATTCAATTATTAAGATCTATTAATAGTTTATTCAAATTAAAAAGTCGTCCAAACCTATTTTATTAGAGTCGTGGAGAGCTGAGATATTTCATCATCTCTACACACGTGGCATCAACAAATGTTTCAGGTTCACTATATCTGGAAATTTAACTCCCAAGCCAACATATCTTGAGGCCCCTTCCCAATAATAATACTACGATGATTAAAATTTGGATATTATTATTAATAATGCATTGGTTTAATGGTTCTACTTTCCATATTTTACATCAATTCATTTATAACACGTCGCATGATATTCAAATTTAAATCATTGTTGAAATTAACGTCGAATGTCATTAACTGCATTCATCGTCCTACCATAGGAGGAACAAGATGAGGCAGCAGGTAAAGTGAACAAAGACCGAATCCAATCCTTGAAATCAGCTGTTATAATTTCTGGGGTGGTGGTGGCGATCATCGGAGCTATATGTGCTGTGGCCAAGAAGGTCAAAGAGGCTAGACACTGATTTGCAGGAAGTTAGTAACCATGCGTGCGCGCGGGCGCGCGCGCACACACACACACACACACACACACACAAAGCCTTTATACCCATTTTTAGGGTTGTTTTCAAGCTTTTGTTTTGTCAAATTGTAATATGAGACTGTCACTGAAGTTATCAAACCCACCAGTTTGGTGATCTGCTTTTTCTATTGATGGCAACTTTTACGCCAAAAAATAGTGGTTGATTATCCGTTTTAAAAGTTTGACATGTAAATGCCCAAGTAGGTTTTTGGCTCTCTGTTTTGCTCTGTTTATGGATTTTCTGTATAAAAATAAATGTGGTCTATAAATTTCACTTTCCAGATACTTTTGTGTATTGTTTTTTAGGGTGGTAACATTTTTATGATCATAGTATCTTCTCAATTTCATCAAATGGTAGTGACGAAGATGATGATCGTAGAAAACATAACGACGATTAATATTTAAGTTGTGATACAAACATTCTCGAGTTCACTGAAAAAACATCTAACATTCTGATATTTCAAGCCTACAATGAAATTCTTCCAGTGGAACTAAAATTCGAAAAGGAACAAAACATAATCATCAGACTTCAAAGCCCAAAGGTGCCAATAGACATTTGTCAGCACCAAGAGACTCAAATAAACTGACCGAAACAGAAAACAGACTAATTTCAAGCCCTAAAGATTTTGTTCAATGATATACCTCCTCCTCCTATTTTTGTGTTTAACTCTGACAATTTTATGATTAGACTTGTCCCTGCCAGAACACAATGAGAACTCGCCACCAATACTAAATTCTACACTACCGGAAAATGCACCAAATTGAGAGGGGTTTTGTGGAATGCTTTGATTCTGTTGGATATCAAATTGAAAGGGGTTTTTCACCAATGGAGCGGCTGTACCAAACGTGAAGCCAGTGGATGCCTTGACCAGGTCGTCTTTGCCTATGCAGTCCTTTGTTTTGACCTGATTGTTATTACCTGAGGCAGTTTTGACCTGATCGTTATTACCCAAGGCAGCCGTGAAGACAGGAATGGAGGCACTAAAAGCAGGCTGAGCTTGGGAAGAAGAGGTAGCACGAGTTGAAGTGGATGAGGTAGCAGTAAATGATCCAAAGACTGTAGGTACACTGTTGGTAGCTGCAATGAAGGATTGAAAGGGCCCACTTGACAGCGACACGGACGAGCAAGTTGAGATTGAAGATTTGGCCGGCTGCCAAGTAGAACCAAATATACTAGAAGAGGTAGCCGGAGAACTTGCACCAAAACTGGTGATTGAGCCGACCACTTTGGAAGCACTCGATCCAAAAGTGCTGCTTCTTCCAGTGTTTGACATTGGGAACAATGTGCCGCCAAAGGGCGAGCTGGTTGGATTGCCAATGCTGGTTTCTTTCACAGATTTGGCTTTCAGATCTGTGTTTTCTGCACTAAAAGTGGTAGATAGTGTTGAAACATGACTGACTGTATTTGTTTTTTGAGCAGATGACTGACTGTATTTGTTGTTGCAATGTTGTCAGTCAAGTCAAACTAGTCTTGGGCTTTATGTTGTGAAATAATGAAATGGCACATCCTATGTAATGAATGATGTGTTTTTCTCGTAAAAACATCATTATCATCAAAACTCTTCAAGAATGCCAAAAGAAATACAAGCATAAGTATGAAGGAATGAAAAAGAAAAAAAAAAATAAAGGCGGCAAGGCATGCACTACAACACTACGTTTCTTCAATTCAGATGCTTTCAGCATGCTCATACCAGGGCCATGCAGCAACCAGTGCTTCCCTTAAATCCAATGTCCTAGACTCCTAGAATAGTTCAAAAAGATCTATTCCCAAAAGTTTTAGACTTCCGAGTTCCTAAATTTTAAAAATCTTAAAATTTGAGTTCCTACACTGTGATGATGAAGCAGGACACGAGTGTTCGAGAGAAACATTTACACTGCAAATCATGGTTAATCAAAAGCGCCAACCGTTGCTTGAAACTAGAACAAACATGGAAGCAATTCAACTTCATATTGATAGAACAAGGTTTCATTCAACACTACTTCCCTTCATCCAAACCTTCATTACATTAAATTTAAAGCTAGAAATTTATCCAATCCAACTACTTTTTCATGTTTGGTACGAGGGAACGTTTTGCACACGAGGGATCGGTGCAAAGGTAACTCAATCATTAGACTGCTTAAGGCCCACCAAAAAAATTTCATAAAATTTTTATGGTTGAAGGCGTCAATTCAATTCTTTAGAGGCCTAGTTAGATAAGGTCAGGACTGTTTGAAAGCACACAAATTTGCAGATTAGTCTCTATTTGCCACTATAATAAGCAATTACCAGAGGTCAACAAACTAAAAGTTAGCATATCAACACTTACATTGAGCACCCAGATGAAGATGGAGGTGGCCAGAAGATCCTTGCAAGCTGAGGACAAGTTGCTAGCGACCGAACACGCCCATTTCCCAAGTTAAACACACCAATTTGATAAACCCACAATCCATCAAACAACTCATCTTCTTCCTCAATTTGAGAAGCCACAGCATGATCCTCATAAACAACCCTGTTCCCTCTACATCCAGGAAACTCCCTAGCCGAAACAGAGTAGGAACAATCATCACCCACAAACAAAATCTGATCTTCGAGGCTTCTCACCTCAACCCATCTATGTTCATCTTCATTCAACCTATAAACTCTCATTTCAGACACCATTTCACGATTACTACTCTTAACCCTCTCTTTCCCATCTTTGTAGTAATAAACATTCCTTTCGTGTAATTCAAAATACTTATCAACCAAAAGCAGATCACCAATGGACTCAACCAAATGCTTCTTCTTCTTCTGCCCATTTTCATTTGTTGGCGGTGGCGCAATTTCAATCAAATTCATATTCGGGTCGAGCACGAAAGCTCTGCCTGATCGATCAACAGTGTAGAACTTCCCTTTATAGACTATAACATCGTCACAAACAAAGTGTTGGGTATAAACTGGAGTCCACGAATCGTCTCCAGCTCTCAACATAGCCAATCTTCCATCCAAATCCCACATCTCATACACCACAACAACGATTCTACTATCTGGGTTCGAACCCAGAACAACAATTTTCTTCACAAATGGAAGCCTAGCTTCGATTGGCTTACGATTCAATAGCTCGAGGTTTCGAAATGTGTAGGAATTGTGAACTTGAGATATGCGAAACTCCAATAAATTGACTTCTTTCGGAAACCCAGCAGGAAAACGGGTTTGGACCAGGTCCGAGACTGGACAGACGAGACGGGTTTTGGCATCTTCTTCGACCTTGATTAGATAGTGGGAAGTAGTTCTGTAGGGAATTTTGTCGAACGGTTGGAGGAGGAAGACGGTGGTCGCGGCGGCGGTGAAGGTGCCACGACGGGGGTCGGCGGCGAGGGGAGAGAAGGGGAAAGGGAGGTTGGGAAGAGAGAGAGAGGCGGCAGAGGAGGAGCGCCATGAGCAACAGACGGAGCGGAAGCGGAGGAGGTCGATTCGAGTTTCGAGGCGGTTGATGAGAATGGGTATCACATCTTTCGGAAGTGTAGACCACTGGACTTGTTTATCATCATCATCATTAGCGTCCATGTTTCTCTGTGTCTGTCTGCGTCTCTGCCTCAGTGAGAGTCACCGATTCTATGTACAAATGTAGGATTTTGTTTTCATGTGTTACACGACATGTTTGACAGGTTTAAAATAAATAAATAAAGAATTTAATGAAGGGGAATTTATTGAAACTCAATTAATTTATAAGATTTTTTTTTTTATTTTAATAAATCTTATTATTTTATCTTGATTATTATATTTAGGCTCTAAGGATTTTTTTGGAAAGAGTAATAAAAAAATAAAAAAATAAAAAGTCAAAAAAACAGTTTTTAATTCATTTTGAATCACATATTTCTCACATTTTTTACACGTTTTTTAAAAAAAAGCTTCAAAAAAGCAAAAATTCAATTTTTAACTACCTTCTCAAAATAAGCCTAATCCACTAAAATGAGTTTGAATGAAATGAAATACATATTCCTTTGGCTCCCTTATAGGATGATCATTTCATTATAATAAATGCTGATTTCATTTTTCATTATTTTTTTTAGTCAAAGAAACATAGGAATGAATATTTTGATAGAATAATTATTCTATTTCATTCCATTTTAGTGAACCAAATACTACCTTAAGATATTTTATGAATAATTTTACCCTTATAAATATTTTTTAAATCCTTAGTAATTTGGTAATGTGAACATTCACCTTAAATAAATTTGACATTGTAAATATTTGTATTGACAGTATGAATGTTCACGTCATGGAACATTTTGTTAATGTAAATATTAATGTGTGTTTCACCCTATTGTTATTAGGAATATTTTGATAACTATATTATCCGTGTAACTTATTAGAATATAAAAAAATAATTTAAACTAAAGAATATAAATATGTGAAAATAAATTTACAAATAAATACCCAATAATAGGATGAACAAGTCTAAAATGAAAATATATGATTTTTAAAATCTTGTTACAGGTCTAACTACGGGATGAGTACGAGATAAGTTGGGTTTGATTCGAACTGAGCTGATGCCATAACAAATGAAAAATTATAATTTAATGAAATTTTAAAAAAATAATTATAGATTTATAAAAAAAAATTAAAATTTAATTATTAATATTTATGAAATTTATTACAAATTTGTAATTATTTTTTTAAAATATCAATGATTTTGATTTTTGCCTTTCAAACTCGATTGGGTCCAAGATTAGATCTATAGTTTATCCTCAAACTCGTTCAAAAATAAAATATTTCAAGTCCGTTCATATAATCTGGAAATTATTTAATATAAATATTTTTTATATTTTAAATCAAAAAAATATAATTAATAGTTCAAATTTTCTAACCAATTCTTTTAAGTTGGCATAATATAATTCTCTTCAGAAGACTTGAAAAGTATAAGGGGTGGAAAGGGGTCAAGGTCTTCAAAGCTTTCTTTTTTGGGTCACAAAATTTAACAAGGTGGGGTACTAAAAAAGAAAAAGAAAAAGAAAAAAACAGAGTGTGGGGATGTTATCCTTTGAGTCTACTTTAACAAAGTTTATTTATCTTCCAATAGTAGTGAATTTTTAAAAGAAACCAACAATAACTTAAAAAGATCAGGGGTTAAAGTATTTTAGAAAAAAAAAATATACATTGCATCAATCTTTGTGTCAAACAAAAGGATCAAAATGAGGAACATCATTTTGCATCAATTTTTGTTGATACGTAAACCCAATCTAAAAAAATGTTTAGATTTGTTCCCAATCTCTCTCTCCTAAACCCCATTCAATAGGAACTAAACTGGACATATTTCTTTTGTTTAAACATGAGAATTCTTTACACATCTTTCCTTTGGTAACTTTAGAATAGCATACCGTAGTTAATGCATAGTTAATGTTGTTATAAGTATAACAAGTGTATTAAAATATATAAAATATGTACAAAAAATATAAAAATTTATAGAGATGTGAAATGTATATTAAAATTTTATTTTTTTAGAATTACATAGTTCTTAACAAAGAGGTAGTGAGTGATCGTAACCTAAAAACTGATTTTTGGCTTCTCTTTTTTTTTTTTTTTTTTTTTTTTTTTTAATACACTTCTCCTAAAGTATATATGCTTGACTTTTCTCAATTTTTTCTTTCTTTTTTCTTTTTTTTTTTTGGGGGGGGGGATGACTCACCAACCGACCTAGCCATGATCTAGCAAATTAGCAATGATCGATGATAGAATGGTTTGAAAAAATGAAAAAGAAAAAGAAAAGGAAAAAGAAAAGAAAGACTTCACTTTTGCAATGGTCAAGAAGCTGTATGAGAAGTTCAAAAATGTTGTCCGAAAATTCGAAAATCTTTTGAAGAAAACTTGAATTCTCTCAAAATTATGAGAGGCTTAAATTCTATAACAGTCACAACTAGAAGCACAATAACAAAGAGATGATGGAGATAAGAGATTGGGTGAAGAAGAAGGTAAAGTAGTTAGAAAGATAATAATGACAAGACTCTCCCATGAAGCTCCCACTTTCACTCTCAAGGTAGATAATGAAGAAGGAAAATTAGTTCTCTCCAAGAATTGTCTCTCAAAAATCCATCAATTATAAGGCACCTTATGATGTAGGACAGAGTCCATGTGCAAGGCACATGGAGAATATTCCCTCTAACTACCTTGTCTAAGGAGGTGACCTCTCCGAGGATGAGGAAAATCCCAAAGAGGAGATCAACCTCTCGAAGAATCCTTTTTCTTTACCACACCTAACCAATAATCTCCAAACATCCCAAAGGGTCAGGGGTAGTCCCAAAGGACGTCCTGTCGCAGAAGGGTCATGGGTAGTTCAAGAGAATAGCCTGCCGCAAATATTGTTGAGTCTTAGGGACCTCTTAGATCGTGCCACCTCGACCTAGGTATAGGCTAGTTTAATCGAAGAGTGAATTTATCTCCACTCATCATTCTTAAGATCGGGTCTTTTGTTCGGCCTCCATCACGCCTATGGTTCTGATGCGTAGATCCTGAAAAGGTCCGATCCCACAAATGTTCTGGGACTCATTAACGAAGTGACTTTTAGATTACGTTTGAATTTGTTCGAAGGATCTCTGGGTTTGTGGATCCGAACCTTTTTCAAGTCTGAGCTCAAATAGGTCTCTAGGTTCGTGATTCCAAACCCTTTCAAGACTAAGCCAATACCTCGGAGAATGGATCTCCTCCGAGGGTTTCATCTCTTCTTAAAGCAACAGTTAACCTCCTCGGACACCCATATAATCTAGGCCTCATCAGATGGGTTTGTTGGACTCTCTTTAGAGATATATGTTTGATAGGTCTTTCTTGGCCCAATTTGTTGGCTTTCTCATGAGCTCATTCAATATAATTCACTTAGGCTCATTTGGCAATAATTTCTCTAAGCTCATCAATTTTTGGGCTTTCTGATTGGGCTTCGATCAGGCCCAATTAATTTAGTGGGCTCAAGTTAACCCTTCTTAAATTTTGTTTGAGAGGGTTTAAGAATGTTGTCGGAAAATTCGAAGATCTTTGAAAAAAATCCGAATTCTCTAGAAATTATGAGAGGCTTAGATTCTTTAACAGTCACAATTAGAAGCACAATAGCAAAGAGACGGTGGAGATAAGAGATTGAGTGAAGAAGAAGGCAAAGTAGTTAGAGAGAGAATAATGGCAAGGCTCTCCCATAGATCTCTCACTTTTACTCCTAAGGTAGATAATGGAGAAGGAAAATTAGTTATCTCTCAAGAATTGTTTCTCCAAAATCCATCCATTGTAAAGTTATAGGTAGGTGCTATTTATAGACACAGTCCTATTGGGGACCCCCAGTGGGGGGTGACCCCTAGCACCCCCACCTTTACGTGGGGGGCTGTGACTTGCAGACAGAAAAAAAAAAAATTGATCCAATCACAAAACAGTGGGCGTGTTGGGGGTCCAACTCATTTTCCTTATAGACACCTCATGATACAGGATGGAGCCCATATGCAACGCACATGGGGAATACTCCCTCTAATTACCTTGTCTGAGGAGGTGACCTCTCCGAGGATGAGAAAAACCCCAAAGAGGAGATTAACCTCTCGAAAAACCCTTCTTCTTAGTCACACCTAATTAATCATCCTAAAGGGTCAAGGGTAGTCCCAGAGGACACTCTACCACAGAAGGGTCAAGGGTAGTTCAAGAGAACGCCCTGTCGCAAATATTGCTGAGTCTTAGGGACCCCCTACATCGTGCCACATCAACCCGAATATAGACTAGTTTAACCAAAGAGTAAATTTATCTCCACTCACCATTCTCGAGATCAGGTCCTTTGTTCGGACTCCATCACGCCTATGGTTCTGGTGCATAGATCCCGAAAAGTTCCAAGCCCGCAAGTGTTCTGGGACTCATTAACAGAGTGACTTATAGATTGTGTTCAAATACGTTCGAAGTCAAGTGCTTTGGATCTCTAAGTTTGTAAATCTAAACCTTTTCGAGTCCGAGTTCAAATAGGTCTTTAGGTTCGTAGTTCTGAACCTTTTCAAGATTAAGCCAATATCTCCGAGAATAGATCTTTTCCGAGAGTTTAATTTCTTTTAAAAATAACGGTTAACCTCCTCAGACACCCATATGATTTGGGATTTATCAAATAGGTTTGTTGAACTCTCTTTAGAGATATATGTTTGATGGGTCTTCCTCGACCCAATTTGTTATCTTTCTCGTGGGCTCGTTTAATATAATTCACTTGAGCCCATTCAACAATAATTTCTCCAAACTCACCAATTTTTAGACTTTCCGATTGGACTTTAATCGAGCCGAATTAATTTAGTGAGCTCAAGTTAAGCCTTCTTACAAAACCTATAGCTAATTTTCTTTCTAGTTTTTTTGCGCATATATATATATATATATATATTTGATTTCTTCTGCCATTGTAGTTTACTTTACACTTCATTCGTCCAAAGTTGCAAGCCCAAGTACACAACTGACTTATTTGGTATAACTATTCTCATTTATAATTTAAAAATAAAAGCTATATAAATACTCTTTTCTTATTTTTAAATAATTATCTTTGCTAAGATTGTTTTAATTATTTGTGTCTCATACAAGTTATACCAAACACTCCAAACATGAGAATTGATGAAAAAGCGTACACTCTAAATTACAGTTGTGTTTGGTCGTAGATTTACAGAAGGAGATTTGCAAGGGAAAAAAAGTGGTGTCTGGGGTTGCTGTTGCTCATGGTGCCCAGTAATAACTGTTACATATTTTATTAGGCTCATTTTAAGACCTAATTCGATAATTTAAACCGTTCATATTTTAAAAATTATTGAGTAAGATATACTAAAAAAAAATTATATCAATCGAATATCGTTGACCCTTTCATCAAATCACACTTGTATTAAAGAAGAAAAAAAAAGATAAATGTAATTTGAAATATAAAACTCAATGCAAATATGATTTGATAAAAGAGATAACGATATCTGATCAATGTAATTTTTTATAGATATATTTTACTCGATAACTTTTAAAATGTGAATTGTTTAGATTATCAGGGCCCGTTTGGAAACAGGCTAATTTAGCAACTTTTTGACTATTTGGCTAAAATAGAGAGAAAAGAGAATCTTTGACTTTTTGGTATAGGTTGTTAGTTTTTTGGCTAATTTAGGCTAAGTTTGGCATGTCTTGAAAAAGTCAAAAAATCACTACCCTATTTAAGTCATATCATCTTATTTAAGTCACATCACCTCTCTAACACATCACTCCAAACCCAATCCAAACCCAATCTATATTTCATAAAAAATTAAAAAGTGCACTTATTTAGATCATTCCAAACAAGGCCTTAGTAACTTTTTGACTTATTGACTAAAAGAGAAAGTTTCCAAACAAAGCCTCAAATTAGGCCTTGAAATAGATCCAATAAAGTATGCAACAGTTGCTGCTGCGAATTGCGCTGCAGCAACTTTTTAGTCTAAATACTCTAAAACGCCCAACACATTGTTGAGCTAGCCAACCCATTGCTGTATCCATTTCAAAGATCATCAACATTTGAAAGTGATGGTTCAGCTCAATCCTTTCAGTTCCTAGTTCAAAAAGACGCATTGAATATAGAAGTGGCCTGTAAAGGCCATTTTGAACATCAAAAGCATCCAATATGATATGCCTACACCTCAGTGCAAATTCACTCGACCCAAATCCTACCTAAAATGTATTATCTGCCATAATCCAACCCAACCACCGCTCAATAAAGTATGCAACAGTTGCTGCTGCGAATTGCGCTGCAGCAACTTTTTAGTCTAAATACTCTAAAACGCCCAACACATTGTTGAGCTAGCCAACCCATTGCTGTATCCATTTCAAAGATCATCAACATTTGAAAGTGATGGTTCAGCTCAATCCTTTCAGTTCCTAGTTCAAAAAAACGCATAGAATATAGAAGTGGCCTGTAAAGGCCATTTTGAACATCAAAAGCATCCAATATGATATGCCTACACCTCAGTGCAAATTCACTCGACCCAAATCCTACCTAAAATGTATTATCTGCCATAATCCAACCCAACCACCGCTCTCATGAGTTTATCCATTTTATCCCTAAGATCAAACGGCACTTTCACGATAGAAGAATCATGCTCCATCTTAAGAAACAAATAAGGTAGAATGTGAGAAAGAGAGAGTTTGTCAAGTCATTAAAAGCTTCAAGCCAAACCAAACCAAACCAAGCCAAACCAAGCCAAGCCAAGAAGAAACTGTTTTTTTTTTTTTTTCTATCAATCACTGGATAGAAACAGAAAGTTCAACTCTAATGGAACAGTGGATAAATTCTCCCATCTCCGTCTAATTTTCATGAACCATAAAAGGTGTAACAGATGGACAAAAAACAGAGCCAGTGCTTTCGTACAAAGGTATATTTTATTTTTTTTTAATTACCATAAGAAAGCCAGGAATTTAAAACCAACCATTTCGGTCACCACACTGGTTGATCTTATCAACATTAGTCCTGCACTTCTTCTGTCTTCTTCTTCCTCGATGCGAAGTACCACCATCCCAGACCACCGAAGATAGCTACCACACCAGCTGCAACTGCATAGTTTCTGTCCTTGTCAGTTGACACTCCGGAGGTTGAGGAGGTGGCCGGACCACTAGGCTTAACATCAGACGCAGGTCCCCCTGAGCTTGTTGGTGGTTTTTCCTCTGGTTTAGGCCCCTGATAAGATTCCACCATCAAACAGAAGCATCATGTCATAACACAGCCAAGCAAAGCATGTAAAACACATAAAATGATAACTAGTACAAAACTGAAAAAACTAGGTGTAAAATTATTTTAGGTAAATTACAATTTGCACCTTTTATGTTTGGTTATATTCTCACTTTGGCCCTTAAAGTTTGATTTTTCTCACACTTTGGCCCTTCATATTTTAAGTTTTTTTCCAATTTACTCCTAAAGCTAATTTCTACTAAAAATTAGATAGAAAATGACACGTTGACAGTCACGTGGCATAAAAATATTTTATTACATATAACTCACATCTCCAACATAAACTCAAACTTTAATATAATAATATATTTTTATATTATGTGACAGTTGTTATGATTTTTTTGTCTAATTTTGAACATAAGTTAACTTTAAGTATAAATTGAAAAAAACTTGAAACATAAAGGGCTAAAGCAAGAAAAAATAAATTTTTAAGGGTCAAAGTAAAAAAGTGACCAAACATAAAGGAGACAAAGTATAATTTACCCAGTTATTTTTGTAAAATACTTGTACAGACATCAAATATATTGAAATTATAATAGATAATGTAATATACTTGAATTCAACACCAGTAGATTATAGTTACAGAACTGGTGACTCAGCCTAGCAAGCTCAGAATGAAATTATGTTCAGACCTAAACAGGTTCGTACTTTTACGCTGTCCAAATGAGATTTGGCCACTTGATTAAGCACATTTGCAGTGCTATGAAACAGTGGCTTGTATGGTAATCAATGCAATATCATAGCAAAAAAAAGGTCAACAAAATACAGCCAACCAATAACTTAAAATGTGTGATGTCCTATGAAGCATGGGTACGGATACGGATACTAATACGGATATACTCATACAGCAAGACTTAAAAAAAATAGGATACTGGTACAGTTAGGGTACATCAATAATTTTTTTATTTTTATAATTTATAGTTTAAGATTCAATCTACAAATCAAAGTTCAATACCAAAACTAAAAGTAAAAATTATAAAACCAAAATAGAAATCATAGTTTAATAATACTAATACCAAAGCAAAGTCTATAAGCTATTTTAATGCCATTAAATAAGAGAAATTACAAAACAAAGTTTCATTCCAAAAGTAAGCTAAGCAATATTTGAAAACTTGAAACTTCAGTTTTCACTTCCATCAATTTCATCATTGAATAATATATCTTTCATCTCTGACACATCACATAAAGGATTTACAATTTCAAATAAATAAGAACTCTCTAATAAATAAATTAAACGTATCTTTACCAATGTCTCATAGCTTGGTGTACTTCTGATCTACCCATGGAGTATCCAACTGCCAAAGAATGTATAAAAAGTACCCGGTATGTATTTCGAGTACCCAATACACATGCAAACCTTATCGGTATGAGTATCAATACCCGGTACGAGTACGGCAACATTTTCGGAGTACTCATGATTCATAGGTGATGTCTAATGTTAGTCATATAATCACCCCCCCACACCCCACCCATGAATCAACCAAAACAAAGAAAAGTATGTAGCACGTGCGTACCTTGCGTGCAAGCTTCTCCAACTTCTCTTGCTCGATTTTCTGTAACAGCACAATATAGTTTTAGCAGATGTCACACAACAAAGGACTAGAGACGTAATAAGCAAACAGATTACTTCTGTTATAAGTGAACCATCTCAAAGCGAAGAGCAGAATGCTCCTTAGAATTACAGGCACTTGAACCCGAAAAAAAAAAAAAAAAACACCCACCAATTAATGGCCTTGCATATAATAATAACAAAAATAAAGCAATATGCCATATTCATCACAACTGCGACTTGGTTTGTTCCAAATCACTGGCATGCAATGTGAAAAATAGACTTCAAGATTTTTTAAATAGAATTAGCCACCAAAACACATGCAACTAAAAACTCAACTAAGGCCTCATATTTGTTCTACTGTTTTTTAACACAAACTTTAGTCTTCCCAAATTGCACACAACACTTCACTTGAAGAAATTTATTCAGCTACTCCAACACCCCCATTCCATGTTAACTACTAACATCAGCATAGTAATAAAAAAATTTAAAACACACACAAACAATCTCTTTTTCTTTGATAAATACACACACACACACACACACAAAAAAAAAAGAAGATCCCCTGCATGTAAAGATTGAACTAGACAATTAGCATTATCAACTATCAAACAAAAATGCAATGAATGGGCAACCTTGACTATTCCCGCTTTCTGCAATTGTTTCCCCAAACCCAAGAGAATGGAAAACTGGTTTTAGATACATAAAATTGGAGGTCTAAAAGACCTTAACTTTTAGACAACAATATAAGGTACCACTAATAAAGAGATTCCTCACTAAAAGAACACTGAGATCGCGGAGATTCCGGTATAAAATATAAAAACTCGTGAAACAAAAAACTTGCGTATCTTTGTAATTTTCAACCCCAGTAACTAATAAAACAAGTCAAAAACTACTCCAAAATGCCAAACGATTAATGTTAGAGAAAGATGTATAAAAAAATTAAGAACAAATCTAATAAATATTTCCATGAGAAAAACAACTTGAAAGGCAATTTCAAACTTCAAAATTGGAAAAAGTTAAAATGATATTATCACCAACCAAACCTATGTACATAATTTAATGATATCATCCCGGACAGAACCATCAGATGAAATGTACATATGTCCAATACAGACACGTAGAAAATAGGAGTCAAATAAAAGGAAAAATGAGAACTCAGATTGATCGTAATAGAGCATATGACTGAGAAAGTCAGACCTTAATGTAAATATTTTCTGCAGCTTTTTCCTCCTCACTAAAAATTTTACCACTGCTCGAAAGCCTACGAGATACATATCTTGCAGCAATCCTTGTCGCCATTGCAGTTAGTAATCAGGTTACTTAAAAGTAATTTCCCTGTAAAGAGATAAGAGATGACTTGATTAGAACAGAAATCAAACCACTCATAAAATGATAACATATCTCAGGAACAATATATTTCATTGTATATTTGTATGTAATCCTGCAGAGTCATACCAAAATACTGCATTAACTTTTAAAGATTTGGGATATGTATTTTTTCTATGTGCAAACAATAAATTAATCAAGATCGTCACTATGTAAAGAGAACAAATACCTCTAAGAACATAGGTCTAGCCCACCACATGGGTTGGTCAAACATTCAAATTGTTGGTTTATATATGTAGATAACATAAGAGTAGTGACATGATAAAATTGTTCCATAATTTGCACACCCCAATTATGCATCTCTTCTATTAAGCTGGAAAATATTGTTGCAAGCCATTGTCGTGTGAGTAGAAATAGAAGGAAACTCCAAGCTCAGATCTAATTTGCACAAGCATATTCACATGTCCTCAGTGTAAGCAACCCAAGGGTTAAGTTGCATGCTAAATACATTTCGGCCACTTGCTGATTCTAATTTTCGAATAAACACAAGGAACATGGGTAACTGAGTAGAAGGAAACTCTAAGCTTGAATCTAATATGAATGAGCATAGTCGTATGTCCTTGGTGTAAGCTCATCTTATTGAAATCTAATATGCACCAGCATAGTCACATGTCCTCATTGTAAGCTCAACTTATTGAAATCTGGAAGCAAGAATTAACTGATGTTCGAAAATTGCACATTTACAAACATTTATGAAAATAAATTCTATTACTTGCAACAAATGTAGTCGTGATGGACTATTAAATATGAAATAGAAAACTTCATCATACTCTCCTATCAATAATTTGTATCTCTTCTAGACATTCAAACATCTCAATAGGAACTCTCCACATGACATGGTCAAAAAATGAAAGGCATTTGTAGGATTAAAATAGTCAAGCAAACCAGATCATTCAGCAAAACAATGGCTAATTATTTTGTTTTTTCTATAAGTAAATTGTATTAAATGAAAGCAATTAAAAAGGAGGCTGCCCATGTACAAAGAAGTTAAACTGTTGTAAAACCTTCATCACTTTGACAAAAGATAAAAAGCCCCATAGCTTCATACAAGTGAAGAGAATCGACAAAAATTACGATTTGGTCAAGGTTAGGAAAAACATTACCATCATCACTTCGACAAAAGATAAAAAGCCCTACAGCTTCCTACAAGTGAAGAGAATCCACAAAAACTACAATTGGGTTAAGGTTACGAAAAACTTTACCAGACACCCAACTAAACAACAAATCATTCTCAACAACTTAACATGATGACCACTGAGTACATGGAAAGCAACCTTGTTGAAAACAATGAAAACAAATGACCAGACTACCCTCGTAGTTGTCATCTATTATTTGGGGGTCCTACAATTTATACAAATCAAACTAAATCTCACACATCCCTTGTGAGAAATATCTTCCTTGTACTCTCCTTCAAGGTTTTTTTAAAAAAAAAAAAAAAAAACACCCAATTAGTACACATTAATGTGTATTTGGGAGGGGAAAGATTGAGCACACAGCTAACCTTTGACATAATGCAAAAGGTGGTGGCCCCAAAACTTGAACCCATGACCTTAAGGTTATTAGGTCAAGTCTTAACCACTGAACCAATGGTCACCCCTACTCTCCTTCAAGGTTGTGGGTTCAATTCTTAGATAGCATTGTAATTCAATTTCCTTGCTATATTTCATTCATTGGGGTGGATACACAATAATAGTGCCATTGTGCAAGCCGCAATGTACTCTAAAAGTAAAATCCAATTTGTTTTGGGTTTTATGTCCAAATCCAAAGTCTTAAACACGGGCATTACAATATTGATGGTTCTAGGTAATTGTCAACAATTACTTGTGCTTCCACAAGTCATATGTTCATTGTACAATACTAACTCCTCTTAATTCCTCCAATGGAACATGATTGAGGTCAATTACAATGAGTTTCTCTTGAGAAGAAAATCTTGGTTCCTTTAATCAAACATTATAGCAAACTGGAATTAGAGAATAAGTTGTAGCTCTGCTGGTTGTTTAAGGAGAAAAAAATAAAACCTAAAAGAAAATTTATCAAAAAGTTTGAAGAAGTTCGTAGGCTAATAACATCAAAAGGGTTTTAGAATGAATAGCTATTCCTAGAAAGTTCCAACTTATCAAAAATATAAACTAAACTAAAATAAAACTCTCTATATTTCTATTTCTAACACCCTGATATCACAATTCACATATATGTTGATCAAAACTAAGAAGCTAGTCCAAAATCCAACTTAGCTGACAACATTCCTGTCTAACACTTTGATATCACATTTATAGAGACATGTGCAGGGAAGAAAAATGAATGTCAACACTAGTTACATCTAAATCTTGGTAGTTGGTAGTGCTTGTCCAATACCCAAAATATTAAAAACTAGAGAGACGTGATTTAACAAGGTGTCTTGTATATTAAGGCCATATGTAATTCATCAAAACTCAGAATTTCATCATGCCTAGGAGAACGAGATTCTTCTTGGTGGAAGCTACACCTCATTCCAGAGCAATTTAGTAAAAACTAATTAACTTTGTATAACATAAAATTATAATACTGAATCCTGTTTCAGTGCAAATGAAAAAAGATATTGAGAATAAAAGTAAGATGAATTTAATGTGGGATTTTCTTTGAGGACACAGTTTTCTATTTCACTTCATTCTTGTAAGGGTTCACTATCACCCATCCTTGCTGTGCAAAATTCAACAATTCCTCAAATCCAAGTTTTAAGTGCATATTACAAAGACACGGTTATCTTTTTTTTCCCTTTTTTTTTTTTTTGGATGAGTGGCCTTGGTAAAATTCACATATAACTCAACAATTCTTCCCCTTACACTGCATTCAAATGACTAAAAACATAGAAAGATAAGAAATGAAAACAATCTTTGTTTAAGGCTTCATTTGTTTCGATGGAAAATATTTAACACACAAAACAAAAAAAAAAATGTTTTATTTTTGTTTTTGGCATTTGGTTGACCCTTGTAACAAAAATATTTTATTGCCTCAAAGATAAATTTTGATTCAATAAAGTATCATTTATAATTTTTTTGTGAGCAAAGATCTTTATTTGAAAGGCTAGTTGTGTTGAAAAGTTAATGAGTGCGAGTCAACTTTGTAGAAATTGACTTATGAAATTGTTAAAGGTAAGTCATTTTTAGAAAAACAATGCAAAAATATTTTCCGGAAAATGAAAAACATTTTACGTCAAAAAAAAAAAAAAAAAACCCTAAGTTTTCCTCTAATTTCTGGAATTCAAACAACACCCTAATTTTTCATGTTCAAATTTTTAAACTATGAAAAAAAAAAAAAAAAAAAAAAAAAAAGAAAAAGAAAAAGAGGACCCCTACACAAGATAAATCTTCCCAGAAACAACAACAAAATTGCAAGCAAACAGACGGTCTAATTTGGCGAAATTAGCCCTATTCACAAAACACAAAAAAACCAAATAGAGATACAACAAACAATTAAAATTGAAACAATTTCAAATTGGTTAGAGTAATAAGATGAATAACAATGTAGTAATGAATCAGAATAAACACACGTTTCCACAAATCAATCAACTAGCACAAAACGAAAACATACAATAATTTTATGAGAAGAACGTTACTAAATCTGCGAATAAACTCTAAAACAGATCCAACTGAGAACCCTAAGACACAAATCTTCTATACATATATATATATATATGTATGAATTATACACATTGCAATTCAGCGAAGTGCTCACCAAACCCTTGTAGGTCGTAGAGTGAAGAGTGCGAGAGAGACAAAGAATAGTTTCGATTCGATTACCGAGTTTGTGGGGGTTTTTAAATTGTTATCTATCGTTAAGCTGAGATGAGAGAGTTTGTTTTTTTTTTTGGGGGGGGGGGGGGGGAAGGAATTTGATAGCCGTCGGATTCATGAAGCGGGTTGATTCTGTGGACCAGATGAAGTAGTGAAATGGATTGGAACCAAATCTGGTCCGGTCCTAAAACTTGAACCCGCACGGGTTGGGCTCGAACCAAAACTGGTCTGATCCGGTCCGTTTTTGTTAGACCACAAAAAAATAACAACAATGATAAAGACATAATTTTAGAATTCTAAAGTGAACTTTAATAATGTGATTATTAGAGCTCTCTTTAGGGTTTTAAAATTAAAATTTTCAAATTTTATTCAAAAAATAAAGAGTAAATTGCACTGACATCTCTTTAGATTTAAAAAAACAATTGTGCTAGTGTCTTGAAATTTCGAGGCCCGTATGTCTCGAATTAAATTTTTTTTTTTTTTTTTTTTAAGGGTAGTTATATGCAAGGATGTGCTAAAAAACTAGATATCTTGCACTAATTCAGCCTGTGTGGTTTGATAAGGTAAGTAAGTTGGGTTGAACTGATTTTGTGATAAAATTAATTCATCAGTTAGGCTTTTAATTTCTTCCGAGTCTTTTTGATTTGAAATAAAAATATAGTATACACTTGTAAAAAACTATATGGAATTAATAAATTTTAACCAGTAGTCTAACTAATCAGTTAATTTTATCACCCAATCAGTCCAACCTAACTCACTCATCTTATCAAATCACATAGGCTGAGTTGGTGCGAGATGTCTAGTTGTTTAGTACAATCCTACACATAACCACCATTGCCGAAACAAAAAAAAAAAAAAATAATAATTCAAACCAACACAGCCCAAAAAACAATTTCGAGACCTCAATCATTTTTCTTAAAAAAATACAATAAGTTTTATAATTTTTACATAATTATATTAATTTTTTTAATAAAATTAAATAGATTAATTATGAAAATATAAAGATACGTAAGATAATATCTCTATATAAAAGAGATGATAATATTATTTTTTTTAATAAAAATGGGATTAAATGTTATATCAGTTAAAACCTTAAAGAATCCCAATATAATTATATTAAATTTATTAAACTTATTATATTTTATTTAAATATCAAGAAAGATCATTATAATTTAATCATAATATGAAAATTTGGTTTAGCCTTTAGGCCACAGTAACAATTCAAGTTAAAAAAAATGATAGTGCAACAATATAAATGCGTGTTTTGAGAAGTTAATAAAAAGTTAATTTTTAACTTTTTAAAATTTTTTTTTTTTGAGTAAAAAATATAAGAGGTAATATAACCCAAAATTAGTAAAAATCTCAAATTGGCTTTTTTTGTGCTTTCCAAAAAATTCTGTATCATCATCTAAGGCCTCGTTTGGAAATAGGCTTTTTTAGTAGCTTTTTGACTTTTTAGCTAAAATGTGATGTAAAAAAAATTAATATGTTTGGAATGACTTTTTGACTTTTCACAAAAAGATGTGCAAAAAGTAGAAAGAAAATGGAATCTTTGACTTTTTGGTATGGGTTGTTGACTTTTTAATTTTTTAGTGATTTTTTGACTTTTTGGCTAAAAAAATCACTTGCCAAATGAGGTTTAAATATACAAAGTAGACCAACAAGGGGAAAAAAAATGATAATGCATATAAATTTTGAAAGAAAAATGATTTTTTTCCCGAATTGTCCCCCCTAATCTCCCGAATGTCCAAAACGACGTCGTTTTGAGCATTTTTTATTTATTTATTTATTTTTCTTCTTCTTCTTCTTTATGCAGGTGCAGGTCTGAGACAGAGGGAGAGAGAGAAAGAAAGAGGGAGAGAAGAGAGGCCGATCGTCATGACAATTCAATACGATCGTGATCGATCGTCAGCCTCGCAGATCGTCGCAGATCGCAACTTGTCGCAATTGCCGGTCGATCGCCTCCGCCTCTGCGTCTCCGCCTCACGCCGCGGCCCCAAGTTGATGTTGGGCCCTCCACCGAGATCCTCCGCTTCTTCCTTCTTCTTCTTCCTTTTTCAAATTCGAGGGGGCTGAGAGCGACTCCTATTACGACCATTTTGAAATTGACTCAAATGAGACTTAGGTCTCATTTGGCATTCACTTATTTTAGTCTAAAAGTTAAAAAAAATATATTAAAAAAATTTAAAAGTTTATAATTTATACCAAAAAGTCAAAGATTTTATTTTCTCTCTATTTTTTACACTTTTTTTTTTTTTGTAAAAAACTAAAAAATCATTTCAAATATACTAATTTTTTAATCTCATATTTAAACCAAAAAAACCAAGAAGTTACTTAAAAAAATTTGTTTCCAAATGAGTCCTTAGATAAAATTGATTTATCACTTAATGTTAAATAAGTTAGTAAACCAAGGGATTGTTTAGCAGGTTCTAAATAAGTGTACTTTTTGACTTTTTATGATATATGGATTAGGTTTGAAATGATGTGATAGAGAGGTGATGTGATTTAAATAGGATAGTGATTTTTAAACTTTTTTTTAAGATGTCAAACTTAACCTAAGAGTATACTCATTAATGTTATAATAAAATTTTATTTAATTATATTTTTTTATGTATACTTATGTTAGGTATATTCAAAAATTTTAAAAATATATATTGAAAATATTAAAAAAATTTAATAAAAATAAAAAAATAAAAAAAATAAGAAAATAAAATATTCTAAAAAATATTTTTGAAAAACTAAAACCAATCAAAGTGAATGACTTCTCACAATAAATTAGTTGAGCCACTTTTGCCAAAGTAATTATGGAGGGGAAAGTGCCAAGAATATGAGGTCTTAAGTTTAAAGTTTATGAAGATATGTTGACTTATCCTGTAATATAACAACTAATATAATAATCATTATTTTCGACACCAAAAAAAAATATAATAATTTTAAAATTATTAATAGCCCATAAAATTCTCTCTTTTATTTATAAGGGGGATGTACCAATAAATCCCAAATTAATAACTTATGCACTGTTTAGTCCTAAAAGTTTTCTTATAGACTGAAAGGTCCTATTACAATGTTAATAACATCAGATACAATGTTAATAACATCAGAGTCATGTTACAAACATTAGATTTCAAACATCTAATGTTCATCAAATTTCAATAATGTTTGAAAATATAGGATGAAAAATATTAAATATTCATCGATTTTCATAAATTTTGAAATTATAGAATGAAAACATCATTTACATCATTTACATCATGTTGATGTAAAAAGGACTAAATGAAAACTTTTAGAAACTTTTAAAATTGGTTCAACGTTTCAAAAACTAGGACTTATGGGTAAATTTTCCTATTTATAAAATAATAACAAAATTTTTATTAATGCATGCCATAAAATATATTGATTAAGTTAAAATAATTAAATATTCTTTATCATAGTCACTTTAATAAAAAAAAAAATACAATTATTTCAAAGTTATTAACAAATACGTCATAAACCAAACAATATTAACAGAAGAAAAAGTATTATATAAAAACTATTAATTAATGTACTATGTAATAGTAATAAAATGTTAGAGAAGAGTGTAATGATTATGGTTTGGATGTGATATTTTATTTGTTGTGGCTAAAATAGCCTATTTTGTTTTTTGTAGCTAAAATAGTCAAAAAAATCCCAAACCAAGCTTCCCAAACGAAGTCTAAACTTATTATATTTTATTTAAATCTCAAGAAAGCTCATTATAATTTAATCATAATATGAAAATTTGGTTTAGCCTTTAGGCCACAGTAACAATTCAAGTTATAAAAAATGATAGTGCAACAATATAAATGCGTGTTTTGAGAAATTAGTAAAAAGTTAATTTTTAATTTTTTTAATCTATTTTATTTTTTTGTGAATAAAAAATATAAGAGGTAATATGACCCAAAATTAATAAAAATCTAAAACTGGCTTTTTTTGTGCTTCCCAAAAAATTTCGTGTCATCATCTAAGGCTTCGTTTGGAAACAGGTTTTTTTAATAATTTTTTGACTTTTTAACTAAAATGTGATGTAAAAAAATTAGTATATTTGGAATGACTTTTGACTTTTAATGAAAAGATGCAAAAAGTAGAGAGAAAATAGAATCTTTGACTTTTTTGGTATGAGTTGTTGACTTTTAATTTTTAATAATTTTTTGACTTTTTGATTAAACAAATCACTGCCAAACGAGACCTAAATATAGATACTAGACCAACAAGGGGAAAAACATGGTAATGCATATAAATTTTGAAATTGACTCAAATGAGACTTAGGTCTCGTTTGGCATTCACTTATTTTAGTCTAAAAGTTAAAAAAAATATTAAAAAAATTAAAAAGTTTATAATTTATACCAAAAATTCAAAGATTTCATTTTTTCTCTATTTTTTACACATTTTTTTTTGTAAAAAACTAAAACATCATTTCAAATATACTAATTTTTTTTATCTCATATTTAAACCAAAAAAATCAAAAAGTTACTAAAAAAAAATTGTTTCCAAATGAGTCCTTAGATAAAATTGATTTATCACTTAATGTTAAATAAGTTAGTAAATAAATTTGATTTATCACTTGTTAAATAAGTTAGTAAAACTAAGGGGTTGTTTAGGAGGTTCTGAAGAAGTACACTTTTTGAATTTTTATGAAATATGGATTAGGTTTGAAGTGATGTGGTAGAAAGGTGATTTGACTTAAATAAGATGATGTGATTTAAATAGGATAGTGACTTTTTCACTTTTTGACTTTTTGACCTTTTTTTAAGATGCCAAACTTAACCTAAGAGTATACTCGTTAATGTTATAATAAAATTTTATTTTTAATTATATTTTTTTTATGTATATTTATGTTAGGTGTGTCAAAAAATTAAAAAAATATATTAAAAATATAAAAAAAATTTAGTAAAAATAAAAAAAATAAATAAATAAAAAAGTATAATTTTCTGAAAAATATTTTTGAAAAACTAAAAACAATCAAAGTGAATGACTTCTCACAAAATTAGTTGAGCCACTTTTGCCAAAGTAATTGTGGAGGGGAAAGTGCCAAGAATATGAGGTCTTAAGTTTGAAGTTTATGAAGATATGTTGACTTATGCTGTAATATAACAACCAATATAATAATCATTATTTTCGACACCAAAAATAAAAATACAATAATTTTAAAATTATTAATAAGTGCCCATAAAATTCTCGCTTTTATTTATAAAATAATAACAAAATTTTCATTAACGCATGCCATAAAAAATATTGATTAAGTTAAAATAATTAAATATTCTTTATCATAGCCACTTTAATAAAAAAAAGACATTTCTTTCAATGTTACTAACTAATCCCTCATAAACCAAACAATATTAACAGAAGAAAAAGTATTATATAAAAACTATTAATTAATGTATTATGTAATAGTAATAAAATGTTAGAAAAAGAAATAAGAATCACTTCAATTATAGCATTACACTACTAATTAAAAAAGCACGAAGTAAAGAACATGATTTGTGTATATTACAAGGTTAAAAAAAAACAAAAACAAAAACAAAATACGAAAATTACAATCTAGAAATAAGAAAATACATTTTTTAAGCGACGAAGACATCCAAGTCCGACTTGTTTTCCTGATCAATGACATCAAGAAACACAGGATCAACGACTATGTGACTGTCCACGTGGATCTTAAACTTGTGGTCCCACCACAACACCTTAGCCGCACCTTCGATATCCACCGCCGCGTCAAGAACCATTTCGCGCCGACTAACGTCAGCGATGAACTGAGTGGCGTGGTGAGCCAGCTCGAGGCCGCTCAGCCGCGCGGGAAGGGTGAGTAGCCGGCAGGATCCGGGAGGCTGCGAGCCGGCGTCGATCCGGGCGGAGCCGAGCTTGGAGCCGGAGTAGAAGATGGACATCTCGGAGGAGGAGTAGGAGATGGGGACGATGTTGGGGTTGGTGACGTGGACGGTGAGGATGAGTTCGACGTCCAGGACTGGGAGGTTGAGCTTGAAGGAGGTGAGGCTTATGGATATCACCTCGAAAGTTGGGTCTTTCGGTTTGCCGCTGATTAACGCCGCCGCCGCCGCGGCTGACGCCGCCCCCACCAGGGCGGAGGACCAGCTCCATATTACCTTGTTGCCCATGTTTTTGAGGGAAAATTACGCTTCCACAACCGTCTGGTCACTTTGCTTTGCAGAGATACTCCGCTTGAAGAGCGATGAAGAGAGAGAGAGAGAGAGAGAGAGGGGAAGGGGATGATCAGTGAGGTGTGGACTAGACTAGGTGTACTGTGCTGGTTGTGTGAGATGACCTTTATGTCCTGAATAATGTAGGTGCTGTGAATTGAAATGCTATATGTGGGAGGTTATTCTTGGAAATTAGTACCCTTATTTTTTTTTATCTTTTGAACGAAAAAAATATTATGAATGTTATTATTAGCACTCCATTAATTATTTTAGATCTCTCATTTTTTTGAGCTCTCACTTACAAATTTTAAATCTCTAATTTTTTTTCCTCCCTCCTAAATAATATCAAAATTAACCTTGTCAAAACATTTCACACATTCAATTAACTGCACCCCTCACACCCTAAAAAGTCTCTCTCCCAAAAATCCTAACAAAATCCAGAAAGATAATTACTATTTTTATCTCCACATACTTGTTTATGACTTGAGAAAAATAAATATAGGGTTTTTTTTGTTATTGATTCAAAATTCTCATTTTGTGAGTTCTATGATCTCCACGAATTTGGATTATCTGTTCCGGAATAAATAAGAAATGTTTGATTACCTGTTCCCGAACAAATGAAATGTTCGGGTCTGTATTTCCGAATTTCGATCATATGTTCTAGAGTTCAGTCCCGAAAAAAATGATAAACAGTTTTTATTATTTTTGCCATTTTTTTTCAAAAAACTTACCTTTGCAAGGCCAATCTCCTCTGAATTAAGAATATCATCAAAGTTATGAATATCCTTTGAACTTTTATTATTGTATTTCTCTCGTCTTATAGAGTTGTGGTTGTGGTTGCTAGAAAAATTTTCACTTATTGTCATTGCTGGAGAAGTGTAGGTAATCAAATGGTTGTCACCTCTACCGCTGGAATATTGTTGTCAAAGGGTTTTCAGGGTTTTGAAGGTGAAATTTGGGAAAGATGGATAGATGGTGATGGAGGTGGGTGCTCTCATAAACTCTAACTCATGATGTAGTGGGTATATGGGCTTAATTGTGCGATGTGGTATTCCAAAATTATTTATATTCTTTTTAGTAATTTCATTTGAGATTATTATTATAATAATAAAATAGTTAAAAATGGAAGGTTTAAAATAATTGATGGGGTGTTAATAGTAACACTCAAATATTATATATCAAGATTGAAAAGCATTTACATTAAAGGATAGAAAAGCAACTAATTGTAAGCAGGAGTGCTGACGATGATGTTCGGGTGATTTGAGAGTAAAATTATAAATTGAATGATGAATTAGTAGATTGATAGATTAGCAAATAATAGTTTTAGGCGGATTGACGAATTAAAGAATATTCTAACAAATTATTAAGCATTTACATAATATATAATACTAATTTGTATAATATCATATGTTATTACTCAGATAATGTTACATTTTTCCTTTAAATCAGTCAATTTCAATAATAATAAACATCAAAAGTATTTAGGGAGGAATAAATTACAATGTCCTCTCTCGTGTACATGTAATGAAATACAATACACGTCCATAAGTGTTACATCATCAATTACAAAATAAACGAAATATATAAAAAGGATTAACCCTTTTACAATACATTGGCACTCGCTTACATTTAAAAAGCCCCATGGTCAACAATTAATAGATTTCAAATCTCGAGCAACTCTTCACTCTATACCTGAAAAATGATTAATAACGTGGAATGACCATAAAGGTCCAGTAGAAATCCCAATAATCGTAAACAATAGCAACATATAGATAGTTATGATCATGAATGCTTCATGTATATATATACATAGAATATGTGACATTTCATATTTCAAAATATATTTACATAAATACAATTTTTCAAAACAACAAGAAACAAAGACCAATACTTACCTTTCAAAACTTTTCATTTGCATTTAAAGAAATCTCAACCATTCATTACATTATCACAATCTCCTAAGATCAATCTAAACAATATAACCGTACATTCCAACTCATTACGGTTACAAGGACAATTACTGTATATTACGGTCTTAAGCACAAGTGTAAAATGAACATTCACAAAACATATATATATATATATATATAAACAACAATAGAAACGTCAACACGTATTACCATGTTTTACCGGTCACAAGCGCGGAAAGCCAATAATGCATCCCTTCTCATCACAACACAAGTATGAAGATACACTACGCATAATTAACACATAACGGACTCCGGTTTCGTCAAGCCATAACCACCATAACCCACTTTACCGTGTGTGAGCCAAAGGGGAGATGTACCAATTTCAAAGCACTAAACTTTATCGGTTCTCGAGTCGGAGGAGAGATGAACCTGTTCACCCTTTACCAAGCACGAACCGGAAGAGAGAGAAACCCATGTCAAAATGCCAAGCTTTACCGGACGCAAATCCGGAGGGGAGAGGAACCCATATCAATGCGCACTTTCATTCAATTCAACAATTGACACATTATTCCAAGTTTCACAAATTATTCAGTAACGTTAATACCATCATCTACTGATGGACAATGATACAACCTTATAAACAACAGATACCAAGTCTATGAATTCAATTTTTATCCTCTTGATTTAGATTTTATTGACATTTATACGTTACATAACTTTTATCTTTCAACTTCAATTAATTCAACTTCCAATTCACACCATTTTCAAAACTCATAATTGAAGTCTCTTCCATTACTACCATCCCATCTTTATGATTCAATTTAAAATGTTTAAATTTGGTTCAACAAGTCGTAATTCATGACGAATACAATTATTCACTTGTTTTAAAGAAAAATCGTCAACTCCTCTTACTTTTCATTTCATAAAAGTATATAAATTTTTTATTAATTTTCAAAATTTATTTTCTCTTCTCTAAACTCTCAATACCCACAACTAATCATCACATCTTTCTCATTAATTATCAAAATTCAACTAGTAATTTATTTTTATTCAAACCATATCTGATTTAGTCAATGATATATCCTTACATGAGGGCACGTTCCCATGAATCTCCCCATGGTCGTGCAGACCATTCAAGGTTTTGCTTTCTTTCTCTTATAAATTAGAGTGAACACTGTCATACTTATTTCATATATCAAAACATCTTTTTTGTTGTTTTTGTTTTGGAAAACAAAAGAGTTTAAGTTGAAAATGTCCAAGCCAGTTTTAGCAGGACTAGCCATTGGGCTGATCTTCATGAGCAGCTTCACAGGCCAGTGCTATGGTCAGCTGCAGGTAGGATTCTATGAAGGAAAATGTAGCGGCAAAAACGTCGAGGCCATTGTCGGCGGTGTCATTGCTGGCTGGATCAAGAAGGATCCAACTATCGTTGCCGCCCTCCTCCGCATGCAGTTCCATGATTGCTTTGTCAATGTAAGAGTTTTAGGCCGATTACTGCAGTTTATTGGAACTGTTTATAATTTTCTTTTTTTCTTTTTCTTTTTTTAATTTAAAAATCTATAATAGCATTTTTAGTTGAGTTTGAGCTACAGTTTATGAGACAAAAAAGTTTAAATGAGTTAAAGAAAGTTGATAATATATAAAAAAAAATTTAGAGATTAAATTTTTTCATCCCAAACTGTGAAGATTTTATTGAGCTACAGTTTATGAGACAAAAAAGTTTAAATGAGTTAAAGAAAGTTGATATAATATATATATATATATATAAATTTAGAGGTTAAATTTTTTCATCCCAAACAGTGAAGATTTTATTGCTAAAAACATTAGAAGACTAATTTTCAGTTTAGTCGTGATAGAGGCCTCGAATTTGGCTCGAATGAGGTTTTTTTTTTGGTTCAATCAGAAACGAAGAAGATGAAGAACGAAGAAGGAGAAGAGAAGGGAGGAGGAGGAGGAGGAGGAGGAAGGAGGAGGACTGGAGGGGGCCCTAATTACAGGGGGAGGAGGAGGCGGAGGCGAGGCAGAGGCGGGGGCTGCCGGAGACGATGATCAGGCGAGGCGACGCCGGGTGACACACTGCGACGAGCTGCTGCGAGGACGCCGGGCGACGATTGGGCGGCGACTGCAAGCCCTCTTCCCCTCTCTTCTCTCTCTCTCTCTCTCTCTGTGTGCAAATTCGAGCCTCAAATTCGAGGCCTGAATCATTAATCTTTTCAGTTATCGTGTAAATCGTTACAAAAAGATCGTTCTAAAAAGTTAAAATATGTATAGTGACAAGATTTTAAAAATATCGCTAATAAATATATTTTTCGAAACAAAACAATTCTGTGTCAAAAGATTTTACTTTATGAGACAAAAATTGTAATCCTAAAAAGATAATAATTTATTACTAAATATCTAATTTTATCATTAAAAATATAATAATGAAATTTTTTATAACTAATATATTTTGTCTATAAAAAGTGATTGTCCCTAAATTTGTTTGTTGTATAAATAAACTTGAACAAAGATACTTCGAACTTCTATATTTTAGTTATCAAGTTTTAATTCACATAAAATTAAGATGCCTTATGAAGTAATAATTAATCAAATCAACTTCTTCTCTACTTGAAAAAACTTATTTGCCACTTTAGAATAAGGATAAATTACATTTTGTTCCTTTTATATTTAGCCGTTGTTTCATTTTGACCCTTTAAATTTGTTTTTTTCCCCATTTTGACCCTTTATTATTATTTTTTTTCTAGTTTACTCCTGACGCCAACTTTTTGTTTAAAATTAGACAAAAATATCATGTTACATAACAGAAAAAGTATATTATTATATTAGAGTTTGAGTTTGTATAAGTGACATAAATTATATTTAATAAAATAATTTTATGTTACATGATTATATTTTCCATTTTCTATCTAATTTTTTTACACAAATTAGTTTTTGGAGTCGATTGAAAAAAATTAAAATATGAAGGGTCAAAGTGAAAAAAATAAATAAACTTGAAGGGCCAAAATGAGAAAATGACCAAACATAAAAGGAGCAAAGTATAATTTACCCTTAGAATAATAATAAAAAAGTTATTTAAGAAAAGAAATATATATATATATATATATAACTCAATTTAAAAAGCGTTAGCCGTTTAGTTTAGAAAAAATGCTACAATGTGTACCCTTAAAAAAGTCAACATTTTTTAGTGTAATAGTCATGCATTAACGATATAAAATATCAAAATTTCATTTTTTATTTTTTTTTTATCAACAAAGTACCATATGTTGTGGTTGTTTTGATTATGCTAGCTTAAAAAAAAAAATGTCATCAACAACAAAATCATCAACAACAACATCAACAATCAAAATAACTACAATTACACATAACCATACACATACACAACAGATCAACTACAAAAAAAAAAAAAAAAATAGAGAAAGATAGAGACACATACATACATGTATACATACACACACACATGAGATATGAGTATGTATCATCAACACGGATTTGAGATCTCTTTGGGTCATCAAACAAATCTAAGATCTGTGTATTTGAGTGTGTGTCATAGAGAGAGAGAGAGAGAGAGAGAGAGATCTAAGTAAAGAGATTATGCGGTGTGTCGGCGGCGATAGACGACGGAGGAGGACGACGTGAGGTGTGAGAGAAAGTGAATCGACGCTGGTAATGTTTGTAACTTCTGTTGACGTCTACTCATATCTATCGTAGCAGAGGGAAATGACATCGGAGTATGGAGGTTTGGCGACTCTAGCATTATGGCGAGGCTGGCGTGAAGGAGAAAGGCGATCTTGCCATTGTGGAGAGATGAGAGAGAGTGAAAGAGAGTAGAGGGAAGAGAGAGAGAGAGAGTGACGGAGGGGTATAATAGAGGGGAATATACATGAATGGATAGAGGAGTATAATAGTAATTTCAGTTTAGAGAAATAGGGATGGGGCTGGGGAACATATCACTGTCCCCAGCCCGAAAATTGTCCGAAATTCATTTTTGAATACCATCTCTGGCCCGTCGGGGTATTTTTCAGAGAAAAACCGTTCTAATCGGGGTCAGGGGGCTTGGTTCCCATCGGATCGGGTTCAAATTGCCATCCCTACTCTTGCATTAACGGGACTGCTTTAGTTGTTTTGATTTTTTTTTTCTTTTTCTCTCTTTTGTTTTGAATGGAATATGTGAGCTGATATTGATCTTTGCTATGAAAAGGGATGTGATGCATCAATCCTACTCGATGGTAGCAACAGTGAGAAAACAGCATTCCCAAATCTAAGTGTGAGGGGCTTTGACATAATTGATGCTGCAAAGGCTGCTGTGGAGGCTGTATGCCCGGGAGTAGTCTCTTGTGCTGACATCATTGTTATGGCTACCAGAGATGCAGTGTCTTTGGTGAGTACTCCCCCTCTCTCTCTCTCTCTCTCTCTCTCTCTCTCTCTTATATAGAATTATACATGGTTTAAATAACAGCATTATAATACGTATTAGTATCATCGGTGATACGATTATATGTTGGTGGTATCATAAGTCTAACTCATGATCATTATATTTAGCAATAATAGTAATCACAATTTCACAATGGTGATATTGAGTTTCTTACAAGCAGAGTGGAGGAGAGCAATACCGTGTCCAAACAGGGCGAAGGGATGGACTCGTATCTCTTGCTCAAAATGTGAATCTTCCAGCTCCTTCCATATCAGTGTCAGACTCCATCAAAGCATTTGCCAATAAAGGGCTTGGCGTTACCGATATGGTTTATCTTCTTGGTACTTTGAATCTATATTTGTTTCTTAGTCTCTTGTTTACACATTGCAAATTAATCAATTAATTTATTGACTAACTATTTTGTGATTTCGCTCTCCAATACATATTAGGCGGTCACACTGTTGGAGTTGCACATTGTTCGCTATTCAAAGACCGTCTCTACAATTTCAAGAACACTGGAAAGCCCGACCCAACCATGGACCCTATGCTACTAATCACATTGAGATTAAAATGTCCTCAAAATGCAACAACTGACAACACAGCTTATCTTGACCAAAATCCTCAAAGTTCATTTGTTGTTGACAATTCTTACTATCGACAAATACTATTTCGCAAAGGTATCCTTCAAATCGACCAAGAGATATCATTTGATCCACAAACGATGCGCACGGTGATAAATGCAGCTTGGGGGTATGACTTCTCATTCCAATTCGCCCAGGCCATGGTCAAATTGGGTGCAGTCCAAGTTCTCATCGGCACACAAGGGGAGATCAGAGCATCATGCCGATTTGTCAATAGCTAAGGAGAAGACATATATGCCTCTTGGTTTCAATTCATTCAATTTTCGTTTTCTTAGTTATGGAGAGTTTGGCATCTTATAACTCAAAAGACTTGTGATGGTGTGTTTGTCTTCTTCTTTCATTGTTCTAAGTATGTCGCTATTTTTTTTCTTTTTTAAGTTATGTAATTTTGCATTTTCTAATGCATTCTTTATCATTATTGAATTTTAGCAAATGATTTCTGAATTTATGCTTCTGTATTAGTTAAATTAATCTAGATAAAGTACCATTTTATTATATTTTGTACAATTTGGAATAGCTTTTCTTTAAGTTCTCTTGTACTGTGAATATATATTGAGCTACAATTTCAAACTCTTCATGATTTTATACATTTCTTGAACAAAAAATTAGATTTTTGACGACTGGTTTTCTACTCTCAACATACATATCAATTAATGTTTGAGCTATAATTTGTTTTGTTTATTTTTGGAGAACTTTTTTTTTGAGTTTTTATTTTTATTTTTTTTGACTTTAGTGAAATTATTTTCATTATTTAGTTTTTTTCTTTTTATTTTTGGATGCACCTAAACTAGCTCCACATTTTTTATATAATTATACCCACTATCCTTAAAATATAAATTGAATAGCAGCTTATCTCATTCCGTTTGACTTTAGTGTGGATGGAAAACAATAATATCATATCCTTTACATTTTTTTCTTCGATACATCGGAAATAAGCCATATTCTTTACATTAGAATACCTATTTGTTGGCTGTATAATTTATAAAAATCAATCACAATTTAACACGTGACATGAAGAAGGCAATTTAGAGAGTTAATACAAGTTGCCAACAAAAGTCAAACACGTGTTAACCCGTATTGATAATAATAGATCTGCGTAGCACTAAAACAATTGAGAGATATAGGGTGATGTGACCTAACGTTATTCACAAAGTTCAAATTCAAAATCAGAAAGGAAGCCTAATTGCAAAGGTGGCATAGTGGGACTGACTATGAGAGAGCATGTTCAACAATCATGGGAGGACATTTCGACGGTTAGAAGCCCACTTCGACGGTTATCATTGAGAAGTATAAATAGCTGAGAAGGCCCCAGAATGAAGGATCCAGACTCAGATCAAAAAATCAGTTTTATTTACTTTGTTTTCCCTTCTAATTTTTACAATTTTTTGCATTTTTGTACTTCAAATTCCTGTACTGCACTTCATTCATAATAGTAGTTTCAAATAGCTTGTTATTGTAAACCTCTATGAGACTAGGTCAGATCATTGTAAGTTTTCATTTTACTTAATGAAATTCTGAAATTATTCTTCACTTAATTGTTATTTACTAAATTCTCCTAAACAAGTCACCAGTAAAAGTCCTCTTCATTGAGATTGAGAGAACTAAAACACAATCGTCTGATAATTGATTGACAATTAATTTTCTATAAGGATTGATTGATCCTTGCTGGCACACTTAAAATTACAATATTAACCTTCGAAAGCCAACATGAATTTTTGGCACGCCCAGTGGGACTAATTGAAATAGTTAGATGTAGAAGACAAGGAGAAAATGAACGCCTGGAAGAAGGTGTGAAATGAGAGATAGAGGTACCTGATCTAGAGGATAATATGATAACATATCCTATGGAAGCACCTATCTCATCAGAACCTTTGGTCGAACAGACCAGTAATTCAGAACATGCATCACATATTCAAAATATTGGACGAGGCCATGGAATTAAACCATTCATTATTCCATCTACTCAACCAATGAATCCATGGGGAGGCTTGGTAGACGCCATGGGACAGCAGTTAATGAACACAATGGAAAGATGGGCAATATCCTTTATGGATCGGATGAATTCCCATCAACCAGCTAACACATGGCATATGAACGAAAATTCAAATGTTTCTCAGCAAAGATTGGCTAGAGATAAACAGCCTATGCAAAGTAATGAACATACTAATGGTTAGACTAGTAATTTAAATTATGAAAGAGCATCACTTATACCTCAGTCATGGTATGAGCCTCTTTCGAGGCCTATGGTAAATCAAAATGCCTCATTACTTAACAGTGAAGCCATACAAATTGGTGGATCTGGGCCAATATAAGAAAATGGTATGAGAATGTTTCCAAATCCCATGTTCGAAGCCGTACCTGGCACAAGGGGGTTCACTAATCCCTTGTTCGAATTCACACCCAGGGGGTTGGTATGGTTTCTTGTGGCTGGAAGAGAAACAACACATGTTCCTCCTATTACAATACCTTTCGTAGGACAAGCTCAGAGAGGTCAACCATACCCTCAACAACAATCAGTACCATAGGGACAACCAGTCCTAAATATACTTCCCTATGGACCGAGAGGACCTCAAGCACAAGGGTTTCCACCAAATCCTGTATTTGTTCCTCCAGTGGTAGTCTAACAAGCACAAAATATGGTTTCTAGGAACCAAATTACTGATATTGTCAGAGAAATGTATGGACCTATGGCTCGGGGGGTTCAAACTCCTGTGTATAAGAAGCCATACCCAGAATGGGTGGATAGGGTGCATGAATACCCAAGGGGGTTTAGAATACCAGACTTTACTCTTTTTTATGAGAATAGAAACCAGTCAATAGTAGAGCACATTGCTAGGTTCGCAGCCCAATGTGGTGAATTTACCAATAATGATTACATGAAGTTAAGACTTTTTCCAAATTCTCTAACTGAGGTAGTTTTTGTATGGTATATTAACCTTACACCTAGCTCTATCCAAACTTGGCAGCAAATGAAGGAGGCATTTCATGCCCAATTCTTCCAAACAGAGCTAGAAGTTTCCATGGCAGACTTGGCGAGGTTAAGTCATAGGCTTGATGAAAAGGCTGTTCAATTTATTGCCAGATTCAAAAGAGCACGAAACAAGTGTAGGGTCATTCTACCAGAGCCTGAATTTGTGAGATTGGTTCAAAATGGTTTAGAGTTTAGGCTTCGAAAGAAGTTTGACTCAACTGAGTTTCGAGACTTAGTGGAATTAATCTATAAGGTGTCTAGATATGAATCATTACTTGAGGAAGAACAAGATCGAAGTAATGCATCATATAAGACTTATTATAGAGAGCCTAATTATGAGATTGATGCAGCAGAGATCGTAGGGAAAGAGCCTATGACTTGTGAGGCATTAATTCATAAGGATACTACAATAGACTAGCAGTTTAAAAAGAAAGACCTTCATAAGAAATACTCTTTCGATTTAACAAAGGCAGATGACATTTTTGATCATTTGCTTGCAGCAAATTTTCTAAAGTTACCAAAGTGAGTTACAATTCCTTCTCCAAAAGAACTTAAAGGGAAAATGTATTGTAAATAGCACAATTCTTAGTCTTACTCAACTAAAAACTGTATTGTTTTTCGGGACAGGATCCAAGAATAGATTCAAAAGGAGAGTTTAAAGTTCCCAGCCAGAGCAGAGAAAACTACGGGGATTGACACTAACCCGTTCCCAGAGATTGGGGAAGTTACAGCCAATGTTGGTGTGCCTGACTTCCAAAACCTATCCTTGAAGGAATTGAAGAAGGTTAATGTGCAGATGCATGTTACCAGTCAGACTGCTTTCAAGAAAGATATCAGAAGTTCACCAGCAGATGGACAGAGCTTTACGGACCAAAAGGAGGACTCTAGTGAGGAGGCGCTGGATGATGACTCTCTAAAGGCAGTTGTCATGCAAAGGATGTGTCCTAGATGTAGGTTAAGTTACAAATGATTGAAAGGTCTCCTAATTGATAGAAAACAATATTACAAAGATGTGCAAAGATGCCCTAAACCAACTAGTACTTACAACAAGAGGCCATACCCAACTGGCCCTAGACAACAGCCATTCTTGGTTGGACCGCCAGCCGCTAGAGTGCACTTTAAGGGTAAGAGACCTCTGCATGAGTTCAGACCACCTAACTACTACAGGATTGAGGGAAACTATCCTGAGAGGAGGCTTAAAGTGGGCTCAAGTTATGGAATCAAAGGCAGAGATTGGCCTCCTAGATCAGTCTCAAATAAGATGGAAGGTAACCACACTAACAGAAGGCCTGAATTAGGCTCAAGACAGGGGATCAGGGCCAAGTAGTGGCCTCTACAAGTAGCTTCAAAGCTGGTTTCGAAGGCAGAAAGAGCTAGTTCAAAGAACCTAACTAGTGAGTTCATGGGTACCTGGGGTTTCAGATTGGTTTGTCATACAGAACAAGCCTAAGGAAATGCCTACCCAGAGAAGTGTTGTTGGAGACCAGGGTAGAATGGTTAAACCTCCCTTGGTGGCTTCAAATAATTGGGTGTTACTAAAGCACCCAAAAACAAAGAAACCAAATATGGTTCCAGTAATTTTTAGATCTCAAAGGAGAAAGATCCAGTGAAGGTGCACTCAGTACCAAAAGGATCTGAAGGAAAGCAGAGAGAGTTCTTCATTGGCCCAGCCAAAAGGCCAGATAGAGGAAAGAGAAAGTCCAAAATTGGATCATAGTCTAAAATTGACTCCTCAGAATAAAAGAAGTTTCTGCAAAGAGCAATTGGCTAAAGTTCACTCTAAACTGAAAGCCAAGGAAAGATCCAGCTTAGCAGGTCTTGAAAAGGGCTTGATGGAAAGCGATAGTGAGACAGAAGGAGAAGTTGACCTAGGCCAAAGGAAAGAAATGGTTGAGGAAGAGATGTTTGAAGCCTTCATGGTTGAACGTACATTTTTGGTCAAAAAACCAGCAGGAATAGACCATTCGAAAGAAGTCACTAGTACTGAAGTGCCAGAATGCAGCATGGAAGATACTTCTAAAATAATTGAACAAGTTAGCCTGGAAAAGAAACAAATGCAGCCAGTAGTTCAGTTTGGCTCATTTCCTCCAGTGTCAGTGGATATGGTGCATATACTACCACAGGAGTTCCAAGCTGAAGATGGAAACCAAGAAGGTCAGGAGATTGACCATATTCCAGTTTCTAGTGAAGATTCACAGGTTAGCATGGTTCAAGATGAATCTGAAGTGGCCACACTAATGGAAACTGAAGACGAGAGTGAGAAAATGAGTATTAATCTCTCACATCCTTTTGAGTATCCTACAACATCCATGACATAGCATTTCAAGCCCTTGTATATCAAGGCTTTTTTCGATAGGATACAAATGAATAAGGTATTGGTGGATAATGGGGTAGTAGTGAACCTACTTCCGAAATCCTCTTTGAAGAATCTGGGAAAAAGGAATCCCAAATTAATCCCAACCAGCACAACCATTGCTGGTTTTGCTGGGGATAGCAAATGGCTCAGGGTATTTTGCCCATCAACCTGAGTGTGGGAACTAGAGATCGTATGATGGCATTCTTTGTTATTGATAGTAATGGAAAGTATAATGCTTTACTTGGCAGGGATTGGATTCATACCAACAAATGTGTGCCTTCCTCTCTACATCAGAAGATAATGATGGCCTTATGTAATGGAGAGACAGAAGAGATCAATGCAAACCCTCAATCCTTTGTCGCTTGTGCTAACTTTACAAAAGCCAAGTTGTATATTGAAGGAGTGACATTACTCAGTATATTGAGAAAACTTGATGGTTTAGCCGAAGTGATGGCTAATAAGGAAGTAGCACACCTGAAGCACTTAGTACAGAAGAGTGCTGATGAAGAATTCGTCATTAAAGATGATAATAATGCTTGGTTGTAGGCAAGAAGATGAAACCCAAGCAGCCAGACCCTTGGCTTTAGTCAAGTTTTCAGCATTAGACTTAAAATCAATAGTCCAAAAAGTTCAGGGACAAGAGAAGGAAGCCATGATAGTTGGCTGTAAGCAGGAACAACAACAGGTCAGGTCTTTGATCTTTGATAAATACTGTGCATTTGGCATCGAAACAAAAGTCCAGGAAATATAGGAAGAATAAACCTTATGGACAGACTTTGTCTATAAGAAAGAAGGCAAAAATGTTGAATATGAGAAAGTAGGTTCAGAACAAAGCAAAGAAATTGCTTCGAGGGTAGAAGGAATCAAAAGAGAAGCATTAGTGAGTTCTCAAATACAAGACCCCTTGGAAGAAGTTAATTTAGGGGAAGGTTCTGCACAGCAACCCACTTACATCAGTGCTTGGTTAAGTGCTCTTGACAGGGACTAGTTATTGATGGTCTTAACGAGATATAAAGATTGTTTTCCATTGTAACAACCTCAAAATGCGTATAAGAAATTATCTTTAACTAATTGTGGGTTAATGTACTTTAATTTAATGATATCTATTCGAATTGAAGAATTATCTGTTGAGTTATGACTTTAAAATTGAAATTGACGACTTTTATGGGTTCAGAAATCAAAATTGAGTACATAGATATGCTAATAGGAATTTTTAGAGCCATTTGGGAAAGTTAATTGGAAATTTATTTTGTCTAATTTATTAAGGTGTGTTTGGGTAGTTAACTTTGCACTGCGAATTGAAGGCCTTAGATGTTTTAGAAACCAGAACGATGTATGTAGTTATGATCAGTATGATTTTTAAAGTCATCTGGGAAGTTTATTAAAATTTGATTTCGTACGATTCGTAAGGGTGCGTTTGGCTCTCCCTAATTGTGATAAGCTTATATATATATATATATATATATGATATGAGTTGAACTCATCACTTTGAGTCCAAAATATCTGAGGGAGAGGGAGAGAACCGTGAGAGAGAGAGAGAGAGAGAGCAAATGAGAGAGAAAGCTTCTCTAATAGAGAGAGGTCAACATTCATGGGGGTTTGAAGATAAATTGAAGAGATTGAAGAGAAATGAAGAAGATCAACTATGGAAGCTTGGGAAAATTAAAGAGAGCTAAAAGAAAGGCAAAGATTGAACTAAGGTATGGAAATCTATCTTGAATCCTTATGATTAATTCATCAATCTCATGAAATCATAATGATATTGGAAGATTTGAAACCCATTTGGGTTAGGGTTTTGTGTTATGTATTTAATTGAGCTAAATTTAAGAAATTAGAACTTGGGTCCTTTTGATTTTGTTTATGATTGGAGCTCAATCTTGTGAATGACATATGAAATGATCTCTAGATTGTCCATAGAACAAGATTATGCAAGGATCAAGTGTGTTTGTGGGTTGTGTTTTGGGAAATTTCAAGATTATGAAAGATGAAACATTGATCTTGAACTTGAGGCAACAATTGAATTGTTTGAGATGAAATTACACTTGAATGATGTTAGTTTATCATGTTGTGGGGTAATTTTACATATTTTTGGGTGATTAGAGTTGAAATCTAGCTTAGAAAGTGGAGAAAACAAGTGTTAGAGCAAACAAGAATTTTGGACAGCAAATTTTGCCCTGAGCCGCACGTGCGGCGGGGCTTCTCGCATGTGTGGCAGTCCACTTCCAGCACCTAAATTGATTCTGAAATAAAAGCACCTTGTCCCGTACGTGTGGCTCAATTCCCGTATGTGCGGCCCTGTTCCCGCAGGTACGGGGCACCCTTGTTTCAGCCCACTTTCAACTAAGCATATCTCTTTCATCCAGACTCCGTTTTAAGTGATTCTTGAGCCTAAATTCAAGTCTTGGAAGCCTAGTTTCTAATGGTGGTAGCCTCACACCCAAATTCTAAGTACACAAATAGATATGCTCAAATTAGTGAAGGTTGTTAACTTTTTGTCTATCGGTTTTATACCATTTCTTCTTCTAAACCATTTTCCTTTCGATTCCTCCTATTTTCCTAGACATGGATTATGATCTATTGAGGACTAATGAGTTTAGAACCAACATGAATAATTGATTACAGAGCAAAGAAAGGGATGGGTTATATTCTCATATTATGCTATGTGCATTGTGTTTGTAGGTCAAGATGAGGACAACGTCCCACTGCTACCAGAAGCCCATCACTATGAGTAATAGTAGTGTAACAATATATTTTACTTACTTCCTGTGATTTTGATTTATATATCGTTGTTTGTGAATGGCATATACTATTGACATTGTGCTTTGATTGAATTAATTGACATGATTGAACGATGGCATTGATTTGGACCTAAGGTCGTTTTGTTCCTATTAATAAAAGTGGGCCCGAGGCTGTTATGATGTGAATTATTTATGACTCGTGGCCCTAAGGCCGAGGGAGATGGAGACATGCCGTTGTTCCATCTACCCTATAATGCTATGAATTGTACACGACTAATGGCTTTAACACCCAGGGAGATGGAGACATGCCAATATGCCATCTTCCTATATTGCTCTCGATATTGTTGTTATGTTGGGCCTAAGGTCATTTCAGATCATACATGGGCCCAAGGCCGTTCTGTATTACATGTGGGCCTGAGGCCGTTTTGAAATATGGTTATGGATAAGATCTGTATATGGTTTGATATATGTATATTTTTATTCTCCAATGCTATGCTCGTTCCCCTAACCTTCTTACATTGATATTATTAACCGAGCCTTGCTCACTCCGTTTTTATATATATTTATGTAGGTGAGCCATCAGGGATCGACACTAGAGCTGTATTGAGGTCCACCTCTCTGTCAAGCCGCCGGGTTACGCCTCCGTGTCAAGGCTTTAATTTTGTATTGGAGAATTATGTATTTCATTGAGAATTATGTATATGTGTGTAAGATCTGTATAAGTTCTGTGATTATATATGTAAATATGGAAAGCGTATTTAACTGCTTAAATTAATCTAAGTTTTCATGTATGCACAAGCTCAATGGGCATTTTCTTCATTTTGGTATTTGCTTCCGCTTATGGCCCCGTATTTGAATAAATATTTGTGAAATTTTGTTTTGAGGCCTAAGCACAGGTCGGTCATGGACCAAACTTTTAAGGACGGGTTTAGGTCGTGATATGCATGGTCTTATAATGAACTGCCAGGATTAGATAGGTCATTAGTGGAACATAGGCTCCTTATGAAGCCTAATTTCAAGCCATACAAGAAGAAGCCAAGAAGGATGAGTCCTGAAGTAATTCAGAAGGTCAAGGAGGCAATTTTTAGACTCCTTAAGGCAGGCTTTATTAGAACAGCCAGATATGTTGAATGGCTATCTAATATTGTGCTTGTGGTTAAAAAGATTGGTAAAATGAGGGTATGCATCGATTTTAGAAACACGAATTTTGGAACTCCAAAAAATGAGTACCTGTAGACACCCTATTTTTGACCGACCTTAAGACTCAGACGTCATCGATTGAGCGCTCGGTGATGGTGCATGTTGTGCTCGTTTCGAGTCTTTGGAGTTTTGGCTTTAGAGCCTTACCTCCGAGCCTCGGAACTTTTTGTGCTTCGACTCGATTTACGGACCAGGTCTTGTTTTCTCTTCCCGAAGGGAGGGAGAGGTCTTGTAGACCATCTCTCAGTAGTCATAGACTACTTTTCGTGGTCGTAGGCCACTGTTCCCATTTGGAGACTAGTTTCCGATTTTCGGGGCTGTCGGCCGTGCGCTTCGGCTCGGGATCGCTTAACATTCTCCGTTTGCCCCGATTTTTGGCACACACCTTGTTTCCTCTGTCTAGAGGGACATTGTGGCCTGGGAGACCACCTTCGTGGTCGCACGCCGCTTTCGATGCTTAACAGCCTATTTTCGAGGCACCCGGCTGCGCGTTTTGACTCTCGAACCCTCGTTTTGCATCCGTCTTGGTTCATTTTTGGCATGGACCTTATTTTATTGTTTGGAAGGTGGTACAAGGGTGGGAGACCACCTTTTCTCCTTGGAGACCACTTTTTCCCCGCCGGCCAACTTTCTTGTCAGGTAACTGGTCTCCCTTATTTTTGGGCCACAATTGCTTGTCTCCCACCACACCACTAGCTTGCATTCAGTTGGGAGACCACCAAATGGGTTGGCCGACCACCTTTCTTTGACTTGACCCTTTTGAACTGGTCGGCCAACCACCTGAACTGGTCGGCCGACCTCCCCTTGTCTTGTCTCAAAGGAGTTGATTCTAGTCATGCCACCGGAGGCCTGATCGATCCTCTATACACGTGTATGGAGGATCTTCCACCTTGGTTTGAAGCTTCTTGGAGAAGGTTCAGTCCCTCTTGTCTATAAAGGAAGGCCTACTGTCACACCCCAAACCCGCCCCTAAAAGGTTTGGGCATGACCTACTCGTAAATGCATTTATAATAATTGACCTATAATAATTGATTTGGGGTTTAAGCAAGAAAATTAGAACAACGAATAATGATGCATCCATCGAGCAACTACCAAAATGCTGTGACTATCTTGAAATTTAACTTACAAAGAAATGTGTACATGAAATTAGGTTACGACACGCCTATAAACCCAAATTGCATTTAGGTATACAAAAACATTAGCATAAACACCAAAATAAACCAAACATACCACATATGAAAAAGACAATCATCTGTGATTGAGAGTTATCTTAGGTTTTAGAATTTTAAGAGTTATCCTTATTAAAACAAACGGATCTCGGATCTTTCAAAAATACAAATAAAACAAAAAATAATATAATGATGGAAATATTAGAATAATCAATTAGTACTTAATCAAAATATGCATCGACAAACAAAGTGTCACAAAGTAAATACAAAATGGCTTCAAATACTCCGAATTTTACCTTGAATGGCTCTAATTTTCAGACCTGATATTAATTTGAACGCTATCAGATAGCCTTTTTATCGATCTTTCCCCAGATATTTTTTGACAGCCTTTTAGCCTTCAAATAGCCTTCAACGCCAAGCTCTTCCGGTAAATAGCCTAGCCCAGATGGCTGATATATTTCTTCGAATTAGCCCTTCGGCAATGAGCATATCGAAATAATATCGAAATGTGCATGGATGTAGGTGGTTGGTATGGTATTTTAATGCTTGGCCTTAATTCTAGAGACGGCGAAAGCAAATTACTTTAAAGTCTGTGACTAAATAAAGCTAGACAGTCAATAAGTTCACAAACAAATCATAATAAACCATAGTATCATCAAAATAAAACAATAGTGGAACAATAGAATGACAAAACAAGCATCATACATATAAATATTTATTATATGTTAGCATATTTTATTTAAGTTAGTTTTAGTTTATATAAATACTTAATTTTAAAGAATTTATCACATATATTAATTAAACCATATATACGTTTCATCATATAAATACATAATTTCACTGTATACTTTTTGCTTATCATCATGATAATAATTTTATTCAATGTAATAAATTTATGATTGATTAAATATAATAATTGCCTAAATAAATAAAATAATACCAAAAATGACTTAATTTGAATGTGAATATTTCAATATGTAGATAGAAAATATGTAACAGAAGTTAAGTAGAATCTATTCAATTTTTTAATAGGATTAGATTTTTCAATTTCAATACTAAAGTAAGCGTACTTGAAAGCACTATACATATTATAGTGCTGTATATTTATTACATATATACTAGTTATTACACTGTCTGCATTAGTTCCTTCTGTATATTCCTTCTCGTAAGTGTTTACCCTCAATCATTTTCATATAAATTTAATTTTCTTTCATTATCCCCTGAAAATTATTCTAAAATATTTATAACTTACAATCATCTTAAAATTTAAAAATATTCTGCGCGCCCGTGAGGACGAGTATGCAAACCGAATAACATTATTTTTGTCCAAATAGCCCACGCCGAAGCGCCACTACGCTGAAAGCGTATACAAAAATTACAAACTGCTGAAGAAATAAAGCCTCGGGCCGAAGGGACTTCCCACGCCGAGCGACTACACGCCAATTTCAATCAATCAATTTATAATTTCTTTCCACTTCATGCAATTCCAAATGAATCTAAGACCATACTTCAACCCAACATCACTAGGCAATATGAATTCTACTTTAAGTATGACAATTGCTAACACTTAGAACTTAAATGTCATCTCTTCCCCAAATTCCAATTTCTTTGATTCAAGTTCTTCATGTCTTAAACCATAGCACATGGAGCATTCCATATATATATATATACTTCCAAATCCATGAAGGATGGTATAACCAAAGGATTGAAGTATAATTTCATAGAACACCAAACGTTGAGTGGGTAAGATAACCAATTGATGAAAACCTCATATCCAAATATTAAATCTTACATGAATTAAACAAAACATGAATTACAATTTAAGTTATAACAAGAAGAGAATTTGCTACCTTTGATTAAACCTCACAAATCTAACAATTTTTGCTTAGCTCCCTTGTTGAATCATCGCTTCCAATTCTTCCTCCATCCTCAATGCTTTCTCTTCTTGATGTCACACAAGACATAGCTCTAAGTCTCCAAAAATATCTTCTAGGTTGACATATATATATAATAGGATAATAAGACAAAATCCAATCGCTTCGCTATCATTCCAAATTGAAATTTGTAAAATTATATGCCTAATATTACCGTAAAAAATTATGTCGATCACAGATATATATAATTAATTTCGGATAATTGTCAAGATGCCCAATTTCTAAATCAAACGTGTTAATGGTGACAGATAGTTTTCTTGTGAAACAGATAGACTTCTTTTAAGCTTAGGATTTACTTACCTAGCCATAATTCCACATGGAAATTCACAATAAGCATATAACTATACAGATTAAGGAAGTCGAAAGTATCCCAGGGTCATAGACGAGGGTCGGGTTATTACACCTACTCTTCCTTTGCAAGGGTTTTGATTTTGGTTAAAGCATGCACACATATATCTCCCCCTTGTCTCTATATTTTGTGTTCAAAAGTGCTAAGTCCTTGCCCTTTTGCACACTACCTCTTAGCCAAACACCTCCAACACCAACCTAAGCTTCTTGGAGGGTCTTGAGAGGTCCTAAGGAGCTACATTTTTGGTCCATAAGCTACTGGAGTTGCTAAGCTACAAGGGTAACACCCTATCCCCTCTTTTGGGCTTTATTTTGCTTCATCTTTTAGCTATACTTGAAAGCATATTTGAGCTTTGGTGTAAACTAAAAAAAGTCTTATTTTGAGGCCCTTAACATTTTTGTTTAAGATCATTTTTCTTTTGGGGATCATCTACCCCCTTGCATGCTTCATTTTACCTTGTTTTGAGCCATGCCTTAGAGCATTTGTGTTGGCCTTTGTTTGACCTTTTAGCCACTGAAATCTAGTGGATTTTCAGTGGCTAGCATGCTATTTTGAGTGCCAAAATCAGAGAGGGGTGACCCTCTCTCTCCTTGTTTTGTTTTCTAGCATTTTTGGCCTTACAAAGGAGCCCTTATTTCCATGCTTCCAAGCCATGTTTCAGGCCATTTTTGATGAATTTTAGGACCTGCATAGGCTCTTTCTAGAGCTTGTTTTTCCATATCGGATGTCCATCTTGCATGTGTAGAATAACCCTCTTTATAGCATATCAAAGGAGCATCTTATTCTTGCATGCATTAACCATGTTTCAGTGGGTTTTTGGGCTTTATTTGGCATGTCATACCTCTACATTTTTCTGGTTTAGTGGCCTCTTGATTGCCTCACATACTTGTAGTGGAAATCCTCTTTACTAGCTTACATTGCATGCTATTTTGGCCTTTGATTCTAGCACTTTTTGGCCATGCCTTAAACTAATTTTGTGCATGTTTTGGACTGCCTTAGCTCTTTTTTTGGGCCTCATGGTCGAATGATATTTTCTATGCATGGTTGTAGTTCAATATCCTTGCCTAGCTTTGAGTTTTGAAGCCTATTGCATGCATATTTTGAGGTGTTTCCGTGTTTTGGAATCATTTTGAATTGTATTTCAGAGCTTATATGTATGCCATATTCCCATATTTTCCACTCTTTAAATGTGTTTGAGAGTTATGCTTACCTCATTTTTGGACCATTGCATGAGCTTCATTTCCATGCTTTGCGAGCCATCATTTTAGTCTATATTTGATACTGTTTTGGCCTGCATAGGGACTTTTTGGGGTTGGTTTGGCCATTTGACTATTGCTTTGCATGCCTATAGTGTAATCCACTTCACTAGTTTCGGTATTTAGGCCATCTAACATGCATTGTGTGAGGTGTTTGCATGATTCGGGACCATCTCGCATGTCATTTCAGAGCTGGAAAATATGTGATTGCATGCCATATTTCATGCTTACCATGCTTTGGTGGAGTTGCACTTTGTGCCTTAGGTTTGGTCCTTTGCGTTTGTGCATGTTTGCATGTGTGTTGTTGCTTCATTTTTATCATGTTTGGCCACTGATTTGAGTGGGGCCGAGGCCCATCCATCTTGGTTTAAGTCTATCTTGCATTGTGTATGCCATATCATCCATGTTGTTGCATGTTCGATCATTGCATTGAGTATGCCTCGTTCATAACATCATGTATGTTAGTGCATTGTGTATGCATGCCATATAATCCATGTGCATTGAGTATGCCATTGAGTAGTTCATAGCATTGTGTATGCCATTTGCATGCTTGTATGTCATCCTTTGCATATTTACATCACTTAGTTGCATTGCATTAGGATTGCATGCTAGGGTCGCATTGCGCATGCCATATTTGTTGCATTGTGTTTGGAGTAGGAGTTAGTCCAAACAAGGGAAACGAGGGACGTTTCATACTCCAAGTGATGAAACGTGCCTCGATTCCCGATCGCCGACCCTCTTGACTACACATGATGGAGTTTAGGCGTTTACGCGTTCATATGTGCATTCATTCCATATCAAGTTGTGCATTTCGGTTCCTCGGCCATCATGCATCGAGATGCGTGATTGGTGGCCCGAGGATCGAGACCTACACTCCATCAAGCTTGTGCAATGATGGGGAGAGTGGTCGTGCACACATTTGTTGAAAATACCTTGCCATGCCTCTCCCTTGCTTTGTGTTGCAGAAAACCAGAAACCAGAGGCAGAAAATGGTCGATCGACCAGCTTTTTTGGCAGGCCGACCACCCCTTTTGGTTTCTCCCACAAATGGTGGTCGACAGGTGGTCTGTAAGGCCAATAGCTGATCGACAGCCTTCCCACAGCTTTCTAGGGTGGAGTTTTAGCCTTCTGGAGCCTTGTGCAGTGTTCTGAGGTCAATTGCAAACAAAGGCAAGTCGGAGCATCGCGATGGATTTCCCGACAAGGCGATTCAAGCATGCATGCATTCATTGCCATCCAAGGCAGAGCTAAGGCAGTCCATTTTATGTAGCTTGCATGATAGTTTTATTGCTTACTTAGTTAAATTTGTTAATTAGTCAGCGTTTGTAATAATTAGCTGTAGTTAGTTATTCATTTCGTTTTGTATTATTTATTTGGACCGTCCGCGAGAGGGCGAAATTTGTAATAAGTGTGCGTGTGTGTGATGTATGTCTTCCAACCCCATGTCTTTCTCCCTTTTATTTACCAGCTTATGATGGTTAGTTTTAGGGTATGTTTCAATTAACATCTATATGTTCGTATGCTTGCATTCATTCATCTGTATTGCATGCACCGGGCTTGGCGCATCATGCTAACTGCATTGTATTTCAATTCCAAGTTAAATACATGTATCGATTGTTGCATCTCATATGCCATCTTAGAATAGCCAAGCCTATTGTAGTTGCATTTTTGCATGTGTTGCATTAGGCATTCTTAGCGTAGTTAGGATTCATGTATGATTTCTAATGAGCTTCTTTCTTTGGCTCGGAGTACTCGGTAAGTGTTTATGCTTTAGCATCCTTGCATACGTGTGAGTGACTGCTATGATAGCATGCTTACCATGAGACTATGTGCTTATGTGATATAATTGCCTGAATGCCTGTGGGTGAAGGTTGGATTACTTGAATTGGAACAATTCATTGATTACGAGTTTTAAGCCTACTTGAGAGTGGCAAATCACCTTGTTTTCTAAGCCCACTTGAGGGTGGCAAAATCCGCATTTTAGCCTACTTGCGAGTAGCAAACCGCTTTCAAAAACAAACATGAGATGTTTTGTTCCAACTTAGACGATCCAGTCTATACTTGTATGCTGTGCACATCACATAGTAATTCTAGGCTAATAAACCGGAATAAGAACGCATGTGTTTTCAAAAACAAGATATCATGTTTAGTAGTGGCCGATCTTTGATCGGGCGAGCGGGGGTGCTCATGAAATGACCTTCCCCAATCGTATCCAAGTTCTTGAGCCGAGGCAGCTTTGGTGATGATAGACATGTGGCCTTAGGCACGACTCAGGGTTTCCTAAATCCCCCCAAAACAAAATATTTAGGTGGCAACTTTGTATCTGGCAAAGCAGTCCATGTTTGGCACTTCTTTCTAAAAATCTGTTTTTCAAAACGATTTGCCGGATTTGGACTCTTTGGTGATTTATCGGTCTTGCATTGCACTTTATGATTAGATTGAACCGTGACATCGAGTCCGAATCAGTGAGCCCAATGAACAAAACGGGATTTCTTCCGGGACGTTCGGGGACGTCTACAGTACCCCATGCCCATAGTAGACTTATTGGTGGATAGTTCAGTAGGGCACAAGATTTTATCTATGGTAGATGGGCATTCTGGTTACAATCAAATCTACATTACAGAGGAAGATGTCCATAAGTCAACATTAAGATGTCTTGGGAACATTGACACCTTCGAATGGGTCAAAATGTCATTTGGCCTAAAGAATGATGGGGCTTCATATCAAAGGGCAATGAACACTATCTTTCATGATCTCATTGGAGGGTATTTAGAGTGTTACATTGATGACATTGTAGTAAAATCCCAGTTGGAGGAACATTTAGTTCACTTAAAAACAGCTTTCGAAAGAATGAGAAAGTTCAAGTTGAAGCTTAATCCTCTCAAATGTGCTTTTGGTGTATCAGCTGGAAACTTCTTGGGCTATGTAGCACACAAGAAGGGAATACAGATTGATCAGAATAAAGCCAAAACCATCATTAAGGCCAAGCCTCCATCAAGTAAGAAAGAAGTACAAAAATTCGTTGAACAGGTTAATTTTCTTCGAAGATTTATTTCTAACACTACAGGGAAAACTAAATTATTTTCTTCTTTATTAAGGTTGAAAGATGAAGAGGAGTTTATGCGGATAGCAGAGCATCAAACTACTTTCAAAGGAATTAAAGCCTACTTGGCCAAGCCTCCAGTGTCGATGCCACCAAAGAGTGACAAACCGTTGAAGTTATACATTGCTGCAGTAGAAGATTCATTGGGAGCTTTCCTAGCCCAGGACAATGAAGAAGGTAAAGAGCAAGCAGTTTATTACCTTTGTAGGTTTTTAAATTCTTGTGAATATAAATACTAAATCAGAGAAAAGCTATGCCTTGCATTATACTTTGCAGCAATAAAATTAAGATATTATCTTTTGCCTAATGTTGTTTTGGTAATTACAACCATAGACTTGGTTAAGTATATGTTATCTAGACCAATGTTGAGAGGAAGAATTGGCAAACGGATATTGGCCTTGTCAAAGTTCTATCTAGAATATGTCCCCCAAAAGGTAGAAAAGGACAAGTTTTGGCTAACTTTTTGGCAGATCATCCATGTCAAACAGAAAGCCAGGAGATAATGGATCTTGGTATGATCAATGTTGAGCTATGGTAGATGTGGTTCGACGGGTCAAAGGCCAATGGTCTGATTGGAATTGGTATTATAATTAAGTCACCACAGGGGATAGAAACCACACACGGTTTCAGAGTGGATGAAACTACTTGCTTTAATAATCAAGCTAAATATGAAAATTTAATAATGGGACTGGAAATGCTTATTGGATTACAAGCTTATGCGATTGATATATTTGGAGATTCTCAATTGGTGGTCAACCAAGTGAAAAGAATTTTCAAATGTCGAAGTGCAAGCATGTTGCCATACTATGTTGTTGCATTACATTTGCTTTCTCGGCCAGATAGTGTCACGACCCAAACCCGCCCCTATAGGTTTCGCATCGTAACCGGCCAGTAATCCTCGGATTACCCAAGGCCTCTTAGCATAATAGCAAATAATAAGGGGTTGCGGAAGCACTATACAAAATGAACAAAGTCCAATGAGCCGTGATGACGTACATGGGACAGAGTAATTTAAAACTTATTTATATTCATAAGCATGCTAGTCAAGGGACACCAATATTCACAAACATTTACAAATTGTAGTTCCCAGAACCTGACTTTACAAACTAACAGAGACTAGCATAACTACAAAAACAGCCATGGAAATTGACTTCAACTGGAACCTCCTCGGGAGGCGCAATGGTTGGCCGACAAAACTGGGGTGTAGGCCATCAACCTCGGGCCTGATCTTGCACTTGTTCACCTACATACATAATATAAGGAGTGAGCTAAAGCCCAGTGAACAATAACTAAGTAAAGGGGTTTAATGAATGATGTCCATATTGAATACAGAATCAGAAATCATAACTCATAACAAAACATAGTCCTGTTCATGTTTGCGTTCGTATCAGACAAAGAATTACATTCATATCCATAATCAAATCATGTGTGGTATGTTCCTCATGTAACGCTTCATGTTGGTCAAGCATGGTAAGTCCCATAATGGAACCCCTGCATTAACATGTCTCATACATAGGCCACAGTATTGTTTCCCGGCGAGGGCCTGCCACGTATTATTTTTCCCATGTAGGCCTGTACACGGTATTATCTCCCCCAGGCTAGGGCCTCATGACCATAAACCACAGTATTATGTCTCCTGGGCGAGGGCCTCAGCCAAGCATACCACAGTTACATTACAAAGAACATTGGACAATCATTCATTCACTCAAAACATAGCATTTCAGAGCTTACCACTTCATATCATTGGAAAATAGTTAAAGTTAAACATAACTTTACAGAGTTATTACTCACTGATGATTGATAGCTCTAACTAGATAGTAAGGCAGCACTCCACTTGTCCTGAGGTGGGTGACCTACATGAACACATACAACATACACGCTTGAACATTCTTTTGAATTACACACAACTTGTTTCATTTGCTCTTAACGTGTTTCTAACCTTTAGTCCTCATTAAGGAGTCTTAAACATGGCCTAAGAATGCCTAGGATGGAATGAGGATGCAAAAATGCCTTAGAAAATATTTTTCAGAATGTTGTTGAAACAGGGATCCTGCTCGAGCGTGTCTTTCCCCGCTCGAGCGGACATGCAGACAAAAGGAATCCACTCGAGCGTGGATTACTCCGCTCGAGCGGACTGCAAGCTATAGTAAAGTATCTTGGATGCAGAAATTTACGCCGACGGGCTCAACCCCGCCGGCGTGTGACTCGCATTCGCCGGCGATTTCGCCGAGCGGACTCAAACAAGGTAAAGTATCGATATGTGAAAATCCGCCGATTAGGCGCCGACACCCGCCGGCGCAAGAAGACACAAGGTTCCGCTCAAGCATAAATTACCCTGCTCAAGCGGACGTCAAAACAGAGCAAAGTACTGAGAGCATGAATTTCACGCCGGCGCCGATTCCGCCGAAAGCGTGAGTCCAAGATCTGGAATTTCCAGATTTGAACCTCAAGCTCAAAACTCAACTTTAATGTATCAAATTCGACCCTCTTGGGCTAATTTTATGGAAAACACTTCAAAACCCATAATATAACATGTTTCAAAGCTCAATTTGAGAAATCAAAGCCCAAAGGTAGATCAATTAAACATAATTTTCAATTAAACTTCAAGAACATGATGAATATGTAACATGCATGAATTTAAACCAATTCAAAGCTTCAATTACTTGCTCAAATGAGCCAATTCTTTCAAAAACACGAGGAATCCATGGTCCAATGCAAAAATATGGACATGCATGTAGAATTTCATGAACAAACAACTTCAAAACTCAAGAATGGTAACATGCATGCATGAATTGCAACTCAACCCAACAATTTAAGCCATAATTTGGCTCTTGACTTCAAAAACAACATGGACCATGCAAGAACTTATTTGACTCCACAATTAAAAGGATGAAATTCTTACCTAGGTGCCTTAATTTCAAGAATGGAAGCTCAATTTTTGTCAACTCTCTACAATTTTCCTATGTTCCAAGCCAAATCTCTTGTTAAAGCTAAGTCTTCTCTCTTTCACTCTTGTCTACGTTTTTTTTGGTCACAAAGTGGCTGAGGAAAATGTTAGAAAATGTCTACAATTTGAATTCAACACAATTGGCCACTAGGTGGTATTTTGGTAAATATTAGAACCAATGAAGTTTAGCTTTAATTAATCAAATTAATCATACCGAATCAAATTTAAATTAAACCTACTATAAAATCACATAATTTCTAAGTAGCACATAACACTAATCAATTTTGAAATCGGACGCCGATAAGGCTTTCAATTCGCAATTTAAAGTCAGAGACATGAACAGATAATTTAGCGATCAAACAGATAGGAACACATAAATAATGCCATACATATGTAAATTAATCTCAGATTCCTTCTAAATTACTGTTAGGCATAAGTAATCATGTTTTAGCATTAATCTGAGGTCGGAGTTATTACAGATAGCAAACGTGACTTATATCCCAAGAATCATGAATAACAAAGCCAATGATGTAGCTTAGAAAGCTTTGAATTTTAGGAAAATGGATGACACTCAAACGAACATAAGTCAAGCAACATATCAAAAGTTAATACTACCTTTAACTAAAAGGAATGTGGTGTTAGAAGTCAATCATAATGACTTACAAGATCAAGATTGGAGGCATCCAATAATACAGTACCTAACTGGCCTATCTTCGAAAGCCAGCAGAAAGATCAAATTACAATCTATGCAATACACAATGTATGGTAATGCTTTTTACAAAAGGGGAGCGGATGGATTGTTATTGGAATGTTTAGGGCCGAATGAAGCATTGACAGCCATGGCTGAAGTTCATGAAGGCATTTGTGGTGCTGTTGGCTTTTTGGCTTTTGAAGGTTATTATTGTAATTATGAGCGTGCCAGCAAGGATCAATTAGTCCTTACAGAAAATTGATTGCCAACCAATTATCAGACGATTGTGTTTTAGTTCTTTCAGCCTCAATGAAGAGGACTTTTACTGGTGGCTTGATTTAGGAGAATTAAGCAACTAATAATCAAATGAAGAACAATTGAAGTATTTCATTAAAATGAAAACTTACAATGATCCAATTCAGCCTCGTAAAGGTTTACAACAACAATCTACTTGAAACTACTCCTATGAACGAAGTGCAGTGCAGGAATTTTAAAGTACAGAAATGTAAAGAACATGAAATGTAAAATTGGAAAGGAAATAAAGTAGAATAAACAGGGTTTTTGGATCTGAGTTTGGGGTTTTTTCTAGGGCTTTCTCTGCTATTTATACTTCTCAAGGATGACTATCGAATTGCACTTCTAACCGTCGAATCGTTCCTCCATGATCGCTGATCATGTTGCCTTATAATTAGCTCCACTATGCCATCACTTGCAGTTAGGCTTCCCTTCTGATTTTGAATTTGAATGTGAGCAACTGTTGAAGTCACATCACTTTGCATCTCTTTGTTGATCCAGTGCTACACAGATCTTGTAAGAACCAATACTAACTGGTACGTGTACTATCACGATCGAAAACTTGAATAGTCTTCCCGTATTACCCTTATTTTTCCATGCGTTGAATTGTAATTGGCTTATACAAAATATGTAGCCAACATTACCTCCCGCACTAATATGCCCAATACTTGGTGATATTAGTAGATCAAGGTCTTTTAATCACGTTTTAGAATGTGCATGGGCGTTACATTTTTAGAAACACAACCGTCATTCATTGATGAACATTTGCATTAACTCCTCTTTGATCCCTTAAACACGCTCACTATCTCAGTATTCGAAAAGTCCAATCCAATGGAGAAACAGACCTTTTCTTATTTCGATCAAGCATATGAAGAGTTGTTTGATAATACTGTTCGTCCTCGAATGAATCTTCATGCATTGATTAGCCACCTTTATCTACCTTTCTATATTCAAGTCATGGAAGCTTTCACAAATTATCAACCTTTGGATTACGAGCATACTGTCCACAATCCCTTGATTCAGAAATTTACAACTATGGACATAGGAAGTTCTTCTTCTAATTCACAATCTTCTGCATGGGATGAAGCTGTGGCTTCTTCTTCTTCTAGGGCTTTTGGTTGGAAAAGCTGGTCAGAGCTAGAGGCATGTGAATTGAGAGAGCGAGTTAATCATCACTTTGTCGAGTTCACTGACCCTCTAGAATTGCCTTTTGATGCTCGAAGTTCGGTGGTTTATCCTTACGTGCCCATCGACCATCGAGGCAGTTTAGAGGACAATCTGCTTATAGCATGGTACACTTCCTCCATGCCTACAAAGATAGTACAAGTTACCCGACGCCTAGAAGAGGCACAAGGATATAACCCATCATTCTTAGCCCAGAAGGTGAAACTTTGCCTTTCTAACTGGCTTGATTATGTTAATGCCCTTCAGTTTCCTCCTACTTTCGAGATGGAAGCCTCTATACCTTCTTTTCTGCAAAATCCCAGCTGGACAGAGAGACTGAGGCTTATCCTCTCTGCGGACAAGGTTTTCCTCCTTACAAGCCTCTACCTTCCCCTACTCCAGCTCAGCGAAAGCAAGCCCAACTTTTGCATGTGGCCTTTTCTCACTTGCCTTTCAATGTTCTTGAAAATGATGTTCCTCTCAAGAACCTTCAATGGGCTTGTGATATTATGACTCGGAGTCACGTCCTCAACCCTATCGCCCAAGCAGAACTCCAATTGTTTTTGGACCAACTCCCATTGCTTCTCTATTGGCATCGGACTTCTGCGGCCACCATCTAATCTTTGAATCAACTTTCATCCCTTCGGGTTCATACCCAGTACGAAGCAGAGAATCTTATCGAAGAATACGATGACTTCAAAAATAAAGACTCTTCGTACTGGGATGACTTGGATATGGACGAGTTGGAACAAGGGTTAAAAGAAACAGCATTCGAAATAAAGGCTGAAGAGCTCTTTTATCAAGTGAGAGCACATCAACTTCAGCAACCAAGCCAGGAGAAAATAAAGGATAGAATAAAAAGGAACAAAGAATTTATTGACCATAGCTGGACTAAATTCCATAATCTTGTTATTTATTCTATTCCTTACTTTTATGAACTCGAATTTGTACCCAAAGAGAGCCCTTCGATGTAATTGCTTTTGTATCAATACAATTAAGACATTTCTCTTTGTTTGGCATGATTTGACTTTATCTCCGTTTGTCTTTACAAGCAAATTTAGGGCTTCGAACTCACTAATCTCATCTTTCAAATCTAGATTCAATTATCTTAAATGAAACACTGAAAAAACCAACAAGAGCTTTTTCAATTTATGGAATACAGTTGACAACGTTTGCTGGTTTCCATTTTGAATCAGTGCTTTGAATTTAACAATCTTACCCTTTAAAGCTTGTTTTAATCATATCCAACATATGGTCATATGATTAGTAGGATCAATCAGTTTTAAATTGATCATTTTTACTTTGAACAATAGTCCATACTTTTAAAAATATGGAAGCTCTTCTCAAGAGCTGCATTGTTTTAATTTGAGAAACAATCTCTTCTGTATACTATCAAACCAACTATTGGTTTTGATACTTCGAACAACAATTCTCATCCTTAAGGGATCTCAAGTTTTGCTTTGAAGGATACTACTCTCACTAAGAAACCTAAAATAGGTCTTTTAAACCCCTTCGAAGTAAACAAATACTTGAACATTTTTACATCCTTAGGTGTGAAATGTGCTTCGAAGCAGGCTTTCGACATTCAAAGCCGTTTGTCATTTTATTTTGGCACTAAAAACTGGCTTTGAAGCCAAATATTTTATTTCGAAGTTGACAAAGAACATCTCGATGTGTTTTTCCTCCAAAAGTATAAATATTGAAAGAAACTCTTCAGACTTTTAGTACTTTTAATTTAATTACACGATATATTTTCCAGACACAAAGGGTCTGTTTGGTAAGGTTTACATTTTAGTTTATATTTATAAAAATGTTATAAATTGATTTTTATTTATTTTTAGAAAAATATAAATTATAAACGCGTTTGATAATTGATAAAATGTTTAAAAAAATTTTAAAATATAAAAAAGAGTGAGAAATGGCAAGTGATGGCAAGTGGCGGCGGAAGACGGTGGGTGGTGGGTAGCGGGTGGTGGGTAACGGTGGCAGGTGGCGGGTGGTAGTGAGTGTATAGGGGTGGTGGTAGTGGTGGTGGGTGGTAGTGGCAGATAGGTGGCGGGTGGTGGTGGTGGTTGGGTGGGTGATGGTGGCGGGTGGCGGGTGGTGGGTGGTGGTGGCAGTGGGTGGTGGGTGGTGGTGGCGGGTGGATGGCTAGTGGTGGATGGTGATGGCGGTGGATGGTGGTGGTAAGTGGTAGTGGTGGTGGCGGCGGTGGATGGTAATAGCGGGTAGTGGTGGGTGGATGGTGGTGGAGTGGTGGTGGTGGTAACGGTGGCGGGCGGCGAGGGGTGGGTGGTGGTGGTGGTGGCGAGTAGGTGGCAGGTGAGTGGTAGCTGGTGGTGGGTGCTGGGTGGCAGGTGGGTGGTGGTGGCCAATGGTGGGTGGTGAGTGGTGGTCGCAGGTGGTGGTGGGGGGTGGGTGGTGGTGGCGAAAGATGGTGGTAGAAAATGGTGGCGGGTGGTAACTAGTGTTGGGTGGTAAAAAAAAAAAAAAAAAAACTCAAAACTCAAAACGGAAACATATTTTTTGAGTTTACATTTTTTGGACAAATTTATAAACTGAGACTACGGATTTATAAATCAAAAATTTACCAAACAAGTTTTTATTTGAGTTTTTAAAATTTTTATAAATATAAACAGAAAACTGAAAACGTGTGTTACCAAACGGCACCAAAGGTTTTTAGAACCCTTTTATTTTGTATTCTGAAATCACTCGTTTGCTTAACACACAAACCCTTCCCCTCTATTAACCCTATCTTCCTTACTAATTGCCACCAATGGATTATTCTTCTCTGAAAGTACCAACTGGCGATCGTATAAGCCCAACAATGGCTTTGAAGAGATGTATTGAGGAAGAGATCGCCAAACTTACAGCTGATAGGTCAAATGCCATAGACGGACGCCTCTTTGTTCCTCGCCATAACGATAAACAAGAATATGTCCTAGGTCCCATCTTTCGAGAAGCTCCCGCTCAACTTCCAGCTTTATACCCTCGCTTAGAGGACCACTTTCTTTTCTATGAAGGGGGGCTCGACTGGGGAAATTGGAGAATGGCCCGTCCTCACCATTGTTGGCCGACATTGAGAGCTGAGTGGGAGGAATGGTATGACAGAGTTGTGCCTACAAGAGAAGGTGACCTGCAAGAGCTCTGTATTCTCGACGCCCTTCGTCTTTCCAGGTTTATCATTCCTGAAGACCCTTTTTTGATTCTTGCTGCTCTTTGCTTTTAGAACATATAGCTTTTAATTTTTTTCAGTTTCGGTGTAGCATGATGGCCCCCACCGTTCTTGATATCTGCCATCTCCTAGGGCTTTCACCCCTTGGTACTCCTTTTACACCTAGCTACCCGGACCTTTCTGTAAAGTTTTCCTTTCCACTCTTAAATTCCTCCTACAGTGATTTTGTAAAGGCTGAAAACAAAAGGAAAGGCCCCGTGAGAGATAGAGAACTCTTTTCCTTTATTTTATACTGGTTGTGTAAATTTCTCTTTTGTACATTATCTCAGCGAATTATGCCTAGGTTTGCCTCACTTGTGAAGGCCCTTGTTTTGAAGAAACCCATAGCCTTGGCCCCATATCTCTTAGGCCATGTTTATAGAGCTTGCTTCCAATTTTGTGAGAAACCTCTTGATATCAACCAAGGAGGTCCCCTTTGGGTGCTCCAACTCTGGCTCTTTGCTTACTTTACTGATTTGCATCCCAAATGCTTAAGATTCCTTGTTCAGGATCCTAGCACTCATGGAGAGAAATATGCTAGAATTGTTCTTTATTATGCTTCATTTGCCTATTACCTCACATTTTTTCATCAACTTCCTATTTCTCCATCTGCCCCTTTGATGCCAACAAAGGACCTGCTTGGCTGTAAACATTCTTGGCTGATAAAGAGTGCTCCACCCCACCACACAAAGATATGCGGCCTTCTATTTTGTTACTAAGGGAGCTGTTCATTGGTACTTTAAACCCTCGAGCTTATAAGTGTATATCTGAGGTATACTGCCCTTCTCAGTTTGCTAGGCAATTTGGGTTTACCCAGGGGATTCCCATTCCACTTTGCAGCCTCTCGAATGTCCATCTTACGGCCAGAGACCTGAGAATATCCAAATCAAAACTAGAGGCGGCAACATTTAAACTGTTGAAAGAATTGAGTGAGTTCAAATTTGTCCCTTTCCTTCCCTCTAGCTTGGCTTTGAAAAGATTTCAAAACTAGTGGACAGCCAATATGGAAGTGCGCCTAGCAGTACACCTTCATGATTTGCTGATAGGGCAAGGAGTGCCTTCTAAGGCTAAACCAACAATAGTCGAGAACATTCCTTCTCTTTCCACAGCTACCTAAACTGTTCCTGCAGCCTCACCCCCTCCAGCTAGAGTTACTAGAGCTACTTCGAAAAATGGTAAGTATTTTCAGGTTCCTTTTTTTTTAGATTCTTTTGTTTGTTTCCTTTACACTCATACATCTTGGTGCAGTGTCTTCACAAGAAGAATCTCCTAAGAGAGCTGAAACTCTAGCTACTCTCAAAGACAAACAACAGCAAAAAAAGAAAAGGAAGCTAATACTCACTCCTGATGAATCTGAATCTCAGATTGAAGAGAGAGAGATTGAGAAAGAGCAAGAAATACCATTACAGAGAACAAATATGGCTGTCTCTCCTTCTAATTTGGTCGAAGACCCCACTCATGAGACAGCTGCCAAAGTAGTGGAAAATGAACTTACTCCTGAAGAGTCCGAATCCTAGATTGAAGAGAGAAAGATTGAGAAAGAGCAGGAAATACCATTACCGAGAAGAAAGAGAAAGAAGATGACTGTCTTTCCTTCTGATTTGGTCGAAGACCCCACTCATGAGGTGGCTGCCAAAGCAGTAGAGGAGGAACATTCCAGAGAAATAATTGTTTTTCAAAGAGTTAAGAAAAAGCGGCAGCAGCAACTATTAAGAGATGAAGCTGCTGCTACTGATGCAATCCAAAGAGAAACTGCGAGAAGGCAACACATTGCTAAGCACTATTCCCTTCGTAGCTCTCCCAACATTGCTATCACTTCTGAAACAAGTAATTTCTTTCATGTCTCTATTCTTTTATTCTCTTGTCAAATTCTTGGCATTAAGACTTGACATTACTTTGTATTTCCTCTTTTGCAGCAACCATTACTGAGCTTATTCTCCAAATAAGGACTCCCTCAATTTCGATCGAAGTTGATCAATCGCAAAATGTGAAGTTTATTCAAATAATACTCCCATTTTCTAGGCCTATATTCTCCGTACCCTTCTTGCGTCCAAGTATTCCTGCTCCTTTTCCCTTGGGCTTAACTCCATTCCTCTCTCATTTATCTTTTGATTTTACTCAATTTGATTCTCCCTTGAGCCCTGTTTCTCCTCCTTTTCCAAAAGAAATTCTAGCAACTACTTCATCTTTGATGGTAGCTGATTCCCCTATTGAGGGTACTGGTAGCTGTCCAACTCATGGTCTATTACCTCTGCCTAGTTCCAGCCCTTCTTCTCTTGACAAACTGGTAGCAAAAACTATAAAAACTGCTAAGGATACTCCACCTTCTTTTTCTATTCCTATGCAGTCCTTCATTCTTTCTACCAGAGCTCTTCTCAGACCTTCCATGTCCACGGATGAGGTGGACATCTTCGAAACTAAACTAGCTAGTCTCTTTGACATACCTTCTACCTCTCCAATGGCTAACAATGAAACTGAGCCATTAGCTCTGGCTAATTCTCTGCTAAAGATTTTTGAGAGTTCTTCCACTAGTGTTAAGACTTCTTTGCCTCCGATAAACTTGGACAACTGTCTGGGGTTGCTGACATCCTTTTCGAGGATTCCTTTTGAAGCTTTACAAAGGCCTATAATAAGAAATGGCTTCCTCCAGTTTGCAAGATTGTTGAGCAATCCGGCATGACTGTATCAAGTCATTTGTCTCAGGCGGCAGCCACCATCGATTTTTATATCAACATTTGCCATGCTGCTAAAGCTGCAGAGGAGAAATTGGTGAAAGATCAGAGCTTTGTTTTCAAAGTACACACTAAGGTGTCAGATTTGAAAGAACAACATTCCTCTGTCTCCCAATTTCAAGCTCAACTGTTGGAAAAGAAGGCTCAACTTGAAGAAGAATTATTAGCAGTCAACTAGGCTTTGGATCGAATAGCCATCAAGTCAGATTACCAATCAAGAGTCGGTGATCGAAAAGCAAGAGATGACCACAGCTATCAAATTGTTCTCATCACTTCAGAATAGAGCCTCTATTGTAAAAGAACAAATGAAGTATTGTATTGACTTTTGGGCCAATTTATGGCTACATGTATTTGACTCTTTATGAAATAAATTTTTATTTATTATCGAAGTGTTCTCATGTTCTTTTATTTAGTACTTATTCTATTCCTTGTGTCTCCCACACGGTTGGATAATAAGGCTTCAAATATTTGCCATTAATCTTTTTGGGATGTACATATCCATTCAAATTTCTCAAATGGTATGCTCTAAAAGGCAGGACTCTATGAACTTGATATGGTCCTTCCCAGTTAGGTGACCATTTACCAAACTTATGGCTTTTAATCCCTATTGAGAGTATCGTCTTCCATACCAAATCACCTTCATCAAAGCCAATGTGTTTGACTTTCTTATTATAGTTTTTGGCTGCTATGGCCCATCCTCTAAATGGCCAAGGCTTCACAACTGCATACAGGTCAATTATGGGCACATGCCTTATTGTGCCATGCTTTTGGCATGCCTGGCAACATCTTGCATATTCTATGCAGTCTTTAAGGATAGTTGGCCAATAGTAGGAATTCCTTCGAAGCAACCATCTCATCTTCACACCAGGCTGATGAGCACTACAGATGCCTTCATAAACTTCAGTCATAGCTGTCAATGCTTCTTTTGGGCCTAAACATTCCAACAATAAACCATCTCTCCCCCTTTTGTAGAGAGCATTACCATACGTCATGCATTGCATAGACTGCAATTTAATTTTCCTGCTAGCTTTCGAAGATGGGCCAGCCAGATACTGCATTATTGAATGCCTCCAATCTTGTTCTTGTAAGTCATTATGATTGACTTCCAGGACCACATTCCTTTTATTCAAGAGTGGTATTACTTTCTGATATGTTGTTTAGCTTATATCTCTTCCAGTATTATCCCTTCTCTTGAAATTCGAAACTTTCTGAGCTACATCATTAGCTTTATTATTCAAGAATCTTAGAACATGAGTTACATTTGCTATCTAAAATTGCGAAAGCAGATGTAATGCAACAACATAGTATGGCAACATGCTTATACTTTGACATTTGAAAATCCCTTTTACTTAATTAACTACCAATTGAGAATCTCCAAATATGTCAACTGCATGAGCTTGTAATCCAATAAGTATTTCTAGTCCCATTATTAAGGCTTCATATTCGACTTGATTATTGGAACAAGTAATTTCATCCACTCTGAAACCATGTGTGGTTTCTACTCCTTGTGGTGACTTAATTACTATACCAATTCCAGTTAAACCATTGGCTTTTGATCCATCGAACCACATTTGCCATGGTTCAACACTAGCCATACCAAGTTCCATTATCTCTTGGCTTTCTGTTTGATATGGATGGTCTACTAAAACATTAGCTAAAACTTGTCCTTTTATTGTCTTTTGGGGGACATATTCTAGATGAAATTCTGATAAAACTAGTATTCATTTGTCAATTCTTCCCCTCAACATAGGTCTAGATAATATATACTTAACCAAATCTATGGTTGCAATTACCAATACAGTTGTAGGCAAAAGATAGTATCTTAATTTCATTGCAGCAAAATACAATGCAAGGCACATCTTTTCTACAACTGAGTATTTACATTCACAAGAATTTAGAAACCTACTAAGGTAATAAACAGCTTGCTCCCTGCCTTCTTCATTGTCTTGGGTTAAGAAAACTCCCAATGAATCTTCTGCTGCAGCTATGGACAACTTCAAGGGCTTCTCACCCTTTGGTGGCATCAAGATCGAGGGTTGGCCAAGTAGGCTTTGATTCCTTCGAAAGCAATTTGGTGCTCTGCTGCCCACACAAATTCCTCTTTATCTTTTAGCCTTAACAAGGAAGAAAATACTTTAGTTTTCCCTGCAGTATTAGAAATGAATCTTCGAAGAAAATTAACCTATCCAAGGAACTTTTGTAATTCTTTCTTATTTGATGGAGGTCTTGTTTCAATGATGGCTTTGGTTTTATTCTGGTCAATCTATATTCCTTTCTTGTGTACTACATAGCCCAAGAAGTTTCCAGATGATACGCCAAAAGCACACTTAAGAGGATTGAGTTTTAACTTAAACTTTCTCATTCTTTCAAAAGCTGCTTCTAAGTGAAATAAATGCTCCTCCATGGATTGGGATTTCATTACAATGTCATCAATATAACACTCTAAATACTCTCAAATGAGGTCATGAAAGATAGTGTTCATAGCCCTCTAATATGTAGCCTTAGCATTCTTCAGGCCAAATAGCATTTTAACCTATTCGAAGGTGCCAATATTCCCAGGACATCTAAATACTGTCTTGTGAACATCCTCTTCTGCAATGCAGATTTGGTTATAACCAGAGTGCCCATCTATTATTGATAAAATTTGATACCCTGCTGAACTGTCTACCAACAAATCTACTATAGGCATAGGATACTCATCTTTTGGAGTTGCTAGATTTAAGTTTCTGAAATCAATGCATACCCTCATTTTACCATTTTTCTTAACTACAAGTACAATATTGGATAGCCATTCAATATACCTGGCTGTCCTAATAAAACTTGCCTTGAATAGTCTATGAATTTTCTCGTTAACTTTCTGAATCACTTTTGGACTCATTCTTCTTGGTTTTTGCTTGTATGGCTTGAAATTAGGCCTTATAGGGAGCCTATGTTCTACTAATGACCTATCCAATCCTAGTAGTTCATTATAAGACCATGCAAAACAATCTTTATATTTCTTCAGAACTGTCACGACCCAAACCCAGCCCTATGGGTTTAGCATCAGAATCGCCAAGAATCCGAGATTATCAAGGCTCTTTGAACGATACTGATTAAACAGTCAGAGTACTGGCGGAAGCCAATACAGTAAGTAACTAGTGTCCATTGAGCTGTGAAAATCAGTATGCCAAAAACATTTTTCATGCATTCATATAGTTCAAAAACAATACGATCTATACAATCATTTACAAACAGTCAGTACGGGGACCTAATCCTTCGATGACAGTATAGTAAAATAGTAGACAGTCTATACAGTAGTACAAAACAATAAGGAGATTGATGGGGGACACAAAAACGCCCCAAGCCATGGCATGGCGACTCGGAACCTCGCAGTGAGGCACATAGGCTGGCTTGACAAAACTGGGGACCAACCCACGCTCCTAGCTCCGGTCTGGCTGCTGAGAACCTACATATATATATATATATAAACAGTGAGCTAAAGCCCAGTGAATAACATAAGGCGTAAAGAGGTTATGAATGAATGTCCTTACAGTAATGAAATCAGTTCATTAAACAGTATTTCAGTCTTTTAGTATTTCAATCATTCAGTCATATGTGGTACATCCATTAGCCTATAAACAGTATGTCCAAAAGGACCGGTCTTAATGCAGACAACAAAGAATGATGGCCATCAATCAGTAAACAGTATGGTTCCACAAGGAAACCGACAGAGCTCTGTAATAGTAAACAGTGAGTGCTAAGGATGCCACAGTATAATTCAGAATATAGGACATACATTCATTCAGTAAACAATAGCAGTTCAATAAACAGTTCAGTTCAGTATTCAAAAGATAACCATTTTGAACTTATCTTTACACAATTGTTACTCACAGAGATTGGGCTAATAGCAGCTAGAGCGCGTCCCCGAGAGCCAACCTTAAACAGTTAACAAATAGAACACACACTAAGTTTCACAGTCAGAAAGGATGATAATTAAATCCCTAAATTTCCTCGGTGTGGTTCTATGTCTAAATCCTCATTAAGATGACTACAACTAGGCCTAAGAATGCCTACGATGGGATAAGGATGCAAAAATACAGTTGGAAGGCATTTTTCAAAAGTTGCTGAAAACAGGGGTCTCGCTCGAGCGAGCCTTCCTTCGCTCGAGCGAGGTTGCAAAATCAAAGGCTTCGCTCGAGCGAACAATCCTTTGCTCGAGCGGTCTGATGAAACAAAGAAAAAAATCGATGCTCAATTTTTACGCTGCGATGCCGCTGTTGCTTTCGCCGAGCGAAGCTTCCAAAATCAAGACTTCGCCGGCGAGAATTCCTTCGCCGAGCGGTCGATGAAATGAAAAAAGTCTTGGTTGTTGGATTTTTTACGCGATACCACGCTAGATGCTCGCCGGCGGAGACTGAATAAAGGGTGCTCGCTCGGCGAGAATCCTTCGCTCGAGCGAAGAAGCCAAATCTGAAATTTCCAGATTTGCCTCCCAAGCTCAAACCAAGCATTCTCAACTCAATTCTCGACCTCTTGGGCCCAAATTCTGGAAAATACATCCCAAAACAATGTATAACAAGTTTTAAAAGCCAATTTATGAATTCAAGCCCCAAAGGTGAGTCAATTAAATCCAAAATTCAAACCCAATTTCAAGAACAATTTCAAACATGCAATGCATGAGTTTTTAACCAAATTCAAGGTTCAAATCTTGCTCTAGTGAGCTCAATAGTTGGAAAACAAAATGAAAACATGGACTTTGTTAGAAATATGAGCATGCATGTACAATCCAACATGAATTCAACTAAAAAATCACTAATTTAGCCATGTATGCAACAATTCAAGCATAATCCAACTTATTTGCACTAAATCATGGTTTAATCCTACAATGGAGCATGAACCATGCAAGATGAAGCTTAAGGACAACAAGAGAATGGTGAATTTCCTTACCTAAGTCTCAATTTCTTGTCTAGAAGTTCAATTATGCAATCTATGCCCCAAGTCTTCAATTTCCTAGCAATTCTTCAAGAGTAAGCCAATACACCAAATGAAGTCACTCTCTCACTCTAGCTCTCTTTTAATTTCGGTGGGGACTAAGGGAATGGCTGAGGAGAAGCTTTGATTCAATGTATGCAAGGCTCAAATAATAAAAATAACTAAGGCCCACTCAATGGCAATTCATGATTACAAACTCTTTAATTGGCTCAAATTAATCTAATTTAATCATTCCTAATCACATTTTAAATAAATATACCATTAAATCACAAATATTCTAATGATCTCAAAACGAACGATTTCTAATTCGGCCGCCGATAAGGCCTTCAATTAGCAATTTAAACACATGAATTCAAACAGATAGTCATTCAATCAAACAGATGCAATATGCAATTCAATAGATAGACTTATTCAATTTCAGTTTCGATTTCAATCACCCAACGATGCCGGTTAATTCAATTATCGGTCATTATCGATTACATTTAAAGAACGAGCTAATTCAACAGTTTATCGATAATCAGTACGAGGGTTATTACAAGAACAACCAACAACTAGTCCCTGTCAAGAGCATTCAACCAAGCACTTATATAGGTGGGTTGTTGTCTAGAACCTTCCCCTAAATTTACTTCTTCTAAGGGGTCTTGTATCTGAGAGCTTACTGAAACTCCTTCTTTGATTCCTTCTTGCTTCGAAGCAATCTCCTTGTTTTGTTCCGCTCTCATCTTCTTTGACTCAACATCTTTACCCTCCTCCTCATAGACAAAGTCTGTCCATAAGGCTTCTTCTTCCTGTATCTCCTGGACTTTTGTTTCAATGTCCAATGCACAGTATTTATCATGGCTTCTTTCTCTTGCTCTTGCACTTTCTGGACAATTAATTTTACATCCAAAATTGAGAACTTAATTAGAGCCAAAGACTTGGCTTCTTGGGCTTCATCTCTTTGCCTATAACCAAGCATCATTGTCATCCTTAACGACAAATTCTTCATCAGCACTCTCCTGGACTAAGTGTTTCAGGTGTGCCAATTCCTCATCAGCCGTCACTTCGGCTAATCCATTAGGTTTTCTCAGTATACTGAGTGGTGTCACTCCCTCAATATACAATTTGGCCACTACGAAGTCTGCACAGGCTATGAAGGGTTGAAGATCTGCATCGATTTCCTCTGTCTCTCCATTGCCCAAGGCCATCATTATCTTTTGATACAGAGAGGAAGGCACACACTTGTTAGTGTGAATCCAATCTCTACCAAGTCAAACATTGTACTTAGCATTACTGTCGATAACGAAGAATGCCGTCATGCAGTCCCTGGTTTCTACATTCAAGTTGATGGGCAAGATTCCCTGAGCCATCTGTTTGTCTCCAACGAAGCCAGCAATGGTTGTGCTGGTTGGGATTAACCTGGGGTTCCTTTTTCCTAGTTTCTTCAAGGAAGATTTCGAAAGCAGGTTCATTGCTGCCCTATTATCTACCAAGACTCAGTTCAATTGTATCTCATCGAAGAAGGCCTTGATATACAAAGGCTTGACATGCTGTGTCATAGATGTTGTGGGATACTCAAAAGGATATGAGAGGTTAATACTCACTTCTTCTTCACTCTCGTATTCAGTTTCCATTGGGGTAGCCATTTCGGATTCATCCTGCACCATACTCACTTGTGAGTCTTCACTAGAGACTGGAATTGGGTCAATTTCTTGACCCTCTTGGTTCTCATCTCCAGCCTGGAATTCATGTGATAGTATATGTACCATATTCACTGATACTGGAGGAAACGAGCCAAATTGGATGGCTGGCTGTACCTGTTTCTCCTCTCGGCCACCTTGTTTAATTACTTCAGAAGCATCTTCCATGCTACATTCTGGCACTTTATTACTAACAAACTCCTTCGAATGGTCTACTTCTGCTGGCTTTTCAACCAAAAATGTCTATTCAGCCATGAAAGCTTCAAACATTTCTTCCTCAACCATTTCTTTTTTTGGGCCTAGGCCAACTTCTTATTCTGTCTCACTATCACTCTCCATCAAAGCCTTCTCTAATCCTGCTAAACTGGACCTCTCTTTGGCTTTTAGTTCAGAGTGAACTTTGGCTAACTGTTTTCTGTTGCAACCCATTTTGTCTTGTAGAGTTGATTTTTGACTATGGTCTGACTTTGGATTTTTCTTTCCTTCTGTCTGGACCAATGAAGAGCTTTCTCCACTTTCTTTCAGGTCTTTCTGGTACTGAGTGTACCTACGCTGGATTTTCTTCATTTGTGATCTAGATATTACTGGGACCATGTTTGGTTCCTTTGTTTTGGATGCTTTAGTAACACCCAATTATTTAGGGCCACTAGGAGAGGTTTAACCATCCTACCTTGATCTCCAACAACATTTCTTTGGGTAGGTATCTCCGTAGTTTTGTTCTGCATGACAAACCAATATGGGACTCCAGATACCCATGAACCCACTAACTCAGTCGTTGAGCTGTCTCTTTCTTCCTTTGAAGCCAGTTTCGAAGCTGTCTGTGAATGCCATTTCTTAGCCTTGACTCTTTGTTTAGGGCCTAATTCAGGCCTTCCTTGTTTTGAGCTTAGTTCAGGCCTTCCATGAAGGTGACCACTTTCCATCTTGTGTGAGGTTGGTCTAGGGGCAATTTCTGGCTCTGTTCCCATAGCTTGAACCTACTTCAGTTCTTCTTTCAGGGCGATTGCCTTCCATTCTGTAATAGTTGGGAGGTCTGGACTCATGTAAAGGCTTCTTACCCTTGGATTGCATTCTAGTAGCTGCTGGTCCAGCCATGAGTAGCTGCTGCCTAGGACCAGTTGGATATGGCCTTTTGTTATGAGCACTGGTTGGCTTCGGACGTTTTTGCACATCCCTATAGTATTGCTTCTCATCAATTGGAAGCCCTTTCAGCCACTTATAGCTTAACCTACACCTAGGACACATTCTTTGGATAACTGCTGCTTTTAAAGAATCATCATCCAGTGCTTCCTCGTCAGAGTCATTTTCCTGACCTGTAGAGCCTTGTTCAACAACTGGTGAACTTCTAGTGTCTTTCTTGATAGTAGTCTGGCTGGCAACATGCATCTGCACATTGACCTCTTCCAATTCCTTCAAAGATAAATTCTGGAAGTCTGGTACAACAACATTAGCTGTGCTTTCTCCAACTTCTAGGAATGGATTACTGTCGATCCCCATGGCCTTTTTTGCTTTAGCTGGGAATTTTAAACTTTCTTTCCGAATTTGTTCTTGGATCTTGTCTTGAAAAACAATACAGTTTTTAGTCGAGTGAGACCAAGAATTATGCCATTTACAATACACTTTTCTTTTAAGTTCATACGGAGATGGAATTTTGACTCCTTTTGGTAACTTAAGGAAGTTGGCCGCGAGCAAATGATCAAATATGTCATCTGCCTTTGTTAAATTGAAAGAGTATTTCCTATGAAGGTCTTTCTTTTTAAACTACTGGTCAATTGTTGTGTCCTTATGAATTAATGCCTCACAGATCACAGGTTCTTTCCCCACAATCTCTGCTACATTAATCTCATAATTAGGATCTCTATAATATGTCCTGTATGATACGTTATTTCGATCTTGTTCTTCTTCTAGTAATGCTTCATACCTAGACACCTTATAAGTTAGTTCCACTAAGTCTCTAAATTCAGTTGAGTCAAACTTCTTTCGAAGCCTAAACTGTGACACCCGAATTTTCTTTTTCTTTTTTTTATTTAAAATTTCAATAAATAGAACTCAAAATAAATAAATAAATAAATAAATAAAATATCAATAAACGCAGTTGAGTCAAACTTCTTTCGAAGCCTAAACTGTGACACCCGAATTTTCTTTTTCTTTTTTTTATTTAAAATTTCAATAAATAGAACTCAAAATAAATAAATAAATAAATAAAATATCAATAAATGATAATAATAATAATAATAATAATAAATAAATAAATAAATAAATAAATAAATAAATGCATAATTTAGGAAATTGGGAATTTATCGATTAAATTATTAAGGAAATAAATTGTAAGACACCACACGTTAAATATTTTAGAAAGTGGTAAGTGATGTTTTATAGTTTGGTAGTGAGGTTTTTAGATGTGAACCTAACTTATAATTATACGTAATTTTAGGAATCATTATGAATCACCAAAAGAGTGATAACCCTTAGAATTTTATAAAAGCCAAATTTTAGTCTTCTTGAGCCATCATTACGTGACTCTTAAGAATTCCAAAAGTTAAACTCAAAGGGTAGAACTCAGGTGACTCAACACCACGTGTAGAAAAGTGAAGGCTCATGGCACTTAAACATGCCACCTAGGAGCATTTTGACACCTAACATGCCATGTGCAAAGCAAAGACCATACCTACTCTTCCTATAAATAGTTTAGGACATGGTGTTGTGGGATCACCAAGCTTAAAAGAATTATACATACGGGTTTAACGAATTGACAATAGAAAAGTGAAGGTTAAAGATTAAGGGTCAATATTTAGGTGAGTTTTATTATATCTTGAGTTATTATAATATGTTTTTTACATGTTTTAAGTTACCATAATATATTTTACGAATATTTTGAGTTACCACAATTTATTTGATATAAATTATGTTTTATGGTTAGGTTAATATTTCAATTACGTGGATTATTTTCTGAACTTTATTTGTTAAAATGAAACCCATGGATATGTTTGTGTAAATTTTAAAGAATATTTGACCATGATCTTGTAAACAATTATCTTCTGTAAGTACCACCACGGGAGTCCCATGCCTTGGGGGACTTAATGTCACGACCAACAAACCCTACTTATGGGTTTAGCATCAGAATCGCCGTGAATCCAGACATCAAGGCTCAAGGCCTATAATAAGAATACAGCCAACTATCGTAGTATATTCTATGGAAGCCAAAAGTAAGTAACTAGTGTCCATCGAAAGTCAGAAAATCAGATGTCAAAACATTGCATTCATACGCATTAAAAACAAAACAAGATATCTACCAAATACAACATATGCAATATTCATCAAGACGGACCCCTCTCGCAAAGATACAAAACAAATATACAAAGGTACAATACAAGAGGAATTGGGGAACAAAAAAACCCCAAGCCATGGCATGGCGCCTCTAACTCGCTTGGCACATAGGCTGCATAGACAAAATCGGACAAAAACGGGACGCTTCCTAGCGCCGCCCTAGTGGCCGAAAGCACCTACATATATATATATAAACAAAGGAGCTAAAGCCCATGAATAACATAACGTAAAGAGGTTATGAATGAATGTCCTTGATAAAATCAATTCATTAAAGAAATCAATTCATTCAAAGATTTCAATTTTCAACCAATCAATATTTCAATCAATCATATGTACATCCATTAGCCTATAAACAGGGTCCAAAAGGACTCTGCCAACTGCATCCAACAATAATTAGATGGCTATCAATCAAGAAAGCAGCCAGGTTCCACATTTGGGGACGACCGATACAGTGGGTGCTAGCTCGTAGTAACAATAATAACAAGGTGCTAAGGATGCCACAACATGCTCGCCAAATATTGTGACACAATATTCAATAAGTTCTATGAATTAAATCCTCATTAAGATAATGGGGCCTGGCCCTAAATCCATTTGAACCATTTTACACATCGATTACACAATTGGGCATACAGAGATTGGGCTATCAAGACAAGAGCTGTCCCTCGCCAACCCTGAGCCAACTCCTAACGAACAACAGAACACACACTAAACCTAAAGTTCACGATGCTAAACAATGATAATTAGGCTCCGAATTCCCGGTGTGGTTAACTAAATCCTCCCATTCCTTCGCCGATGTCTTAAACTAGGCTTTAGAAATGCCTAGGATCCGATGAGGATGCAAAAACTCTGATTTAGAAGAGCACTTTTCAAAAGTTAAGCAGCAGTCTATTTCGGCGAGCCTTCCTTAGCCTTCGGCGAATTGCAAAACAAAGGCTTCGCTTCGGCGGAGCAATCCTCCTTCAGCGGTCGATGAACAGTAAAAACTGATCAGTGTTTTATGAAGATTTTTTGCCTACCGAGCCACCAATCCTTCGCGGAACTTTGCAGATGCGGGCTTTTAGAAAGCGAGCCTTCGCTGAAGGAAGCCGTCTGAATTTCAGATTGCCTTCGCCGAGCTATAACCAAACGCTTCATTCTCATCCCCTGGTTCTGGCGAAAACAAAGTAATTGGAAATTCTGATTTTTACCCGAAACAATGTATAACTTCAGCTTCGAGGAAAATTTATGCTCAGAGAAAATCTTAAGCCCAAAGGTATCAATTGAATCCATTCTTCAAAACTGAATTTCAAGAACAATTTCAAACTCAAAATGTATTCTCTTTTTAATCATTATCCTCAAATCTTGCTCTAATATTCCCAATAGTTGGAAAATGTATACAAGTTTTCAAAAGCCAATTTATGAAATTCAAGCCCCAAAGGTGAGTCAATTCAAATCCATTCTTCAAAACCCACTTCTCAAGAACAATTTCGTACATTTGCAATGTATGAGTTTTAATCCAAAATTAACCTTCAAATCTACAAATTCGCTTGTATGAGCTCAATAGTTGGAACCTTAAATGAAAATAGTGGAAACAGAGACTATAATATATAAACAGGATAAGTGCATGTATGATTCTTCAAGAGTTTAGAATTCAAAATATAACAATTCAAGCACGATGTAACATTTGAGGAAGCTCAAGCTCAATTCACCATTTATGAGCAATTCATCTCCCTGACTCTACTAATGTCTACAATGAGAAGGAACATGCAAGATCAACCTTAAATACACAATCAAAGAGATGGATTCCTACCTTAAGTCTTCAATTGAAGCCCAGAGATCTACAATGTAACAACACTCAATCCTCTTAAGTTTGCCTCAACAAAGAAAATGCCATTTAAAAACTGAATTTTCCTTTAACCTCTTCTAATTTCAGTGGAGATAAGGGAAGGGCCGGCGGAGTATTGGTTTAACTAATGGCAGGCTCTTAAACAAGATAGGAGATCAACAATGGGGTCAATCCAATGGCAACCCGTAATTAATTCAAACTCTTAATTGACTTAATTTAATCTAATTCTAATCATCCCAATCAATTTTCGTATAATTATAACAAATTAAATCACATTGTTCTATTAAGTAAAAACACTAAACGGTTCCTAAAGATTAAACATAAGGTCCATCCATCAAAGTAATTAATTAACACATAAAACTCATAATAAATCAATTAATCATAGAAAATGCATCCAATTAAAGGTCATCATTTCACAAATATTTTGGGCCATTCAAACACTTAGGTTCATAAATCGACCGTCATTATAAACCTTTACTGGCTCAAAGAATCAAGAAACACGTTGGTTAAACGGATAATAAATCAATTACGAACAGATAAATGCAATTCAATAGGTCGACCATTCAATTTCGCTTTACCATTCAAATTGCTCAGAGTTCATCCAACCACTTATCACCATTATCGGCCCGCTTTAGCAAGAATCAAGATATACCAAGGGTTATACTCAGAATCGCGACGGTGGTTGTTATGCAATTCAATAGGTTGACTCATTCCAATTTCGTTTTTTAGGTTTCGTCGATCTGTTAGGTAGTTCATCGATTCTTATCGATCATTGCTCGATTCGGTTTAGCGATGTCGATATATAACTTTCGGTGGTTATCTGATGTCGGTCTGAGGTTGTTACTTAAATAACCATTGGCCCCCGTTTGACCACTTTGTGGTCCCCTGTTTGTCATGGATCCATTGACCCCTGTAGTGATTCTCACTTAGTGACCCCTGTTCTGTTCTGTTATGTACCGTGGTTATAGTTAATTATTTCAGTTTCTGGCACTTAATTAATTTGTGTATTCAACTCAAATTATGTTAATATTTTAGCTTAAATAATTATCCATGGCTATTTTGTACCCTATACTCACAGATAATATTTCTCACTGCTATGTGCTTATAGTCAAGTACCCTTTCAGGTGACGAGGTTTAGCGGGATCAAGATGGAAAATGAATCGCTGTGTTGTTTTTTTTTAAATATCTTTTTTTTGAACTCTTGTAATACAATAAAGTTCAAATGACTATGTTTTTTTCCTTTTAAAATAAGCAGTTGGTACCCAATTATTTTATTTTAATTTATTTAATTTATCTGCCTGCACTGCGACTATAGAATTATCCAAATTAATTTATTTTCATCTTGTTACGACGCCGAGCCTTTGGGTACCGGGTTTGGGTCGTAACATAAACTCTAAGCCATTTTGAGCCAATCTCACGAATTCTGGCTCTGGTAGGATGACCCTACATTTGTTTCGTGCTCTTTTAAATCTGGCAATAAATTGAGCAACCTTTTCATCAGGCCTTTGGCTTAACCTTGCCAAATCTGCTATGGACACTTCTGGCTCCGTTTGGAAGAATTGGGCATGAAATGCCTCTTCCATTTATTGCCAAGATTGAATGGAGCCAGGCGTAAGGTTAATATACCATATGAAGGTCAGCCTCAGTAGAGAATTTGGGAACAATCTTAACTTCATGTAATCATTATTGGTAAATTCGTCATATTGAGTAGCAAACCTAGCAATATGCTCCACTGTTGACTGGTTTCCATTCCCATAAAAAAGGGCAAAGTTTGGTATCCTAAATCCTCTTGGGTATTCATGTACTCTATCTACCAATTCTGGATATGGTTTCCTGTACACAGGAGTTTGAACCCCCCGAGCCATTTGGTCCACACATTTCTCTAACAATATCAATAATTTGGTCCCTAGGGACCATATTTTGTGTATGTTGAACCATTACTGGAGGAACAAACACAGGATTTGGTGGACAAACTTGTGCTTGAGGCCCTCTTGGTCCATAGGGTGGTATATTTGGGACTAGTTGTCCCTGTGGTGCTGGCTGCTATTGAGGGTATGGGTGGCCCCTCTGAGCTTGTCCCGCGAAAGGGCCTGGGAAATTTGTTGGAACATGTGTTGTGTCTCTTCTGGTTGCAGAAAAACCTTCCAACCCCTTGGGTATAAATTCGAATAAGGGATTAGTGAACCCCCTCGTGCCAGGTATGGCTTCGAACATGGGATTTGGAACCATCCTTATGCCATTTTCTTGTCCTGGGCCAGATCTACCAATTTGCATGGCTTCACTGTTAACTACTGAGGTATTTTGACCTACTATAGGCCTCGAAATAAGTTCATACCAAGACTGAGGTGATGGTCTTTCATAGTTTTGACTACTAGTTTGACCATTAGAATGTCCATTAATTTGCATAAGTTGTTTATCTCTAGCCAATCTTTGCTGAGGGACATTTGAAACTTCCTCCATGTGTCTTGTGTTTGTTGATTGATGGGTATTCATTCGATCCAAAAAGGTTGTTGCCCATTTTTCCATTGTATTCATCAACTGCTGTCCCATGGCATCTACTAGGGCAGCCCATTGATTCATTGGCTGAGTAAATGGAACAGTGGATGGTCCAATTCCTTGACCTCGTCCAATATTATGAACATGTGGTACTTGTTCCGAAGTGCTGGTCTGTTCGACCATCGGTTCGGATAAAATTGGTGTCTCCACAGGATGTGTTATGACATTATCCTCTGGATTAGGTATTTCTACCTCTCCTTCTACACCTTCTTTCAAGTGTTCATTTTCTCCTTGTCTTCTACGTCTAGCCATTTCAATTAGTTCTACTGGGCGTGCCAAAAATATATATGTTGGCTTTTTGGCTTTCGAAGGTTATTATTGTAATTATGAGTGTGTCAGCAAGGATCAATCACCCTTCAGTAAAATTGATTGCCAACCAATTATCAGATGATTGTGTTTTAGTTCTTTCAGCCTCAATAAAGAGGACTTTTATTGGTGACTTGATTTAGGAGAATTAAGCAAATAACAATCAAATGAAGAACAATTGAAGCATTTCATTAAAATGAAAACTTACAATGATCCAATTCAGCCTCGTAAAGGTTTACAGTAACAATCTACTTGAAACTACTCCTATGAACGAAGTGTAGTGCAGGAATTTTAAAGTACAGAAATATAAAGAATAGGAAATGTAAAACTGAAAAGGAAATAAAGTAGAATAAACTAGGTTTTTGGATTTGAGTCTGGGGTTTTTTCTGGGGCCTTCTCTGCTATTTATACTTCTCAAGGATGACTATCGAACTGCACTTCTAACTGTCGAATCGTTCCTCCATGATCGCTGATCATGTTGCTTTATAATTAGCCCCACTATGCCATCACTTGCAGTTAGGCTTCCCTCATGATTTTGAATTTGAATGTGAGCAACCGTTGAAGTCACATCACTTTGCATCTCTTTGCTGATCTAGTGCTACGCAGATCTTGTAAGAACCAATACTAACTGCCACGTGTACGATCACGATCGAAAACTTGAATAGTCTTCCCGTATTGCCCTTATTTTGCCATGTGTTGAATTGTAATTGGCTTATACAAAATATGTAGCCAACAGGTGCCCATCAGTCTGGTGTGAAGATGAGATGGTTGCTTCGAAGGCATTCCTACTATTGGCCAACCATCCTTAAAGATTGTATGGAGTATGCTAGAAGTTGACAGGCATGCCAAAAGCATGGCATGATAAGACATGTACCAATAACTGATTTACATGCAGTTGTGAAGCCCTGACCATTTAGAGGTTGGGCTATGGGTATGATAGGGAAAATATATCCACCCTCTTCGAAACACCATTGTTTCATCTTAGTGGCCACAGACTACTTCACTAAGTGGGTCGAAGCTAAACCATATAAGGCTGTAGACCAAACTGAAGTTATTGGGTTTATTAAAGATTTGATTCATAGGTTTGGCATCGTACAAACCATAACAGTGGATAATGAGACTATATTTAATGGAAAGACGGTAAAGTCTTTCATGGCAGAGTTTGAAATTAGTCTTGTTAATTCCACCCCTTATTATGCACAAGCAAATGGTCAGGCAGAATCATCCAATAAGTTTTTGAAAAAAGGAATACGGAGAGTTGTGGAAGACAATCCTAGGAATTGGCATAACTTGTTGTTAGATGTATTGTGGGCTTATAGGACTTCTCCAAGATCAAGTACAGGAGTTACTCCTTATGCCTTAGTATATGGGCATGATGCAGTGTTACCTGTAGAAATTAACATTAAGTCCTTAAAAGTGAGATGCCAGGATCAGTTAGCTCCTGAGTCGTACCATCAGAGCATATTCTTGGAATTAGAAAATATGGATGAACTTAGAATTTTGGCATTAAATAGCATTCTTTTTCAAAAGAAGAAAGCAACCAAAAACTATAATAAGAAAGTCAAGCACATTAGCTTTGATGAAGGTGATTTGGTATGGAAGACAATACTCTCAATAGGAATTAAAAGACATAAGTTTGGCAAATGGTAACCTAATTGGGAAGGATCATATCAAGTTCATAGAGTCTTGCTTTGAGGAGAATACCATTTACACCTTAAGAAAATTAATGGTAGGTACTTGAAACCTTATTATCCAACTGTATGGGAAATACAAGGAGTATAGAAAATGCTAAACAAGAGAAGCATGAAAACACTTAAATAGTAAATAAAGATTTCATTTTATAAGGAGCTAAGTACATGTAGCCATAGATTGGCCCAAAAGTCAGTACAATGTTTTAGTTGTTCCCTTACAATTGATTCTTTACTCTTAAGGGATGGGAATAATCGAATGATCAGAATCATCTCCTACCTTCAATCACCAAATTTCTTGGTTGGTGGTTTGCACCAGAAAGATTCGATCCAAAACTAGGTTAACTACTGATAACTCTTCCTCTAATTGAGCTTTTTTCTCCAAAAGTTGGGTTTGAAATTGAGAGACAGAGGAATGTTGTTCTTTTAATTCAAACACCTCAGCATGTATATGGGAAACAAATTCCTACTCTCTCAACAATTTCTCCTCTGTAGCTTTGGCAACATGGCAGATGTTGACATAAAAATCTATGGTAGCTGCTACCTGAGACAAGTGACTTGAAATAGCTATAGTAGATTGCTCAATGACCTTGCAGCACTGGAGGAAACCATTCTTGATAATAGGTCTTTGCAAGGCTTCGAATGGGATCCTCGAGAATAATGTCAACAACTCCAAATAGATGCCCAAGTCCAGTGAAGGTAAGGAAGCCCTACTGATGGTTGAAGAACTCTAAAAAATTTCCAAGAGAGAATCAGCCAGAACCAATAGCTCAGTTTCATTACTGGCTGCTAGAATGGTAGAAGGCACGTCAAAAAGGCTAGCCAGTCTAGTTTTGAAAATGTACATCTCTTCCATTGACATTAGTGGCGCAGAAAGGGCTTTAGTGGAAGGAAGAGATGGCTGCATAGGGATAGGAGAGGAGGATGAAGTGTCCCTAGCATTTTTCATAGTCCTGGCCACCAGTAAGTCAAGAGAAGAAGGGCTGGAGCTGGATAGTAATGGCGGACAAAGAATTGGTGAGCTACCAGTATTTTCTCTGGGAGAATCAACTATCATTGGAGATAAAGTAATAACTGGGATCTCCTCATGAGGGAAAGGAGTAGCGAGGATTGTAGGGAGAGTAAATTAGGTTGAGTTAAAGGTTAGATGAGGAAGATATAAAGTTAAGCCAAAGGATAAAGATATAGGAATGCTTTGTCTCAAAAAAGGTGTGAAAAGTGTAGAACCAGAAAGTGAGAGTATTGCCTAAATGGGCTCTACACTTAAAGGCACTTTAGTGTCAATTTTCTTCCTCCTTTTCGAGGGTGTTTCTAATGATCTTTCAACTTCAGATAAGACTAAAGAAACCTTTATCGAAGGAAGAGGTAGAGTAACTGTTACTGCAGAATAAGAAATATAAAGCAATATTAAGTTTCAGTATTGAAAACTTGAGAAAGGAAACTAGAGACACAAAAGGAAATTACTAGTTTCAGAAGTGGTAGCAATGGTTGGAGAATTGTGAAGGGTATAATGTTCAGCAGTTCGTTGCCTCCTTGTAGCTTCTCTTTGGAGTGCATCAGCAGCAGCAGCTTCGTCCCTTAGTACTTGTTGCTGTTTCATTTTCTTAGACCTCTGAAATACAATAATTTCTTTGGAGTGCTCCTCTTCTACTTCTTTGGCAGTTGCTTCATGAGTAGAGTCCCTAATAAGGTCAGAGGAAGAAACTGTCATTTTCTTCTTTCTTTTCAGGGGTATCTCTTTCTTTTTTTCTGTTTCTTCCTCCTCTTCAGGTACTTCCTCCTCTTCAGGACTAAACACAAGTTTTCTCTTCTTTTGTTATCATTGCTTATCCTTAAGAATGTTTAGGCTTGAGCCTTTTGAGGAGACTCTACTTGTGAAGCTCTGCATAAAAAAGAAAGCTATAAATAAAAGAATTAAGCATTATAAGGAGAAGGAAAAAGAAAGATAAAGAATGCATGCCTTTCTTCGAAACAGCCCTAGTAACTCTAGGAGAAGGATAAAAGGCAGAATGAGCTTTTTTTGTAGCAACAGGAGCAGAAACTGAGATGGCAGGAGCTGTAGGAGTGATGAGCCCAGTCTCCCTAGGCTGGGTCTAAAAAGGCAAGTCCAGTCCCACCAGCAAGTCTTTGGAAGGTATTGCCAGGAGCACCTCCATAGTTGCTAACCACTAGTTCTGATACCTCTTTAGTACAGTGCTTTGTGGGATGAAGGGAATGAACTGAAATTTGATTAAGTCCTGAATGAGTTTGGAGGTTGCCTCCTCTAGTCTAGGTCTATGAACATTCAGCTCTCTGGTGGTAAGATTGGGGTTGGTTTGACTACAAAGGGGGATAGGGATCCCTTGGGTAAGCCCAAATTGCCTGGAAAATTGAGCAGGGCAGTAGGCTTCTGCTATGCACTTGTAAGCTCTAGGATTTAAAGTGCCAATGAAATGCTCTTTGGGAGTTAAAATAAAAGCCCACATATCCCTGTGCTGAGGCTGGGAACAGTTTCTATCAGCCAAGAAAGTCCTCAACCAGGCTGGGCCAGTATTGGCTTCAAAGGGATAGAAGAAGGTGTGAGAAGAAGGGGAAGCTGGGAGTTGATAAAAGAAAGTAAAATAGAAGGCAAAAGTGAAGGGATAAAGTGAAACTCTGGCATATTTTATTCCATAAAAGGTGGGTTTGATAGCAAAAATTTCAAACACTTAGAATGCAAAGTAGTGAAATAAGCAAAAATCCAAAGCTATAGTATCTAAAGTGGCCCCCCTTGGTTAGTATCTAAAGGTTTTTCACAAAATTGGGAGCATGCTCTATATACATGGCCCAGAACATATGGAGCTAAGGCTATTTTCTTCCCTGAAGCTAGAGCCTTAGCAAGAGGAGCAAACTTAGGCATAATCCTCTGAGAAGAGGTACAAAATAAGAATTTACAAAGCCAGTACAAAAGTCAATCACAGGGCCTTCCTTTGGATTTTCAGACTGCACAAAATCACTAAAGGAGGAGTTCAAAATAAGTATGTAAAATGGCACATTAAGATTGGTATAGTCAGACCAAAAGAGTGCCAATGGGAGGTAAACCTAGAAGATGACATATATCCAGAATGGTAGGGGCCATTATATCGCATCAAAATTGGAAAAAATTAAAAGAAGAATTCCAAAAACATAATGCAGTAGGTATAAGGAAAGGGTCTTTAGGAATAGAAAACCTAGCCAGTTGAAGGGCATCAAGGAGGTAGAAATCTCAAAGATTAAGTGTCCTAGCAGGGACAACTCGATCATACCATTCTTCTCATTCAGGTCTCATTGTGGGCCAGCAGCGGTAGAATCGATTTAACCTCCAGTTTCCCCAGTCAAAGACCCCCTCGTAGAGTAAGCAATGATCCTCCAGACGAGGGTAAAAGGCAGGAAGCTGAGCAGGGGCCTCCCTGAAAATGGGTCCAAGTACACACTCTCCTTGAACATGATGGCGAGGAATAAGAATGTGTCCATCAACAGCACACCATTCACCAGCTTTGTACTTTTCACATTCTTCATTGATGAGTCTCCTTAAAGCTACAGAAGGACTCACATGCTCAATGGTTTGCACTTTCAAAAAAGCCATTACTGAAGGGGTGAAAAAGGAAGGTGAGTAAGAAGCGAAAGTTGCAGACAAGTTCAAAAGGGAGAGAAAGGAATTTTTGAGCAAGTAGATACGTGGAATACAAAATAAAGGGGTTTTTAAACCTTTCTATCCAAAGGTTACCCGAACAAGTTGAGTGGGTCAGGTGGATCCGAAATGATTATTTTATGATTTGGGTCCATGTGAAATTAGAACCCATATTTTAAAATATGGAGGGTCCCAAATTTAAAGTGAAGAAAATTTTCTAGAGGAAAACATACGTTGAATATCCGGATTGGCTTCGAAAAGCAAGAATTTGGCTTCGAAATTAAGATTTGGCTTTAAAGCCAGATGGCCAACATCCTACAAGGACTTCGAAAGAAGGTAGTTGACTTCGAAGCACATTTCATACCGAAGAGTACAAGAATGCTCGGGTTTTCGTTTGCTTCAAGGGGATTAAAGACTTGATTTTAGGTTTCTTGTTGAAAAGAAAATCCTTTGAAGTAAACTTTGAAATACTCTACAGCTAGAATTTGTGTGTGTTTAGACTTCGAAGTGGCAAAAAACCAATATTTGGTTAAGTAGTGAAAGAACCCAAAGGGACTCACTCAAATAAAGGGGTTTAATTCCTAAGGGAAGTTTTCATACTTCAAAACACGTAAACTATTTTTTCGAAGCAAAGATAGTTAATTCGAAGCTATTGATTGTGTTAACCATATGATTGGAATGAGAAGACCTAAGGCAAAGATTGTCAATTTACTTCACATGTTGGAGATATTCAAATTAGGTTTCAAGTATTCCATTGGAAATGTTTAAATCAGGTTTTGAAGGACAAAATTGGTGAATCGAAGATCTGATTTTGTTATAGAATTGTTGCAAGTATGCAATTGGAATATAAAATCAGACCATTCCGAATAAAGAAAGGAAAAAACCTACCTTTATTGATATGAAAAATAATTACATTAGAAGGCCTTCTTGGCTACAAATTCAAGTTCATAAAAATAAGGAATAGAAAGAATAACAAGGACATGAAATTTGCCCCAACAATGGTCAATAAATTTATGTTCTTTCTTTATTTTATCCTCTGTCCTATCCAAACCGGGTTGCTATAGCTGATATGTTTTTATTTGATGGAAAAGCTGTTCAGCTTTCATTTCGAATTCCATTTTCTTCAATCCTTGTTCAATCTCATCCATATCTAGATCATCCCATTATGCGGAATCCTTATTCTTGAAGTCATTATATTCATCAATAAGATTTTTTGCTTTGTACTGGGTTTGAATTCGATGGGCTGAGATTCTGTCCCAAAGAATTAGTGGTGGCCAAAGAAATTTGGTACCAATGGAGAAAGAGCGGAAGTTGGTCCAAAAACATCTGAAGTTCTGCTTGAGCAATAGGGTTGAGGATGTGACCTTGAGTCATAATATCACATGCCCATCGAAAGTTCTTAAGAGGAATATCATCTCCAAGAACATTAAAAGGCAAGTGAAAAAAAGGCTGCAAGCAAAAGTTGAGCTTGATATCACTTAAATATAGTAGGAAGATCTGGAGGTTAGTAGGAAGGAAGAAATTGATTCTTGAAGAGAGTAAATTTCAGTTCCTCCATCTAGTGAGGATTTTGAGGAAGAGGAGGTGTAGGAGGGTCCACCCTAAAAGAAGAAGGGAACTAGGGATTATTCACACATTCAAGCCACCAAGAGTAAAGTTTTGCTCATGGCCAACAATGATGGATTATATCTTTGTGCTTCCTCTGGACAAGGAGTTGCTCGCACTATCTTCGTAGGCATGGAAGATGTGTACCACGCTACAAGTAAGTTGTCCTCCAGACTGCGTCGGGGATCGATGGGTACATAGGGGTAAACCACCGAGCTCTGAACAAAAGAAAGGATAGACAAATGATTAGCGAATTCGACGAATTAATGGTGAATTCGCTCCCTTAGTTTGGATTCATCAGGTTCTGGCCAGCTTTCCCAACTAGTAGACTTGGACGAAGAAGGAGCAGCTGTGTCCCATGCAGAGGGTGGTGTGGTAGAGGAAGAAGCAGCTGTGTCCCATGCAGAAGATGGTAAGATGGAAGAAGAGTTTCCAAGATCTATTTCTGCAAATGCTTGACCCAAGGGTTCATAATTGGCAAACTTTGGATTTAAAGGTTGGTACATTGCAAAAGCTTCCATAACTTGCATAAATGGAGGCGGATAAGTGTAATCAATAAATGCATAGAGATTCTTTCGAGGCCTATAATCATCTTTCATAGACTCCTCGTATGCTCAATCAATGTAAGAAAATGTTTGTTTGGCCATGAGAACTGTATCAGTCTTTTCGAATGCTTATATAGTGGGAAATGTTCAAGACATAGAAGAGAATTTAATGCACTACAAACATTGCAATGATGGATGTCAGTTGCATTTCTAAGAAGATGCAAAGCCCATGCACGTCCTAAGATGTGGATAAAATGTCTTGATCCACTAATATCACCAAGTATTGAGTATATTAGTGCGGGGGGTAATGTTGGCTGTATAATTTGTAAAAGCCAATCACAATTCAACACGTGGCATGAAGAGGGCAATTTAGGAAGTTAACACAAGTTGCCAACCAAAGTTAGACATGTGTCAGCCCGTATTGATAATAATGGATCAGCATAGCACTGGAACAATCGAGAGATATAGGGTGATATGGCCTAACGGTTACTCACAAAGTTCAAATTCAAAATCAGGAGGGAAACCTAACTGCAAACGTGGCATAGTGGGACTGACTGTGAGAGAGCATGCTTAGCAATCATGGGAGGACATTTTGTCGGTTAGAAGCCCACTTTGACAGTTATCATTGAGAAGTATAAATAGCAGAGAAAGCTTCAAAATGAAGGATTCAGACACAGATCAAAAAACTAGTTTTATTGACTTTGTTTTCCCTTGTAGTTTTTACAGTTCTTTACATTTCTGTACTTCAAATTCCTATACTGCACTTCATTCATAGGAGTAGTTTCAAATAGCTTGTTGCTGTAAACCTCCACGAGACTGGGTCAGATCATTATAAGTTTTCATTTTACTTAATGAAATTCTAAAATTATTCTTCACTTAATTGTTATTTACTAAATTCTCCTAAACAAGCCACCAGTAAAAGCCCTTTTTATTGAGGCTAAGAGAACTAAAACACAATCGTCTGATAATTGGTTGGTAATTAATCTTCTGTAAGGACTGATTAATCCTTGTTGGCATGTTTAAAATTACAATATTAACCTTCGAAAACCAAAAAGGCCAACACTATTTTACCTTTAATTATTTTGGTGTACACATATTATTATATCCAAACACTCATATCCCTGATTTGTATAACATTTTATCAAACCCAAACAAGCATCCTTATCTATCTTACCAACCAATGTCATAAACCTCCAAAGGCCTCTATTGAGAAAGAAATTGAGAGAAAAGGAAATAGGGTTTTAGGTCACGTCTCTGGTGATTTATTTATTTATTTATTTTTTTTTTGGGAGGGGGGTCAAGCCTATAATAAGGTATAAGAATTGGGAAAAAAATAAAACCAAATAAAGATTATAGTTTGATTGTGTAAGGATAAACTTGTAATTTTATTATGATATAGAGGGTAAAATTGTAATTTACAAAGTTCGCTAGCCCTTATCAAATTCATTAGAGATTAGTGTAATTATTTTAAAAGTATGGGATTAGCAGTAATTTCTTTAAACCTCGAAGTGTTTGCCTTTTTACTTATTAAGTGTATTTAAAATTTAAAGAAATTAATTAAAATATGAAAAATGTTCATTAAAATAATAAAAATAAGAAAAAAAAAAAGGGAAAAAAATTCAAAATATGTATTTAAGTTTAAAAACCAAACAAAACTTGTATACCCGTCAAACCCCATTTTCAAGGGACATATAAGTGGGAGGGAAAAAAAATTGTGTTAAATTTTTTTTATTTATTTAATTTTGACTAGATAACCTCAATCATTTTTTAATTTAGGAATATAAAAATTTTAATTTTCAATTCAAAAAATACTACAAATGTAATTTACTCAAAATAAAAAATAGAAAATATAATTTTCTCTAGTCATGCTATATTTCAAACCTATCCTAATAAATTACAAAATTCAAATAATGTTATTTTATTTAATTCGATTTGTATAAAAAATATTCGATAGTTGACATATACCTCCTATTTTTTTAGGAAATTTTTTTAAAGTTCTTGATATTAAGATTTTTTAAGAAAAAAAATATACAATATTTTTATAGAAGTTAAGGCCCCTCAATATTTCTACAGAGAAAATTCGATTCGAAGAAATTTTGTCCGATTCAGAGAAATTTCGTCCTAACTCAAAGAAATTTCAATTTTCACAGAGAAATTTCTCTATGATCATATCAAAGGAATTTCAAAATTTCTCTGAGTCGGACAAAATTTTTCTGAATTGAATTTTCTCTGTGAAAATGTTGAAGGACCTTAGCTAATAAAAAAAATATCTTAAACTTCTCATACTATACAAAATTAGAGAGGGATGTTTTACTAATTTTTTTTTTTTTTTTTATTGGTCTTAAATGTACAATTGCCATTTTTTTTTTTGAATTTAAATGTAAATTCACATAATACTTAAAAAAGGGTGTAACCCTTCCGTTGTTCTGAAATATCATGTAACAATGTGCATGCGACATTTTTAACAAATAACGTATTGAAAAATTTTATTTGTGAAAAATGATAATCCATCTTTATTAAGTAAAATATGTTTTGTGATCACTTATAAAAATACTACATAAACACTGTTTTATAATACTCTAAAATTATCTAATAATTTTTTTTTTCATACAAAACTAATATGAACACATCATTGACATTATTTGATCGATTTGATTTTTTAAAGGGATGATGTACTTAATAAATCTTAAAATGCACAGTTTGAACCATCGAAACAAAAATCTGAAAATGGACCCAATGAACCGGGTTGCATCTCTCCAATCTGATTTAGGACTAAAGAGAAGTTCGTCCCTTACCTTTTTTTTGGTCAGCTCTGTTAAAAATGGGTTTTGGAAGTTTTGGAAAAACAAAAATTTTCCTCAACTTTGGTCTAATTTTTAGGTGGGACTCAAGCGCTGAATTTTGCGAGTCAAAGTGGTAACACGTTCTATGCCGCGTTGTGATTCACATGGTATAGTTGGTTACTCAAAACCATTATCGGGTGAATGGGAAATTGAAGCCAAAGTGAGCTTAATGGAAATAGAGTTTTTGGTGGAAATTCTTTAAGATTTGAATAAAGACTTGTCTCACATTAGTTTGGTGGGAAGAATTTTATGGGTTTATAAAGTTTGGGATTGTAACTTGGGAAGGGTTCCAAGAGGCACTCCAAGTTTGTAGAAAGAAGAGGTTATGAGTAAATTGGGCTAGACCCATTAGACCCAAAAATAAACACGCGCGCCGTCCGTCCGGTCGGGCAGGTTAGGTTAGGCTTGTCCGGCTCAATACCTTTCTTTTTGGGCCAAAAACATTTGAATTTTATTTTATTTTTCGATAAAATAAAATATATCCAGAATTCAAAAATTAATTCTGAAAATCTAACCGTTTAAATACAAAAACATTTAAATTTTATGTTATTTTTTGGTAAAATAAAATCTGTTCATAATTTGAAAATGAATTCTGAAAATCTGACTGTTTAAATTCAAATTTTGGTTCGAAAATTTGCACATTTCTGTACAGATTTGAAATATGTTCGGACACTTCCTTACCTGTTTAATTTAAATTCAAACAGATTTGTATTTGTTTAAATTTAAACCGAACAGGTACCATACCTGTTGGATTCAAACCAAACAGTCATCATTCCATCTATAAATAGACAGCTTCTCATTTGATTCTTTCACTCCAATTTCATCCTTAACTCTGCATGCTCTCTTTGCATTGTGCTGCATTGTTTTCTTGTGAGAAAAAGTATAAACACAAAGTGTGTTTGTTGTGCTTCTATTGTTTGTTGTTGATCATTTTATTCTGGGAGATAAACGTCTACATTTTGAAAGCACCGTGAAGAGGACGAATCTGTCTTAAGGACATAGTGTTAAACACTGGACTTGATCAGAAAATTTGATCAACAAATTAATTTGTACACAAACAGAATTTATTTCATTAAATCTGATGAAGATTGTCCAACAATCTTAAGACAAAATATTTTTTTTTTTGGTGTTTTCATTGTATTTATTTTTCTGTGCTTTCACAAAGTGATATTCTAGTTGGAAAATACAAATAGTAGTAATATATTGTTTGAAAAATAGTAGTAATATACTGTTTATTTTCTTTGACAACTAGTAGTAATATACTAGTGTCATTAACAATTGCAGAATATTAATTTGTATTACAGAAAAATTATTGTGGTATTTTATTTTTCTAGTTTTAGTAACAGGGAAAATAAAATTATTTTGTGTTATAATTTATTTTCTGGTTTTAGAAACCAGAAAATTAATTTGTGCTTTGGTTCTTTCTAATTTTTGTAATTAGATATTATGGCTGCTGAAAGTAGTACTCCAAATCCGATCGTTATAACAACTCTGGTCCCTATCCAGAACCATGTTCAAGTTCCGATAAATCATGGAGAAAAACAGAAAAAAATTAATGGCACTGAGTTTAAAAGATGGCAGTAGAAAATGTTGTTCTACCTTACAACTCTAAATTTGGCCCGGTTTCTCCGTGAAGAGGCTCCAGTACTTACAGAGGATAAACGTGATCAGCAAGTTGTTGCCGTTGTAGATGCTTGGAAACATTCTGATTTTTTATGCGGAAACTACATCCTCAGTGGCCTTGACAACATGCTGTATAATGTTTACTGCCCTCTGAAAACAGCAAAAGAATTATGGGATTCTTTGGAGAAAAAATTCAAGACAGAGGATGCCGACACAAAGAAATTTGTTATCGGTAAATTTCTAAACTTCGTTATGATAGAATCCCAAATGGTAATTTCTCAAGTTCAAAATTTTCAATTAATTTTGTATGATATTCATTATGAAGGTATGTCTCTTAGCGAGTCTTTCCAAGTCGCTGCTTTAGTGGAAAAGTTACCATCAGCTTGGAAAGATTTCAAAAATTATTTAAAACATAAACGCAAGGAAATGACCATGGATGAATTGATTGTAAGACTAAGAATTGAGGAAGATAACCGAAAGGCTGAAAAGAGGAATGGTAAAAATCTCATTGAGTCCAAGGCTAATGTTGTTGAACAAGTGCACAAACCACATAACAAAAAGAAGAAGTTTATTGGAGATGGTCCTAAACAAGGCGACAACAATGACAATAAGAAGTTCAAAGGAAAATGCTATAATTGTGGCAAGACAGGACATCGAGCTTCTGACTGCCGCCGCTCTAAGAAGAATTGCGGAAGTACAAGCAAGAAGACCACCAATTGGGCCAATGTAATAGAATTAGATTACATCTCTGACAAGGTAAATGACATCAATCTCTCTACTGTGGTGTCTAAGGCTAATTTGGTTGGAAATCCCAAGAAATGGTGGATTGACGTTGGAGCAACTCGTCACATTTGTGCGGACAAGAAGATGTTCACTACCTATAATGAGGCTACAAATGGTGAACAACTTTTCATGAAAAATTCTTCTACTTCTACTGTGGTTGGACAATGAAAAGTGATCTTGAAGATGACATCAGGGAAGGAACTTACCCTCAATAACGTATTGCATGTACCAGACATCCGAAAGAATTTAGTTTCTGGTTCTTTTTTGAGTTAAAATGGTTTTAGGCTTGTATTTGAGTCTGATAAATTTGTATTAACAAAGAGTGGTATGTATGTTGGTAAGGAACACATGAGTGATGGTCTCTTCAAGTTGAATGTAATGACGGCTGTACCAAAACTTGCTATTAATGAGAATAACACTTCTTTTATTTATATTCTTGAGTCGAATTTATGGCATGGTAGATTAGGACATGTAAATTTTGATACTTTGCGTAGTTTAATTGGTTTGGATTATATACCAAAATTTGAAATTGATCTTAATCACAAATGTGAGATTTGTGTAGAAGCGAAACTGACTAAAGCTCCATTTAAATCGGTTGAAAGAAAAACTAAACCTGTAGAATTAATTCATACAGATGTATGTGATCTTAAATTTGTTCAAACTATAGAGGAAGTAAAAAGTATTTCATAACATTTAGCAATAATTGCACAAGATATTATTATGTATATTTACTTAGAAGTAAAGATGAAGTTTTAGAAATGTTTAAACTCTACAAAACTGAAGTTGAAAATCAACTTGAAAAAACCATTAAAATGGTTATTGATAGGGGTGGTGAATATGATGCATCATTAAATAAATTTTGTGCACAACATGGCATTACTCACCAAACTACAGCACCCTATTCTCCACAACAAAATAGAATTGCTGAAAGAAAGAATAGAACCCTTAAAGAAATGATGAATGTTATGTTACTAAGTTTACGCTTACTGCAGAACCTGTGGGGGGAAGCAATATTGTTTACTAATTATGTTCTTAATAGAATACCCTACAAGAAAATCAACAGCACTCCTTATGAATTATGGAAAGCTCGACCACCTTTCTACAAATACTTAATAGTGTGGGGGTGTTTGGTAAAGGTAGAAGTTCTTGTTCTTAAAAAGACTAAGACAAGACCAAAAACAGTGGATCGTGTGTTTATTGGTTATGCTTAGAATAGTAGTACATATCAGTTTCTGACTTATAAATCAAAAATACTTGATATAAATGTGAACACTATTATAGAGTCAAGGAATGCTGTGTTTTTTTTGAACATGTCTTTCCTTACAAGAAATGACAGGAATTAAGTTCACAGAAAAGAACTTATGATTGTACACAAAGTCAAGAGACTAATGATAATCAAACACAAGAGACTTGTAATGGTCTCGACCAAAAGAATTTAACTGATGATGAACCAAGACAAAGTAAGTGAGCAAAAACATCAAAATCTTTTGGTCCAAATTTTTTTGCATACCTATTAGAAAATGAATCTCAAAGCTTTAAGGAAGTAATGACAGGTCCTGAAGCACCTTTGTGGAAAGAGGCTGTTAATAATGAAATTGAATCCATTATGCAAAATCATACTTGGGAATTGGTGGATCTTCCATCCGATTTTAAACTTCTTGGATATTAATGGATATTTAAGAGAAAAATAAAAGCAGATGGTTCAATAGACAAGTATAAAGCAAGACTTGTGGTAAAAGGTTATAGACAAAAAGAAGATCTGGACTATTTTGACACATATTCCCTTGTGACAAGAATAACATCCATTTGCATTCTTATTGCTATTGCAGCATTGTATAATTTAGAAATACATCAAATGGATGTTAAGACAACTTTTTTAAATGGTGACCTAAATGAAGAGATCTATATGAAGCAACCTAAAGGGGTTGTAGTGCTAAGGCAAGAAAAGAAAAGTTGTCGGCTTGTAAAATCTCTTTATGGATTAAAACAAGTACCTAAGCAATGGCATAAAAAATTTGATCATGCTATGCTTACTAATGGGTTTAAGATTAACGAATGTGACAAGTGCATCTATGTTAAAAACACTGACAAAGGTTATGTCATCATTTATCTTTATGTGGATGACATGCTTATCATTAAAAGCAGTCAAAACATGATCAATCAACTAAGCAAATGCTGAATAGAAAATTTGATATAAAAGATATTGGAATCATGAGATGTTATATTAGGAATGAAAATTACTAAAACATTTGTGAATATGCATTATCTCAATCACATTATATTGAGAAAATTCTTGGTAAATTTATCAAGGATGATATGAATGTAGCTAAAACACCTGTAGACATCAGTCTTTATTTATCAAAAAATGAAGGTGATGCGATGTCTCAATTAAAATACTCCTAAATCATTAGAAGCTTAATATTCCTAATGAATTGTACTCATCCTGATATAGCTTATGTTGTCAGTAAATTTAGTAGGTACACTAGTAACCCCGGAGAAGAACATTAGAAAGTGATCATTCAGGTTCTTAGATATCTAAGATTTACCCTTGATCATGGTTTGAACTTTACTTGATATCCAGCAGTACTTGAAGGTTATTGTGATGCCAATTGGATATCGGATACTAAAGATTCAAAATCCACTAGTGGATATATCTTTACTCTGGGAGGCGCTGCTATTTCTTGGAAATCCACGAAACAAGTATGTATCATACGATCCACAATGAAATCTGAGTTCATTGCTTTAGACAAAAGCATGAGAAGAAGCGAGAATGGCGTCACTTCTTAGAAGGCATTCAATGTGGCCAAAACACATGCTTATTTGCATTTATTGTGATAGTCAATACGCAATAAGCGAGAACGCAGAATCATATATATAATGGTAAGTCACGACATATTAAGTAAATGACATGATACCGTAAGGCGATTGCTCTCAAATGGAATAATCTCAATAGATTATATAAAATCTAAAGAGAATATTACAGATCCGTTAATAAAAGGTTTGACAAAAGAACAAGTGTATAGTTCATCAAAGGGAATGGGATTAAAGCGTATTACATAGAGTCAACATAATGGTAACCCTCATTATGTATTTGGAGATCCCAAGAATTAAGTTCAAAGGGACAACTAAGTTATGTGTGGTTCACCAAAAATTACCAAGGGATTAAAATTCCTACCCATTCCTCTGAAGAGTGATATCTGCAACATATGTTGTATGTAGGGGTTTAAGGATAATCTTCGCTTTTAATGATTACTTATATCTTGATTTAGGCATAAAATCAAGACGAGTATAAGAGATACTCACAATAAGAATCACCTATATAAGTGTTGAACTAGAGTCGGTTCTATGAGAATAAAGGGACTAAATTCTCTAGAAGCACTCATGAACAACTAAGAGCGTTCAAGGCCAAAATGAACACAACCGTGAGAACCACGATGTGTCAGAAGATATTTTGTGTGAAATTTGTTGTCTTGGCTTACACAAACGGCTGAACAATTCAAGGCATCGCTGTGACGCTCCAATTTTTTTTTTTTTTCTTCTTTGAGACATCATAAGACTTTAACTAACAATAACTTACTAGATAAAATTTTAACTACTAATTAAGAAATTTTAAATTCTTACATAGTCAAAGTTCAACAATCAAATAAAACTACAAGTTCACATACAACATCACAACATAGTTAAATACTAATACAAGAATAACATGATTTTATTTTGATAAGATTTTGACTCTAAGTCAGCCAAGGTTCGATATTGGCAGCCGCTCCAATTTCAGCCTCAGTCCCTTCTTCAACATAATCTGGCATGAAACGCCAGGGCAACAAAATATATGCCATGAGTTTTGCAACACAGTAAGAAAACATAACCAACCTACCATTCTTCTTCTTTTTTTTAAGAGAAAAATAATAAGATTCTAAACATGAGATAACAATATAATTATACACATAAATTACAACCATTAGAATAATTTCAGTAATTTTAATAAATTAGGTGACACTCAAAATCTCACCAAAGATATTTAACTTACCAACCACTAAGTATGGCAACGGTTAATTTAAAACCCTCCCTTGGTCAAATATTTAAGTGTTACCAATCGTAATTACCAGGGATGCCCACGTCCGGAGTTATATACCCAAGTAGTGGCATCCGTGGTCTGCCCCAAGGAACCGGTCTGCCAGGGGTACATAACCTCCCTGTGTGCCACCTGCACATCCATCCTTATTCCAAAACCGAATACCGAAAAGGGTTCAAATAAGTCCCGTGCCATCTTAGGATTTCGCGACACAATTTACATGAGAATTCTCAAAACCAGGGCTCACCCTGAACAACCGGTATTAACCGTCAATCCTTAATTTTGTACACTCTTTAAAACTAATACTCACTCTAGACAAGCGGTATTAAGCAGTCAATTGTTTAACTTTGTACATACCGTTATTCATTTAGATTAATTCATAGATCAAACCCAAATCTAAAAATTTATCATGAAACTAGACTTCTCAAGTCTTATCTTTTAGTTAGAAATTACCATATTTGGCTTAGTAGAGAATTTTAAATAATTTTTCAAATACATAGTAAAATCTGTCTCACAGTTTCAGATTTAGTTAAAAATTTGTATCAATTCGTAGGGAGCTCAAAAATTGTTTCCAAAATTTTTTGGATAAACTAGACATCATTATCAACAACTTTGTAGAATGAATCATCTCGAAATTTTCAGTATAAAATTATCTAAATATTCGGGTAAACATGCTGGCAGATTCAAAACAGGTTATTCTCAACACAGTTTCAGATTTAGTAAACAATTTGTATAAATTCATAGAAAGCTCAAAAATTGTTTCCAAGAATTTTTGGATAAACTAGACATCATTATTAACAACTTTTTAAAAGGAATCATCTCAAAATTTTGAGTATAAAATTATCTAAAAATTCGGGTGACATGCTGGCAGATTCAAAACAGGTTATTCTCAACACAGTTTCAGATTTAGTAAACAATTTGTATAAATTCATAGAAAGCTCAAAAATTGTTTCCAAGAATTTCTGGATAAACTAGACATCATTATTAACAACTTTATAGAAGGAATCATCTCAAAATTTTGAGTATAAAATTATCTAAAAATTCGGATAACATGCTGGCAGATTCAAACAGATTATTCTCAACACAGTTTCAGATTAAAAATTTGTATAAATTCGTAGAGAGCTCAAAAATTGTTTCCAAAAATTTATGGACAAACTAGATATCATTATCAACAACTTTGTAGAAGAAATCATCTCGAAATTTTGATTGAAAAATTATCTAAAAATTCGGGTAACAGGTTGGCAGATTCAAACAGATTATTCTCAACACAGCTTCAGTTTTAATTAAAATTTTTTATAAATTTGTAGAAAGCTCAAAAATTGTTGCCAAAATTCCTGGATGAACTAGACATAATTATCAACAACTTTGTAGAAGAAATAATATCGAAATGTTGAGGATAAAATTGTCTAAAAATTCAGGTAAACATGCTGGCAGATTCAACACAGTTTTAGACAATGTATCAAATGTACATAATCTGAAAATTTTCAATTATATAAAAAAAAATGAGAGGGTTGAGAGGGTTTTCTTACTTAGTGGTAGGGTTGAAATAGAATAATGAAATGGTAGGAAAATATGCAACCTCAATCTCCTCCTATTCTTCCACCAGAATTCCCTCTATTTGGATGTAATGGTTTATGCTTAGTCTAGAAATATGAACTCTCTGTGCAGAAATATGAACTCTACTAGATGCAATTTAGAGACTCCCTCCGAGGTTAGCTCTCTCTTTCCCACTCTCTCACACATTTTTTTTTTTTTCAAAAAATTCCATTCCCTTTCTCCAATTTCTAAGAGCAAGCTTTCCCTAAATTTTATAAGCTTTTCCCTAAATTTTACAAGCTTTCCCTAAATTTTATGGCTTTCCTAAAAGATGGTGGGTTTGGTAGGAGCTGTGGGTTGTTTGCCTATGGTTTGTTTGTTTGTTTGTATTTTTTTTTTCTTTTTTTTTTAAGGTCTTTGTTACTGATAGAATTGGGTTTATTTAACACTAATTTTTATACTATTATATATATTAGGTAGATTCTGAATACAATTAATTAATTTAGTTATTTATTTTCTTTCAAGAATAATTTAAATATGGGTTTTCACAATCGCGTCCATTGGTTAGCTAGTAAGTCCGATAGGTTATCACTAGGGAAGGTTCAAGGCCGAAAGCTACCTATCCTAATGCAAGATATTTTCGATTTATACTCTTTCGACAAATTCTACATATTGTTGCATTTTTGTTGTCATTAAATTCCATTCATGTGAGGAATTGTTAGAAATGGGTTTTGGAAGTTTTGGAAAAAAAAGAATTTTTCCTCAATTTTGGTCTAATTTTTAGGTGGGACCCAAGCGTCGAATTTAAATGAGTCAAAGTAGTAATGTGTTCTATCTTTGTGTTGTGATTTATGTGGTATATTTGGTTACTCAAAACCATTATCGGGTGAATAAGAAATTGAAGCCAAAGTGAGCTCCATAGAAATGGAGTTTTTGGTGAAAATTCCTTAAGGTTTGAATAAAGGCTTATCCTACATTGGTTTGATGGGAACTTTACGGGTTTATAAAGCTTGGGATTGTAACTTGGGGAGGGCCCCAAAGGGCACCTTAAGTTTGTAGAGGGAGAGGTTATGAGTAAATTGGGCTAGACCCAATAGACCCAAAAATAAACACCTGCCAGCCGCCACTGCCGTCGGCACATCAAGCGGGTTGAAATTGGGCTTGGGCACGGGTGCGTAGTGTGAGGTTGGATTGGACTTGTCCAGCCTAATACCTTTCTTTTTGGACAAAAAATATTTGAATTTAATTTTATTTTTTAGTAAAATAAAATCTGTCCAGAATTCAAAAATTAATTCTGAAAATCTGACCGTTTAAATTCAAATTTTGGTTCAAAAATTTGCACCTTTCTGTACAGATTTGAAATTTGTCCGGACACTCCCTTACCTATTTAATTTAAATTCAAACAGATTTGTATCTGTTTAAATTTAAACCGAAAAGGTACCATACCTGTTGGATTCAAACCAAATAGTCACCATTTTATCTATAAATAGTCCGCCTTTCATTTGATTCTTTCACTCCAATTTCGTCTCTCACTCTACCTGCTCTCTTTGCATTTTCCTGTATTATTTTCTTGTGAGAAAGAGTGTAAACATAAAGTGTGTTTGTTGTGCAAACAATTTGTAGTGCTACTATTATTTGCTGTTGATCATTATATCCTAGGAGATAGACGTCCACATTCTGAAAGTACCGTGAAGAGGACGAATCTGTCTTAAGGACACAATGTTAAACATTGGACTTGATCAGAAAATTTGTTCAACAAATTAATTTGTACACAAACAGAATTCTTTTCATTAAATACAGTGATTGTCCAACAAACTCATCCTTGATTTTAGGTAGGGGTGCAACTCCGGCAGGTTCGGGCGGGTTGGGAGGTTGTCCAAGCCCAGCCTAAGCTGTGCTGAGACCTGTCTAGATGTGAATTGTAACCTGAGGTTGCCTGCTCAAGCCCGGCCCGAGTTAAACCCGAATTGACCGAGTTGCCTGAATTGTAAATTAATTTCATTTTTTTTTTCAGTTACATTATTAAATTATTAAAATTTGACTCTATTTACATTTTTTTTATATATAAAAAATCATTAATACCACCAAAACAAATAATTTATATAATGTAAGAGTGATGCCGTTATAGTAGTCCTTATAATTTATGAGTAAAAATAAAATAAAATAAAAAAGTAAGATTTTATATTATTCGTATATATAATAATATATATTCAACATGATTTAATAATCTAAATTACTTTAATATCATGTAATGGCTCATGACAGGATAGACCCATAAAAGTCATGACCCACAATGAACAGACCCAAGCCTACCATTTGGACCCCATTGCATAACCTGGTTGGTAAAGTCCAGGACAGCTGGAGGCCAACTAGGCATGAGGAGCCAATGACATTCGGACACATGGCAGGTGCGAGCAGCCACGCCCGGACAAAGATCTGCAAAGTTATTGCCACAACACATCACCATTAATGACCCATCCGGCATTTATTACGACAACACCTCCCGTCGAACGGCGCCCCTTACCTGACAAGGTAAGCTCTGACAAAGCTTTTCGGCGAGGGGGGCACGTTGGAAGGGACAGTGAAATGATTACCGAAGGATATAAGCAAGTATCGAAGACGAGAAGAAGGTTAAGTTCTCTATCTCCAATCCCTCTCAATATACTCCATCTCTTTTCTATTTGCTAACTTGCTCGTCGGAGGGTTCGCTGGGGGACTACCCCTTTCCCCATTAAACTTACTTGCAGGTCATCTAGTGGGCTTCGTCATTCGGACGTGGGCTCGAGGAGCTTGGATCGATCCGATCCATCCGAAACGGCGCATCATCGATTGGCGTCTGTGGGAAACTTGGTTTGTCCGTGTGCCAGTTGTGTTCACTGCCGCCGGAGACCCTGTTCCAGTAACCTTTTCACCTCACCCATCAAGTGTATGGTCACGACTAGATCCATGGCTTCCCATCATAATGCTGCCGATCATCAAACCGACCCTCCCAATCCAAACAACCCACCACAATACTTCATCGAACTTACCAACAGCATCAACCGCATGACTGAGCAAAACCAGGCCTTAATAAATGCTCTGCTCCAGAGAAACCTCCCCATTCCTCCACCGCCACCTCCAAATATTCCACCCCATCCAGAACAAACTCCGAACCATACTGTCCCACAACCCAATCCATCTAATTCGGGAGTTTTGCAACCTTCTAACCCACACGTAAATCCACTACCTCCACCCCCACGTCCATCAGTCGTAACACCAGCTCCCGAGGGAGAAGCCAGCAGCGTCCAACACCTACCTCCCTCAAGTGGCGACAACATTCACCTTTGGGACGCTGAACTCCGAGCCATGAAGCTTCAGCTCCAAGGGGTTATGTAGAATATCCAGCATAAGCCTTCCACTACGGCAAACTCACCATTTGTCGCCTCCATCCGAAACAAACCCTTGCCCGCCAAATTCAAAATGCCCACCATCGACTCCTTCGACGGAACGACCGACCCCGTCAACCACCTGGAGACCTACCGCACCCTCATGATCCTCCATGCCTTCCCTGACGAAATCATGTGCCGGGCCTTTCCCGTGACTCTGAAGGGGTCAGCTCGGCTGTGGTTTAGCCAGCTACCACCAGACTCTGTCTCCACCTTCCAACATCTCAATGACTCTTTCCTGAGCCATTTTATCGGAGCCCAGCGTCAGCGACGCCCGGCCACCCAACTCCTTAATATTCGTCAAACCGAGGGGGAATCACTGCGCAGCTTCGTTACTCGCTTCAACACCGAAGCCCTGCAAGTTGCAGAAAATGACGACAAGGTCATCCTCACAGCTTTCATGGCCGGTCTGCGATCGTTTGATTTCCTTTTCTCCCTCTCTAAAAACCTCCCGACCTCAATGGCAGTCCTACTCTCCAAAGCCCAAAAATACATGAATGCCGAGGATTCACTAGCCGCTCGGCAGGATCCAACAGCTAAAAACCCGACCCCAAGAGAAAAGACTCAGAACCCAAAAACGCCCAGTATCATAGCCAAACACCCCACTATACAGACCGACCCCCTCGTGCAGACCGGACGGCACACCGGTCATTTGCCGGTGATTCGGCGATATCACCCTCAATTCTCCCATGCAACATGTCGTCAATCGAGATCCAGCGGACTACCCCTCAAATGGCCTCCTCCGCGGAACCCTTCCAGCCGGAAAGACGGTCCAAATATTGCCGTTTCCACGGGACCATGGCCATAACTGCGATGATCGCATCAACCTCAAGGATCGGTGGAGACCTCATCGCCAAGGCGTCTAAGCGGTTCGAACACCGCCCTCGGCAAAACGCAAAGAACCGAACCCCAAAGAGACAATCGCCGGCACTCCCCACCGTGGCGGCCAGCTCAACCAAATCAAGGCCATGATCGACCTCCACAACAGCCTCGGCCACAAGGTAACCCACCCCCGCCTGTTGGTGTAATCAGAGTTATTTCAGGTGGACTTGCCTGCGGGGGACCATCCCGTTCGGCTCAGAGGGCGGAACTGAGAAAGATACGGCAGGGCTCAGACAAGGCAGTCGCTACTGTAGACCGACCTTCCAAACAGCCCAAACAGTGGATAGAGCCCATCACCTTTACGGATGCCGACTGTACATGCATCCGTTACCCACATGATGACCCCCTTGTCATTTCGGCCATCCTCTCCAACTACAAGGTCAGACGAGTTCTCATTGACAACGGTAGCTCTTCAGACATCATCTTCCTCAACTGCTTCCGCCAGCTCAAGATTAGGGAAGAAAGCTTGTCTCCACTCCAAACCCTCCTGGTCGGCTTCACCGGCGACCGTGTGACCTCCATTGGTTCCATTGACCTTCCTATCACCATCGGTGAATACCCACGGCCGGCCATGAAGTTGCTCACTTTCCTTGTGGTCGATTGCCCATCTGCCTACAACATCATCATTGGCCACACCGCCCTAAACGCTTTCCAAGCCATCACATCCACCTATCATCTTGCCCTCAAGTTTCCCACCGATCTCGGGGTCGGAACAGTCAGAGGAGAGCAGACCGTGGCCAGGGAGTGTTATGTTGCTTCACTTAAAGAAGTCAAGCTAAAGGAGGCAATGATCATCGAAGGACTTGACGTCCGAGATGAGGACGAGCTGGTCAGGGGAGAACTAGTGGAGGAGCTCGTTGAGGTCCCTATTGACCCCACCAACCCATTGAAAACTGCTAAGATCGTGACCAACTATCCCTCCAAGCGAAATCCGATCTTACTGCCCTTTTGACCGAGCACAATGACGTCTTTGCTTGGACCCATTCAGACATGCCAGGCATTGACCCCACCTTCATAACTTACCACCTCAGCATCGAACCTCATTTCCGACCTTACCGACAAAAGCAGTGTATTTTCCACCCAGAGCGCAATAATCTCATAGCCGCAGAAGTTGACAAACTCCTTGAGGCTCAATTCATCCAAAATGTAGACAATCCTAAGTGGCTATCCAATATGGTTCTAGTCCGCAAGAATAATGGCAAGTGTCGACTCTGCGTCGATTACTCTGACCTGAACCAAGCTTGCCCCAAAGATAGCTATCCACTCCCCCGCATAGATCTGCTAGTCGACGCCACGGCCGGTCACCAAATGCTCAGCTTCATGGATGCTTTCTCCGGGTACAACCAAATCATAATGCACTCATCCGATCGGGAACACACATCCTTCATCACCGACCGAGGTACCTACCACTACTGTGTAATGCCGTTCAGACTAAAGAATGCTGGGGCCACTTACCAACGGTTAGTCAATGCCGTTTTCCACTATCAAATCGGTCGGAACATGGAAGTGTATGTGGACGACATCTTTGGTCAAAACAAACTCTCCTTGACCATCGGCCGACCTCGAGAGACCTTTGCCACCCTTCGCAAGTATCAGATGAAGCTCAACCCAGAGAAGTGCGCTTTTGGCGTAGGATCTGGAAAGTTCTTGGGTTTTATGGTCAGTCAGCGCGGCATTGAAGCCAACTCTGAAAAGATCAAGGCCCTGATTGAGATGCAGTCACCTAAAACTATTAAAGAAGTTCAAAGACTCACCGGCAGAGTGGCGGGCCTCAACCGCTTCATTTCTCGTTACCTTGAGATAAGTGCCTACCATTTTCAAAGTTCTTTGGCGGACTTTTGAATGGACAACCGAATCGAAAAGGCTTTTAGATTAAAAGCAATGCATGGCTAATCCCCCCATTCTTTCACAGGCAATTACGGGCGAGCCCCTCTTCCTCTATTTAGCAGTATCGAACACCGCCGTCAGTGCAGCTCTTATCAAGGAAGATGGCTCGGTCCAACGGCCGGCCTACTACATCAGTCGAGCTCTTAGGGGAGCGGAGCAAAATTACCCACTGCTAGAAAAGTTGTCCCTGGCCTTGGTCACCGCCTCCAGACGACTTTGTCCTTACTTCCAGGCCCATTCCATAGTGGTCATCACCGACCAGCCCCTGAAGAAGGTCATGCAACAACCAGAGCTTTCTGGCCGACTTATGCAGTGGTCAGTGGAACTCAGCCAGTTTGACATCTCCTACCGCCCTCGCACAGCAATCAAGGGACAGGCCATCGCCGACTTTATCCTAGAATTTACCAACCCTACCCCAACCACTACCTCTCCACCCCTACCAACTCCTACCGAACCAGAAGACCCCCATTCTTGGATTCTCAATGTCGACGGGTCATCTCGGAGGGAAGGTAGTGGGGCTAGCCTCATCCTCACTTCCCTTGAAGGTGATTATTTCAAATGCGCTCTCCGTCTCTTGTTTGAGGCCAGCAACAATGAGGCCGAATATGAAGCGTTGATAGCAGGACTCCGCCTGGCCAAGGATATTGGTGTCAGCCATATCCGAGTGTTCAGTGACTCCCAACTCATCGTCGGTCAGATTACGGGGGAATTCGATGCCAAGGATGGCACAATGCGGGCTTACAGGGACAGGGCGCTCCCTTTCGTTCGCCTTTTCAATACTTTCCAGATCAAGCACATACCCCGCGCGGAAAACTCCAAAGCAGATAAGATGGCTCAGTTGGCCTCTGCAGATCAGTCCGACCTCAGCCACGGAGTCCACCTTGAATACCTGACTCATCCAGCCATCTCACCCGACCATGAGGTGCAATTTCTTCAAAATGAACCCATTCCCTGGGTATCCAACATCATTCAATTTTTGACAACAGGAGAACTCCCAGATGACCAACAGCAGGCCGCCAAGGTCAGGACTTGGTCATCTAACTACGTCCTGGTCGATGGCGTCTTGTACAAACGTGGTTTTTCACGACCATATCTGCGATGCCTCAATTCAACTCAAGAAACCTATGTAATGCAAGAAGTCCATGAGGGAATTTATGGCAACCACTCGGGTGGTAGGTCTCTAGCCCACAAAATATTCCGTACTGGTTATTTTTAGCCAACTCTTAATCAAGATGCGACTGATTTCGTCCTCAAATGCGATAAGTGTCAGCGTTTTGCCAACATCCCCCACGCCCCCCCTACAGAGTTGATCACACTTTGCAGCCCTTATCCGTTCACCAAATGAGGGATCGACCTGATCGGCCCACTTCCCACCGGCCGAGGCCAGACCAAGTTCACAATCGTCGCTATTGACTATTTTACCAAATGGGTAGAGGCCGAACCCCTAGCCACCATTACCGAGCGGAACACAACCAGGTTCATCTGGCAATCGATCGTTTGCAGGTTTGGCATCCCTCAGGCCATCGTGTCAGACAACGGAAAACAATTCGACAACGCTAGAGTACAGAAGTTACATCTTGGCGATCTCAGATTCAACCATGTTTCTCCTCCCCTGATCATCCCCAAGCTAATGGCCAAGTTGAGGTCACCAATCGTTCTCTTCTGAAGATTATCAAGACTAAGTTGGAAGCTGCTAAGGAACTCTAATTTGAGAAGCCGAATGTACTCTGGGCCTATCGAACTCTGACTCGGACTCCCACCGGGGAAACCCCTTTCCGCCTAACATACGGCGCTGAGGCGGTTATTCCGGTGGAAGTCGGTCTGCCAACCTCCAGGGTTTTACATCCGGATCCAGCGCTCACTGAAGAACTCCGTCGGGCAGATTTGGACCTAATTGAAGAACTCAGAGAGACCACTGCTGTCAGATTGGCCTCATACCAACAGAAAATAAGAACGCACTACAACCGCAAAGTCCGACCACGGGAATTCACTATAGGAGATCTTGTCTTAAGAGAGGCCACTCTTGCCACCAAAAATCCGACCGACGGAAAACTGGCAGCCAAATGGGATGGTCCCTACATCGTGAAAGCCACGTCACGTCCGCACCGACTTCAAAACATGGAGGGTCGAGACCTTCCCCACCCCTGGAATGCCAAACACTTGAAACGCTATTTTCAATAGGCTATTGCTTTTGTATTGCACAATTGTTGCACTTTCTTTTTGACGCATAATGTGAATTTTGATCGTTGAACCACGCTTCTCATGGCAACAATTTTATCGCCTAGCTACCCCTATCGTCTCAATAACATTTTTTACCTGTAGCACTCACTCAAAGCCTCAGCCAGACTGAGCACTAAAAGCCGCAGCCAGACTGAGCACTCAAAGCCTCAGCCAGACTGAGCATCTCAAAGCCTCAGCCAGACCGAGCACTCAAAGCCTCAACCAGACTGTGCACTCAAAGCCTTACCCAGACTGAGCACTCAAAGTCTCAGCCAAACCGAACACTCAAAGCCTCAGCCAGACTGAGCACTTAAAGCCTCACCCAGGCTGAACACTCAGGACTTCCGCCAGACTTAGTACTCAAAGCCCCAGCCATAATAAACATCACACGTCTTAACTAAACTGAGGGCCACCAATGCAGGTCCAGAATGAGTCACTCGCAACCTTAATTCCAGATCCAAAATAAGATAATCCCATCACCAGTGAAACTCCCTAATTACGGCTGACAGTCACAGTTCCAGATTATTACCTCCATCATCTCGCGTACCTTCGATCAACCACTCTCATCCGTCCAAATTTTATACAAGTCCACTTTTACTCTGCATTAAGGAGTTCTTTACTTTACTTTGCATTGAATCTTTATAAGTCCAATTTCAACATTACTTTGAATTTCACTGAATTTTCATACAACTCCAATTTTGCTCTGCATTAAGTTTTTACTTAATCCAACTCCACCCCCCCTTAAGTTTTTATACAAGTTCAGTCTCACTGTGCATAAAGGAGCTTTTAACTTTACTCAATATTGGATTTTTATTACACCTCTGTATGGAGGCATTTCCAAATTCCATTCACACTGACTTATACATAAGCAAACACAATCAAATCATAGAAACGCAAAGGAAATTTTATTTATTCAGAAATGTGTCTATCAATTCACTACAGTACTTCCAAATAAAAATTAAAAAAAAAAAAAAGATACAATGTGTATACAAGAATAAAACAAATACTCTTAAGTATACACATCTTCAATTCACTCCTCTTCCTCACTGGAGACAAGATCTGCTTCTTCAATTCCTTCATCCAGGGGGGTTTGGGCCACCTCATCCTCCCCAATCGTAACACTACTCAGGTCAAGCTCTGGGAACAGCTCCTCAACCCTACATTTAAACATCTTCCACTCGCTATCCCAGTACTCAGCCATTTCATGTTTGTAGAAGTCCGACTGCTGGAAGCTCTCAATGACTTCAGACTCAGTTCTCCCCCCAGCAGTCGTCCTTGATGGCCCAACCCCCCCAGATTCCACCCCAACTAGGCCGCTGGCGACTGCGGCATCCACTGCCATATGAAATTCAGGAGATCCCTTGAATTGGTTAACTGCTGCAACGTACAGATCGGGGTAAGCCGCCCTTTCCGACGCCGCCTTCGCCCTTTCTTCGTCCAGCTCTCTTTGAAGGGTCACCTTCTCAGAGGATGCTTTGGCCCTTTCTGTTTTCAGCTCTTTACGCGGAGCCTCCATCTCAGCGGCAGCCTTGGCCTTCTCTTCATCCAACTCTTTCTTTAGGTTCTCCCTCTCCACTGCTGCCTTGCCTCGCTCGGCCTCCAACTCCTTCTGCAGAACGCCAATCTTAGCGTCTGCCTCATCCTTCTACCTCACCAACTTCTCATTGTTGATCATCACCTCTTCATGCCGTTCGACGGCGACCACACAAGTTGCTTTGGCCTCTTCCAACTTCTTTCGCTCGGTGGCCAGTTGGAACTCGAGCGACACAACCTGGTGGCGTGTGCTCTCTAGCTCTGACTTGGCTCCTTGAAGGTCAGCGTAAGCACTCATCCAACTCGCGCACTCCTTCTTCAATTTCGTAAGCTGTGCCTTGGCTTCCTCTGCCTTCAGTTTGGCAGCCCCCGCTTTTCTCAAGAGGGCCCCTGCCAAAGTAGTCACCTCCATTTGAGCGGAGCACAACCCCCTCAGCAGGTCTGCCTCGTTGAATCTAGATCTTGCGTGAAATTTGTTTCCTCCACGATGCCCACCAAGCGATGCCTGACTTTGGTGGGCCTTCTCTCCTCGGCCGCCACCGCCCGAGCGTGATAAATCGCTGTGGTCAGGCTCACTCCTCCCAGAAGCGGGTCCCCAGGCCTCTCCCCCCCTCCTAACTTCAGGGGCGACCCCACCAACCCCTACACCGACTGCTGCCGCCACTGGCACAACCTCCCTCACTCTTGAGGCGACGTCTACCACCTTTGGGGCGATTCCTCCCTCTGGAACCTCTCCCTCCTTCACCTCAGCAACCTCTCTCTCATTGGCCATACTGGCTTTCTTTGCCCTAGCTTCCTTCCTTCTCTTCTGGGCAGGCTCCTCCTCGCTCCGCCTCAATCTCTTCTTCCTCTTCCCCACTCCCAGCGCCTCTATCTCCTTCAACGACCTCTCCTTTAAAGGATCATTTGGTAGCGGTCGTGGTACAAACTCACCCAAGTTTTTCTCTCCCAAGGGTTTGGGGCGAGGGCGAACCCTTTCCCTGGCCACTGGTTGTGGTGGTCGGTCGGCCTGGGACTCTTTGAAATTTTGGGCCTTGGCAAGAATGGCCTGATCCTCTGCCTCTTGGATTTTTCTTCTTGCTTCCAACTCCGCTCGATCGAGGTCCCCACCGATCGGCTAGGGGCCCAACCCTGCCTCAAATAGTGCGGACGACTGAACAAGCTCGTCCTACTTGGCTTTTTCCCTCTCCCTCCACTCTTTTACCCTTTTCACCTTGTCCTCTGCCTCTGCCCCTAATTTTGGCTCCATCGACCGAGTGGGCACCTTCCAAATGGTGCGCACACCAACCCCTCCACTGACACCCATGTAGAACCACCGTGGTCTCCACCCCTTGATCGACGAGGGTAGCCCTGCCACCAGCCCTCTCCCAACTGCCGCTTGCAGAGTCACCGAAGTTTCTTGCGGCCCCGAGGCCTTGTAGCACGCGAAGAACTCGTCCACTGTCATGGCCTCCCCTTCATTTGCCTTTGGCCAGGCACTTGCACAAGCTAACAAGATCTTCCAGGCATCGGGCATTAGTTGCCCTGGTGCCACCTCTAGACGGTTGAGCACATCCACTACTATTTGTGGCAATGGCAACCTCAAGCCCCCCTTCAGCGCTTCCTCGTAAAGGGAAAACTGCCCTGGCCTCGCGTCTGATGGCCTCTCTGTCGCCGTTGGCAGTAACAGCTCTACTTTCGCCAGAATCTGGTATTTCTCCCGGATAGCCTCCAACTCCGCGGCAGTAATTTTGGATTTGTCAGCCTTAGTATGCCAATGATCTGGCTCTACCTGGCTTATTGGCTTTGGAGCCGCTATCATGGTGGACGCCTGAGATCGTGCCACCGATTCCCCTACCGTCACCATTCGCGTCTCTGTCCTATATCGTGCCACTAACTCCTCTGCGTCATCTTCACCTAGTGGGTCTACCCTTACAGTCACAGCTCCTTCTTGTGCCATTTCTAGGATATGTTTACGAATCGCTTCTGATGCAGGAGCAAGAAGATTGAAAAAATGTTGTAAAGGCGTATCGTGAGCAACAAATGAACTAAGACTTGGAATGTTTTGGTTTTTTGTAAACAAGTAAGTGAATCGCACAATGCCAAAAGCCCACGGTTTGCCCGTTTTCCAAGGATCCCAATTAATTTTCGCCAGTTTGAAAACTTTTCAAATCATCCGCCAAAACTGTCTTTTCAACCCCATAATGATTTATCGTTTCATTTTTGCTCCAACGCCTAACTTCCCCCTCACGATATCGCCACATGTATGGCTGTGATGCACTGCCCCCCTCACATTCCCTTGTCTTTCCCACTTCAAATCCTACACGCCGCCTCTTGAGCCCCGCGCCCCTTCGCGATCGGCACTCCTCACAGTCGCCCCTCCCACTCGGCTCCCTTCGCGGTCGGCACTCCTCACGGTCGGCCCTCCCACTCGGTCCCCTTCGCGGTCGGCACTCCTCACAGTCGGCCTTCCCACTCGACCCCCTTCATGTTCGGCACTCCTCACGGTCGACCTTCCCACTCGGCCCTCTTTGCGGTCGGCACTTCTCACGGTCGGCCTTCCCACTCGGCTCCCTTCGCGGTCAGCACTCCTCACGGTCGGCCTTCACGGTCGGCCTTCCCACTCGGCTCCCCTCGTGGTTGGCCCATCTCATGGTCGGTCCTGCCGCTTGGTCCCCCGCCACGGTCGGACCCTTCCCTGCTCGGCCCACTAACCCAACCTCCCCCTCCCTGACGGCCGGGCACATCCTTCTCATTACTATTTCCTTCGTTGGACTGAAGCTGCACTTGGGAATGGGGGACTACTGACAGGATAGACCCATAAAGGTCACGGCCCACAATGAACAGACCGAAGCCCATAATTTGGACCCCATTGCATAACCCGGTTGGTAAAGTCCAGGACAGCTAGAGGCCAACTAGGCGTGAGGAGCCAATGACATTCGGACACATGGCAAGTGCAGAATAGGCCACGCCAGCAGACAAAGATCTGCAAAGTTATTGCCACAACACATCACCATTAATGCAGCCCATCACAGCATTTATTACGACAACACCTCCCCGTCGGAACAGCGCCCCCTTACCCTGTACAAGGTAAGCTACAGCACATGCTTTCGGCGAGGGGGACACGTCGGAAGGGACAGTGAAATGATTACCAAAAGATATGAGCAAACATCGAAGACGAGAAGAAGGTTAAGTTCTCTATCTCTAATCCCTCTCAATATACTCCATCTCTTTTCTATTTGCTAACTTGCTCGTCGGAGGGTTCGCTGGGGGACTACCCTGTTCCCCATTGAACTTACTTGCAGGTCATCTAGTGGGCTTCGTCATTCGTACGTGGGCTCGAGGAGCTTGGATCAGTCCAGTCCATCCACCGGGAACGAACTGCATCATCAGCTCATAATTTATATGTATATTTAATATTTTTATATATCTATATATATAATTCGGATTTTGAATTGTTCAGATTGTTTGACGTCTTTGTTCAAGTCTGTCCAAATTTAATTTGGACTTTTAAATTTTTACCCAAACTCGTACCGAATTCAAAAATTTCTTATTCAATTCTTAAAAAAATTCAGACTAAGTTTGAATTATTCGAATTTAGTCCATCCAAATTGGACCCCTAATTTTAGGTATGTGGTGGATACATGTTACATCATATAACTAGCTTACACGCGAAGTGCACCATTTTAATTAATTAATTAATTTATTTATTTATAACTTCGGAGATGGCGATGGTATTTCTTTTGAAAGTGGCTTGTCTTGGATCTTCGGATCGTCTTAGCCGTCGTTTCACATTGATTTTTTTAATTAATTTTTTTTAGTTTAGAATTAAAAAATTTATTTAGTTTGATTTATTTGATTTTTGTAAGAAACAAAAATAAAATGATTATAGTTTAGATGTGACATATTATCTTATTAACTTATTTAACCTATTTTGTCTTTGGTAATTTTTTAACACAACTAAGTAAGCCAAACGAAGGCTTAGAGTTGATTGGTGATTTAATTCGTTAATTTTATAATTTTGTGTGCATATATTATTTATAAAAAAAATTAATTAATTTAATAAATATAATTATATAATTTTATTATCATTGCTTATAAAAAATTGACAATAAATTTGACTTTAAAAACTAAATCAATCATTTTTTAAAGACAAATTTTATCAAATGATGTAACAACAAATATTATATAGTTTAATTTTTTATTTTTATAAACAATCTACACGCAAAGGTCTAAAAAAATCAAATCATTAAAGTGGGATTGGAAGGTCGAATGCCATTATAAATAGGAATGAACAATGTGAGACTTATTCCATACCAACCAACCATTCAACACAAAACTTTGTGTTTTTGTTTTTGGAAAACAAGTTTAAGTTGAAAATGTCCAAGCCAGTTTTAGTAGGACTAGCCCTTGGGCTCATTTTCTGAGCAGCTTCACAGGCCAGTGCTATGGTCAACTGGAAGTAGGATTCTACAAGGGAAAATGTGGTGGCAAAGACGTGGAAGCCATCGTCGGCAGTGTCATTGCCACCAAGATCAAGGACGACCCCATGATCGTGGCGGCCCTCCTCCGCTTGCAATTTCATGATTGCTTCGTTAGAGTAAGAAGGCTTAGATCCCGTTAACTGCAACTTATTGAATTTTTTTTAAACAAAAAAATATGTAACAACATCGCGTTTAAGATTATTTGTGCTTATAGGTTATGAGTTAAAAAAACTTAAATAAGGTCATTATAAAAAGTCAATTAATCCTCTCTATCTTTTTGCAAGTATTTTTGTAAAAAATCAAAAACCCACTAAAAAATCTAATCCCTACACCACCCCTTATTATTGACAAATTAAGAGTAGTGCTTCAAACATTAATTTTTTGATTATCAACTTTTAATTCATAAAAATTTAGGCATCGTGTTAAGTCACGGGTAATGCTAGGTTGTAACCAGTGTTGGCACTTGAGCCAATTGACAAAGGTAAAAAAATGTTTAGGAACACAAAAATTGAGCCAATTGACAAAGGTAAAAAATGTTTAGGAGCACAAAAATTGATCACGAAAATCATATGAATAGATAAAATTTTTAGAAGTGAGTTCTATTAACAAATTTTGTAAAATTTTATTCATTCTTGTATGTTTTGTGTTTCATTATTTGTTTATAGTTTATATGTTTATAATTGAATTGTTTGCTATATGTATCAATTTTATAGTTTATATGTTTCATGCTTCTCGGTGCCAACTCAATTAGGATCAGATTGTTTTGTTATGGTACTCTTTACACCCCCTCTCTTTATTTATGATTGTCAATGTATTATTGTTTGATCATTATCAATAATATTTTCTTTTGGCTGTTTCAAAAAAATAAATAAATAAATAAATTTGTATCAATTGTAATTTTAGGAAAAAGAACACATGTGACCCTCACGGCAAAGTGAAAAATTAAAAATTTTATGTACTATTATGATGAACAAACTTCTAAAAAGAAAATCAATTGTAATACAAGATTCATCTCTTAACATGAAATTTTTTCCATGAAATTCACAGTTAAAAAAATAATAATAATAATAATAAAAACTTACCTACCTAATGATTGGAATGACATAACTCATACCATAAGAAGAGCCTACATACTGAAAAACTCACAAGAGAAGAGGATTTAAAGAACTGAAGTTTTTGAATCACACCACTCACAAAAATTTCTATATTTGCCATGACTGTAAATGATATTAATCAATCAACTTCATATTCATTTGGTAAAATTTATTTTCAATTTAAAAAAGTTTAACTTAAAACAAAAATAAAAATATCAAAGTCAGCTCTTAAAAAAACTTAGCGTTTCAAGTTTATTCTTATTTTTTTGTGCTTAATAGTCATGAACTAACGATATAAAACATCAAAAAACATGTTGTTGTTGTTGTTGTTGTTGTTGTTGTTGTTTTGATTAAACTAGCTTTAAAATAATCCAATTATAAACTTTTTTGATTTTTTAAATTATATCAAATCTACCTTTTATATCCCTCCTAATTAGACGATTGTAAAAAATTTATAAAAAAATGTAAATCAAGAAAAGAAAAAAATAAGCCCATTTTTGCAAGTTCGTTTTGATAAAATTTGTCTTTAGTAGATTTTTTTCCAAATAGCTTTAGCCAAATAATTCATTTGGCTATCCCAGTTAGGATTAAAAACATAAAAGGCAAATTATACTAAATAAGTCAATAAGATAAAATATTACATCTAAATCATAATCATTTCACTTTTTCTCTCACAAAAATAAAAAAAGCCAAAAAAATTTTGTTGAACAAGCTTTTTAATTCTAAACTAAAATATCTCAACTCCAAAAAGCTAACTAAAAAAGTTTTTGCCAAACAACAATAAAGACTATAAAACATCAAGTCTCCAATTTAATGGGTCCCCTTTTTTTTTATTTTTTTTATTTTTGGGTTTAATGTGCTAACATTGTTCTTTGCATGAAAAGGGATGTGATGCATCAATCCTACTGGATGGTAGTAACAGTGAGAAAACTGCACCCATAAATCTACATTTGAGGGGTTTTGACATTGTTGATGCTGCAAAGGCTGCTGTGGAGGCAGTGTGCCCTGGAGTAGTCTCTTGTGCGGATATCATTGTCATGGCTACCAGAGACTCAGTGGCTAAGGTGAGCACTCCATACCTTCATTTGCTTCACTGCAAAGAACTATACTACATATATACCTCCACTTGACTAGATAAAAATATTTTTTGAGTGTGATAATGACATGAATAGATTATAGTAGTTCCATCACATAAATAGACAAACACAAACAATGCAAAAATTATAGTTAACAATGATGGTAGTAGTCAGTGCCGGAACCAAAAATTCAGTGAAGAAGGGCACACATTAATGATAATATTATTATTTTTTTTTCATAATAAACAATAATGAGATATTATTAAATGTAACTATTAAGAGTTTATTTGGATAAATGTGAATTTTAAATTAAAGGATTTGAGGTTAAATTTTATACAAATGTTGTGGAGTAACTATTTTAGATGGATTGAAAAATTAAAAAAGAAAATAAGTTGAGATAGAAATTATGGCCTCGTTTGGGAAGTGGCTATTTTAGAGGCTTTTTGGCTATTTTAGTAGGCTATTTTAGTTTTTGTGTTTGAAAAGATGAGATGAATTTTTAGTTGAGTTGTTGTATTGAAAAGTGTGTTGAAATGATGGTTGAATTTAAAATGACAAAGTTGTCCCTAACTTATAATTTTTTAAATTGATGTAAAGGGGTAAAATGGTAATTTAGCCGTTGATGATGACTTTGAAATTTGTGTGATGTAGGTATGAGCCTATTTTTTTTTTTTGAAAAAATCTGATTTGGAGACTTTTTGGCTAATAACTCAAATCAGGCTATAATAGCCTCAACCACGGTTTCCCAAACAACGCCTATATATTTTAGTAGAGAAATTTTATAAAACACACCGCAAAAAAAATAAAAAAATCTATCATATGTTGCAGTTATGATTTTTGTGGTCTTTAGTTTGACATATTATAGTATTGGATATAACTTAGTTATAACTTCTTGTGGTTGTTATTTTGGTTATGATTGAAGAGGTCTTTGATTATACATCAAGTAATTTATGATTTGTAATGACTCATTCTGATATTAGTTATGACTTATTGTAATTTTTTATTTTTTATAATTGAAGATGTGTTGTTTGGTTATGATTTGTATAGTAGTCATTTTAGTTATGAATGAAAATAATTTGGTTATAAAAATTTATAATATCAATACCATAGAAAAACTTATTTTAGTGGGTTCATTGTAATTAGAAATAAAATTTTATAATAGAGGAACTATTATAATTTGCAGAAGGGATATTATTATAATTTTATATAAGATATATATGATATAGTCTATTTATATAAGGATACTAATATAATTATCAAAACTTGAGAGGGGCACGTGCCCACCCTGGGCATATACTGCCTTCGCCCTTGGTAGTGGTGTTAATTATAATTATTTCTAAATTATAGGCGTTCGTCCCCTCTCAGTATATTTTTTTTACAATTTTTAAGTGGTTATCATCTCTTGATTTTATAAAAATTTAAAGTAATTGCTCCTCTATATCTATAAAAATTGGATCAAAGTATAAAATTTTTTAAAAAAAATAAAAAGACAAGATATAATAAAATTAAATATTTTTTTATAACTACCATTGATAACAAGACTTTTTTTTCTTTTTTTTTTTTCCTGATAATAAAACAATGTATTAACTAATTATTAAAATTGATTCTCTCATAAACACTTTTAATGACAAGATGCGTCAAACACAATTCAAAATATCCCACTTTAGTAAATAAATTATTTTTATAATTATTATCTTTTTCAATGTGGCTAAAATTAAAATGTTTATTTTTATATGTTAACATCTTATTTTTGCTTTTTATATATCGGTAGAAAATTGCTCCATTCTTCTTAATTAAATTTTTTATTAGTATATATATTTTTGCCCCTATGTAAAAATCCTAGATCCATTCCTAATAATGGTAATGACAGCTTCACAAAAGGTGACGTTGGATTGCCTATGTCAGCTTGATATATATTGTTAGATATAATTTTTAATAGTTTAAATTTTTAGAACATAATATCTAGATGCAAATCTTCTCGCCCTATTATCTTTGTCATTGTACACTTTATTCTGTCTATTTTCGTGCACCTTATTCTCTCAATCTATTTCGCTCACAATTTATGTTGTGTTTAATTGGGAGATTTAGAGAGAAATTTAGAAAGAAAAAAAAAAGTGTGTAAAACTATGTAAAATTTAGACATATTTTATTCACATTTCATCTATTATTTCCATTTCTTTTTTCAAATCTTTTCTCAAATCCCCTAACCAAACACAGTATTAACCTTTTCAAATTGGTGGTGATCTAACAATGTTTATGCAGAGTAAAGGAGTGCGATATGATGTACAAACAGGGCGAAGGGACGGTTTTATATCTCTTGCTCAAAATACAGTAGATATCCCAACTCCTAATATATCAGTGTCAGACTCCATCAAAGCATTTGACAAAAAAGGACTTGGTTTTGTTGACATGGTCTATCTTCTTGGTACATTGAATTTATTTTTGTTTCCAAGTCTCTAATTTAAGCATGACAAATCAATCAATTAAATGCCTGATTGAATATTTTGTGTTTTTACTCTCCAATACATATATAGGTGCTCATACTGTTGGAGTTGCACATTGTTCAACCTTCATAGACCGTCTCTATAATTTTAAGAACACCGGAAAGCCTGACCCGTCTATGAATGATGAGCTGCTTACCAAATTGAGATCTACATGTCCTCGAAATGCTACTGTTGACAACATTGCTAATCTTGATCAGAATCCTCGAACTTCAATCATTGTCGACAATTCTTACTACTACCAAATACTAAAGCACAGAGGTGTCCTTCAAATCGACCAAGAGCTAGTAAACGACCTACGAACAGTTCTTGTAGTGTTAGGTGCAACATTGGAGCTTGACTTTAATATCAGATTTCCTCATGCCATGGTTAATTTGGGTAAAGTCCAAGTTCTCACTGGCACAGAAGGGGAGATTAGAAAATCATGCCCAGCTGTCAATAATCCCACGGCAATGGCAATCTAAGTTAAAGAGAAAGATATGTATGTGTTGGTTTCAATTTAGTCATTTTACTTTGTGATGGTGTGTGTCTTTTGCTTTTATTGTTTTTCTATCACTGTGTTTTCATTCATGTAATTTTTCATTATGATCACAATTGAATTGTAAGGAATGATTTCTGAATTTATATTTCTGTCCAAGTCGATTAATATTGGGTCACCCGATTGGGCTATCCAGGGCATGGAAAGGGTACATAGAAGGAAAAAGAGAACATGTTTGGGGTATGAGGCCATTGTTAATTTTTTGGATGGTTAAGTGAGAGATGGAATTATTAGTTTATTATCAGATGAGATGAGATGAGATTTGATTTTTTGGATGATTTGGTTTAGCTCAGTGATGGATCTAGGGGGAGGCTAGGATTGCGGCCGCACTCCAAAAAATTTAAAAAATATCATATATTATATTAGAAATTTTAAAATACTTTAAAATTATAGGAGTTCGCATTCTTAAATTTTTTTTAAATAATTTCAAAATTATATAGAGTAGCCTCTCAATTTTTTAAACCATAGAGTAGCCCCCAAAATCATAATTCTGGATCCGTCCCTGGTTTAGCTTGGCAAACAATTTAGAGATATGGGTTTGTTGGGTTTTTCACTAAATGAGACAATTTTGAGGCCCTAATAGGCCAGCATAGCGGGGCTTGATGTTCACAAAGCTCCTCTGTTTTTGGGAGATTTATGACAGTTCAAATTAGACTAGAAGTCATTGAACATGGATTTTCATTTTTTTTTTTTTTTTTTCTATTTAAAGTGTTTGTTAGTTCTTGTAGGCCGGGAAAAAAATTTACTAAAAAATACAAGGGAATGTTCATAGTTTTTACTGTACATTTTCTGTGATGGTTTTCTATTATGAAAAACAATAATTATATTTTCAAAATTGTTGTATGGCATTTGGAATGAAAAAAATGGAGTCATACTTTTGCTGTGTTGAGTGTTTGTTATAGTTCTATTTATATAGTGTTAGCAAATATATTTTTAATATTATAATATGTTATAAATTATATTGTTTGCTTGGGTTTCAAGCAACTTGTTCTCCAAATTACTTTTCTTTCCCTCAAAGTTTTCTTTTTTTTCCCTCAAAGTTTTCTTTTCTTTTCCTCCAATTAACTCTTTTTTTTTTCCTTTTCTTTTGCACCAAGTTTTCTTCTCCTTAAAGAAACTTGCCCACCAAGTTTCCTCTCCTATAAATTGAGCTAACCTCTTATCTTGGAAAATAGAAGATCTTGTTGTTTTATTATTTTTGTGTGAGATTATCAAGAAAAGAAATAAAGGGTGTATGCGATGAAACTTTAGGTTCAACCAATTGTGTAGTATTGGTGAACCATACGACTTAATCGGACTGTTATATCCTAAGGGGGACAAGTCAAGATTTTTTCTGCTGCATCGGTGTGAAGCTTTGCCTAACCGCAGAGGACTTGAATTTCCTTAAAGAGAACAAATTTCCCACGTCTCAGCCTTTTCAATAGTTATTGTAATTTTTATTCTTTGTATTTTTTGGTGTCTTATTTGTAATTATCACTAACAATTTTAAGGAGATTCAAACAGTATAATTCATAGAGCCAATATTGGAGAAGTCCAACGAGAATACCGGCGATCTCAACAAGCCCTTCCGGTTCAAGAGAGCCTATTTCAAGAGATGGAAAGGCAAGGTGCTCTTCTACCTAAGTCTCCTCAATGTGGCCTATATCCTCTGACTGAGAAAAATCCAAACAAAGTCCTCACTGAAGAGATGACCGATGAGGAGTATGCCGCTCATCTTGAAAAAATCAAGAAATACAACACAGGTGACTATATATGTCGGTATTATCTTTTGAATTGTCTTTCGGATCAATTTTATGATTATTATGATACTACTTACACCATTGCCAAGAAAATTTGGAAAGCCTTGCAGAATAAATATGTCACTGAAGAGGCAGGTGCAAAAAAATATGCTGCAAGCCGTTTTTTTTGCTATCAGATGATAGATGGAAAATCAGTGGTGGAACAAGTTCAAGATTTTCATATGCTAGTGGCTGAAGTTAAATCCGAATGCATCAAAATTGGAGACAATTTTGTTGTGGATGTATTATTGACAAACTACCATTATCTTGGAGGGAGTTTTAGAAGTCAATGCGTTACAAGTAAAAAGAAACGTCCTTGGAGACTCTAATCACACAGATTCGGGTGGAGGAAAAAGCACGAGGACAAGATGCGCTTATGACACAAGGACATTTTACTGTAAAGGTAAATTTAACTTCTGGAAATACTTTACCTAAAGGTGGATTTCATAAAAATAGTCACTTGAAACCAGTTAAGAAAATCTGGAAAAATACTAAAAGGCCACAAAATAAAAATTACCTGAGGCAAAAGAAATGGAACCAAGAACCCCTTTCACAAGATCTGACAAATGTGACATGTTTTGTGTGTGGCAAAAGTGGACATATTGAACTTGCAAATTTCGGAAACAACAATCTCGACCACAGGCTAATGTTACCGAGGAACCATTTGTGGCTATGATTACAGATATTTTTATAGTTCAATCTGTGAAAGGGTGGTGGGAAAACTTTGGTGCTAATAGGTATGTCTGCTATAATAAAAATTGGTTCAAAGATTTTACTCCTTTTAATGAGGAGATAACTGTTATGCTTGGTGACTTCAGTTTAACCAAGGTACTCGGGTGTAGGGATGTCGAGTTGAAATTTACCTCTAAACGTGTGCTTATTTTAAAAGATGTATTGTACACGCCGTCTATAAGGAAAAATTTGATGTTGAGTTATTTGCTTAACAAAACTGGTTTCAAGAAGACTATTAAATCTGACCAATATGTAATTACTAAAAAAGGCATATTTGTGGAAAAATGATATGCATGTGATAGAATATTTAAATTAAATGTTGAGAATAAGAAAGTACATGTTTCTGTTTACATGCTGTCTTCTATGAATTTTTGGCATGCTCATATGTGTCATACTAATAGTCGATATGTGAGAGTCATGAGTAGTTTAGGATTAATTCCTAGACTAACAAATAATTTTGAGAAATGTGACATTTGCAGTTAAGCAAAAATAACTAAAAGGCCTCATATAAAAGTGTTGTGAGAAACATTGAATTACTAGAATTAATTCACACTGACTTATGTGAATTTGAAGGAATTTTAACATGTGGTGAAAATAGATATTTTATCAGTTTTATTAATGATTTTTCAAAATACATTTATGTATACTTGTTGAAAAATAAAAGTGATGCTTTTGAAAAATTTAAAGAAATCCTTATTGAAATTGAAAATCAATTCGGTAAAAAGATTAAAAGATATAGAAATAATATAGGCTGAGAGTATGAATCTTTTGGATTCAACTTGTTTGCTCAGTCTTTCAGAATAATGCATGAAACTACTTTACCATATTCACCTGCATCTAATGGTGTAGCAGAAAGAAAAAATAGAACTCTAACTGATTTAACAAATGCTATGCTAATTGAAGCAGGCGCTCCTTCAAATTTGTGGGAATAAACAATTTTAACTGCATGTTATGTTATGAATAGAGTGCCACATAAAAAAATAAAAGTTACACCGTTTGAGTTGTGGAAATGGCATAAGCAAAATTTGGGATATTTGAGGATTTGGGATTGTCTAACTTTTGTTAGGCTTGTGGACCCTAAAAGACTTAAATTAGGTGTGAGAGCTGACACTTGTGCTTTTCTTGGATATGCAACAAATAGTACAGCCTATAGATTTTTTGATATTGAAAACAAAATAATTTTTGAATCAGGTGATGCAATTTTTTATGAAGAAAATTTTCCTTTTAAATTTAAAAATGGTAGGGGTCAAAATTATCAAGAAAATATTTTATCTGAAACCGGTTCCTCTACTCCTCTTTTACAAAACCAAGAAACTATAGTTTTTGAACCTAGAATGAGTAAAAGAGCCAGATTAGAAAAAGATTTTGGCCCTGGTTATCATATTTTTAATGTGGAGGAAACTCCATTAACTTTACAAGAATCTTTGGCATTTCCTGACTCTATTTTTTGGAACAAGGCTGTAAATAATGAGAATGAATCATTATTATCCAATAAAACTTGGGCATTAGTAGATTTACCACCAAAATCTAAAACTATTGGCTGTAAATGGGTTTTGAAGTAAAAACTTAAACCGGATGGAACTATTGAGAAATATAAAGTAAGGCTTGTTGCAAAAGGTTTTAAACAACAAGTAGATCTTAACTTTTTTTATACATTTTCTCCGGTTACTAGAGTTACATCCATTAGATTATTAATTCCAATGGCTGTAATTTATGATCTAAAAATTCATCAAATGGATGTTAAAACAGTATTTTTAAATGGAAACCTAGATGAAGAAATTTATATGGATCAACCTGAGGGTTTTGTGGAACTTGGTCAAGAAAGCAAAGTGTGCAAGCTAGTTAAATCCCTATATGGCTTAAAACAGGCCCCTAAACAGTGACTTGAGAAATTTGATTCCTGCATGATTAAGAATGGCTATAAAACTAATAAATGTAAAAAATTCATCTACTATAAATCTGAAGAAAATTCGCATGTCATTATTAGCTTCTATATGGATGATTTACTTATATTTGGCTTTAATTTACATATCATCGTGGAAACTAAAACTATGCTTAGTAGCCATTTTGATATGAAAGATCTTGGTGAGGCTAATTATATTTTGGAAATGAAAATTACCAAAATCTGTGATGGTATATTTCTTGATCAGTCACATTATGTTGAGAAAATTTTGAGAAAATATAATTTTTATAAGTGCAAGCTTGTTCTTACTCCTTTTGATCCTCATGTGTGTTTATTTCCTGTTGGAAATGATGAGGATGCAATTAATCAAAAGAAATATGTTAGTATGATTGGTAGCTTGCGTTATGCGACTAACTGTACTAGATTTGACATTGCCTATATAGTTAGAGTACTTAGCAAGTTTACTAGCAAGCCTGGCAGTGATCACTAGCTAGCCATTGAGCGGATTATGGAATATTTATCTGGTACCATATAATATGGCTTGTTTTATAATAAGTATCCTACAATACTTGAAGGTTAGAATGATGCTGATTGGAATACCTTGTCAGGTGATTCATTATCAACCACTGGTTACTTATTTACCTTGAGAGGTGGTGCTATAAGTTGGAAATCAAAAAAATAAACCATTATTGCTAATTCAACAATGGAGGCTAAGCTTATTGCTTTAGCTGCAGTTAGTGAAGAAACAAATTGGTTAAGAGATTTGTTAAATGAAATCTTTTGTTGGGAAAAATCGATTCCACCTATATTAATTCATTGTGATAGCACTATAGTAATTGGTCGAGTTAATAATCGTTATTATAACGGTAAATCCAGACCTATCCAAAAAAAAAAAAAAATACAGTACTGTGAGATCTTATATGAATAATGACATCATAAATATGGATTATATTAAATCTGGTGATAATCTTGCAGATCCATTAACTAAGGTCTTAGCAAGAGATAAAGTCTGGAATACATCGACGGGGATAGGCACTACAACAAAATTGAATTTTTATGGCTTGCAATGTATGCCGTAAAAACTCTTTCACGGCATGCACACAAATGCCGTTATATGACATGCTGTGGAAAGTTGAGCATCTTTTACGGCAAGCAGGTAAAGTTATAAAAAGTAATAAATTAAACATCAATGACATATTTTGTCTGTCGTATATAACTTTTTACGACATTTTTTTCATGTCATAAATCATCATACTTTCCATGGCAAAATTTTGCATGTCGTAGAAAGTTATTTTAATATATTTATAACATACTTTGTACGCTGTATATAATATTTTACGACATTTTCTTGCATGTCATAAATCATCACACTTTTCACGACATAATTTTGTATGCCGTAGAAGGCCATTTTTAATATATTTATGACATACTTTGTATGCCATATATAATCTTTTACGGCATTTTCTTGCATGTCATAAATCATTATACTTTTCATGACATAATTTTATATGCCGTAAAAGGTTATTTTTAATATATATATATAGAGAGAGAGAGAGCAAATTCAAAGTTTATTATATGAGTAAACTCAATATATGAACACACGATATCATTAAAATGCCCATTTTAGTACTTGAAAAGCAAATTACAAGATCAAATAGCAAATTATATGTACAAATGAAAGCAAAAAGATTATATACACTACAACAAAATTGAATTTTTATGACTTGCGATGCATGCCGTAAAAATTCTTTCACGGCATGCACACAAATGCCGTTATATGACATGCCGTAGAAAGTTGATCATCATTTACGACATGCAGGTAAAGTTGTAAAAAGTAATAAATTAAACATTAATGACATACTTTGTATGTCGTATATAACTTTTTACGACATTTTTGTCATGCCATAAATCATCATACTTTCCGTGGCATAATTTTGCATGCCGTAGAAGGTTATTTTTAAAGAATTAATGGCATACTTTGCATGCCGTATATAATATTTTACGACATTTTCTTGCATGTCATAAATCATCACACTTTTCACGACATAATTTTGTATGCCGTAGAAGGTCATTTTAATATATTTATGACATACTTTGTATGCCGTATATAATCTTTTACGACATTTTCTTACATGCCATAAATCATTACACTTTTCATGGCATAATTTTGCATGCCGTAGAAAGTTATTTTTAATATACATATATATATATATTTATATAGGAATATGACCTTGCCTAACCGTATGTAGACAGTAGTTTATAAAATGTAACCTGTTACAAACCAAGTAGAGGCAGCAACTATGAAGTAAGCAAAAAAATCTAATATCCATACACCAAACAACCTGTCTACTAACTTTTATTCTCAACTTCTATCATATCAAGTTGATGACAACCTCAAACATACAAATCAAAAAAAGTATCCAAATCATAAGGTTCATTTATCAACATGATCTACACTACGAAAGATGGCAAACTTTTCCCATCTGATTATGCATTTATACAAATCAACATGTTCACAGCTCTATTTAAGAGTGCCCCCTTCAGCCAAGTGAATAACAAAATGAAATTCATTATTCTAAAATGAAGGCAATTAGATTATATCACCTCTGACTCTGTTAGTTTCTGCAGTAAGCTTCCCAGAGAGCTCGAATGAAGGTTTTTGCTGCAAATCACAGTTAACTTATAAGGCAACAGAATGCATGCAGAAACATCAAATCTATCCAAACAAATACATGCAATATATGATAAAGTTGAAAACTCAGAGAAATGAAATAAAAAATAAAAAAAATTTAAGGCTAATCTTTGCCCCTGCAGATGTCCTATCTTATGGACGAAAAAATTATTCAAATAATCAAATAATGCTACAACTTATAGCAGGTAGCAGACCCAAAAAAATATTACCTTCTTCTTTTCTTGCAAGGCATCTTCAGCGGCCTTCATTTTAGCTACTGAATCATCATCACCATTCCTGCTCAAGTGAATAAAATTCTACTCAGAAACTATATCAACAGAAAAATAACCAAACAAAGGTACATTAATGAAAATATTACAAAAACAACATAAAAGCAACATTTGGTGAATGATCCTTATTATAATTTTTAGTGCATTACAAAATATTACAGAAATAGTGACTTAAAAGAAAATACCACAACATCAACTTCTGTCACAGCATGATGGTTCGAAAATGGTGAGAAACATATTCTTCCTTATAGTGACTCGAATGCTAAATATACAAGACAGTGTGACCACAAAGCTAGTTTGTAATAAGTCAGATTTAGTCTGAAGAAAATTCAGCTAAAATTTAAAGTTAATCAGCAGCTCACCTATGTTCAGCTACTCTCAAGTTTGTCACCTGAAATATTTGAGTTATGGTCAGACACTCTATTTGAATAACAATATTCTGTTTTAATTTTTCAAGGCAATTCATATGATAATGATACAGTTATTTGCTTAACAATGTCTATTGTTACACAAAGAGGAGCTGACTTTTGACAAATCCATATTAAGGAAAAGCAATGGATCCAACTTCAAAAAATTAATAATGAGATCATATTGCCCGAAGAATTCCTATTGTTTTCAAATAACACTAAACTAACCAACTTATGAGAAAATGCAGACAACAGATTTACCTATGGCCGATCACGAACCGGACCTTAATTCCCTTCTCTTGTTCCAATTGAAGAAGTCTCTCTCCTAATCAAACCCAAAAAGCTAGTCAAGGAAAGCCATGAAATTAAGATATAGTAGGACATACACACAAGGACAATATCAAATTATCACCTTGAGGCATCCAAGTTTGTCTGACCGAATCGCGCCTCTTCCTACTACTAAAAGCAGTATTAATTCCAATAACTATGAAAGCCTTCTTCCTTGGCAAGCCCTCATGAGTCAATTCAAAGATGTGAGTGAACTCATCAGATCTTCACATCTCTTCAAAACTTCGAGTAGTAGTGTAACAACCCTCGTACTGATTACCGATTAACTACTGAATTAGCTACTGATTACTGTTAAACTGAACTAATAATGACTGATAATTGGATTAACCTAAGTACTGAATGGACTGATTGAAATCGAAACTGAAATTGAATAAGTTTATCTATTGAATTGTATATTGTATCTGTTTGATTGATTGATTATCTGTTTGAATTCATATGTTCTAACTGTTAATTGAAGGCCTTATCGGCGGCCGAATTAGGAACCGTTTAGTGTTTTGGAATCAGTAGAATATTTGTGATTTTATTGTATATTTATCTGAAAATTGATTAGGAATGATTAAATTAGATTAAAATAAGTTAAATCAAAGAGTTGCCTTATTTACGGAATTGCCATCAAAGTGGGGCCTTTGTTTATTATATGTTGAGCCTTATTACATGCAACCAAAACATTTCTATCAGCCATTTTGTGAAGTGAGAACCGACTAGAGAGAGAGAAATGAGAGAATTGTGAAATCAACTAGGAAATTGGCTTGTATACTTGAAGAAATTGAAGGGTAGTTGCTAATTGAGCTCATAAACCTTGTAATTGAGACTTAGGTGAGTGAATTCATCTTCTTCTTGTTGTCTTTGAACTTCATTCTTGCATGATTCATGCTCAATTGTAGAATTAAGCCATGTTTGAGTGCAAATAGGTTGATTCATGCTATAATTCATGCATGCATGGCCATTTTGGTGTATTTTGGAGTTGATTCCATGTTGAATTGTACATGCAAGCTCATGTTTGTATTATAGTCCATGCTTTCACTTTGTTTTGAAAGATTGGAGCTCATTTGAGCTAGTTTGGAAGCTTGAAATTGTTTAAAGCGCATGCATGTCATATTTGCATGATATTCGTGAAACTAGTTTGAAATTGAGTTTAATTGAAACACCCTTGGGCCTTGATTTCTTAAATTGAGCATTAAAACGTGTTATTCTATGTGTTTGAAAGAGTTTTCCAGAAAATGGGCCCAAGAGGATCGAGTTGGGAGCATCAAAGTTGAGTTTTGAACTTGGAACACAAACCTGGATTTTCCAGATTTTTGATGTCCGCTCGAGCGGGGGAAGTTCCGCTCGAGCGGGGAATTCATGCTCCCAGCATTTTCTTCGACTTGTTTCTGATCGCTCGGCGAGTGTTTCACGCTCGGCGGAGAAATCAACATCGGATCTTGCACCATTCATCAGTCCGCTCGAGCGGTGGAATGTACGCTCAAGCGGGGACCTTTGTTGGCTTGTCGCTCGGCGAAACTTCTTCGGCGGAGGCCTGTTCTTGAAATTCTGGCGATTTCTATGCACATCTTTGCATCCTCATCCCATCCTAGGCATTCTTAGGCCTAGTTTAAGGCATCTTAATGAGGATTTAGACATAGAACCACACCGAGGAAATTTAGGGATTTAACTATCATCCTTCCGATTGTGAAACTTAGTGTGTGTTCTATTTGTTAATTGTTTAGGGTTGGCTCTCGGGGACGCGCTCTAGCTGCTATTAGCCCAATCTCTGTGAGTAACAATTGTGTAAAGATATGTTCAAAATAGTTATCTTTGGAATACTGAACTGAATTGTTTATTGAACTGATATTGTTTACTGAATGAATGTATGTCCTGTATTCTGAACTGTATTGTGGCATCCTTAGCATTGGTATTATTATTCTGAGCTCTGACGGTCCCCTTGTGGAACCATACTGTTATTGACTGATGGCCATCATTACTGTTGGGTCTGTTAAGACCCGGTCCTTTGGACCTACTGTTTATAGGCTAATGGATGTACCGCATATGGTGATTGGTGAAATCTTGAAAATGAAATCTTGTTTAATGAACTGATTTCATTCTTTGTAGGACATTCATTCATAACCTCTTTGTTGTATGTTATTCACTGGGCTTTAGCTCCTTTGTTTATATATATATATGTGTGTAGGTTCTCGTGACGGATCGGAGCTAGGGCGTGGGTCGGTCCCCAGTTTTGTCAAGCCGACCTATGTGCCTCACTTGCGAGGTTCGAGTTGCCATGCTATGGCTTGGGGTGTTTTTGTCCCCTATCGGTCTCCTTCTTGTTTTGTACTTTTGTATAGGCATCTCTTGATATCTTGTCTTGTTATCGAGGATTAGGTCCCGTCTTGTTGGTTGTATATGATTGTATAGGCTGTCTTGTTCTAAATTTGTTTGAATGCATGAAAAATGTTTTTGGCATCTGATTTTCACATTTCAATGGACACTAGTTACTTCTTGTATTGGCTTCCTCCAGGCCACATACTCTGTTTAAGCGTATTCTTGTTGATTGGCCTTGTAATCTCGAATTCTTGGCGATTCTGATTGCTAAACCCATAGGGCGGGTTTGGAGTAATGAGTGGTATCAGAGCGATACTTAACCACGAGTTATACCGCACACACGTGTCCAAATGAGCTATAGGGTGTCCTAGAAAAGCAATTAGGGCATCTCATGAACTTAAAAAGTGTGTGCTTATGACTGACTGATTATATGTTACAGTGTTAAACTGTTTAATTGTACAACTGCTTATAATAACTGTCATAACTGCTTATAGTGAAATGGATAATGCAAATAAACCTGAGTCATCATCCTCTGAGGCCAGAATGGCCCGACTTGAACAAATGATGGGACTGATAATGGAAAGACTAGATCAACAACCGAACCAACAGCCCCCACCTCCTCCTCTTCCTCCTCCGGTGCAACCGGAACAGAATGTACAGAATGTGAATGCTAATGAGGTGGACATTATTGCACTGACCCATAAGTTCAGCAAGATGAAACCGCCGTCCTTTCAGGGAGGCTTAGAACCGTTAAAGGCTGAAGCTTGGGTGCTTGAAACAGAAAAGTTGTTTGAAATGTTTCCGTGCTCCGAAGCCAATAAAGTATTGTTAGCAACCTTCACCCTTCAGGAAGAAGCAAGAAGGTGGTGGATGTTGACCCGTGACGCGAATACTATTGTGACTTGGACTCAATTCAAGGAGTCCTTCTTTGAAAAGTATTTTCCCGAAGGCATCGAGGAGAAAAAATGTGAGTTTGAACAATTGAGACAGGGCAAAACGTCTGTTGCCGAGTATGAGAAGAAATTTACTAAACTTGCTAGATATGCACCACATATGGTGGATACCGAATATAAGAAGGCCAGAAGGTTTGAAGGAGGCCTTAGTGCTGCTATATTGGACAGAATAAGTGTCTTGAAGTTACCGACTTTTGTGGGTGTCCTCGACCGGGCATTGATGGCCGAGACGAATATTGCAGCAGTGAAACAATCTGAAACACCAACAACTGAGTGGCAAGGAAAAAGGCAGGGTTTCAAATTTAAGAAAGGCAAGCATAACCCAGCAACCAAGAAACAGAATACGGGGTCGACGACTAGCCCCAGCCAAGGGAGTGGGTTTACTCCACCCTGCTCTGTATGTGGCAACAAGCACAAAGGGGTTTGCTACCAGATTTTTGGAGCTTGTTTCAGGTGTGGCAAGGTAGGCCACAGAATTAAAGACTGTCCCTCTGCCCATAAGCGGTAGTAAAAAATGCTGCCTTGGCCGATCATTGCAACACCAAACCGAACCCCAAAGCTACCAGAAAGAGCCTATGAGGCGGGGCCAAGTGTTAGCCCTAATCTTAGGAGGCGTGCAAAAGCCGAGGCTGTTGTGTCAGGTATCCTCTCTATCTGTGCTCAAAATGCTTATGTATTGATTGATTCGGGGTCTACACATTCGTATGTATCGCATGCTTTTTCGCGTAAATTGAATAGACCCTTAGAACCCATGAACTATTTGCTAGCTGTATCATCACCTGTTGGGGGATCCATGACATGTGCATATATGTATCCTGCTTGTGAGATTATTGTTGGGGATATGCATCTGTTTATTGATTTACTACCATTGAACATAGATCATTTTGATGTGATATTGGGGATGGATTGGTTACAAAAATATCATGCCACTATAGACTGTGTAACGAAACAAGTAGTTTTCCGTCCACCGGGTTTACCTGAATTTGTGTTTAATGGGAGTGGAGTAGTACCTCCTCCGTATCTGATTTCTTCTGTGAAAGCTGTTAAACTGATTAGAAAGGGGTGTAAAGGATATCTGTGTTCTGTATTGACTGTATCTGCTATTGATAATGTTAAAACTGATGTGAATTGTATTCCTATAGTTAGAGAATTCCCAGATGTATTTCCAGATGATTTGCCAGGGGATTTGATTGACAGGGACATTGAGTTTACTGTGGATGTGATCCCGGGTACACAACCGATATCCAAAGCTCCTTACAAAATGGCTCCGACTGAACTGAAGGAATTGAAAGTACAATTGCAAGAACTGTTAGACAAGAAGTTCATCAGGCCTAGTACTTCACCGTGGGGTGCACCTGTTTTGTTTGTAAAGAAGAAGGATGGCTCATTGAGACTGTGCATTGATTATCGTGAATTGAACAAGGTAACTGTAAAGAATAAATATCCATTACCGCGTATTGATGATTTATTTGACCGATTCTGAGTGCAAGTGTTTTCAAGATTGATCTTAGATCGGTACCATCAAGCGAGAGTCAAACCGAAGACATTGATAAAGCGCTTTTCGAGCAGGTATGGCCATTATGAATTTTTAGTTATGCCGTTCGGAGTTACGAATGCCCCTGCTGCATTTATGGACCTCATGAACAGAATTTTTAAACCATACCTTGATGATTTTATTGTGGTATTCATTGATGACATACTGATTTATTCTAAGACTGTTGAAGAACATGAACATCATCTGAGACTTGCCCTGCAAACCTTAAGAGAACAGAAACTGTATGCTAAATTGTCTAAATGTGAATTTTGGCTTGATCATGTGATGTTTTTGGGGCATGTTGTTAGCAAAGATGGAATTTCTGTTGATCCGCAGAAAATTGAAGCTGTAGTGAACTGGCCTAGACCGAATGTAACCGAAGTCCAAGCTTTTTGGGATTTGGATATTCTGAAGATTTGTCAAAGACTTCTCCAAAATTGCCTTACCACTGACTCAGTTGACCTGAAGGGATATCATTTGACTAGATGACCAGCGAATCAAGATTTCAGAGTTGAAAACTAGACTTGTGGCTGCGATTCGACTCTACCTTCAGTGCGGATGGTTACTGCTTGTTTTAGTGATGCTTCTCATAAGGGTTTGGGATGTGTTTTAATGCGAGAATGGGAGAGTTATTGCTTATGTTTCCGGCAGTTGTGACCACATGAAAAGAACTACCCGACCCATGACTTAGAACTTCTTTGCGAGTGTTTGCTTTGAAAATTTGGCGTCACTATTTGTATGGAGCAACATGTGAAGTATATCTTGACCACAAGAGCACAAGTACTTTTCACTCGAAAAGAACTGAATATGAGACAGCGGAGATGGCTTGAACGATCAAAGATTATGACCTCTGATTTTGTACCATCCGGGAAAAGCCAACACCGTTGCCGATGCATTGAGCCGAAAGTCAATTGCCAACTTAGCTTGTTTGCTGACTGGACAGAAAGAATTGCTTCATGATCTGGAAAAGTCTGAAATTGAAGTTGTTTTGAGAGAACAAGGTGGAACCTTAGCTGCTATTTCTGCTCAACCAGCATTGATTGAGGAAATTAAAGAAAAACAACAACTGGATGATTTCTTGAAAAAGGTTATTGAAGAAAGAGATTCAAAACCGAGACCGGGGTTCAAATTTGAGAGTAATGTTTTGAAATTTCAAGAAAGACTATGTGTACCAAATGACATTGAATTGAAAAGAAGAGTTCTGCAAGAAGGCCACAGTTCGAAGTTTTCGATTCACCCAGGGAATACGAAAATGTATCAAGATCTGAAACAGAACTTCTGGTGGCCAGGAATGAAGAAGGAAATTGCCGACTTTGTGTCCAAATGTCTTCATTGCCAGCAAGTCAAAGCTGAACATCAACGACCTGCCGGACTACTGCAACCCTTACCCATACCAGAGTGGAAATGGGAGCATATCACGATGGATTTTATCGTTGGATTACCTCGCTCCAGGAAAGCTATGGACTCCATTTGGGTTATTGTTGATAGATTGACTAAATCTGCACACTTCCTACCTGTCAAGACAATTTATAATGCAGACAAATTGGCTGTTATCTATATTGATGAAATTGTGAGATTGCATGGGGTGCCTGTATCTATTGTTTCACGAGGATTGAAGTTTACATCGAGGTTACGGCAAAGCCTCTGATTGCATTAGTCTTGAATTGAAATTTGAGTAGTGCCTATCATCCTCAAGCAGATGGGATCGAAAGGACCATCCAGACTTTAGAGGATCTACTGAGAATGTGTGCCCTTGATTTTCAGGGAAACTGGGAAAGTCATTTACCGTTGGCTGAGTTCGCCTACAACAATAGCTACCATTCGAGTATTGGAATGGCGCATTTCGAGGCATTGTATGGCAGAAAATGTAGATCTCCAATTTGCTGGGCAGAAGTTGGAGATGGGCCGTTGCTTGGGCCCAAAATTGTTTATGAAACGACTGAAAAGATAAAGCTAATACAACAGAGATTGAAAACTGCACAGAGTAGACAGAAGAGTTATGCAGATATTCGAAGATGAGACCGAGAGTATGAAGTGGGTGATCACGTGTTTGTGAAAGTGACACCAATGAAAGGCCAGACTCGTTTTGGAGTCAAGGGCAAGTTAGCGCCAAGATATGTCGGACCGTATCAGATTATTGAGAAAATCAATCCGGTGGCGTATCAAGTTGCACTTCCTCCCGAAATGGAGTATATGCATAACGTCTTTCACATTTCGATGTTGAAAGACTATCTTCGAGATCCGTTCCATGTGATTGAGCCTACTCGGATAGTGCTTAGTGATGACTACACTTACGAGGAACGGCCTATACAGATCGTGAACAGACGGATCAAGAAACTAAGGAACAAGGAGATCCCGCTAGTGAAAGTTGATTGGCAGAACCATGGTGGTGTGTATGCCACTTGGGAAAGGGAAGATGACATGGCTAGGCGATATCCTGATTTGTTCCCGCTGAACCCTATTTTCTTCCAGACTGAAGGTAACTCGAGTTTAGAGGACTAAACTCTTTATAAGGAGGGGAGACTGTAACAACCCTCGTACTGATTACCGATTAACTGCTGAATTAGCTACTGATTACTGTTAAACTGAACTGATAATGACTGATAATTGGATTAACCTAAGTACTGAATGGACTGATTGAAATCGAAACTGAAATTGAATAAGTTTATCTATTGAATTGCATATTGTATCTGTTTGATTGATTGATTATCTATTTGAATTCATATGTTCTAACTGTTAATTGAAGGCCTTATCGGCGGCCGAATTAGGAACCGTTTAGTGTTTTGGAATCAGTAGAATATTTGTGATTTTATGGTATATTTATCTGAAAATTGATTAGGAATGATTAAATTAGATTAAAATAAGTTAAATCAAAGAGTTGCCTTATTTACGGAATTGCCATCAAAGTGGGGCCTTTGTTTATTATATGTTGAGCCTTATTACATGCAACCAAAACATTTCTATCAGCCATTTTGTGAAGTGAGAACCGACTAGAGAGAGAGAAATGAGAGAATTGTGAAATCAACTAGGAAATTGGCTTGTATACTTGAAGAAATTGAAGGGTAGTTGCTAATTGAGCTCATAAACCTTGTAATTGAGACTTAGGTGAGTGAATTCATCTTCTTCTTGTTGTCTTTGAACTTCATTCTTGCATGATTCATGCTCAATTGTAGAATTAAGCCATGTTTGAGTGCAAATAGGTTGATTCATGCTATAATTCATGCATGCATGGCCATTTTGGTGTATTTTGGAGTTGATTCCATGTTGAATTGTACATGCAAGCTCATGTTTGTATTATAGTCCATGCTTTCACTTTGTTTTGAAAGATTGGAGCTCATTTGAGCTAGTTTGGAAGCTTGAAATTGTTTAAAGCGCATGCATGTCATATTTGCATGATATTCGTGAAACTAGTTTGAAATTGAGTTTAATTGAAACACCCTTGGGCCTTGATTTCTTAAATTGAGCTTTAAAACGTGTTATTCTATGTGTTTGAAAGAGTTTTCCAGAAAATGGGCCCAAGAGAATCGAGTTGGGAGCATCAAAGTTGAGTTTTGAACTTGGAACACAAACACGGATTTTCAGATTTTTATGTCCGCCGGCGGAAGTTCCTTCGGCGAAATTCATGCTTCCGGCATTTTCTTCGACTTGTTTCTGATCGCTCGGCGGAGTGTTTCACGCTCGAGCAGAGAAATCGAGCATCCAGCATCTTGCACCATTCATCGATCGCTCAGCGGTGGAATGTACTTCGGCGAGGACCTTTGTTGGCTTGTCGCTCGGCGAAACTCGGCGAAACTTCGGCCGAAAGCCTGTTCGCGAAAACTGATTTCTATGCACATCTTTGCATCCTTATCCCATCCTAGGCATTCTTAGGCCTAGTTTAAGGCATCTTAATGAGGATTTAGACATAGAACCACACCGAGGAAATTTAGGGATTTAACTATCATCCTTCCGATTGTGAAACTTAGTGTGTGTTCTATTTGTTAACTGTTTAGGGTTGGCTCTCGGGGACGCGCTCTAGCTGCTATTAGCCCAATCTCTGTGAGTAACAATTGTGTAAAGATATGTTCAAAATAGTTATCTTTGGAATACTGAACTGAATTGTTTATTGAATTGATATTGTTTACTGAATGAATGTATGTCCTGTATTCTGAACTGTATTGTGGCATCCTTAGCATTGGTATTCTTTATTCTGAGCTCTGTCGGTCCCCTTGTGGAACCATCTTGTTCTTGATCGATGGCCATCATTCTTTGTTGGGTCTGTTAAGACCGTTCCTTTGGACCTCTTGTTTATAGGCTAATGGATGTACCACATATGGTGATTGGTGAAATCTTGAAAGATGAAATCTTGTTTAATGAATGATTTCATTCTTTGTAGGACATTCATTCATAACCACTTTCTGTTGTATGTTATTCATTGGGCTTTAGCTCCTTTGTTTATATATATATATGTAGGTTCTCGACCCGGATCGAGCTAGGGCGTGGGTCGGTCCCCAGTTTTGTCAAGCCAGCCTATGTGCCTCACTGCGAGGTTCCGAGTTGCCATGCTATGGCTGGGGTGTTTTTGTGTCCCCTATCGGTCTCCTTACTGTTTTTGTACTTTTGTATAGACTGTCTACTGATATACTGTACTGTTATCGAGGGATTAGGTCCCCGTACCGACTGGTTGTATATGATTGTATAGACTGTACTGTTCTAGACTGTTTGAATGCATGAAAAATGTTTTTGGCATACAGATTTTCACAGCTCAATGGACACTAGTTACTTACTGTATTGGCTTCCGCCAGGCCCTATACTCTGTTTAAGCGTATTCTTGTTGATTGGCCTTGATAATCTCGGATTCTTGGCGATTCTGATGCTAAACCCATAGGGCCGGGTTTGGGTCGTGACAAGCAGCTAGCTCCATCTCTACACAGACATGTCTTGCATTTTTTGAAAATTTATGTTAACATATCCGTGTCATGTCACATGTTTGTGTCCATGATTCTTAGAAGTGGGTTATATATATTGAATTAGTGCTAGTTTTTGTTAATTTTGATTGTTTGTGATTGTAGTAGCAAAATAAAAAAGTAAAAAAATTATTTTCCCCCTCTTTTTTGTAGTCAACATGTCCCATGTCTATGTCTGTGTCTATGTCCGTGCTTCTTAGTTCACAATTTAATCGCCAAGCTGAAAAGGTAAAGATAACAGATAATGCATACTCATCCAATATCAACAAAAAGTGTTGAAGATGTCAGGAAAAACTATATTACAGGCCAACATTCTCAAATTAGCAATACATCTGCTAGGAAATTCTAGATGACTTTTAAGTATTGTCCATACGAATAAGCATTAAGTCCAGAAGAATTTATTAAAAAGAAAGAAAATAGTGAATTAATTTCCTTACTTTATTTTAAGTGATGGGAAAATAACACTCACAATTAATTTTGACAATGAGCACACCTCAAGCATAACTCACTAATCATCACGTAACTTGCACTAAAATTGAACCTCAAAGAATTTTCTGATGTCTCACACAACCATTGAGAAAATGGCATTAACTGTATCCTAGTAGGTTCAAGGTTCAAGCAAGCATGCACAAGGCCTCAGCTAGATGCAGTCTACAGAAAATTAAATTGATTTATTGGTTGATGCACAGAGATACCAAAAACCATTAGAGAAGTCACTAAATTCCCAGAACCTAGTCACAAATGAGAAATTATCTGCAAATAATGAAAAAATAGTGCAGGGAATGATTTAATTGAAGGCATTGACTTACTTAGTGGGCAATCATCCCCTGGGTGTTTACAGTCAGGACAACAACCATCAAAGGCCAATCTACATATTCCACATGTTTCATCTTGTGCATCCCAAGTCCATAAAGAGCATGCCACCTGCAATTAATAGAGAAGTGAAACTATTACAACCCTTACCATATTAAGTTCATACAAGAAGTAACATGAAAATTGCTAAAGAGAACTTACTCTATTCATGAGCCCCCAATAGTGTTTCGCGAAGGAATAGGTCAAGAGAAAACTGATATTGCAAATAGCTCAAAATATGTGATGATAGCAAAACGTTTTAATTGTTGAATTAAACAAAATCTATACCAACTTATTAGCACAAAACTGGCGGGTAGATTAAAGAATAAAATTCCTTAAACACAATAAACCACTCATGCTATGTCATTACAGAGAAAGGACAATTGCAAAACAAACAACAAATTAAATAATAAACAATAAAAAAAATTATAATAAAAATTATGGGAGAGGAGTTTAATTACTATTTTGTGGATTGGGATACTGTGCACGTTAATGAAGGAAGAGGGGTTAGGGTTCCCGAGGTTCAGTATTTTCAATATCTCTTGGGTAAATGGTTGTGGAAATTTGCTTGTGAGAGGGAAAGAAATTGGAGGAGGATGGTGGTGGCAAAATATGGAAGTACATGGGGTGAAAAGACTTCCTCAGAGCTGTCTATGGCTCATGGGAGGGGCATGTGGAAGGGTATCTAGCTTGTTTGGGAGGATTTCTTGAAGTTGGTTAGATTTCGGGTTGGTAGAGGGGATAGGGTGACTTTTTGGTGGCATACATGGTGAGGAGATGAGGTGTTGGAGACAGCTTTCCTAGCCATCTTTCTCCATGCTGTGAATAGGGAGGCAACGGTAGCCAATTATTTGCAGCTTCAGGTTATATTTTGGGATATTGGGTCAACAATGAATTTGCAAGACTGGGGAGTAGGATAAGCTGACTAATCTTCAGAAATTACTTATGGTTATGGGGGCTTAGGAGATGACGAGGACTCATAGTAGCTAGGGAATCAGAAAAAGCAAGAGACTATGCTGGTCATAGAAAAGTTCTCAATTTCCACACTCAAAATTTAGATATATTACTTGAAAGGGTAAGTTGTTGGGTGATGAATTATATTTCATTTCCAAGATGAAGAAAGACCCCAAGTGTCTTAACCATTGCCAAAATTTTTCAGCAATCATCAATTTCAATAAAGACCCCCTGTTCCATAAGCTCACATGTGTAGTCGTTCGCCTCCACAAATTTGCAAAAACCACTTCTCTATATTCTCTTGATTTTCAAAAGTAACTCATTATCGAAATTCATGAATAAAACTATGTGAAAGGATTTATCGAAATGATCAAACATATTTATATCAAACAAGGTATCTAATTTAAATTAGTCTACCTAATGTCATTAGTGTAGTCCTGACAACAACACAACAACGTACCACAAGTTTCCAGTTTGTCATCCTTCCTATGGAAAGATAGACAACCGTCACACAAACAGGATCAAAGACTCAATACAGTCATTTAAACTTTAGCTGAGAAAATTATGGCAAACAAGATAATACATGCTATTATAAGATAATTTTTGTTTTCACCCAACTAAACAGATTTTGAAAACTGCTCAACCAAACAGAGCTGTTGTCTTATTATGATTAAGACTAAAAGACAAATCAGGAATTCAATATTACTTTCAAAATGAAGTAATTTTGAATCAAACACTCACAAATATAAATTTTGTGACAAATGCAAAACGAATCAAACACTCACAAATATAAATTTTGCATTTGTCTCTCTCTCCAAAATTACAGCTATTTCATATCCACAATTACCGAATCTAACACTCACAAATACGAATTAAAAACGAATCATATTATGATAATACATCATCAACACAAATACTACACCGATAAATCGATTAATCACACTGGATGCTGAAATCAAAAACCAAATCTATGAGACTGAAATCCATTAATCGATCGAACCTGGATGTTGAAATCATAGTGGAGAGAGATGCTATGTTATCTTTTAATTGTTGAAATCAACGAGATCAGAAGAACACTACGATCAGTTTGTGCTCACAGCCATCAGGGATTCGATCGCGAGAGAGAGGGATTGAAATCAACAACCACCGAGAACAATGAAATTAGGGATTCGATAGCGAAAGAGAGGGATTGAAATCAAAAAACCACAGAGAACAATGAAATTAGGGCTTGAGAGAGAGAGAGAGAGAGAGAGAGAGAGAGAGATGGGTGTAGAGAAGGAAATGAAATCCTGACTACTGAAGTTGAAAGAATGAAAATAAAATAAAATAAAATAAAATAATGCATCGGTTGAGTTTATTGGGGACGAATCAAAATTGTACGTAAAAAGTCATTAACCCGTTTGTAATCAAATAGTTTTGTCTTAAAATATAATAACATGATTATTTTTTAAAAAAAATTCTTTTATTTTGTTTCTAAAAGTATAATTTTTACAGATAAATTTTTTTTGTCTCTAAAAATTTGTCTTTAAAATCTTCATTTTTTGTAGTGAATGTTTTTGAGTTTTTTTTTTTTGGTTATTGTAAGTTTTTAAATATTTTTTTTATTTTTAAAATTCAAATAATTTACATATACTTAGAATGAAAATATTTATTAATTTTTTTAAAAAATTACTAAATTCAAAAAAATATAAAATTTAATACATTTGATATATATTATATTTTTATAAATATTTTACTTTTTAGTTATATCCAAATTAGGCATATCTAAAAAGTACAAAATAAATAAATTTTTAAAAGACACTAAATTATAAAATAATGTATAAATTTTTTTTTATGTTGTCCTCAATTAGAAAAATTTAAGGAGAGAAGCTTGGTTGGAAATCATTAGCTTTTTTAAATCAAACAAAAAATAATAATAATTGGATTGAAAAAAAATTTAATAAAAGTTTTCACGACATTTTAATGCATGCTGTATAAAGTTATAATATTTCACGAAATGAAATGTATGTCGTCTTAAGTACAAATATTTAACGACATATTTTTGTATGCCATGAAAATAAGCATATTTTACGGCATGCTTTTGCATGTCATAAAAAAAATCTGATTGAATTTTTTTTTTTAGAAGTTTTCACGACATGTTAATGCAGGCCGTAGAAAGTTATAATATTTTACAACATGAAATGTATGTCATCTTAAGTGCAAATATTTTACGACATATTTTTTAAGTCGTGAAAATTTACATTTTTTACGGCATGTTTTTGTATGCCATAAATATATGAATTAATGACTTACATATTATGTATGTCGTTATTGAAAAGATATTAACGGCTTGCAAAAAAAAAAAAAAAATGCCGTAGAATGTATTAATTACGACATGCATTTAATGTATGCTGTAAACTTAAAGCCGTGAATAGTTAGTTTTGTTGTAGTGATACAATATAAGCAGTCAAGTCTAATTCATTATTAGGAGTATTAGAAAGAGCTAAAGAATCAATTAACTTGGCCACTACAAAAAGTCTCTGCCCCAATACCAATGGTAGGGATTCGAAGAGCAGATGTTGCAGCAGTAGCAGCAACAACAGGTGCAAGCACACATTTCAGAACAACAAAAAAGCACCCAGCTTCCTGCAAAGCCAAGGCAAACTCAACAACTTATAGAAGATTAGTATTATAAATGTCCAACACACAAAGATCAGGGTTCCTGCATGTTAACATCAATTGGAGACTTCTTTTCCAAATTATCACTTTGATCTCAACATTCCAAATGGGAATTTAAAATAATAATAATAATAATAATATTTGACAACAGCTAGTTGAAGATTAGTATTATAAATGTCCCCAAATCAAGCAAGAAATAATCTGGTCACAATTAATTTATACATGCTGTTTACAACCTACATAGATATCTCATATCATAGGTATATATATCACATCATAGAATGCTAAGATAACAAGCAACAAGGAAAGAAAAGGAAGAAAAGGAACTTGAAGCAGCATATAACAATTTGCCATGTCCCATATCTTGGATGGCTTTGAAACCAATTTATATCGCATCCCCACTTCCCAAAGCATTATTTCACCAGTAGCAGAACCAACTGTATAAAAGAGAATCTTCGTCAAATAAAGGAAAGAAAAGGAAGAGTATGTTCAAATCATTGATCAAAGACCATCATAGCAAGAAGCAATGTGTGATGAGAAGGATGAAAATCCATGCTGGTGACAGCAGATCCTTGATGCATGGTACAAGCTACTATTCTTGGCAAGTCATCCAAGGACCAAGTGGCATGTTGATGAGATGTCGGATATGTAACCTTGCAAGAGGAGCACCATTAGTAATGAATTCATTAGTAAGAGAAACTTGTTCAAAAGAATAAGTGAATCACTTCAAAAAAATTGTCACTGAGATATGCATAAGCAAAAGTTGACAGCACGGATCAAATATAGAGGATGAAAGGTCATGAAATTTGCCCAATCTGCTTTCTGTCACAGTAGGGAAGCATGAGTATAGAATGAAAAAATTGAGTTGAAAGGCCTACCTTTTGTTAGAATTCTCCATTAAATTCTTGACCATAAATTTGAATTCTCTAATTTTTGGAACAAGGTGATAACAGCTTGCAAGAAGAGATAAGGGAGCCACTTATACCAGAAGACAAGACTCGAGCTAATGAAGAAGATGGCTATGGTCCCAAAGATTTGAGCCACAAAAGCAGTTCTACGGAGCATGAATGGATGGTTTACCTTAGTACCTTTGTCGCAGTGTGTGGTTCTTATGCATTTGGAACCTGTGTAAGTGCCAATCATTTAATCAAACTTCATTTCATGTTTCACTAAAGTTGAAAGAAACAGTTGAAGACATTACAAACCAAAGCAAAAATTCAGAACAAGTTTCTTAGAAAAGTAGAATTTTTTGGTGGCAATTTTGAGGTGTCATAATTTGTTGGTTTTTAGGCAGGTTATTCATTACCTACTCAATTGGCCATCACGGATGATCTCGATCTATCACTAGCAGAGGTTTGTTAAACATTTATTTTCCTTCCTGTGCAAGAGGTTATCCTGGACATATTTCCATTATTCACAAATCCTATCAGAAAAACCATAAATCACAAAGGCTAATGAAACAATATTCATAGATGAGGATGATAAATGGACATATCTAGTTTCTGTTCATTCAGAATAAGTCAACACAAGGCAAATTCGACTGCTCAACTCTGAATATTAAGTTAACATTAGTTTAATTTTATAATCAATAACCTCAATAATTGCATATCTAATCTCACAAGATTTCTTTCCAGCACTGGAACTATAATCTACGCATGTATTCAGGTTATCAACGTTCACGCCCTTAGTTTTCTGGAGATCTAGATATCTCTTTTTACAATGAATTGGTTCTAGTGTTCTTTTAGGTACCTATTACTGCTCTAGGTGCAACCTTAATCGACAAAGCTGGAAGAAAACCCCTTTTCATTGGTAAATCCTAGTATGAAGTACTATTAGCTGGTTCCAGTTCCTCCTCAAGTAAGGTCAAATTTTTTTTTTCATTCTAGGTTTCTGGATCAGGATTGGTCATAGGTTGTGCACTAATAGGTATTTCATTCTATCTAGAGGTAATTTCCAAACAATTAATAGTAAGAGCTTTGCTCATGTTTTTTTTCTTTCTTTCTTTTTTTTTTTTTTTAGTTTTAATTTTGATCTACAATGATCATTGTATTGTCACGATCCAAACCCGCCCCTATGGGTTTAGCACCGTAACCGGCTAGTAATCCGAGATTACCGAAGGCACCTTAATAGTAATCTGATGTCTGAGTCTGAGGGCTTAGCGGAAGCCAATACAGTAATCAAACAATGTCCAATGAGCTATGATAGTCTGTATGCCAAAAAGATTTTTCATACATATTTACAAAACAGTACATATACATGCATGTCATTCAGTGAACTAGTGACTTAATCCCCATTACAGTACAGTATGGTGCAATACACAGTCTATACAATAATACCAAACAGTGCGGAAGGGGAATTACTAAGACACCCCTAAGCCTTAGCTTGGCAGGCTCGGAACCTCGTAGTGAGGCACATTGGTTGGCTTGGCAAAACTGGAGCTTACCCCGACGCCTCTAGCATTGGTCCGGTACCTGTACACCTACATATATATATGAACAGTGAGCTAAAGCCCAGTGAATAACATAATGCGTAAAGGGTTTAGAATGAATGTCCTTACAGTAATGAAAATAGTTCATTTCAATCGATTATTGATTGTTCAATGACGATGACCATATGTGGTACATCCGTTAGCATAACGATGTGATGAGTCTTAAAAAGAACAATAAATGATGGCCATCAATCGATGATAGTGGTTCCAACTAGGGAACCGACAGAAATCTCTATGCGATACTTGATAACAGTAAACAATAGGTGCTAAGGATGCCACAGTACAGTTCAGAAATAAAGGACATACATTTATTCAGTAAATAATACCAGTTCAGTAAACAGTTTAGTTCAGTATTCAAAAGATAATCAGTTGAACATATCTTTACACAATTGTTACTCATAGAGTTCTAGGCTACAGTGAACTAGAGCGTCTCCTCGAAATGCCAACCCTATATAGTTAACAGATTGAACACACTCTAAGTTTCACAGTTGGGAAAGATAATTATTAACTCCCTATCATTCCTCGGTGTGTTCTACGTCTATATCTTCACTAAGATGTCTAAAACTAGGCCTAAGAATGCCTAGGGTGGAATGAGGATGCAAAGATGTACACAGAAAACATTTTCAGGATTTTTCAAGAAAAGCAGTCTGCTTTCGGCCTTGAGTTTATCCGCCGGCGGACATGCAATAAAGGTCCCCGCTCGAGCGTAAACTTTCTCGCTCGAGCGGACCAAAAAGTACTGGATGGGTGAAATCTTCGCTCGACGCCCGCTCGAGCATGTCACCCAATCCTCCGCTCGAGCAGACTGATGCACAGTGCAAGAAGTTGGGAGCTCGATTTTCCCGCTCGAGCGGCACTTCCCCCGCTCGAGCGGACGACTAAAATCGGGAAATTCCAAATTCGAACTCCAAGTTCAAAACCAAGTTTTCAAACACCAAAATCGATCCTCTTGGGCCCATTTTCTGGAAAACCTTTGTAAACACATGGAATTACATGATTTGAAGCTCAATTTAAGAAATCAAAGCCCAAGGGTGTTTAATTCAAACTCAATTTCAAACCACTTTTTCATAAACAAGATGAACATACACATGCATGAATTCAAATCATTTCTAAACTTCAATGTTTGCTCAAATAAGCTCAACCCTTTCAAAAACATGATGACAACATGAATTACAACAATATTATGAACATGCATGTGACAATTTGTCATGAAATCAACTCAAAAGTCAACAATTCAACCATGCATGCAAGAATTAAGCTATAACCCAACATGTATGAACTTAAAACATGACTTAGCTCTATAATTTGACATGGACCATGCAAGAATTAGCTTAAACTCACAATTAGAGGGTTAAATTCCTTACCTAGAGCTTCAATTACAAGGTGCGGTAGCTAAATTAGCAATCTACACTTCAATTACCAAGTAATTCTTCAAGGTTTCAAGCCAAATTCACAAGAACAACTCTCTCATCACTCTCTTCCTTGGTCGGCTAGAGCTCCCAATGTGGCTGATGAAATGTGTTGGTAAGTGTATAACAAAGCCTCACATATGGCTCATATAGTGGGCCACTAACAATGGCAAACATGTAAATAAGGCAAGCTATGCAATTGATCAATATAGGTCCAATTTAATCATACCAAATCAGTTTTCAATTAAATACACCATAAAACCATAAATTATGACAATCATAAAACACTAATCGATCTCGGGTTCGGCCGCCGATAAGGCCTTCAATTTACAGTTTAAACATATAAACATGAACAGATCATTAAACAGTCAAACAGATAAAATGCAATTCAACAGATACAGGGAATCCATTCAGTTTCAATTTCAATCAGTCAGTTCAATACTTTAATCAGTTCAGTTATCAGTCATAATTACTTTCAGTTTAACGGTAATCAGTGGTTAGTCGGTAAACCGTAACGAAGGTTGTCACATGTATAGACCAGGTCCACAAAATAGCAGTCAATGCATCACCAATACTTGTTGTAATTGGCATACTGGTAATACTATCAACTCTCTAAAACCAAAATTTCCACCAATATCAATTTATTCTATATGATAACTTTTTTTCTTGATCAGGTATACATAGGAGAATTTTCAGTAGAAATGATGTTGAGTTCAGAGAAACAGAATTAAAACAGTAAAACTGCTTCCCTGCATCGAGATGGTGTTGAGTTGGATGCCTGGAGTATACAAATCAATTAGTATTCTAAAAATAAAATAAGCGTCATTATAACTCAACTCAGCAAAATTATAATAATTGGGATATCTATTGCTCATTATTCTGAAAAAAGATAGTTGTAACTCAACTTCGGGATGTCAGGAACTTAGGATAGAATATTGATACTCCATTAACTCTTCAGATCCTTTTGCTGCAAAATTGCCCCCTAGAAATGCTATCTCTCTTAGTTTGATATCTATTAATAACAACTAACAACTGAAAAGCAGCAACTCATTATAGTTTTCTGTTCAATTTTAATAAGCAATGACATCTATCTAAATCTTCATTTGAGCAAAATAGCGACCATTATCTACATAATAAATAGTGTTAACAATGTTTTCTTTCACTTAATATATAAAGCAAACCAATTTCTGCATTGAACATTATATGACCTGAACCACAGGTTGGCTTAAACCTAAGTAAAGCTTTCTACCTTCAATATCTTCCCTATAGATGCATCTGGGAAGTCTGGCAAGGACAAAAGCCGTAACGTATGACCCTGTAAAGGACACCCATCAAGTTCAAGAAATAATCTCCAAAATGAAATGAACAAAAATGCCACCTTTAGCTCACCGTTGAGGCAGTATCAAAAACTATTCGAGTAAAAATATTATATGCTTGTGATTCAAGGAATTGTATAACCTTGTAAGAAGTTATCAAGTCAGCAGAGATACAAGAAAAAGCTTGAGCATTTTACAAGGAAACTTATGAAAGCAGAGGAGTCTACAAACACCTTGGAAATTGCAATTGCTTCATCTAAACCAGGAGGAGGTGTGTTTAAAAGCTCTCCCAATTTTAATTCTCCTAACTTCCAGTAAAAAATTCAAAAATAGACAAATGGTCAATGAGAAGCAGGTATCAGAATAATGCTATGGGAAAATGTTAATTTTGTTTAGGATAAAAAATAAAATAAAATGAGCTACAATCAAAAAGATATTGAACATATATATGCTGGAACCCATTCTTTACAATTTACCAAGGCTCCAAATTGTTTCTTATAAAGCATCAAAAAGTGAAGAAGCCAACTAACGTTTCTATCACAAGTTGTAACTGACTGTGTGCAACAAAGGAGAATTTAGTATAGGCTGTATAGCCATAGGTTGAAGAATGAAAATGATCTTTTGGACGTGCTTCATATTGCTATCTTGGATTTTAGCAGTGATAAAAAACAAAACATTAAGTTTTCATGCAAATGGATATAATTTCTAATGCAAATTATCTATAGAAAGAACCGTCATCTCATTCAATTGATTGACAATTGAAAACTCCTAAATTTGATATAATCATGGAAAGACAAGGGCTCTATGTTGCATTATGCATGACTACAGAAAAAGTTTTACATGTTCAACAATCATTCCAAGGCCCATGCCATCCATAAAATCTTTGATTCCATTTCCCCCAGTTTTCTGGCTTGTGCTACGAAATTCTTCCCTGGCTTTCTCAGGATTTATCTGTTGAGAACTACCATTTAAAGTTACTAAATACATGAGATACAAAGTCCATCATAAGCTAGACAACAAAGATATCACTAAAAACAAAGTGATCAAAAATCACTTTCTCACTTACCTCAAGGGCAAACAATGGAGAATCAGGCCCTTCAACTGGTACCAGCGTCCCTCCAGTCAAATCCTTTTAAACACAATTGCATAAAATGTAAGTTGTTATATGTAATCCCATAGTAGGAATTAATATCTAGTGTAAATTGCACTTTTCACCCCTATAGTTTGACCTAAATTTCACTTTGGTCCCTATTGTTTCGATTTGAACAATTTGGTCCTACAGTTAGAGTCTTTCCTTTCCAAATAAGGTTGGAAAAATATTATTCAGCTTTGGAAAAATATTAATTGTTTTAAGGTTGTGACATTGGTTAGGGCTATAGCCTTGTGTTCTCCTCTCTCCCTTTTGTCTCTTCTTTTCCGTCTCTGTGCTACATCAATTTACCTTGTTCGAAAGAAATTTCTTTTTCCCCATCACAAATCTCTTCTCAAACTGTTCAATGACACTATCCCAAACTGATACGGATTTGAATGAAGCCCATAGAAAGAAAGGCCTAAGTACACCGAGGGAAGGTTCCGCACTCTAAACCCATGAAATTTGCCAATTCCTGAACTCCTACTTAGAATAATCTCACTTCTCCCAATATTCACCTTCAGCACTGTCCCAAAACAAATTAAGACACCGTGCAAATGCCTCAGCAGCTTCACTTCTGTTGCCCCACAAAATACAACTGTATCACCTGCAAAAGAAAGAGATCGGAGACCAACACTGACCTTGACATACACAAGCTGATCATACACCCAACTAAACTTTCTATCTTGGAGCTCAACGACCCTTCGAATACCTCTCTCTCACTCTATAAGAACAAACACTGGCTGTCAATCAGAACCCCCAACTTCGAGATCAAAGGTTCTCTGATCAATCTGAACAATGCATTAACCACTACCTCTCATTATCTCTCCTCTACTTAAAACTAGGATTGTTTCTACAATTTCTTAATTGAGAAGGTTCTAAGATGACAATCATGCCTATTATAAGCCTCCATAGAAGAAAAATACACAACCAACATAAGAAAATATTAAGATTCTCACCTCACTCACATATATCTTTTTGCTTCCAATTTTTGGGTTTTCCTTCTTAGCTCCTGTTCCTTTGATTCGCCAATTAAAATATATTAAAATTTCCCATAGAACCATGTCATAAAAATATCCATTGATGCTGTCTAAAATATACATAAATTAATACCTCATTTCAACAATTCAATAGAAGCAATAAAAAACATACAAATTATATTATCTCATGACAACAAACATCATCAAAAAAAAAAAAAAAAAAAAATTGAAGGAAAAAGTTGCATCAACTGTAAGTTTCTTCTAGAATTTCATCCACGAAGCATATTACCAAATTGAGAAAGATTACCTAATTGATTGAGTCACCATGAAAACCCTAAAAAAGCAAAAAAGTACTAGCATATTGAGAGAGAGAGACATTGAATGTTATGCGGTTTACGAGAAAAACAAAAGGAACCCATAGCACAAATTGAGAAGATTGCTTCCACGATTCCCGGAAAAACAATTGATCAAATCAAAGAGCACTACGAAGCACTAGTGGAATTTAATTGAGATTCCATCAACAAATTATTATATAACAAATTGCTCAAACTCGACGGGAAGGAAAAGCTTGAGGGAGAGAGAAAGAAAATACAAAACTAAGGAGGGAGAGAGAGAGAGAGAGAGAGAGAGAGAGAGAGAGACAATGGTGCTCACCTTAGTAGACGATGGTCCTCGCTTCCCTCGCCGGTGCAGATGGTGGAGGCGGTAGAGCTTCGAAATTGCCAATCACTTTGAGATTGAATCTGAGATGAATCACCAATCGCTCTTGAGATTAGATCAAACGGGGTTGAAGAAGGCTGATTCGATCGGTTGAGAGAGATTAGGGTTTAGAGAGGGGAGAGAGAGAGAAAGAGAGAGAGAGAGAGAGAGAGATCAAGACCAGAGACTGAGTGAGAGAGTGAGGGGGCCTAAAATGTTTTTGAAGTTTTTTGTTTTAGTTATTGTAATATTTGTAATATTGTAAATAATTTTTTTTTAAACTTTTTAAATTCAAATAATTTACATATACTTAAAAGAAATATTTTATTTTAATTTTAATAATGTTTTACTTTTTAATTTGTTTTAATTTTTTTTTAATTTGTTTTAAAAAAAATTACTAAATTCAAAAAAATATAAATTTAATACATTTCATATATATTATATTTTATTATTTTTTTTACAAATATTTAATTTTTTAGTTGTATTCAGATTAGCACATCTAAAAAGTAAAAAATAAATAAATTATTAAAAGAAAGAAAAATATCAAATCAAGGTAATTTAAAAAATAATAATTACAAATTAGTGAGAAGCCATATAAATATTAATCATTAAAATTATAAACTTTTTCATGAATGTGTAATTTTTTTTCCCAAAATCCCACTAGGTGCAATTATCCCTTAAAAGAGACACTAAATTATAAAATAATTAATAAATTATTTTTTATGTTTTGTCCTCAATTAGGAAAATTTAAGGTGAGACGCTTGGTTGAAAATTGTTAGCTTTTTTAAATCCAAAAAAAAAAAAAAAAAAAATCGGATTGAAATTTTTTTAATAAAAGTTTTCACGAAATGCTAATGCATGCCGTGTAAAGTTATAATATTTTACGATATGAAATATATGTCATCTTAAGTACAAATATTTTATGACATATTTTTGTATGCCGTGAAAATATACATTTTTTACGGCATGCTTTTGCATGCCATAAAAAAAATTTCTAATTATTATTTATTTATTTTTTTTTTTGCAGAAGTTTTCACGACATGTTAATATATGCCGTGTAAAGTTATAATATTTTACAACATGAAATGTATGTCGTCTTAAATGCAAATATTTTACGACATATTTTTGTAAGTCGTAAAAACATATATTTTTTACGGCATACTTTTATATGCTATAAATATATGAATCAACGACTTACATAGTATGTATGCTATTATTGACAAAACATTAACGGCTTGCAAAAAAAAAAAAAAAATGTCGTAGAATGTACTAACTACGACATGCATTTAATGCATGTCGTAAACATGATGCCGTAAATAGTTAGTTTTGTTGTAGTGAGAGTTGAAATCCATTGAATATAGCAAGAGCCATGTATGAGGATACTCAACCCAGGGGACCAGAGATCTTGTAACTGGGTTCAATGAGAAGAATGATCTATAATGGCCGTGAGAAATGCACTAAATTAATTTTTACCCATCCCTATGATGTAAGTGCATTTATCATGTAACATTGTGGAGGTTAAGTTATTAAAAAAACTCTTAATGAATTTATGTAACTCTTATTGAAAGGAGTGTCATAGTTATAGGAGCACTCTTGACAGAATTTATCTATGTAAGTGTGGTAGTGGGGTTGTTATTTATGAGATTTGGGCTAATTCTCAAACACACTCATGAATCTTGGGATCGTACAAGGTCGCAATGTGTTGGCTATTAAAGCTTATGTGAACATTTAGAATATTATGTGTGTGCAATAATTATTTATTTCCCTTAAGCAATCATAGTTCAATGCTGAGCATACTATTGACTCTGGAGTAGATATTATTGTTTCACTAATGGAGATTCAATGTAGAGCACACCTACCATGATGCATAATATCCTTATTTACCTAATAATCTCAGATTTTGTTACCTATAATATTAAAATAAGTAGGAAAATGTTAGCAGATATTTTAATATTGTAATGTGTTATAGATTATATTGTTTGCTTAGGTTCCAAGCAACTTGTTTTCCAAACTACTTTTCTTTCTCTCCAAGTTTTCTTTTCTTTTCCTCAAAGTTTTATTTTCTTTTCCTCCAAGTAACTCTTTTTTTTTTTTTTTTTTTTTTCATTTTCTTTTGCACCAAGTTTTCTTCTCCTCCTCTAAGAAACTTGTCCACCAAGTTTCCTCTCCTATAAATTGAGCTAACCTCTTATCTTGAAAAATAGTAGATTTTGTGATTTTATTATTTTTGTGTGAAATTATTAGGCAAAGAAATAAAGAGTGTATATAATGAAGTTTTGGGTTCAACCAATTGTGTAGTATTAGTAAATCATACGACTTAGTCGGGCTGTTGTATCCTGGGGGAAACAAGTTAAGATTTTTTCTGCTACACCGGTATGAGGCTTTGCCTAACCGCAAAGGGCTTGAATCTTCTTAAAGAAAGCGAATTTCCCACGCCTCAGCTCTTTCAATAGTAATTGTAATTTTTATTATTTGTATTTTCTGGTGTTTTATTTGTAATTATCACCAACATATAGCTTATAAGGAAAATAGTTAAATAAAATAGCAAAAAAATTGATTATTAAAAAATTGGAAGGAATTTTTAAATTTCTACATTTATACTATGATTTTTTAAGTTGTCAAAAGTTGGATCAAATGAGGCTGCAATCAAATGAGGCTGCAATCAAAATACTCAAAATAAGTAACGACTCACAATATGCTGAGGTAGATTAACAATTTAAAAAAAAAAAAAAAAAACTCATTCTTTCAATCTTGACCTCTTCTACTAGGTGGTGAATGCCTAAATCAAATTTCAACAACAACAACAACAAGAGAAAGGCATTGTAATTTTCATATATATATATATATATGTATGTATATTGTTTGTCGTCCAGCAAGGTGGCCTGCCTGCATAGAACATGATGAACCTCATCAAGAGTTGTTGGCCTTGGCCATGAATCCTTCTTTCTACTTTGTTAATGGGGTGAATGGCCTTGTAATTTAGTGCTATGAAAGTAACCCAAAATTGTATTTAGATCATTAATTTAAGTAAGTCTTTAAAAAAAGAAAGAGAAACAGTGAGACAGATGTGAAAAAAATGTAAGTAAATTTTTTTTTTTTCATTTCTTTTTCTCTTTTCAAATTTTTAATCCAAATCTATTGTTCAAACGTAACGTTAAGTACTTGTAAAGGAGAGGTTAGAGTTCAACTCCCGCAGAGCAAATAAAACAACTAATATATGATTTTTGCCGATCACAAAAAACAAAAAAACAAATTTGTTAGTGCAATATCATCACGTATGGAGTACTTTTCTCAAGTTGAAATAGAAGCACTCTTTTTCTATCTTTTAGATAATCAGTTATTTATTTATTTTTATTTTTTTGTCAACTAATGTTTGATGTAGAAGTAGAAGTTGTAGTTAAGAAATCAGAGATAAGTGCAAATGGTCTAAATTCAGTTCTTAATGGTAAGACCTACATTTAAAATAAATCTCCACACATATTCTCAGCAATTTTTTGGTAAAAATTTCTTCTTCCTTTTTTTTTGTTTGTTTTTGTTTTAATTTGATAATAATGTATATTTTTTTTAAATGATAAAAATAACCACTAAAAAATATTTTTATTTTCCAAAAAATGAAACTATATAAAAATAGTATTTTTGATGTATTAGTTTTTTCACTAAATTTTATTCAAAAAAAATTCAGGGAAGATATTCTAGAAAATTTGTACCCATGGCATAAGTGTGCATGTTCTTCCCTTATCTCTCATCATGTGGTCAAAGGCCTTGAGATGGGAAAGACCACAAGATGGGTCTCCACCAGATTCCGCATTCGAAAAATGTCGTTGGTTGTGTGTTCTGTTCTCGAAGGCATTCGGAATGTGGTGTGGGCGCGAAACACAGGTTTTCTTGATTGACCCATCGGTTCCTAATTTTCCTTCTCTATCTTCATCATAAAAAATAATAGGATAAATTATAAATATACTCTTAAGATTTATTTAAAATACAAATTGACATGGACAGGCCCACAAAGGCCATGAACCACTATAAACAACCCAAACCCATTAATCAGAGCCCAATACATAACTTATCCGATGGAGTCCAGAACAGCTGGAATCCAACATGGCATAAAGAACCAATGGCATTCCGGCACGTGGCGGATGAAGGACGAGCAACATCAGCAGACAAAGATCTACGAAATTATTGTCACTGCACATCACCATTAATGCACCCCATCACAGCATTTATTACGACAACACTTCCCCATCGGAACAGGACTCCCTTACCTTGAACAAGGTAAGCTACAGCATAGACTTTCGGCAAGGAGAGCAGGTCGAAAGAGAGAGCGAAATGATTACCAACGGATATAAGCAAACGTTGAAAACAAGAAGGAAGGTAAGTCATCTATATCCCATCTCTCTCTTGCTCTGCGTTCTCTACTTCCCCTGCTAATTTGTTCGTCGGAGGGTTCACTGGGGGACGATCCCGTTCCCCGTCGAACTTGTTTGCAGGTCACTAGGTGGGCTTGGCCGTTTGGATCTGAGCTAGAAGAACTTGGACCAGTCCAACCCATCTACCAAGAACGAACTATATTATCAGTTGGCGCTGTCTGTGGGAACAGCTCTTATCCGTGCGCCAGTTGTGCTCATTGTCGCCGCAAACCCTGTCCCAACAAACTTTCTTTCCTACCCATCAAGGTGTATGGTCACGATTAGATCCATGGCTTCTCACCATAACGCTGCCGACCATCAAACCGACCCTCCCAATCCAAACAACCCACCTCAGTATTTCATCGAGCTTACCAACAGCATTAACCGTATGGCCGAGCAAAATCAGGCCCTAATAAATGCTTTACTCCAAATAAACCTTCCCATACCACCACCTCCAGATATTCCACCCAACCAAGAAAGAGCCCCGAGCCACACTGCTCCACAACCTCATCCATCCAACCTAGAAGGTTTACAACCTCCTCCTCCTCCACATATAAATTTACTACCTCCACCCCCACACCTGTCAATCGTGATACCAGCCCCCAAAGGGGAAGCCAGCAGTGTCCAGCCCCCACTGACTGACCATGGTGACAACATTCCCCTCTGGGATGCGGAACTCCGAGCTATGAAGCTCCAACTCCAAGGGGTCATGCAGAACATTTAGCATAAGCCTTCTGCCACCGCGAACTCGCCATTTGTTGCCTCCATCCGGGACAAACCTCTGCCCGCCAAGTTCAAGATGCCGACCACTGACTCTTTTGACGACACGACGGACCCGGTCGACCATCTGGAGACTTACCGCACCCTCATGATCCTCCATGCCTTCCCTGACGAGATCATGTGTCGGGCTTTTCCCGTGACATTGAAGGGGTCAGCTCGACTATAGTTCAGTCAGTTACCAACAGACTATTTCCACTTTCCAGCACCTCAGTGACTCTTTCCTGAGCCATTTTATTGGAGCCCAGCACCAGCAACGCCCGGCCACTCAACTTCTCAACATCCGCCAGACCGAGGGGGAATCGCTACGCAGCTTTGTTACCTGCTTCAACACCGAAGCCTTGCAAGTAGCGAAAAACGACGACAAGGTCATCCTCACGGCTTTCATGGCCGGTCTGCGGTTATCCGATTTCCTTTTCTCTCTCTCTAAAAACTCACCGACCTCTATGGTAGCCCTACTCTCCAAAGCCCAAAAATACATGAATGCTGAAGATTCACTGGCCACTCGGCAGGACCCAATAACTAAAAACCTGAACCCCAGAGACAAGAGAAAAGACCCGGAACCCAGGAACGCCCAGTATAATAGCTAAACACCCCATTATAACGACCGACCCCCCCGAGCTGACCGGTCGGCACCAGCCCGACCACCTAGTTGGTTCGAGCGGTACACACCCCTCAATTCTCCTATGGAACATGTCCTCAATCAGATCCAACAGGACTACCCCCTCAAATGGCCCCTGCCTTCACGAACCCCTTCCTATCGAAAAGATCAGTCCAAGTATTGCCGTTTCCACCAAGACCATGGCCATAACACTGACGAGTGCATTAACCTCAAAGATCATATCGAGACCTTCATATGTCAGGGACGTCTTAGCCGGTTCACGGACACCCGCCCCCAGCAGATGCAAAGAACCGAGCCCCCCAAAAACAATGGCCGACACACCCCACCCTGGCAGCCAGCCCCACCAAACCAAGGCCATGATTGCCCTCCGCAACAGCCTCGACAGCCAGTTAATCCCCCCTCGCCAGTCGGAGAGATCAGAGTTATCTCAGGCGGCCTTGCTTGTGGGGGACCATCCCGTTCCGCTCAGAAGGCAGAACTCAGAAAAATAAGGCAAGGCTCAGACAAAGCAGTGGCAACGGTGGACCGACCCTCTAAACAGCCGAAACAGTGGACTGAACCTATCACTTTCACGTACGCCGATTGTACAAGCATCCGTTACCCACATGATGACCCCCTTGTCATCTCTGTCATCCTCTCCAACTACAAGGTCAGACGAGTTCTCATCGACAACGGCAGCACTTCAGACATCATTTTTCTCAATTGCTTCCGCTAGCTCAAGATTGGGAAAGAAAGTTTGTCCCCTCTCCAAATCCCTCTGGTTGGTTTCACCAGCGACCGTGTGACCTCCATCAGTTCCATCGACATCCCTATCACAATCGGCGACTACCCACGGCAGACCACGAAGTTGCTCACTTTCCTTATGGTCGATTGCCCATCTGCCTACAACATCATCCTTGGCCGCACTGCCCTAAATGTCTTCCAAGCCATCACATCCACCTATCATCTTGCCATCAAGTTTCCTGCCGATCTTAAGGTCGGAATAGTCAAAGGAGAGCAGACCGTTACCAGGGATTATTATGTTGCCTCACTCAAAGAAGTCAAGCTAAAGGAGGCAATGATCATCGAAGGACTCGACGTCCGGGATGAAGACGAGCTGGTTAGAGGAGAACCTGTGGAGGAGCTCATCGAGGTCCCTATCCATCCCACCAACCCAACCAAAACTGCCAAAATCGGCAGCCAATTATCCCCCTAAGCCAAGGCCGACCTTACTGCCCTTCTGATTGAGCATAATGACGTGTTTGCCTGGACCCATTCAGACATGCCAGGTATTGATCCATACTTTATAACCTACCGCCTCAGCATCGAACCTCATTTCCGACCCTACCGCCAGAAGCAGCGCATCTTCCATCCGCAGCACAATACTCTTATTGCAGCAGAGGTTAACAAGCTCCTTGAGGCCCAATTCATCACAAACGTAGACTATCCTAAATGGTTGTCAAACGTGGTCCTAGTCCACAAGAACAACGGCAAATGATGACTCTGTGTCGATTACTCCGACCTGAACCGAGCTTGTCCCAAGGACAGCTATCCTCTTCCCCGCATCGATCTGCTGGTCGACGCCACGGCTGGTCATCAGATGCTCAGCTTCATGGATGCTTTTTCTGGGTACAACCAAATCTTGATGCACTTGTCCGACCAGGAACATACTTCCTTCATTACCGACCGAGGTACTTACCACTACCGTGTGATGTCGTTCGGACTAAAGAATGCTGGGGCCACCTACCAACGGTTGGTCAATGTCGTTTTCCATCACCAGATAGGTCGGAACATGGAAGTATATGTCGACGACATGTTGGGCAAGAGCAAACTCTCCACTGATCATCTGACCGACCTGCGAGAAACCTTCGCCACCCTGCGCAAGTACCAAATGAAGCTCAACCCAGAGAAGTGCGCCTTCGGCGTAGGATCTGGGAAATTTTTGGGTTTTATGGTCAGCCAGCGCAGCATTGAAGCTAACCCTGAGAAGATCAAGGCCCTGATTGAGATGCAGTCACCCAGAACGGTCAAAGAAGTTCAAAGACTCACCGGCCGAGTGGTGGCCTCAATCGTTTCATTTCCCGCGCAACAGATAAGTGCCTACCATACTTCAATAGAGATGAGGTCTTCTTCTTCAATACCCTCGTCTAAGGGGGTTTGGGCCACATCGTTTTCGCCAATTGTCACACTACTGAGGTCTAAGTTTAGGAACAACTCTTCAGCTCTGCGTTTGAACATCTTCCAGCCACTGTCCCAGTACTCAGCCATTTTGTGCTTATAAAAGTCTGACTGCTGGAAGCTCTCAATAACTTCTGCTTGATTCGCCTCCAAGAATGTCTCGATGGGCCCGCCCCCCCAGCTTCTTGCCTAGCCAGGTTGCTGGTGACAGCGGCGTCAACTGCCATCTGAAATTCGGCAGACCCTTTGAATTGCTCCACTACTGCGACATACAGATTGGGATAAGTCGCCCTCTCAGAAGCTGCCTTCGCTCTCTCTTCGTCCAGCTCTTTCTGAAGGGTCGCCCTTTCAGACGCAGCCTTTGCCTTTTCCTTTTCCTCCTCCACCTCATTTTTCAGGCCCTCCTTCTCCGCCAGCGCCTTCGCCCTCTTTGCTTCCAACTCCTTCTGAAGCCTTCCCCTCTCCTCCACTGCCTTGGCACGCTCGCCCTCTAACTCCTTCTGCAGATCGCCAATTTTGACATCTGCCTCATCTTTCTGCCTAACCAGCTCTTCATTGCTGCTCATGGCCTCTTCATGCCGCTTGACTGCGACGGCACAGGCTCTTTGGGCCTCCTCCAACTTCTTCTGCTCGCCAGTCAGCTGGAACTCGAGCGACACAACCTGGCGGCGTGTGTTCTCCAGCTCCAACTTGATTGCTTGCAGATAAGTGTGGGAGCTCTCCCAACTTACGCTCTCCTCCTTCAACTTAACAAGCTGGGCCTTCACCTCGTCCGCCTTCAGCTTTGCAGCCCCTGCCTTTCTTAGCAGAGCCCCTGCTAAGGTGGTTACCTCCATTTGGGCAGAGTATAACCCCCTCAACAGGTCAGCCTCATTGAATCTGGCAGCTGCTGAGCGCACGGATGCTTCCTCCACGATCGCTACCAGGCGGTCTGCACCTGCCCTGGCTGGGCCCTCCTCTCCCTCCAGCCGCCCAGCCACTGCCCGAGCGTGGTAGACTGCGGTAGTAAGACCGACACCCCCTTGGGGCGCAGGCCCCTTTTGGGTTTTGTCCCCTTCACTTGGTTTAGCCCCAGTTGCCACACCCTCTGCCTGCACTCTAGGGGCAGTCCTCTTAACCCCTTGGACAATCTCCACCACTGCTGGGACGACCTCCACAACCTCCATTGTTTGGGCGACCTCTACTACCTTCGCCTTCTTTGACCCAGGGGCATCTACAGCCCCCTCAGGAGCACTCTTCTTCTTCTTCTTCCTCTTCAGAACCTCTCCCTCCTTTCTCGCCTATTCTTTTATAGGATCAATTGGGGGCGGTCGCGGCACGAAACTGCTTAAGTCCTTCCCCCCTAGCGGCTTGGGGCGCGGTCGGACCCTCTCTCGTGCGATCGGCTAGGGAGGTCGGTCTTCCTGCGTTTCCTTAAATTTTGTGGCTTTGGCCAGTATGGCCCTATCCTCAGCCTCTTGTGCTCTCCTCCTTGCCTCCAATTCAGCTCGCCCCACATCTTCACCGCTCGGTTGAGGACCCAACCCCGCCGCAAACAAGGCTGAGGGTTGCACGAGCTCGTCCCACCTGGCTCCCTCCTTCTCCTCTAGGCCTTCACTTTCTTTATCCTCTCCTCTACTGCTGGCCCTAATTTTGGCTCCACAGATTTGGTGGGCACCCTCCACATCGTGCGCACCCCAGCCCCTCTATTGGTGGACACATAGAACCACCGTGGTCTCCAACCTTTGATTGACGTTGGCAGCCCCGCCACCAAACCCTTCCCTACCGCTGCCTGCAAGGTGACCCACGTCTCCTGCTGCCCTGAGGCCTTATAGCATGCTAAAAATTCGTCTACTGTCATGGCCTCCCCTCCATTCGCCTTCAGCCACGCACTTACACAAGCCAACAAGATCTTCCATGCATTGGGCATTAGTTGCCCCGGTGCTACCTCCAGACGGTTGAGCACATCCACTACCACTTGCGGCAGTGGCAACCTCAGTCCACCCTTTAGAGCTTCCTCATAAAGGGAAAACTCTCCTGGCATGGCGTCAGACAGCCTTTCCGTTGATGTCGGCAGCAATAACTCCACTTCTGTAGGGATCTGGTATTTTTCACGGATAGCCTCCAACTCCGCCGCAGTAATCATGGATTTATCAGCCTTCATGTGCCAATGATCTGGTTCCGCCTAGCTGATTGGCTTTGGAGCTACTATCATGGTGGAACCATGGGATCGTACCAACGACCCCCCCATCTTCTCTGACCTATACTGCGCAATTAACACTTGGGATGTTTTGAGTTTTTGTAAACAAGTAGGTGAATTGAATGACGCCAAAAGCCCACGGTTTGCCCGTGTTCCAAGGATCCCAATTAATTTTCGCTAGTTTGAAAACTTTTCAAATCAACCGCCAAAACTGCCTTTTCAACACCTATAATGACCTATCATTTCATTTTTGCTCTAACGCCTAACCTCCCCCCCCCCCAAGATATTGCTACGTGTATGACCACGATGCATTGTCTCCTCCCCTTACCCTATCTTTTCCACTTCAAATCATCACTTCACACGCCGCCTCTTGAGCCCCGCGCCCCTCTGCTCGGCCTTCGCGCACGGTCACCCCTCCTCACGGTCAACCCTTCTACTCGGCCCTCGCACGCAGTCGTCCCTCTCCCCGGTCGGTCCTTCCGCTCGGCCCTCGCGCGCAATTGCCCTTCTCCCTGGTCGGTCCTTCCGCTCGGCCCTCGTGCGCAGTCGCCCTTCTTCCCAGTCGGTTCTTCCGCTCGGCCTTCACGTGGTTAGCCCTCCTCACGATCGGCTCATTATTCGCCGCCTTCAGACGGCCTCATAACGGTCTCCTTCTTTCATGGCCAGCGCCACTTCGGCCCTCCCCACTCTCGGCCTTTCTCCCACTGGTCTCTTTTGGACCATCGCCAATCCAACTCGGCCGCCCATCCCGGTCGGACTCATCTCCCTCACAACTATTCCCTTCGTTGGACTGAAGTTGCACTCGAGAATGGGGAACTACTGACATGGACAAGCCCACAAAGGCCATGAACCATTATAAACAACCTAAGCCCATCAATCGGAGCCCAATACATAACCCATCCGATGGAGTCCAAAACAGTCGGAATCCAACATGGCATAAATAACCAATGGCATTCCGACACGTGGCGGGTGAAGAACGAGCCACATCAGCAGACAAAGATCTGCGAAGTTATTGCCACTGCACATCACCATTAATGCACCCCATCACAGCATTTATTACGACAACACCTCCCCGTCGGAATAGGACCCCCTTACCTTGAACAAGGTAAGCTACAGCATAGAGTTTCGGCGAGGAGAGCAGGTCGGAAGAGACAGGGAAATGATTACCAACGGATATAAGAAAACGTTGAAGACAAGAAAAAAGGTAAGTCATCCATATCCCATCTCTTTCTCTCTGCGTTCTCTACTTCTCCTGCTAATTTGTTCGTCGGAGGGTTCACTGGGGGACGATCCCGTTCCCCGTCGAGCTTGTTTTCAGGTCACTTGGTGGGCTTGGCTGTTTGGATTTGAGCTAGAAGAACTTGGACCAGTCCGACCCATCTACCAAGAACGAACTGTATTATCACAAATTATCCTCTATAGTTTAGAAAATTACAAACACTTCCATGTCAGAATTTTTTATTTAACAGAATTAATTGAAAAATTGAAATTTCTAATTATTCACTTATATAATAATAAAATTATCTGAATTATTAATTAAAATAAAATTTTAACATTATTAAAAACTGTTAATTAACTTGATAATTTATTAATAAAAAGACCTATTTGTTATGAAATTAAAAGCCTTATGGGGCATAATGTAATTTCTAGAACCACAAGGGATAATTTGTAATTTAAGTAAATCTCATGGGGTATGTTTGTAATTTACCCAAAATAATAATAATAAATTATAAATACACCCTCTAGAATTTGCTTAAAATGCAAATTGTGATTTAAAAAATTACAAATATATCTCATTGTCATAATTTTTTATTTAACAGAATTAACTGAAGAATAAAATTAATAATAGCTCTTATATACAATAACAAAAATTACCTATTATTATTTTAAATAAAATTTTGATATTATTAAAAATTATTAATTGACTTTATGATTTATTAATAAAAAGAGTCATTGTTATGAAATTCGAAACTTCAAAGAGCGTGATATAATTTTTAGAACCACAGAGGATAATTTGTAATTTAAACAACAAAAATGATCCGTAGCTCGAATAAATCGGGCTCGAATGGCTCAAAAGTAAGTTTCTCTCTCCTCTCGATCTCTCCAATCAAAACTAGCACTCTCACATCTCTCTCACTCTTGCCTCATCCCTCTCACTCTCGCCTCATTCTCATTCCTCTCACATCTCTCGCCTCATTCTCATTCCTCTCACATTTCTCGCCTCATCTCTCTTATTCACTTTCGCCTCTCTCTCCTCTCTATCTCTTCAGTCTCGTCTCTGTCATCTGTCTCTTGTAGGAGTACGAAGGGCGAGGAGACAGTGGACGAAGGACGACAAAGGACGACGGATGACAACGAAGGACGACGGAGGACAAACAAAAACCTGCAACAGCGAATCTAAGGTACCCCTGAAATTAGGGTTTACGTTTCAATTAGCGAATCTGAGGACAAACAAAGTTAGGGTTTACGTTTGGCTTTAATTTTTGTAGAAATTAGTCGATTAAGAGTGTTTGGGATTGGATTTTTCTTGCAATTTGGGTTAGGGTTTGGGATTTGGCTTTAATTTGTTAGGGCTTGGGATTTGCCTTTGAATCTGTTATCCTCTGTATACATTTGATTGGTTTTGCTTGAAATACACATCTGTGATGAGTTTGGTTTGGTTTGAAGTACACATCCATGGGTTTGGTTTGAAGTTCATACATCTGTATTCATATTTGCTTGAAATATCATTTTGTTATTTTGATTTTGTTTTTTTGAATATGTTTGGCATTTTGTTTGAACGCTGCAAAATCTGTTATTTGAACTCTACAAACGAATCTGTTCGTTGAACCCTAACACAAATTACAAACGAACAGATGCAAGTTGAATGTTGAATCTGTTTGGCGTTTTCGTTTATGAATGTTGAACTGTTATGAATATTGAATGTTGAATGTTGAATGTTGAACTGCTATGAATGTTGAATGTTGAATATGTGGTGTTCATTGATAAGAATCCTTTTTATGAACAGATTGAACTCTGTTATCAAGAACACATTTGAACAGATTAAACAGATTAAACTCTGTTATGAAGAACACAGATTGAATTAAAAGAGTTCAACATTCATCAAAAACACTTAAAGAGTTCTCTTTTCAGAATTTAAATAGATTGAACTCTATTATCAAGATTCAAATCTTTAAATAAATATGTTATCAAGATTGAACTCTGTTTATGGATCGCATCACTATGAATGCGTCATTATGCATCAGTATGACGCTTATCCATCAGTATGAGGTAATTGAATCTGTTGGTATTTTTTATGCAGATAAAAAAATGGCTTCATCTTCTACTAATAATAGGAACATAAGATTAAAGCCAAGACTGTGTAATTGTGGAAGAACAGCTTCCATGTATATTGTACAAACCAATGAGAATGGAAATCAAGGACGTGTGTTTTTTGTTTGCCCAACAAAATATGTAAGTATCTGTTACGTAAATTAATCTTTTACTTTTTACAAATTTCATTTGTCTGATTTGATTAACTGATTCTTGTGCCTTGTAGAGTGCGGACAAACACTGCAATTACTTCAGGTTCGCAGATGATGATCACGACGACGTTACCTCCACAATTCGTTCCAATTCTGGACCTCGGACAGCTACAAGAAAAAAAGAAATTAATGATCTAAGGAGAAGGCTTGGTGAGATGGACAATGCAATTCATGAGCATGATAGAAGGCTTCCAAGGATGGAGAAGATTTTCAAGGCAATGACTTATGTCATTGTATTTTGTGTATTTTTTTTATTGTATCATCTAAATAAATCAGTTGTTAGGTTTTGGACAATATTATGAATGTAATCAATACTAGTTTTGTATTTTATTTTATAATTTGTATTTTGTAATCAATACTGCCTACCATCTTCAGTCAAACAGGTTTCTAGTTTGTAATCAATACTGCCTACCATCTTCACTAAAACAGGTTTCTATTTTGTAATCAATCTGTTAGATTGAATGAATCTGTATGTTATGAATCTGTTGGATTGAATGAATCTATTGTATTTTTGAATGAATTTGTTGGATTGGATTGAATGTGTTATGAATGAATCTGTTTTATTTTGTAATCAATACAGGTTTCTGTTGGATTGAATGAATCTGTATGGAATGAATTTGTTGGATTGAATGAATCTGTTGTATTTTTGAATGAATTTGTTGGATTCAATAAATTTGTTGGATTGGATTGAATATGTTATGAATGAATCTATTTTATTTTGTAATCAATATAGGTTTCTGTTAGATTAAATGAATTCACTCAACAGGTTTCTATTTTTAAATGAGAAGCATTGAAGGACCATTCCAGATTCAACAAATTCCACAAATTCCACAAACATAAATAAATAATGGCACATTTACTGAACAGGTTTAAGGACATTCGCTGAACAAATTCAAGGACCTTCAATTCACTTCAATTCAAGTCAACTTCTCACTTCGTTGAGTGAATTCACTGAACAGGTTCAAGGACCTTCAATTTACTTCAATTCAATTCACTTCAATTCAGGTTCAAGGACATCCACCAATTTTCAATTCAACAAAAAAAAAGGGACATTCAAGTCAACAAGTTCAAGGACCTTCAATTCACTCAATTCGAAGTTTACAAAAAATGGGACATTCAAGTCAACAAAACAATCCGAAGTTTACAAATGAAATTCATATAAAATTAGCACTTCGAAACTAAAAAAAAAATGGGACATTCGGATCTCCGTTGATGTTCATGTCAACAAAATTTGATGGTACTATCGAACTTTGACTGCTAATATTGTTGACCATTCCAGCTTGAGTATGAGATGTGCTTCCAATGTCGTCCCCAATTGTGCTAACCGGTGTCTATAAAAATAAAGTAAATATTACAAAAAAAAATTCCACAAACATATTAACCAATATAAAATTTAATTTGTCGCAAGAATACATTCAACACGTACCGGTACATACATATTGGAATGCATGTGTAGCCTCTTTTCAAGTCTTTTCTCTATCTCCAAACAATGTATTTATTTGACACCTCATATATGGATCTCTCAATGAGCACACAAAGTAAATGGGCACACATAATACCTCTAAACTCAAACAACTGACACATACATTGGAGCTCACATTCAATTAAATTAAAGTACACAACAAATTCCACTTTCTTCATCTCCTTACCCACAACAACAGCCTCCCTCACATAATAGGTACAAATTGCGCCCTCCTCTTTGATAAGATTTGCACAACAATACACTAGACGCTTCATTTCTAATTAAACTTCTTTAAATTTTGAATTAGTGTAAGCTGTACGAAATTGCTTCTCAAAACGATATGCCGTTAAGCAATCATACAATTTGTTAGGAGACTTAAAATCTACTTTTGTCTCATTCTCTACCTTACTTCTCAACGTATTGTCATACTGCTCAACAAATTGCTTTAAGGTTGTCTTGGAGTTCATATATCCATCAAAGAATGTATTCATACTCTCACTTCGTTGTGTAGTGGACATGCCAACCAAAAATATGTCTTTAACATAGGTAGGAATCCACCTATATCGCTCACGGTATAATACCCCCAACCACTCCTTATCATTCAAATTGAAATTTTCAATCATTGCTTCCCAATATTCCTCAAATTCATCTTTTGTGAATGAATCATAAACTGCATTACTCAAAGCAACCTTTATGGACTCATATTGCGAATATCCTCACAATTTCTCTAGAATTTTCTTCATAATATGCCATAAACACCAACGATGCCAAACTTGTGGGAAGACAATTTCTATGACATTTTGCATAGCTCTGCACTGGTCAGTTATTATCGCTTTTGAGGGAGCATCTGACATGCAACTTAACCATTCCTTGAATAGCCAAACAAATATCTTTGTGTTCTCATTATTTAACAACCCACAACCAAACAAAATTGACTGTCTATGGTGATTAACTCTTACAAACGGAGCAAACGGCATATCATATTTGTTTGTCAAATAGGTTGTGTCAAAGCAGACAACATCTCCAAATGCTTTATAGGCCGCCCTACTCCTTGCATCCACCAAAATAAGTTTCGCATGTGACCATCTTCATCAAGGTTAATTGTCGAATAGAAATTTGAATTTTGTTGTTGCATTTTATGAAAATAAAATGTAACTGATTCGACGTCTCCTATCCCAAGTCTCAATCTTCTAGCATTTTGAATATAATTCCTTGCATCTTGTTCATCAAACGTTAATGCCTCATATCCACCTGCTTCAACAACTATGGAATGAAAATTCCTAGCCACCCCAATCCCTGTTGCATCGTTAACTTTTAGTCTCCTCTTCACCGAAGTAAGAATCCTCTTATTCATTGGAAAATGCCGTGAGTCAGTCGGAATCAAATCATGAGTGTGCTCAAGCATAACTGTGATTAACTTATATCTTCCATCTTTTTGTAGATTGGCTCTTACCCTTGCTTTACAATCAATTTTTGATGACAAACATGGTTTGAGGAGATTTACTTTTGATCTTTTTGTTCTATTCCGCGCTCGAGTACGTTCAATTCCAAAGTACTTTATTTCCCCATCCCTTGTTACATCTTGTGTTTTATAAGCTATAGCAAAGCCAAGTTGCTTTGTATATTTGCATAAAATGCGTACACTTTTTGCTTTGACATAAAATACATCCCCTTCTTCGGTTCTTCACTTTCACCACTCTCATTAAATTCAACATTGTTATCTTGTTCTTCAACTTCGTCACTCACATTGAATGAATTATTGTTTGAATCAATATCCATTCTAGTTTCAAAGTAAAAGGTAAGCAACTTTAAATAAGCAAAATAAGCAATATGGCAACAGAAAATTATCATTGACAGCATGAATTAAGGAGGTGAAAGTAATGATTGTGGCTCCTTTTAGATGTAAAATTCATGAAGCAAAGAGGTGAAATTAGGATTAGATAGAAAATTAAGTGAGGTCTCTGTGATTTACACTTTTAGTCTTTTGTAGATTAAAAAGGTTGGCCATGACATGATGCTTAAAAGAAAAAACATTGGCTTCAATAATGGCAAGAGTTACATCAAATGCCAAGAAGTCCAACTTTTATGGAAATATCATGGTGACCTGGAACTTTGGTTTTATTAGCATAGTAAAATTGTTAGATGAAAAAATGGAGTTAATTTTTGAATATCTAACTAGTTTGTTACTTTTTGTTGGACTTCAGGACAGGGTGGAGAGCTTTGTTCGCTGCGGTATGACTTAACAGTTCCATTTGCTAGATATGTGGCCATGAATGGTATTACATCATTTAAAGGTATCAAATAGCGAAGGTTTATCGAAGAGATAACCCATCTAAGGGAAGATACCGTGAATTCTATCAATGTGATTTTGATATTGCTGGTCAATATAAGGCAATGGGGCCAGACTTTGACGTCATAAAGGTTATGACTGAACTATTGGACGAGCTAAATATTGGTGATTATGAGGTACCTAGATTTTCAAATCATTCTGTTGACTGTATTGCATTCAATTATGTTTGCACACTTAATACTTGATATGAGATTTAAATTACTACTAAAGCTAAGTTTTTTGGCCTTATATTTTCTATAATATTGTTTTAGTATTTGACCATTAAAATAGAAGTCATATTACAAAAACATGATTAAGGAATTATGTATGATATTGCATAACATATTCACCCAATGATATTTCCACACACACAACAGATTTTTGCATAACATATTCACCCAATGCTTAGAAACATATACATTCAAAGAACATATTTAATGCCTAGAATATATTCAATATTCAATGCCCAGAACATATATATTTGTCAAACATATATATTCACCCAATGCCCAGAATATATTCAAAGAACATTTATTTTTATTTGTCAAATATTTCTACACACAGCAGATTTTTGCATAACATATTCACCCAATGCTTAGAAACACATACATTCAAAGAACATATTCAATGCCCAGAACATATATATTTGTCAAACATATATATTCACCCAATGCCCAGAATATACTTAAAGAACATATTTTTGGGGCTTGTGATCCATTTTTGCTATCAATCCTTAATCACCCAATGCAAAACCCTAAATAAAAAACAAAACCAACTAATGGGTCGAGGAGCATGAATCATAAGCATCATGAATCATAAGCAACATAAAAATATCATAAGCAGCATGAATCAAGAAGCATCGACAACACTTTTAGCACACATGGCAAGAAGTGGCAGACTCTTTCAAGCACACATCGGCGACAACACACTGCCGAGACTAGTAGAAGGAGTAGCAGCCTCGTCGGCGGCACGTTTTCGCACACACAGCGTTGTCGGCGTGAATGGGTCTCCTCTCTCTAAGTCTCTCTACTCTGTTCTTTTTTTTTTTTTTTTTTTTCAACTGAAATGTCTGAGTTTTGTATTCTAACACAGCTGATTTGTACAAAGAAATGGGGGTGGGTGTAGAAAGAACTCCGGCCAACTCGAGCCTCGATCTTTTGAACTACGAAACGATGTTGTTTAAACAAATCTCAAAGAGTGTATCTGTAATTTATCAAAAAAAATGTTGTAAGTATTTTGTTTTTTTTAGAGAGCAATTTGAGTATATTCTTGTCAGAATTTAACTAACTTTGTTGTATTTATGCTTAATCTTGGTAATGATAAAAAAGAAAAAAAAAAAAAAAGTTTGCAAAATAAAAAAAGAAAAAAAACTAAGCTTGTTTAGTTCTGATTTTCATAAAACAGTTTTCAGAAATTCTACTTTTTTATTTTTCGTATTTTATTGTTTTCAATGAATTTTTTTTACCATTTTAAGCAAAAAAAAATTCAATTTTTAGACACACCTAACATAATACACTTAAAAAGTATATTATTTGTGAAAAATTCTTTAAAAAATATACTAAATACTAAAAAATAAAAAAAAGAAAAAAAGAAAATTTAGTACATTTTTCATATTTTTGTGTATTTATTAATTTTTAAAAATATTTTTTACAAATATTTTACTATTTAGATACATCTAAGTAAGGTGTATCTAAAAAAAATAAAAATAAAAAGTGCTTAAAATTTAAAAAATATTCATTAAAAACAAAAAAATACGAAAAACAAAAAAACTTAATTTTCAGAAAACTGAAACCAAACACACTGAGATGTTTTTTTGAAAAAATTGAATTATTTTTTTGTGCAAAAATGAAATTTTTGTGTCTATAAAAGAGTATGACGATTATATATTGATGTGCAAAATTAAAAAAAAAAATTAAAAATGAAAAAACTGATAATATTCTCACTTTTAAAACTGAAAAAAATGATAATTTTCTCGATTTTATTAGATAGTTGAATCAAACCAATAAGTAGAAAGACAAAAATGTTTAATCTCATACTTTTTTTTTTTTCATCAATTAGTGAAACAATTATCTGGAACATTACTATGCAAAATTGATAATGTTCCTAATTTTAAAAATTAGAAAAAAACTGATAATATTTCCATTTTTACTAAATAAGATTTATTGGATCAAAAATCTTAGATATGACCTGAGCTACCATAACATTTGTAAATAGGATTTTTATGTAGTTAACTCTATTTTTTTGGAAAAGACTATGGTACACACCCTTCAAAGATTATAGAAAAGACCATATGCACCTTATAACTATAGAAAAAAAATGACATAATTTCATACTGTCTGAGTCATAATTAAAAAAAAAAAAACCATAACCAAAATCTCAAAATAAAAAGTCATAACAAAAAAAAAGTCATAACTAAAGAAGAAAGTTAGTCATACCTAAAAAAAAAAAATGGCATAACTATATATGCATATGGTATAGGGCTGTCTATAGAGGGCCGGCCCTGGGCATAGGCTCACCAAGCCATGGCTTAGGGTAACTCAAAATAGATCCAAAAAATGAGCCCCTCCTATTATAGTTTAGTATAATATATTAGGTATTTTTAAGTCAAATTTTTTTTTTTTAAAAAGACCCAGACTAACTTAAGATAAATTGATTCTTTAAAAAAAGTAAAAGGCCCATTCAAAATTAAAAAGGTCCATTCTCTCTCCCTATCTAATTCTTAACCCTAACTCTTAATTCAATTTTCCCAAAAATTTGATAGAAGCAACACAATAGAGCACGAACGAATTTCTCAAGAATTCAGAGTAGCAGCACAGCACAGCACAGCACAGGTAGGCTTTTTTTTTTTTCTATTCAATTAATTAAATATTTATCTTGTCTTTTGCTCAATTGCTATTATTGGTATTTATATAAATCTGCATCATCAAGAAAAATTAATCTTTTGCTAGCTGTGCTAAATTTTTCTTTGAATGAAAAAAAATATATATATATATATATATAAAGGGCCCCAAATGATCTCGTGATATTTATTAATTAATTATTGGCTTGGGGTCCCGAAAATCTTGAGCCTGTGTGTATAATAAAATTTTCTTATTTTTTTTTACAAAGAAACGGAAGTAGGTCAATTGTAGTTTTATTTTTTATTTTTTTTCCCTTTTATTTTTATAGCTTCTATTAAAACTTTTAATTATGATTAACAAATTTAATATCATTAAAAATGTCACATTTCAAAGAAAACAAAAACTTTGGAATTTATCCATAATTTTCCCAAACAATAATCTAATAATTTTAATTTCTTGAAATTAAATAGAAAAACCAAAAACCAAAATATTCTTTATACAATTAAAATTGTTTAAATCTACTCAATCAAAGGTAGTGAAGCTCATATTAATAACTATATGTTAGATTTATGAGTCTCACAACCTTTGTGTCTATTTGGTAAAATAATTTGATAACAAAAATTGATAAGAAATCTGTTTATATAATAACATTTTTTAACTACTTAAAATAAATTTAAAAAATGACATAGATTTTTCATCTACTTTTTCTATACCTCCCACTTCTCATGGGGCTTGAGAAACCAAGGGGTACGAACCACTCTAATAGTGGCAGTGTTGAGATGTCATATAGATACATTAAAATTGTGTTTGGATTATAAAATATAATTATATTTTATATATATATATATATTTTTAATTTCTTATTCAAATTCACAATCCAAACATAATCTAAAATTTATGTGGAAAAAAAAGAAGGCCAACTCGAGATTTAAACAAGCTAGTAGTAGAAGAACCAAGAATACTACAATGCATAGAGATACTGAAAAAGTGAAGTTTGGTGATGCTGATTAAAGAAGTAAGCAAGAAAAGCACTACCAAACTGTGCGGCATTAATTTCTTGGGCTCCAATGTAGTTTCATATTTCAAACTTGTGAGTAATGTTGAAGATCTCACATTTATTGAAAGAAATAATATTTTAGATATGCTATCCATTTTAGATATATCCATAGTGAGCATACCAATATTGTGTAAATGTATTTTGTTTGTAGCATTCATTTTCATCAATAAACTCCTTTTTGCTTATTAAATTAAAGTAAAATAAAATAATTAGACGCAAACATATTTTCCAGTTGAAATAAGTTCACGAAATTAACTTGCCTCTAAGAGCTGAAAATGACACAAATTTAGCAGGTTTTTATTTGTTTCCAGGGTAAGGTATCTCGACAAAAATTATTCAGTGTCACTTGTGACAATGCCACAAACACATTTTGATATTTATTAATTTCTATGAGATCTATGCAAGTCTCACATAAATCAAAGGCGATGAGGGATTAGTTGGATTGTCACATCAGTATTGAGAGGGAGTTTTTATGAGCATTGGGGCCGAGCTAGGCCCAGGCGTAGTAATAGGCCGTTCTATGGACCGTGGTGAAAAGGGCTTAGCGAGTGGACCTTGGTGTTAGCTCGGTCCAAGTATGGTTACAGTCACTACAGTCGGAGTGGTGATAATTAGCTCGGTCATAGTATTCGGAGCCGAGGTGTTTGGGCTTCTTAAGGTGGACCTTGCTCTTATTAGCTCGATCAAAGCTTGCTGTAGTTAGCTCGGTTTCAACAGACAAAACCGAGGTGCAAGTGAACAAGAGTCGAGCTATGTGGTGCTTGTGAAGGCGCTGGATCAAGTATGACAAAGGGCTAGTGTTAGCTCGGTCGTACTGTCATCCAACCGAAGTAAAACCACCTCACTTAGTTTAAGCAGTGAGAGGAGTGTTGAAGGATAAACATTATCTTTCAGGAGTGTGATTCCTAGGAAGACTCTACATAGAGGAATAAGAGTCCTACTAGGATTATGCTAGGCAAAAACTATAAAAGCTCACAACATAACCTATGTAGAGGTAACACAACTTTAATTCTCGAATACACAGAGCTTTTGCCTATTTGCCTATTTTGTTGACTCAGGCATCGGAGAGGTATCCGGCACACACCCACCGGCTAGCTCACGTTTGTGTTTTCAAGGAGTAAAGCGACGACGTTTGAAGAAGTGCAAACTTGATCAATAGGATTATACGAGAAGATTATTCTGCGCTCGTACAATTGGCGTCGTCTGTGGGAATTCCAAAAAGAACAAAACCTCTTGATCGAGTTTTCCTCTCTAGTTGAAAGCAATGGCGCACAATGAAGACTTGCCGTAATTAGCTATTGATGAGCAAACCCCGGAGTGGGGTGGGAGGCACGAAGGTTTGCCTTCTATCCCTCCCATGGTGGATTTAGAACCCCAGCGACAGAACCCCCGGAGGAATGCAAGGGAGAGGCGAGCTGGCAGCCCCGGTTGCTCTCAAAGTCCTGAAAGACAGAGGCGGAGGATGGACCCTCAAGTTTTGGAGGATCGCGTGAAGGAGCAGGACGAGTTAATAAGGAGGATGGCGGCAGATATGGAGTCAATGAAGCGCCAGATAAAAAGAAAATGGGTGGCGATAAGAGAGGGGCGCAAAGGCAACACCCCCCTTCGCCACTCAGAGGATCGTGATAGGCGTACCACACCATCGCAATCAGAAAGTAGGAGCCTTAGAACAGGCGACACTCAATCAAGGACTTCTAGGACTCGTTACTCCAAGTCTAAGAGAACGAGAACTGAGAGGTCATATACTGAGGGAAGCACCTATTGGCCCTCGCACACGCACCAGACGTCATCTAGGCACACGGAGTTGCCTAGATCATCTGACTTACGAACTGTGCTTGAAGAAAGGACCCAATGGAAGGAGGATACTAGGGCACGCGACCCGCGTAGAGTTTCAGCCCTTCAGCGGTTGGCCCCTCGGACGCATGAGAGCGTTGAGGTAGGAATGCCAATGCCGTGCCTTGTTTACAACCAACAGACAAAGTATTAGCAATGTTACAGAGCTCGCCGTTCGTTCCGGCAATTGAGAATGCGTCACTACCTTCAGGCTTCCACCAGCTCAAATTCACCACTTATGAGGGGAAGGCAGACCCTTACATGCACTTAAGCCACTTTCGCCAGGTTATGGTAGTATACCAGCGAAACGAGGCTTTAATGTGCATCATATTTCCATCTAGCCTTGGCGACTTAGGTTTAACCTGGTTCGAAAGGTTACCAGAGGGTAGTATTGCCTCATGGGCGCAGTTGGCAAAAGCGTTTGTGACTAGATTTAGGACGAACACCAAGACACCAGTGGAGATCGACTAGCTACTCTCCATTGACATAGGCGAAAAAGAGACGTTGAGGTCCTACAACAGTCACTACTGGGAAACCTTCAACCAGATTGGGGATTGCCCTACGAACCTTGCCATTGCACAATACAAACGGGGCCTGCCAGTCGGTAACAAATTGAAGGACTCAATTACTATGACGCCACCCCTCACGATGGAAGCCTTAATGGAGAGAGTGCACCAACATATTCGCGTGGAGGAAGATAACGCCCGTGCTAAGGTAAAATCCGGCAAAATAGCAATGCCAAATAAAAAGACTACAGCAAAAGTCAACACGGTAGAGCAACCTAACAGGAATGGGCAAGGCATGCGGGCCAACAGAGAGGACCCAGACAAAAGGAGGTTAAGAGTTCGCACTGCCATTACACAGTGTTCAAAAAACCAATCTACCGAATTCTCAGTGAGACACGCAATGAACCTTTCGTCCGATGGCCAGCTAAGTTGGGAGAAGCACAAAAAGACTATAACGAGAGGTCCCGGTGTACCTTCCATGATGAAAAGGGGCACCGCACTGAAAATTGCACGCCGTTGAGGCTACATTTGGAGGAGTTAGTGGCAGCTAGGCACCTGGACCAATATATAGAAGGAGGAACACAGTCAGCCCCCCAGAACCACAATAACCCAAACGGGATGCCGGTCGACGCTCCACCTCAAGGCGTAATTAACGTAATACATGGGATATTCGAACTTGAGCGGGTATGTGAGCTCAGGGGAATGATCAAAAAGGCTGAGCACTTAAAGGAGGTATTAAGTGCATAACCTGCCATCAAAAAGGGGAGAACAGAGCTCATAAATGTCATATCTTTTTCAGACAAAGATTTAGCAAGGATATATTGCCCTCACAATGATGCACTGGTTGTCACTCTACGCGTCAAGAATTTCGACATTAAACGGATTTTGATCGACCAAGGAAGCCCATGTGAGATAATGTATTACGAAACCTTTAAACAACTGAAATTGGAGGACAAAGACTTGGCACCTGCAACATCTCCCCTAATCGGATTCAACTCAATGCCAGAATGGCCAGTGGACAAGATAATCCTCCCAGTCAAGGCAGAAACCATGACGAAACAAGTGGAATTCTGGGTATTAAAAGTCCCTTCCACTTACAACATAATCTTGGGGAGGACATGGTTGCACGCCATGCGTTCGTTAGCGTCAACCTACCATCAAGTATTGCGGTTCCCCAACGAAACCGGAGTAATTGAAGAGGTCTTTGGAGACCAAATTATGTCCAAATAGTGCTTCATCACAGTAAATGGTAGCCGCGCTGCCAAAGGGTATGTACAGATAGTGGAAGAGCCTGAGAGCAATGAACTATTTGCGGATGCTGGCAAGGCAGTTGAACAGAAGGTAGTGGAAGACTTGGTACATGTAAGGATAGATGAAAAAGATCCAGAAAAGTTCTTTTTGCTCGGCTCGTCTTTGTCCAGCACTGAGAGAATAGAGGTTATGGAATTCTTAACCTCTAATATCAAAATGTTTGCTTGGACACCATATGACATGCCTGGCATTAACCCAAACTTCATCTGTCACCAACTGAACGTCCACCCAATTGCCAGACCAATTATACAGCGCACTCGCAGATCAGCACTCCACCATGCCGAGATAGTGACGGAAGAAGTGGGAAACTTGCTGGAGGTAGGAGCTATCAGAGAAGTGCACTATCTCAGGTGGATCTTCAATACCGTAGTAGTACCAAAGAAGAACGGAAAATGGCGTGTCTGCATGGACTACAAAACAGTCAACAAGGCATGCCCAAAGGACAGTTTTCCCCTACCACGGATAGACCAACTAGTAGACCTGACGGCAGGACACAATCGACTTAGCTTCCTTGATGCGTACAGAGGATACCATCAGATCGCTATGTATGAACCAAATCAGGAGGTCACATCCTTTACAACGCCTAGAGGATTGTATTGTTACAAAGTCATACCCTTTGGCCTAAAAAACGCAGGGGCAACATTCCAACGGATGGTCACCAAGGTGTTTGAAACATTGTTAGGCAGAACAATGGAGGCTTACATAGATGACATGGTGATCAAAAGCAAGGATGAGAATGACCATCTCAGGGACCTAGGTGAAATGTTCCAAATTCTGAAGAAAAACAAGTTGCGCCTAAATGCATCCAAGTGTGCTTTCGGTGTAGGATCAGGCAAATTCCTAGGCTTTCTGGTGACCAACCGAGGTATAGAAGCAGACCCTTCTCAAATCAAAGCAATCCAGGGTCTAAAGAGGCCCAACACAGTAAAAGAGGTGCAACATCTCACTAGCCTAGCTGCCGCACTCAACTGGTTCATAAGTCGGTCATCAGATAGATGTCGACCATTCTTCCAAGTATTGAAAGCCAAGTTTGAGTGGGATGAAGAATGCGATCACGCCCTAGAAAGCCTAAAAGAGTACATGTCCTCTCCACTATTGCTAGTAACCCCAGTACCTGGAGAATAGCTCTTTTTATACCTAGTAGTTTCACAGCATGCAATCAACGCTGTGTTGGTCAGAGCAGAAGGAATCCAACATCTGCCCATCTTTTATGTTAGCAAAACCTTGCTGGGCGCAGAAACCAGGTACCTACCATTGGAAAAACTGGCCTTAGCCTTGATGATGGCCTCAAGAAAGCTTTCGCATTACTTTCATGCCCACACCATAATTGTCCTAATAGCTTTTCCATTAAAAGCTTTGTTTGAGAGGGTGAACTTTTCTGGGTGAATCTTGAAGTGGGCAGTGGAATTGGGACAATTTGATATCAAGTTTTAACCTAGAACCGTAATAAAAGCCCAAGCTTTGGCAGACTTTGTGGCAGAGTTCACACCAGGAAGTCATCATATCTGCTTGATTGACTTGGTGTACAATGAAAGGGAATGGAAAATGCCGCAGGAACTGCGCAACCCCCAAAACAAGATGCCCAACCACATCCCAAGGCATACCAAATTGAAGAAAGGAAGGAAGAGGCTGTGAGAGCCCTAGCTTTTGTAAACCTTATTAGGTCCCAAAATTTTGAGTTACTACAACAAAGCCTTTAATTCGTTGATTGCTCGCAAATTAAACCCTAGAGCCGAAAACGTATCACGGACGAACCCATACAAACCCAAATCGACCCTGGAAGCTTAGAATCATAACACTCTAATATTAATTATTTAACTCTCAAATTTTAGATTAATTGCTCCAAACCCTAACTTCCGGTTTTTACAGTCTTCATTCAGTTATTTACCTTTAAATTCAAAGCAAGATAATACAAATCAAATTATTTTTCCTAAATATTAATTTATTAACTCTTCACTTGAAATAGATATTTTAATTGAGCCCAAGCCCTCACATTTTTATTAAATCACAAATTGACCTCAAACAAGTACCATTATATATTTATATATATACACTTGTACCCTAAAATCTTTTTTTAACATTATGTTTTACAATTTTCAAGATTTGTACACAAAATAAATAGGGAAATCTCCCCAAATCTCGAGGACATAACTAGCCATCATCGTTATACTTTAGTACAAACAAATCCCTTGAATCTTGGAGCAATAATGACTTTAGTACCAATAAAGATTTGCTATGAGTATTTAAATTAGCCCTAAAGCTAACTAGATCATAAGTAAATGCATAAATAAGGTTCCAATACATGAGTTTAATTCCAAGCCCTCATTTCTTTTATTAAGAATTACCCTAAAAATAGTACATGTACCCTAATACTATTAGTACTATCAATCAATTGAAATCTATATATATGCATACATTGAGAACTGTGCCCCTAATACCTAAAATCATTAAAATAATAGGCCCTTCACCCTTCCCTATGGCTAGCCTTCCTAGGAGAAAGTGAGAAACCAATTTCCAAGAACCACCATCATGAAATTCTAGGAAAACACCAACCTAGTGACCTAGACCTAGGTTGCTAATTTCAAAAACTAGTTTCATTACAACTAAGTGTTTCCTAAACCAATTAGCAAGCCTCCCAAATCCCTTCTATTCCTTTAGAATTCAAACAAATCCTAACATCTCCATCCATTTCCAACTAAGGGACTTTTTAGACTTTTTGCCTCAAAGGTTTGTCTATAAATACCAACCTCCCCTAGCTTGGCAAGCACAAATACCACACCCACACACACATTTCGGCTAGAGAGAGGGAGGAGAGCAAGAGAGAAAAGTCTAAGAGAAGAAGAGGGAGGAAGAAGAGAGCCTTCTTGTGCAAAGCTTAGTAGGTAAGCCACAACACAACCTTCTCTTTCATTTTCTTTTTCAAATACATGTTTCTAGGGGTTCTAAATAATGTTTTCAGATCTGTTATTGATGAGTTACTTGTGTTAAAAATGCTAAAAGTTGAGCATTGATTCCATCTCTCTTGTATTTTCCCCATTTTGGCACAAAACCATCTTCTTTTGTACCAATCTCTCAACTTTTCAAGAGCACTCTTTCAAACAAATTTTCTGAGTTAAACATTTGATACTTATTATATTTTCTTCACAAAAGAACTGAAACTTTCCCTTGGTGGAACCCCTTTTTCATAAATCTTCTTGTTTTGGGCAAAGCACCTTAGGATCTGTTTTTGCAGCCCACTTCCAGAAATTCTAGAAAAATGTACAAAATTATTCTAGACCTCTATTTTATGTCAAAACCTTCCTTAAGATGTTAGGTTTCAACTAAAATTGGTTTCATCGAAAAAAATCAAGCGGTTTGCAAGAAAATCAAATTTTCGTAACAATCGACAGATCTGGACAGATTCTGGACAGCGCTGGAATATTTTCTAAATAACTTAAAATCTGGAAAAGAAATCCTATTTCTGAAAAATGTTCTAGAAACTAGATCAAATTCTCTACGAACTATAGAAAGACCGAGTCCAGTGGAAGATCTAAAATAGTCCTTTCATTTTAATCTTTATGTGATGTTAAATCTGGAAACTGTGTTATGCATGGATGTTTTATGCCCTTGAATTCATGAAATTGCCTACTTACTTATGAGCATATCTTGGCATGATATTATATGTGTTATGGTTATGTTATTTATCTTCCTCGTCTTAAGGATGCATGCTGATGTGGATATTATTGTCTTATTAATTGGACTAACCTTGATGTAAAACACTTAACTCAACGGGAAACCTAATTGGGAGGGTATTGGGTTTTCGAGCACTTGAGTAATGAAAAGATGAGAATATGTGATATATGGATTTTTGGGATGCGTTCCCTATTTGAAAGTTAAAGTCTTGCGCAAGCAGTTGTTGCGTAAACCCTAGAATAGAACGGACGTATTCGGACTTCTTGCGACGGTTTGAATGGTGAGATAAGGTTGGGTCCGGATGGGACATTCAGGATGATAAAACTTTTTCTGGAAGGATGAGGTTGGATTCAGGAGATAAAACTTTTTCTTTTTGCTATCCCTTTTGAGGCCGTGCGGTTGGCGCTACGCGGTATATAACCGTTGGTAGGCATTCGAGGTTAGTTCTGCAACAAAGCAGCAAAAGGGGGAGTTCCAAATACTCTGGTGTCCAATTCTTGTGGTTGGGAGGACGAAATCTCTTTGGGGGATTTCTAGTTTACTAACATCTAACTTGTAACCATTTATTTATTTACTTATTTGAGTATCATGCTTTACTATTTGATGTTATATTTGTGATTGTGTATTAGACTGGGAAAGAGGGACGGGGTGTGTGTGTGTTTACTGGACATTCAAAGCTCACGGCGTGTCATGCCAGGTGCCGAAGAGGAGCTTATAGCTGAAGACGACAAACCTGAAACCTTCGAAGACTTTTGGCTATCTTAGAAAAGTTAGAAATTCCTTTTAATATTTTGTGAGACTCATATGAAGATTTAAGTTTTCTTTTGGAATGTAATGTAACGGATCAAGCTTTTGAAATTAATGATATTTGTGGTTGTTATGTACTTATATTTTAATATTTATACGTATACACCTTATCGTTGCTTATGAGACCTTGTGTCAATACCTTTTAAGATCTGTCAAAAGGGTAGTGCGCTGCCTAAGAAAGCCGGACTTAGAAGGGAGGCTAATTTGACTCCTCTGGTGATCTGGGATCTTACTTGGTTATTAACCATAGGACTCATTAGTGACTCTCCCTTGACTGCGACCAATAGTGTAGGTTCGAGGCGTCACAGAGGCAAACCAAGTCATTCCCAGTGAGGACTCATCAAAAAATAGAGATTTGAGGCAGTCTGACAGTGAAGATACAACACCTACAGTCGACATGAACTTGGGGAAAAACACCAGTAACATTCATGATCCCAAAACATCATCCGATCCATCTACTTGCTGGAAGCTATTCGTTGGAGAGATGTGGAAACTCTTTGTGGATGGAGCATCCAACAGGCACGGTGCAGGACTTGGCATAGTCCTCATCTCACCAGATGGCCTGATAGTGGAACAAGCAGTCAACCTTGGCTTCCCAGCATCAAATAATGAAGCAGAGTATGAAGCACTTTTAGCAGGCCTAAAATCAACACTCTTCATGAAGGCCACTGAGCTAATGGTTTACAGTGACTCCCAGCTGGTAATAAACCAGATTTCAGGTGACTACGAAGTGAAAGATGAGAGGATGGCTAAGTACCAAGAGTTAGTCAGAAAGGAAATCATGAAATTCGACGTAGTGCGGATAGAGCAGATCGGCCGAGAAGAAAACAGTAGAGCAAACGAATTAGCAGGCTTTGCTTCGATGGCAAATACATCCATCCCATATCTATTACTGGTCGACTTCCTACCAAGACTAAGCATTGAAGAACCCGAAGTAGCTGAGGTATGTTGTGCCGAACTAGGCCCTTCATGGATGGATCCCATTATAATATTCTTAAAAGACGGTGTCTTACCAAAGCAAAAGAAAGAGGCTAACAAAATAAGAGCAAAGTCACAGCGATTTTGGCTCTCCCCATCAATGGCCTTGTACAAAAAATCCTTCACATGACCTTACCTGAAATATGTCTATCCTAGCAAGGTCGAGACATTCTTGTTCGAGATACACAAAGGTGTGTGCAAAAGCCACCAAGGGGGAAGATCATTGGCCTATAGAGCAATTTCACAAGGATATTGGTGGCCATACATGCAAGCAGATTTAGAAAAGTATGTCAAGACGTGCAAGAAATGCCAAAAGTTCGCACACCAAATACATCAGCCAGTTAGAGAGCTTCTACCATTAACTAGCCCATGGCCCTTCGCAATGTGGGGCTTGGACATAGTAGGACCACTTCCAACGGCACCCGGCAACAAAAAGTTCTTTGTTGCAGCAACAGACTACTTCACAAAGTGGGTGGAAGCAGAAGTACTTGCCTCAATAAAAGAGAAAGATATGAAGAAGTTCGTCTGGCAAAATATCATCACTCGGTTCGGCATACCCAAGGCTTTAATATCTGACAACGGCACTCAGTTCGATGGCAAAATATTTAGAGGCTTTTGTGAGGAGTACAAGATAGAATTCTACAATTCTACACCAGCTTACCCCCAAGCAAATGGCCAGGCAGAAGCATCAAACAAAGTCGTCTTAGATGGATTGAAGAAAATGCTGGAAAAAGCAAAAGGTAAGTGAGCTGAGGAGCTTCCTCATGTTTTATGGGCTTACCGTACTACACCTTGGCGGTCAACTGGAGAAACACCCTTTTCCTTGGCCTATGACATGGAAGTAGTAATCCCACTGGAAATTGGCCTTCCCACTATTAGAAGTGAAAATTTTGACCCAGATTTAAATGGAGAAGCCATAGCCTTGGAACTCAACCTTGCAGAAGAGAGAAGAGAAAGAGCACTGGTTCACATCGCCTCATACCAGCAAGAGTTATCCAGAAAATATAACAAGACAGTACATCCGAGGCAATTCAAGATTAGAGATTGGGTGCTGCGCAAAGTAATGGGAAACACTCTGATCCCCGGAGATGGCAAGTTGGGGCCTAATTGGGAAGGATCATACAAAATGGTTGGTGTAACAGGAAAATGGGCATATCACTTGGAAGACGGAGATAACAAGGCTATTCCCAAGCCATGGAATACTGTTAATCTCAAACTATTTTATTTTTAGCAAAGTACTTGTAATTTTTTCTTTTTTTAATAAAACAAGTAGTTTCTTTTTCAGCACAATTCTTTTCTTCTGTAAGAATTGTTTTAGTGAGCTAGGGGCAATGAAAGTAGAGTTGGCCGAAATAACCAACACTTCGCTCTAGGTTGGCAAGAATAACCAACATTGAGCTCTTTTCAGCCGAGATCAGGATCTAGGCTAAACAAATTTGGCAGGAATAACTAAACACTTGGCTCTAGGTTGACAGGAATAACTGACATTGAGCTCTCTTCAGCCGAGATTAGGATCTAGGTTGAAGAAGTTTGGCAGGAACAACCAAACACTTCACTCTAGGTTGGCAGGAATAACCAACTTTGAGCTCTCTTCAGTCGAGATCAGGATTTAGGCTGAAGAAGTTGGCCGGAATAACCAACACTTCACTCTAGGTTGGCAGGAATAACCAAGATTGAACTCTCTTTAGCCAAGATCAAGATCTAGGATGAAGAAGTTTGGTAGGAATAACCAAACACTTGGCTCTAGGTTGGCAGGAATAACCAACATTGAGCTCTCTTCAGCCGAGATCAGGATCTAGGCTGAAGAGGTTGGCTGGAAAAACTAACTTTGAGTACTCTTCAGCCGAGATAAGGATCTAGGCTGAAGAGAGGTTGGCTTGAATAACCAACTTTGAGTACTCTTCAGCCGAGATAGGGATCTAGGCTGAAAAGTGGTTGGTTGGAATAACCAACTTTGAGTACTCTTTAGCCAAGATAAGGATCTAGGCTGAAGAGTGGTTGGCTGGAATAACCAACTTTGAGTACTCTTCAGCCAAGATAAAGATCTAAGTTGAAGAGAGGTTGGCTTGAATAACCAACTTTGAGTACTCTTCAGCCGAGATAAGGATCTAGGCTGAAGAGAGGTTGGCTTGAATAACCAACTTTGAGTACTCTTCAGCTGAGATAAGGATCTAGGTTGAAGAGTGGTTGGCTGGAATAACCAACTTTGAGTACTCTTCAGCCGAGATAAAGATCTAGGCTGAAGAGAGGTTGGCTTGAATAACCAACTTTGAGTACTCTTCAGCCGAGATAAGGATCTAGGTTGAAGAGAGGTTGGCTTGAATAACCAACTTTGAGTACTCTTCAGCTGAGATAAGTATCTAGGCTGAAGAGGTTGGAAGGTATGACTAAACAGATTACAAGGTTAAGGCCGAGATAGGTATCTCAGCCAGAAAATGTTATACTTCATGCAAATCACAGTAGAAAATAAATGTAGGTATGGAATAAACCGAGCAAAAAGAAGATTTCATTTAAGGTCCAAAACAAAGTTACAAGAAGAGAGACTTTAGCCCGGTTACAAATTCTTTCCAAGAGAAAAGGAAAAATTGTAGAATCAAGCAAAAAGGTCGTCCAGATCCGCATTCAGGCCAACTTCAGCTGCACCACTCGATAGCCCGGTTTCAGCAGGTAGCTCGGTTATATTTTTAACCAAGTCTTCCACCGGTGGCTCGACCTGAGCTGATAGAGCAGTATGGAGACCGCGATCAGTAGTAATAGTCGGGGTGTCGTCAAGCTCTAGGGATGCCCCCTCTTCCTCCCCAACTTGAAGAAATTTTTGATGAATGGCATTGGCATACTCCGCTATATAGCTCAGAATAAAATGTGGAGGAGGGTTCTGAAAGACCTCGATCTCTTGGCCATGACCGAGCTTCGCCACAGCCGCTTTCCATCCACATTTGAAGAATATGTCTTTTGCAACTTCACATTGTTGGATGTAAGTGGCCTTCCCTTCCTTATAACCTCGGTCTTCAGCATCTTTCACACTCTTCTTTACCGGAGTGTGGCACGGAGTGCGTCTAGTTTGGGGTATTGGTACTATGACTTTAGATGGTTCAAGTCTGCATAAAGGAAAAAGGCAACTAGTACGGCGCAAAACTTATAAACAGAGTAAAGAGCGCACAAAGCTAAGTCGAGGTATTCATACCGGCTACTCCCTTATTTCAGTTAATTCGGTCGCCCGGTATCTGGGTTTCTTGATCTTTGAAGTTGCCCGAGACCCAAAAAAAGTCATCGTCATTTACATCTTTGTCTGGTGTATTTTTGATTATTTTCTCTCGGTGTCTTCTTATTCTTAAATAGTATACCCAGCCATCTTCATTCTAGCCAAATGAATATTGGTGAAAAAGCTCGAGCTAAACCGAGGTTGAGGCCAAGCTGGTGATTTAGCTCGGCAATACCATTTATTATTCTGTATGAATTGGTGCTAAGTTGGGTTGGGCATATTCTAGTTTGCCTAAGGAATTCACAAAGGAGTGGCTGAACAAGGAATCGGAGTCCGGCTTCTACAATAGAAAGGACGGTGACGGGAACGAAGCCCTGTTTTTCCCATGGAGTTGTATCTAGCTCGGCTAGTGAAAGGTGGACGTCATCAGGGATGTTATAATCCTTTCGGAACTCAACTATGGCCCCTGGTGAGTTTACTAAGAATCGATATTTTCCCATATGGACTTAAGTTATGTATAAATTAGCTCAGAGTACTAGCTCGGTGGTGAGATGACATTGAGTATCTCGGTTGAGCATGCAAATGAGTGCTTGGCCAACCTAGTCGGAGTCTGCAAAGTGAAGATGAAAAGTGTTAAGCCCAGATTGTTGGACCGTGCTAAGTATAAAGGCAAAAATAAATTTAAGCCTAGCTCGGTTACGTGAGATACTATCCGTTCTTAGTTCGGTTGGAACGAAGGACTTTAGCTCGGCTAAATGAAACAAAAGGTTCTTAGTCCGGCTGATACTTAAGGTGTGGCGTGTAGTTTTAGTTTTGTTATTAGGGGAGTTATCTATTTGGCTGAGTGCAGACCTAATTACAAACAAGTTTCTAGTTTGGTCATAACACCTGAGGAGGCTCCTAGTTTTTTGCTCGGTCATTGGTTAAGCTTTTTAGTTCGGACGTAGTGCAAAGGGTGGTTCCAAGTTTAAGCTCGGTCGATGGGTAAGGCTTCTAATTCTGTCTAAAATGCACCTATGGCAAACCAATTCCTATCACGATCGTGATGTGATTTTGGATCAAAAACGTCCCATTTCAGTTTGTTTGCAAAACCAGTAAGTGTGATCGTTGTTCAAAAGGTTCTTACTCATTATACTGAAAACCTTTTGAGAGTGTTGTGAGAAAACACATATATGCAATGTTACATGTTGCTAGACTGTACAAATGGAAAGAAAAAGAGGATTGAGCTACTTACGATTTGAAGACGAGAGAACGCAGATCAAAAACCGCGAAGATGGTGATAAGAACACAGGCTCTGCAAGTGCTATGGTGACAAAAATGAAGGCTCAAACGGACAAGAAAGAGAAGATCAATAGTAGAGTGACAAGTTCAAAAGCTAGGGTTTTTGTATAAGGCAAACAAAAGGTAGGACTGTTCAAAATGTTCAAAGTATGAGGGCGGCGTTAACAGCTGTACTCAATCAATAAGGGCCAGCCACGTGTCTATGGGAATAACAAGCGATTCGGATGTACAACGTGATTGAAGAGACGGTTTTTGACCGAACAAATCGGTAGCCCGGTGACAATTTAGCTCGGTCGAAAGTTTGAAGTTTTAGCTCAGCTGGTACAAATAATCTCAATCATGCTACGTAGATGGAATTAAGGGGCAATTGAGAGGGAGTTTTTATGAGCATTGGGGCCGAGCTAGGCCCAGGCATAGTAATAGGCCGTTCTATGGGCCGTGGTGAAAAGGGCTTAGCAAGTGGACCTTGGTGTTAGCTCAGTCCAAGTATGGTTACAGTCACCACGGTTAGAGTGGTGATAATTAGCTCGGTAATAGTATTCGGAGCCGAGGTGTTTGGGTTTCTTAAGATGGACCTTGCTCTTATTAGCTCTGTCAAAGCTTGCTGTAGTTAGCTCGGTTTCAACAGACAAAACCGAGGAACAAGTGAACAAGAGCCGAGATATGTGTTGCTTGTGAAGGCGCTAGATCAAGTATGACAAAGGGCTAGCGTTAGCTCGGTCGTACTATCATCCAACCGAAGTAAAACCATCTCACTTGGTTTAAGTAGTGAGGGGGGTATTGAAGAATAAACATTATCTTTCAAGAGTATGATTCCTAGGAGAACTCTATATGGAGGAATAAGAGTCCTACTATGATTGTACCAGGCAAAAACTATAAAAGCTCACAACATAACCTATGTAGAGGTAACACAACTTTGATTCTCGAATACACAGAGCTTTTGCCTATTTGCCTATTCTGTTGACTTACGCATCGGAGAGGTATCCAGCACACACCCGTCAGCTAGCTCACGTTTGTATTTTCAGGGAGTAAAGCGACGACGTTTTAATGAGTGCAAACTTGATCAACAGGATTATATGAAAAGATTATTCTGCGCCCGTGCAAGTATCACTAATGACATTGAATAATTGCTTGTCATCTAGGATTGACGGGAGCATTCTTGAAAATGAAAACTTAAAATGTGGGTACAATTAAAAACTCATATACTTAGGGTTAATTTTTTAAAAAATAAATTATTGATAAGTAAAGTTTGATTTGACTTAGTATCGATAAGGTAAAATAAATGTTTCCCAACAACCATCAAAATTTTGCTTAACAAAATCTCAAAATTAAGACAAGGGAGACATATAATTGAATGACATTGGTCCATTTATGTATGATTGTCGCTTAACTAAACCTAATCTTTGAGGAATATATATATGTGACTTATTGTCAATCAATTAGCAATCACAAAAGTGCACATACAAACCAAGCACAAAAATTAATTAAGGACTCTTCTGAAAGTGAGATTTGGTGGCTATTTTGCTGAGTTTTTTGTGCAAAATGAAAATGACGGCCAAGTCAGTTTGCAAGGTATTGTAATGGGAAAATGCTAAATATATAGAATTTATATATAAAAAATCCATACTGAATAATTTGTTAAAAACATTTTTGTAATGAATCTTAGTGATAAATTTTTTCAGTTCTGATAATGAATAGATATAAATGAAATATATTATTCTACATATCAAGAATACTACAAGACCCCAACCCCACCCCTCTCCCAAAAAAAAAAAAAAAAACTAGAATGTCACCCAAAATTCAAATTTTGTAGACAAGATGCTAAATATTTGTAAGCTAGTTCAACAACTAGGTGTACTTTTTTAAAAATAGACTCACTAACAAATCATATAAAATATTATCTATTTATGTGTGTATATTTTGTGTCATATTCTATAATCAATTTCTCTTTTCATAACACAACTTAAAATAAAAAGTAAAGTTAAGAATAGACACCAAATATAAAATGAAACACATATATGTTCTATTTTGAAAACTCTAGAAATTCCTAGATGTTAATTTGTGATTATGTATCAATTTTAAATAGTAAATAACAATCTCAATCAAATAATCAAAACAAATCGACACAACGATTTTACGTGAAAAAACTACAATTGGAGCGCCTCCAATTGTGATAAAAAAAAATCACGGGCAAAAGTCACAAAACAATCCACTAAGAAGATATAAAGGAATTACACAAGTGTACTCTCAATTACTTAGCAAATCCACGCCCAAGTTGAACCGACCCCTATGTGTCTCTTCCAGTCTCGTCTTCGCCTCGGAATTGTCTTGTACAACGTTGAATCCACAACACCGATGCCGAATATATGATGATGAGCCACTCTAGAATCCACCAAAACTTCAGGCCCAAATTTCCCAAAATCCACCGAAGAACAACTCTCTCTTTTGTATTAAATAAATAAAACAAACAAACCCTTTGATATAATCCACTCAATTCATAATTGAAACTTTCACAAATATCAAAGGAAACAAACAAAGAAGCTCCAGATGAAAATCCTAATACCCAAGAAGAAGATCTAGAAGCCGTACCATAAAATCAGACTGAAACACACATATTTATAAAAAATATATCCGCGATCTCCACTCGAGCGTAGGAATGGCCGCTCGAGCGGAAAAAACAACTCCTAGTACTTTTGTAGACGAGTGAAACTTCTGAAAGGTCACGATCTCCGGTCGAGCGCATGAATGACTGCTCGAGCAGATAAATAGCTTGATCCCCGAACTAGTCAGCGAAGCGGCCAACATGAAAGAATTAACTTCTGAAACATCTTTGCAATGCACAATTCGGGTTGGATTCACATCTAAAACTCATAGTCTCACTGAAATTATAAAAAAAAAATCGAATAAAATTACAACTGAACGGAGTTTTGTTAAACGGAATTGTCAAAAATAAAAACTAAACATATTTTATGTTTGATGTCTGTAAAAATAAAATAAAATGAAAAAGCACCCTTGAATTTCTTCTCCTAATTTGACGGCCCCATTTAATGTTTATGTTGGTGAAAATATCAGAAAAAATTATATTTTATTGATAAATGATGCAAAGAAAATGAGATACAAATAGATCAGGCTGAGGCACGGATATCTCATTTTCTTTAAGGAGATCAAGCCCACTGTGGTAGGAAGAACCCCAATACCGATGTAGCAGTCATAAAAATATGACTTGTCCCCTCCATTATACAACAGCCCGACCACTTGTTGTATGGTTCAGGCCAACTCTACATGAGATGGTGAACCCAAAGCTCTACCAAGAAAAACACCCTTCTTCGGTAGTAATCTCTCTTGTATAGAAAATAATTGGTGTGTGTTTTTTTTATAGAAAATAATAGATGAGAGGAACTATTTATAGACCACTAGGACCTTACAGATATACCAAAAATAAAGATCATTAAATAGGAGAAAATGGAGAGACTCCAAATAATACAGGGAAAATTGTTACACCAAAATAATGACTATCAACCAAGATGAGAGGTTACCAAAGTAATGAAACCCATTCATGACCAAGATATAAAAAGAAATAAATAAAAGATATTAAAATGGTCCAACAATCTCCCACTTATTTTAATATCAACAAGGATAAAAGAGATTATCAAACAAAGATAGATTAGTATGCATTATGAAGATGTGCTCCGCATTGAACCTTCATTCCAGAGTTAGTAGTGGTCTTAGACTTGAACTATGACTGCTTAGGGGAAATAAAGAATTACTGCTCACACATAATAATCCAGGTGTTGACATGAGCTTTAATAGCTAGCACATTATGGTCTTGTGCTAATCCCAGTTTTCATGAGCATATTTGAGAATAAGCCTTGTTCTCATAGAAAGTGGCCCCACTTTCATGCTTACATAGGTGAAATCTGTCAAGGATGTTCCTGTAATTTATACACCCCACTCAACAAAAGCTACAGAATTTCATTAAAAGTATAAAAATTCAACCCTTCAACATTACAGGACAAATGCATTTACATCATAAGAATGGATAACAAAATATTAAAAAGTACATTTTTTACAACCACCATATGATTCGTTCTTCCCATTGAACCAAGTTACAGGATCTCTGGTCCCTAGGTTGGGTATCCTCATACATGGTTTATGATTTTATAGGCTTCAAACCCATCCCCCTCGATATATTCCAGACCCTATCTCTCGCCAAGGCCTTGGTTAACGGATCCGCAAGATTATCACAAGATCTTACATGATTCACAGTTATGATGCCATTACTCAAATAGGATCTCACATTACTGTGTTTCCTTCGAATTGGTCTGGATTTACCATTATAAAAATGGTTGTTCACTCTACCAATAGCAGCAGTGCTATTACAACGAATTAACACAGGAGGAATTGGTTTTTCCCAAAAAGGAATTTCATGTAACAAATCTCTCAACCAATTCGCTTCTTCACATGCTGAAGCTAATGCTATAAGCTCAACTTCCATTGTAGAATTAGCAATTATCGTCTGTTTTTTAGACTTCCAACATATAGCACCACCACCCAAGGTAAAAATAAAACCCGAAGTAGAGAGAGAATCACCTGACAAAGTGTTCCAATCGGCATCACTATATTCCTCAAGTACCGCAGGATAGTTGTTATAAAACAAACCATAATTTTTGGTTCCAGATAAATATCTCATAATTCTTCCCATGGCTAGCCAATGATCTTGACTTGGCTTGCTAGTAAACTTGCTAAGTACTCCAACAGCATATGCAATGTCAGGTCTAGTACAGTCAGTAGCATATCTCAAACTACCAATCATGTTAGCATATTCCTTTTGATTAATTACTTCCTTTTCATTTGTTACAACAGATAAATGTATGCTTGCATCAAAAGGAGTAGCAGCATGTTTACAGTCTAGAAAATTATATTTCTTTAACATTTTCTCAACATAATGTGACTGATCAAGAAAAATACCATCATTAGTCTTGGTAATTTTAATTCCCAAAATAAAATTGGCTTCACCAAGATCTTTCATATCAAAATGGCTATTGAGCATATTTTTAGTCTCATTTATAATATACAAATTAGAGCCAAAGATAAGTAGATCATCCACATATAGGCTAATAATCACATGTGCATTTTCACAAGTTTTATAATATATGCACTTATCACATTCATTCGTCTTATAGTCATTCTCAAGCATGCAAGAATCAAATTTCTCATGCCACTGTTTAAGAGCTTGTTTTAAACCATAAAGGGATTTGGTTAGCTTACACACCTTGCTTTCTTGGCTAGGCTCCACAAAGCCTTTGGGTTGGTCCATGTAAATCTCCTCATCTAGATCTCCATTTAAAAAAGCTATTTTTACATCTATTTGATGAATTTTTAAATCATGAATTGCAGCCACTGCAATCAACAGTCTAATGGGTATAACTCTAGTAACCGGAAAAAAAGTATCAAAGAAATCAAGATCAACTTGTTGCTTAAAACCTTTAGCGACAAACCTCGCTTTATATTTATCTATAGTTCCATTTGGTTTAAGTTTTTTACGAAGGACCCATTTACACCCAATAGTTTTACAACCTGGAGGTAAATCCACTGGCTTCCATGTTTTATTTGAAAGTAATGAATCTATCTAATCATTTACGGCCTCTCTCCAGAAAATAGCATCAGGTGATGATAAAGCTTCTTGCACCGTAAGAGGAATTTCTTCCACATTGTAAAGATAATAGTCAGGACTAAAATCTTTTTCAACTCTAGCTCGTTTACTTCTTCTTGGTTGGATTTGAAAATTTTCTTTTTCTTGAAAAACTTGACAAGGAATAGAAGAGCTAAGCATAGATAAAATACTTTCAGAAATTATTTGACCCCCACTATTTCTAGATTTAAAAGGAAATTTATTTTCATGAAAAATAGCATCACCTGATTAAAAAATAATATTATTTTTTATATCAAAAAATCTATACGCTATACTATGCAACGCATACCCAAGAAAAGCATAGGTGGTAGCTCTTTCACCCAATTTAAGTCGTTTAGGATCTGCAAGCCTCACAAAAGCTAAACATCCCTAAACCCTCAAATAACCTAGATTTGGTTTATGTCCCCGCCACAACTCATAAGGTACAATTTTAGTCTTTTTGTGTGACACTCTATTTATCACATGGCAAGCTGTCAAAATAGTCTCGCCCCAAAGATTTAATGGAGCACCTGAATCAACAAGCATAGCATTCGTCAAGTCAATTAACGTTCTATTTTTTCTTTCAGCTACGCCATTAGATGAAAGTGAATATGGTGGAGTAGTTTCATGAATAATTCCCAATGACTAAACAAAAGAATCCAAGAGATTCATACTCTCGGCCTCTATCACTTCTAATTTTTTTAATCTTTTTACCAAATTGATTTTCCACTTCAAGAAGGAATTCTTTAAATTTCTCAAAAGTATCACTTTTATTTTTTAATAAATATACGTTTGTGTATTTTGAAAAATCATCAATAAAAGTGATAAAATATCGGTTACCACCCCGAGTTAAAATTCCTTTAAACTCACACAAATCAGTATGAAATAATTCTAGCAATTCGGTATTTTTTCAACACTTTTATGAGACCTCTTGGTAATTTTTACTTTACTGCAAATTTCATATTTTTCAAAATTTTTTGTCACTTTGAGAATTAATCCTAAATTATTCATGATTTCCACATATTTACTATTAATATGACACAAGCGAGCATGCCAGAAATTTAATAGAAGATAAAGTGTAAGTGGTGTCATAGTAATAATCATAAAATTAATCAGCAAGTAAATTTAAGAGATAAAAGCGACATTTATACTCATCTGTATTATATGAAGCCACTTTTGCTTCATGTGCCTCGTAATCTTCATCATTCATCTTCTCGGTTGGGATTTTGTTTGGGTTCTTCTCGGTAAGAACATTTGCAACTTTCAAAAGGTTAAGGTAAAAAAGAACTTTTCCTTTTCACCTTTTAAAATGAACTCCCTTGAACTTGCAAGGCTTGTTGAAATCTCTAATTCCATCATTGGTTTTTTTTGGTACTTGATCCATGGTTTGATTTCCTTAAAATTGTTGGTGAAAATACCAGAAAAAATTATATTTTATTGATAAATGATGCAAAGAAAATGAAATACAAATAGATCAGGCTAAATCACGGATATCTTGTTTTCTTTAAGGAGATCAAGCCCACTGCGGTAGGAAAAACCCCAATACCGATGCAGCAGTCACAAAACTATGACTTGTCCTCTCCAAGATACAATATCCCGACCATTTGTCGTATGGTTCAGGCCAACTCTACACAAGATGGTGAACCCAAAGTTCTACCAAGGAAAACACCATTCTTTGGTAGTAATCTCTCTTGTATAGAAAATAGTTGGTGTGCGTTTTTTATAAAAAATAGTAGATGAGAGGAACTATTTATAGGCCACTAGAATCTTACAGATACACCAAAAATAAAGACTATTAAATAGGAGAAAATGGAGAGACTCCAAATAATAAAGAGAAAATGGTTACACCAAAATAATGACCATTAACCAAGATGAGAGATTATCAAAGTAATGAAACCCATTCATGACCAAGATATTAAAAAAAATAAATAAAAGATATTAAAATAATCCAACAGTTTATATTGGTGTAAAAATTTTTTGTTTTCTGTTTGTGGCAATTAATATAGGAAAAACTTAACTTGATGATCAACCACCACATCAATCATCAAATTTTTTTATTTTATATTTTAAGAATCACATGTAGGTGGAAAAAAGAAAAGAAAAAAATTATAAATATATGGGGTATAACTATATCTATGGTGGAATGTAAATAAAAGATTATAAGGATATAAATGTCATTTGCATTCTGTGTCAGTAATTTTTTTTCTCTTTTTCATTTTTTTTTTTTTTTTTTTGTTTTTTTGTGCAACCACGTCAGTCATCATTAAAATAATACATTCTATTATTGGGGAACACAAGATAAGATGTGTAGCTAAGATGAGTAATAATAAATAAATTAAATAGAATGATTTTGTTAATAAATATCCTTAAGTCATTTGTTAACAAATTTGTTAACAAATTTAAAATATTTGTAAATAATTCATAAGAGCGTGTGCAATAAAAAATGTATTGGACTTTTTTCAAGTTTAAAATTAAATGTTAAAAAAATTTAAATTTTTGTCAATAATGCATAGAGCTTGTGCAATAAAAAATGAGTTGGACTTTTTTCAAGTTTAAAATTGAATTTGACCATCATATTCGGGCTTGTGAGGTTTGCCACGAATTCTATTTTGATAATCTAAACCGTTTATTTTGTAAAATCTTTCAATTTTTATTTTTATTTATTTATTTTTTTAATAGAATGTTAACAAGTTAGTAAGTTGGGTTATCACAATAGAGTTTTTGACACTTCTAAATGGACCAGGGCCCCAAACTAGAAATTTTGACCTACAATCGCTTAGGGAACATTATTAATTGAATTAAATTGATACAATAAGCAATTAGGTAAGGACTCAATTGACATAAGAAGTAAATTATACGACCAGGGATCGAATTAATATATATATTAATGATATAGAAGTAAATTCTCATACAAAATGATATGATTTTATTGAACCCTAAACCAAACACCCATCATCATAAATCGAGTTACAAAATTCTCATGACACGTCATGTTATTGTAAATCATTTTTTATTTTTAAAAAAAATACATGTATAATATGAATGTATGAGAGTTGTTAACTTGTGGAACACTAAAATGAAAGAGGCTCAAAACATCTTACAGTACAGATACAGTATATGCTGCTGTGATATTTTTGTAGGTGCACCTTGGACTTATAAGTCATTTACTTTTTCCAGGCATTTTGAAATCACATCCCGTGAAAGTGCCCAAACAGAGAGCTTCATTCTGGAATCATTATTGATTCCGAGGGAACAAATTCCTCCGCCGTGAAATTGGTTGTTCAAATGTGTTTGGTATCTGTTAGACTGTTACGTTATTAATGATTAGTACATTAGTACATTGGGAAAACGATAAGAACTTTTCTTTTTTCTAAGTTCAAATTTAAATTGAGTTGTACATGATTGATCTTGCTTCGAGTGTCAATATAGTTGGGATGCATCATCTTAACAATGATGTAATTTTTCCCTCAGCTTATCTTTGTACTGCCTTTGTTATCATTAATAATATTTATTTTTCTTTTTTTTCTGATCAAAAAAAAGTTCAAATTTAAATTTTAAGAGAAACTAATTCTACCTACACAAAAGAGGAACACAAAATATTACGGAAGTTGATGTGATTTCTTTGAACAAGTAAACAAATAGGCCATAACAAGCTTTCTTTGAACAATTTTTGTGTTCTATATTCTGTGTTAGTGGAATTATTGTAAGAGAATTATTTGGACTTGTGGAGTTCACCTTAAGTCTTGTTATGATGATTCATCTTGTTCATTTTTTAAGATCATTCATGTATACGTTTATAAATATTTAAAAAAAAAAATTATTTTCAAAAATATAATTGTCGTCTATTTTTTGAAAACAAGTACATTAAAATAAAAATACTAAGATTATTAAATCAATTTAAATTTTTTCATAAATGACATACACGAAAAGACTTATAAAATAAACAATTTCATTGAAACTAAACACATTGTGGGTTCAATAACCTAAACAGTTTTCTCAAATTTATATTTAAATTTGAAAGAAATCCAACCCTAAACAAAAACTCCATTACATTGTTGCTTAAAATCCGATAAACATGATTTTAATATTTTGATTGATTCAAATTTTCATTAGGTTTAATTTTTAAATACACTTTTCGGCAATACACTATACTTAAATCTCACATTCATTTTTTATTTTTTCAATTATATCAGCAAATCACATTTACTTTTTTACTTTTTTTTTTAAGGTTAAATTGTAATGTTAACTTTCATTGAGTCTATACCAATATAAAATTTATGGGGAAAGTGTAAAAGTGGGAAATGAATTATGAGGACACATGGGGACACAGTTGAGAAGGAAGGTCATGGATACAGACCTGGCAAGATAAATGATACAATCAATGTGGGCATTGTCGAGGAGGGAAGAAAGACCCAACTACCTTGAAGACACTGGTTTTAATAAGCTATATGTTGGTTTAAGCAGAAGCTCCACACCACACACCACTCAATTTAAGTGAGGAGCCAGCTTAGTGGTTGGGAGATCAGCTAGTACTACTGATTATCTCTCTTCCCGCATCATCAACATCAACCACACCATCCTTTGGTAGTGTCTGACATGTATTAAAAATGGCAGGACTGACCTTTTTCCTCTCTTTCTTCTTAATAATTTTAGGAAAAATTAACACTGGATAAATAATTTTGTTTTTATGATGGTATAAATTAATCTCGGGAGACTAATTGCAGGAGTTTCATTTAAAACCAACACAAGCCTTATATAGACAGGCCCAAGGAATTTATTGTAATTAGTGAGTATTGAACCTAAAATTTTGAGGCAGTACACCCCAGATCCCAAGTTGCTGGGCCCCATTTCATATGTGGATGATGCAAGATCATTTTTGTGTTTGGTGTAAGTCTTTCCATGTATGAGAGTTGTCCAAAAAAAAATTCCATCTGTAATTCAATTACTTTTTATGATCGTCTCATTAATTTGTAATTTTTTTTTTTTTTTTTTTTGATAAATTTACTAGTGATGTCTATTATATCATACTCAAAATGAAAAATTATAGATGGATCTTGGAGTAAGTAGTGACTTAAGTTGATTTTTATTAGTAATTAAAATAATGAAATTCAATATTTTAATATTAATTTTTGAGAAACAATAGTAATACTTAATTAATGTGAAGCATTACTCAAGATCAGGGACGGAACTAGGATTTTATTGTCACAGGAGTCAAAAGAAAAATAATTTTTTTTCACCATATATACAAAACACACATGTATATATGTATATATGATATATAAATTATATATATATATATATAATTTAAATACCATAGAAGCAATTTCTAATAGGATGAATAAGTTTATATATATATATATATATATATATGTAAATAGAAAGAGAATTCAAGATAAAAAAAGAATGACATATATATTTTTTTATATTAGGAGTCATTTTATATATAAAATAATATATATATATATATATATTTAAAGTTATATGACAAATAATAATATTCACAGAAATAAAGAAGCCATAACCTCCCATAATCTTCTCCTAGCTCCGTCCTGACTAACCAAATAACCAAATAACTTCTCCATACTCAGCCAGGCCTCTTTGTTAACTTATCCATAGTATTTAATTGGGTAAATTACATTTTATGTTTAGAATTTTCTTATTTTGACTTTTAAAGTTTTTTTTTTTTTTTTTTCCTACTTTGGTCTTCATATTTCAAGTTTTTCTCAGTATATTTCTAAAATTAATTTATATTTAAAATTAGACAAAAAATTTCACATTAGCTGTCAAATAACATAAAAATATATTATTATATTGGGTTTTGAATTTGTGTCAAATGTGTGAGTTATACATAAATCTAAATCACAAGATGATAATTTTAGATATTTTTTGTGTAGTGTGAGGTTTATGTGTACAATAAATTTGAACCACAAGATAATAATTCTAATAATTTTTTGATAATTGAATTTGGTTCATAGTATTGTTGTTAATTTTTGCCAAAAAGAAGTACGGAAGTTCTACGATAGTCTGGCCCTGTTTGTTTTGGGGTGTAGAGGTTGGGATGGGATTAGGATGGAGGTGGAGCCCATTTAGTGTTGTATTTATTTGTAGAGTTGGGGAAAAGATTAGGATGGAGGTTGGAAGGAGGATTGAGATTGAGGAGGTGGAGGTGGAGGTGGAGGTGGAGGTAGTATTAGAAAAATAATAAGGGGACTAGAAATGTTTTTATTTATTTTTTTATTTTTTACATGTTGGGCATTTTTTTTTTTGAACATTAATATTTAATTTTTTGTATTTTTTTATTTGTTTTATTATTTTATATAAAAATAATTTAACAATTTCTACACTAACAACTATCATCAAAACAAACATAATTTTACTTAATCCCCTCTGAAGAAAGATTTAACTCAATTCTCATTGAAGAATATCTAAATTACAAAGTATATTTATACAAGAGGTATGTAACTGAATAATAGAGTCTAACTACTTCTAATGACTTCTAACTACTTTCCAGTTATTCTGGCAAAAAGCTTGAGAAAACCGTTGAGAGTGATTGCATCTGATGCTGATGCATGAGAAGATTCTGCTGATGCACTAGAAGGTTCTTCATTCTTCACAACCCCTTCAATGATGATGGGGAGCAGAAAGCGCACTTAAGCTGGTGAAAAAAGAAGCCGTGAGGCTTAGTAAAGATATCAGCAATCTGCTCTTCAGAGGGAATGTACTTTAGAACAAGATGTTTCCCAGCAACCTTTTCGCGGATAAAATGACAGTCCACCTCAATATGTTTTGAGCGTGTGTGAAATACGGGATTAGAAGCAAGGGCAATGGCCGATAAGTTGTCACACCAAAGAATAGGAGGACAGGGATTAGGAATGGAAAGATCATGGAGAAGCATTTGTAACCAGCTCAATTCTACAGTAGCCTGAGCAAGGGATCAATATTCAGCCTCCGTACTTGATCGAGAAACAGTTGGTTGTTTCTTTGCAGACCAAGAGATAATATTTGAACCAAGATAGACACAATAACCTAAAGTAGATTTGCGATCTAGGAGATCCCCAGCCTAGTTAGAATTAGAGAACGCTTGTAAGGTAAAGGAACTAGGACGAAAAATCAACCCATGAAAGAGAGAGCCCTTAACAAACCGAAGAAGTCGTTTGACCAAAGCAAAGTGACCATTGGTAGGAGCATGCATGTATTGACAAGCTTGATTAACAGCTAAGGAAAGATCCGGACGGGTAATTGTAAGATATTGCAGTGCTCCAACTAAGCTGCGATATAACTGAGGTTGAGCAAATGGAATAGCAGCAGCAGAGTGAAGAGGAGGTTTCATGGAGCTAGGTGTTGGACAAGGTTTACAAGAAGTCATGCCGGCTTTAACAAGAATATTAGAGGCATACTTCTGCTGAGATAAAAAATAAGAATCCCCAAGAGAGTGAATTAAAATGCCCAAGAAATAGGAAATATCACCTAACTCTTTCATGGAAAAAGTAGAATGCATATGGTGAATAAGAGTTTGAAGATGGGAAGGATTATTACTAGTAAGAAGAATGTCATCAACATATACTAGAAGAATAGTAATAGAATTAGAAGTTTTATGGATGAACAAGGAATTATCACAGTGGCTATTAACAAATCCCTGAGAAAGGAAAAACTTGGAAAAAGTAGAATACCAAGCTCGGGGAGCTTGCTTCAATCCATAGATAGCCTTCTGTAATTTGCATACAAAGTGAGGGGAAGAAGGACTAACAAAGCCTGGTGGTTGTGTCATATAAACCTCTTCATCCAAGTGACTATGTAAAAAGGCATTGCTAATGTCTAGCTGCTTTAAGGGCCAGTGATGATGCAAAGCTAGGCAGAGCAAAATGCGAATTGTGGGATGTTTCGCAACAGGACTAAAGGTTTCATTATAATCGATACCTTCTTGTTGCAAGAAACCTTTAGCTACCAAACGTGCCTTGTATCTAACAATGGAACCATCACTGTTGCGCTTAATGCGGAACACCCATTTACAACCAACATCTTGTTTAGAAGCAGGAAAAGGGACCAGAGACTAGGTTCCTTAAGCCATTAAAGCTTTGTACTCATCAAGCATAGCAGCATGCCAATGTGGAGAGGCAAGGGCTTGTTGATAAGTAGAAGGTTCAACATCAACAAATGAGGAAGATGTTTGTGTCATAAGGCTATGAACCTTTGAACGGGTGACCATGGGATGAATATTTGTAGTAGAGGAAAGAGGAGGTAATTCAACAAAAAGAGATTGAACATGAATAGACTGATCACTGAGGAGGAGGTGGAACCGAATTGGAGGAGGATATCTGATAGGAGGAGCGAGGCAGCTGTAGGAAAGGCAGTAGTAGATGGAACTGGGTGAATGGAGGCAGCAGGAGGAGATGCAAAAGTAGATGGAATTGAGGCAGCTGTAGGATGGGAAACAATAAACTGGGTTGACTCAGCAGCCAAAACAGAGACAAGAGGCTGAGATAGTGGTGCAAAAGAGGCGTTGATAAAGTGGGGCGTGATGGTGATCTCTTTGGGCAAAGACAAATACAAATGCAAAAGTCTGGGCTGGAGTCATAGTATGTTGAGATTATGGTGCAACAGAAGATAAAACAGACTGATGATGTGCTGGGGCAGCAGAGACAGATGCAAAAGGCTGGGCTGGAGTCATAGTATGCTGAGATTGTGGTGCAACAAAAAACAGAAGTGGGGCAGCATTAGTGAGCTGCTGAGACAAACTAGATGCTGAAGTTGATAAAACAGAGTTAGACACTGGGACTGCAGTAACAGAGGGCAAAGTAGAAGGAGGCCAAAAGAAAGATTGAAGAGTGGATAATGAAGATGCTGCAGAAATTGAAGAAATGGCAGAAAAGGGAAAAATATTTTCATTAAAACTCACATGTCGGGAGATATGAACTTTACCTGTGGCCATGTCCAAACACCTGTAACCTTTATAGGAGGAGTGATAACCAAGAAAAACACAGAGAGTAGATCTAGGCTGCAACTTATGGGAGGTATAAGGTTTCAACCAAGGGAATATTGACACCCAAATACTCTGAGAAAAGAGTAATCAGGTAAAGCATGAAAAAGCAGTTCATAAGGTGATTTATGCAAAAGAGTGTCACTAGGAAGTCTATTAATAAGATGAGTAGCGATGAGAGCGACATCAAACCAAAACTTGAGGGGAACACTAGAATGATGAAGCAAAGCAATAGTGGTCTCAATAATATGTCTATGTTTGCGTTCAGAGACCCCATTCTGAGGGGGAGTGTAGGGACAAGATAATTGATGAACAATTCCTTGTGCTTTCAGAAATTGAGTCATAGAAGAATTAACAAATTCAGTACCTCCATCAGTTCTAAGCACTTGCAATTTAGTGGAAAATTGAGTCTCAACATAAGCTTTAAATTCCAAAAATTTGGAAAACACTTCACTTTTATAACAAAGAGGATAAAGCCAAGTAAACTTGCTATATTCATCAATGAAAAGTACATAGAATTTGTAAGAAGAAGAAGAAGCATGAAAGGGCCCCCATATATCACTATGTATAAGAGATAGGGGCTTATTTACAGTAGAATTAGAAAGTTTGAAAGGCAGTCTATGACTTTTAGCTATGCTGCAATGATTACAAGAAAACACAGTAAACTTAGGGGGAGTATTAGCAACAGACAAGTGTTGTTTTAAAACTACAAACTTGTGGTGTGAGGGATGACCCAATCTGTGATGCCAAGTAACCTCAGATACAGGACTAGTAGTAGCAGAAAATACAGCATGAGAGGATGATGCAAGAAGAGTATGCACAGCAGTAGGAGATGGTGATGACAAATGTGGAAAATGATATAAGCCATGAGCATTATGGCCCTGGTGCAAAATGGCCTTCGAGTGTTTGTCCTGGATCACAAAGGAAGAGTCATCAAATGTCACAGTGCAATTATTATCCTTGGTGAGCTGATGCACAGAAAGAAGGTTTGAGGAGATAGGAGCATGCAAAAGCTTGTTAAGCTTAAAGGAAAAATGAGGAGTAGGGAGTAGGCCTTTACCTGTATGATGAATAGGAATGGACTTACCACTACCTACAGTAATCTGATCAGGGCCATGATAGTCCTGATACATGTGAAGATTAGAGAGATCATTAGTAATATGATCAGAAGCTGCAGAATCAAGGTACCAGGGAGAAGAATCAGCAGATGCAGTGGATGGAGTGGAAGTCACAAAGGCTCGAGGAGAAGGATAGCCAGATGAAGGAGATGCTGAAGCAGATGAAGAAGTAAAATTAGAGGAAGAAGATAGATGAAAGGTAGGATCCAATCTATGCCAACAGTCAATGGCAGTGTGACTGCTTTTCCCACAGATTTGACAAGTGAAGTTGTAGGAGTTGTAGGAGTATCGACCTCTGCCACCACGAGGAGTAGATCGGGTATTGCCACCACGAAGACTACCTCTAAAACCACCTCTGGAACCGAGAAGGGACGAGTGTCCTCCTCTAGAAGCAGAACTAAATGAGCCACGCTGTGCATGTGCAGTATAAGCAACTGAAGGTTAATGAGAATGCAACTTTCTCTGTTTAGCTGTAGTGTGAATTGATTCAGAATTTAAGAGAGATGTTAACTCTGCCATAGAAATAGGCTCAACACATGCTCGAATGGTGGTTTTGAGAGCATCAAATTCATCTGGTAAGCCATTGAGGGTGAGAAATACCAGATCTTCTTCATCAACCGATGAAGAGGCCAGAGTTAATTGATCAGAAATATCTTTTATCTGAGTCAAATACTCATGCATGGTCAATGAATCTTTTGTCAGATGATTCAAACGGTTCTTTATTTCATGAATATGAGATCTAGATAACACAGTGAATCTTTTACAGAGAGCATTCCAAACCTCAAAGCTATGGTGCAAATGAAGAATAGAGGAAAAAATCGGAGGTGTAAGTGTAGCTGTTATACAGCTTAGCAGATAAGTATCTGTTTTGTTCCACTGTGCTCGAGCTGGATTGAGCACTTCAACACCATTTGAATCTTTGATCTGCAATGGTGGACAAGGAACTAAACCAGTTGCAAAATCAAACAACTCGATTGCTACTTAAAACATTTTGAACCGATTAGCAGATTAGAAAATTTGCAGAATCCAGTTTTACTATAATGAGGGAACTGAGATTAGACATCAACAGACTGAGATTAGACGATAAAGAAGAAGATGAAGATGAATCAGAAAAAGCCATGAATGGCCCAGAGTTGTGCTCGTGAGAGCTTCAGATTTGCTCTGATACCATGAAGAAAGATTGGACTCAATTCTCATTGAAGAATATCTGAATTACAGAGTATATTTATACAAGAGGTATGTAACTGAATAATAGAGTCTAACTACTTCTAATGACTTCTAACTACTTTCATTCTGAAGAGACTGTTGAGAGTTGTGATTGCATCTGATGCTGATGCATGAGAAGATGCTGCTGATGCACTAGAAGGTTCTTCATTCTTAACACCCTCACTATGAATCCCCTCCATTTTACTTTTGAAAACAAACGGGCCTCTAGACTTTCTTTTTCGCGAAGAAGATAAACAAAAATCTATATATGAAAAATGGTCTTTTTAAGAATAATAATTGTGAAAGTTCCAAAATTTTAAATTAATTTTGTTAATTTGTTAATTTTTAAAGAAATAAAAAAAAAATCTATTGGTTAGTTCCTTAAGTCAAAAAAATAAAATAAAATAAAAGTTCTAATTATTTACAATTTTGAATTTTAAAATTCAAAACAATATAATAAGTCACCCTCACTCTTTTCAAAAATAATGTTGATCAAAACAATTCAAATAAAAAAAAAATAAAGACACTAATTATCTATGATTTTGAGTTTTAAAATTTAAAATAATATGGTAAGTCACCTTCATCCCACCCTCACATTTTCCAAAAATAATATAAATCTAAAATTTTAAAAACTCAATCAAATTAAAAAATTGATAATAAATATATATATATATATATATATATGTTAACTATCTTTGTTTTGAGAGTTGATTTGAAGTTTCTTTTTTTTTTTTTTTTTTTGGGTGGATGTTTGTGTATTTTTCATATTGTTGTTTTTATTTCTTTTGATATATGTGAATTGATAATATAGTTATGAGTTATATATATATATATATATAGAATAAGATGTCTTATATTGTTCTTTATAATTTGGCCAATTTTTAAATTTCTTAAACAAAATTTTCAAATTTTTTATTTGTAAAAAATTAAAAACATTTAATTGACTTGCCCATCAATAAATAAAATAATGAACACTATTCCGTAATTTATGAATTTAAAAAAAAATTAACACCCATATATGGAATAAGAGAACCGAAAATCATGCATTTTTTTTTTATTTTTCATTTTTAACTCTTTAAAACTCTAACGGTATCTTTTTATTTCCACAACATTGTCTTTTTATATTTACAAAGATAAAAAACTAAACCAGAGTTGCATAATGGTTAGTGGAGGCAGGTAGCATGGCAACAACAAGGGTGATGATGAGCTCAGCCAGAGCATTGTTTGGGTGGATTTTGAAAAGGTGAATCTTAAAATAATAATAAATAGTTTGGGTGATAAATTGATTTAGAAAACTAATGTGTAGTTGAGTAAATGTGAATTTTACCATATAAAAATTGAATATGGAACATATATTGTTATTTATACATAATTTTGGGTACTTTTGTATAACTATCAAAAATTATTGTGATCACATGTTACTTATCATTTGATATATTATTGTTGTATTATCGTAATGAATTTTATTATTAATGCAGTGGTGAGACATCACATGATAAATAAAAATATGTTTTGTTATTATTATTATTGATAATATATTTCATTATTTACCTTTTTATAATGTTCAAAAAATTAATTTATGGTTATTGTTAGTTTTTGTAGATGAGAAGTCAAAAATAAATTTTAACCAAATTCAGGTTATAATTAATCTGAGATTGAAAAGGAAATTTCAAAAAAATTATAAATTTTAACCAAATTCAAGCTATAGCTAATTTGAGATTGAAAAGGAAATTTCAAAAGAAATTATAAATTTTAACCAAATTCAAGCTATAGCTAATTTGAGATTGAAAAGGAAATTTCAAAAGAAATTATAAATTTTAACCAAATTCAAGTTATAACTAATTTTGAAATTGTTAATAAATATACCAAACAAATATGTACATATTTCTTATTTTTGTTATAAATTTAAAAAATATATATATATATTTACTGATTAAAAATTAAATAAATAGATAGGTCCACTAACTCATGGATTGGACATGAACTAGACGATTTTCTAAGGACTAGGCTTAAATCAAGAATTATTGGCAAAAAAAATCGACTTGAACCAAATTTTCTTGGCTACTTTTTAGTGTTTAATCTAATATTAGAACCCCCAAATTAGCTTATATCAATCACAAACTGATAAACTATGATATAATTTAAATATAAAATTTAAATTTATTAGGACTAGAATATGACTTACAATTTAGGGTGGCTTTATCTTAAATAATTTTTTTATACATAAATATAGTATAACTATTCATTTAATTGTTTAAACATAAATATATACTAGTTTTTTTTTTTTTTTTAAAAAAAGACTATAGTTCAAACTTTTTAATAAGTTACAAATATTTATTTATTAATTTAATAAATAGATAGGTCAAATGATTCATATAAATTGAGAATAGAACAAGACAATTTTTAATGATTGGGTAAATGACAAGTTGATACAAATCTAATGTTAAGCCCAAATTGAATATCACAAGTGAATCATAATTCATTTTTACGCAAATCTTATAACATAAGACAAATTATAATTTTTAGACTTCACAAAATATGAAAAAATTACTGTATTGACAAATGTAATTTACCACTATCATATGATAAATTAAATTTATGAAACTCATAAAACGAAATGTATTTATATTTTATCATAAATATAATTTTTGTGATTTATTTTTTAATTTTTACCACTTAAATTATGACATATATTTGTTATTAAGAACTTAAAACACACAATTAATGACATAAAAAAAAAAATCTTTTATATGTAACTATGATAAAAATGAATAAAATTTAATTGATTCTAACTCATTTTTGCTAAATATTGTAGATAAAATTTTTAAAATATTATTTAATTTTAAAAATTAATTTTTAATTATTTATTTATACCCGTGCATAGCATGGGTAATTATGCTAGTGCCATATATAAGCAAATGTAGTGTGTTGTTAAAATTCTCCAAAATTTCAATACTAATATCTTAGGGGTTCTCTCTCTTATGTGGTACTTCCTGGAGATAAAAAGAGACAAAAAGAAAAAATGAAGAAGCGAAAAATAAAACAATAAAATCCCACATAGTTATCCGTTATCTCTCTCTTAAACAAACTTAAAAAATCATAATAATGATAATAATCAGGAGATAAAAAATAAATAAATAAATGAGAAGCAAAAAATAATCCTTATCTCTTTACTAAAAAACTTTAAAAAATAATAATAATAACAAAGAGATTAAAATATATATATATATATATATAAGGATAAAAATCCCATATAATTATTCTTATCTCTCTTCTAAAAAAATTAAAAAAATCTTCTCTCACGTTTTCTTCCATCTCCATAAATAGTTATATTATTCTCACTAAAATAAAACTAAAAAGGATGAATAAAAAAAAACTCACAACCCTTGTACATGCTCTTTTTTACAACCACATGAATACTTCTTTTTATCTTTTTAAACAAACCCAAACTCAAGACTTGTTCATCTACAATTTACTTATAGTGATATGGTATGTTACTAAAATTCTAAAGATTTTATTGTCTTTTACTTTTGTTTTCATTAATTAATCCATAGATAAGTTAAAACATGAATTCTTTTTCTTCTTCTATGACATTTTTTAATTGTGTGTTTTATATTTTTATTTTGTGTTAATATTAAATCACTTTTTAAAGATTATTCAAGCATTTCTCCATTTTCATAGTGTTATCTTTTGCCAAAAAAAATGGGACAAAAAGAAGAGCAATGGCAGAAGTTGAAGTTAAGGGTTAGGTAAAAAGTACGAAAAGGGAAGAAGAAAAGGAAGAAGAACCGGATGGAAAAGTAGAGGAGAATTCGAATTAAAGTGCAAAATTGATTCTTTATGTGTACAAACTTGATATTTTTTTAATCTTTTATTTGTATCTATCTTTAAATTTAAACATTTATTTGGTTATTGCTAAAAAAGTTTTGAGTTTTGTTCAATTATGATTGTATTTGTACATTCTTTAATTACATGAAAGCCAAAATTATAAGGTCTGCACAGAAATCTCTTAAAAGGAGAGTTCTAGGAGCTGTAAACTTCAAACTAAATTTATTGATTTTAAAATTCTAATCAATTAGTTTTGAAAGCATCCAAATTTCAAATTAAAATTAAAATTTTCAATTTTTAATTACTTAAAAGATCTGTTGTTTAGTTCCTTTGCTCCTTTATCAATATGAAACGAATAATTAAATATATATATTAGTTTGAAGTCACATTACACATTAAAAATTCATAGGATATCGTTAGTATTATTAGAAATAAGCTCTTTTAAGCAATTAAACTATCTAATTGAATTATTTGTTATAATTTAATCACAACTTTTGGGCCAAAATTTAAAAACTATTGGCTTAAAAACACCTATTATTAAAATAGGCACGTTTTGTTTAGAAAGAAATAGATTATAGAAAATGAAAATGGTCAAAAAGTGAAGTGAAAGAAAAGAAAAAAGAAATGAAAATTTATTTTCTTGTATGCATTTAACAAAAATGATTGAGAGCACTAATTTTGGAGCTCTAGGAGAAACTCTAACGGTGGGATCCATCATGTGATGTAATGTTTATGCTTGTTTGTTTGTGGGTTTTTTATTTTTTTTATGCCACGTCACTATAGCTCAAATTAGAACTCTAGTTTTAGAGCTCTTAATTACTACTCTGCATTTAAATAGATGAAAAATTTTGTAAGATGGGAAAAAAATATAATCAATGCATAAGAGGGAGTTGTGGAGAAAGACATGGAAAAAATAAATTTTCTTGTATATTTTGCAAGAAATTATTAGCCTAACTAACAAACTAATTTGAGTTATACATGAAACTTTAGTTTCTGTTACTTTCGAGAACTCTCTATCTAAAAAAAACACAAAAAATTATTATTCTTTTTTCACTTTTCAGTATTATCTATATAACCATACTGAGCACAGTTTAAAATTGAAACATTCCATTAGAAGTTGAAATTACTGCACAACTAAACTTCAATATCTCCATCAAAATATCCAATTCTGTAGATTCTATAGAAAAATCAGTTTCACCTTTGAATTTTGAATTTGTACAAAAGCAATTATCATAAAATTTTGGATTTGTATAAAAGAGAATTTAAATAGATTTGTGCATGAAATAAAAATTCATTTCGTTCACTTTTTCAAATTTTTTCTCTACAAATTCTAGATGCAAACACAACTTAAGAATTTTTTGAGTGATTGTGTAAAAAAAAAAATAGATGTTAGTCAATAATAAGTTTTTTTTTTCTTGATAAATTTTACAAAATCTGAGAGGGTAATTTATATGGAAATTGGGCCGAACTAGGTAAATGGACCATTCTATGGACCGTAATAAAGAGGCTTGGAAGATGGGCCGCGGTCAAGTGGTAGCCTGGTCCATAATGAGAAGCTTGCCGCCAGAATTTGTAAGAAGACTTAGTTCGGTCATCGCGATTGGGTTAGCTTGGTCCAGAGTATAAATAAGTCGCCGAGCAGAGTAGAAGAAGTTAGCTTGGTCGCGCCATGCAGGGCCGAGCTATAGCGACTTTGTACTGTAAGCTTAGCTGTGGTTAGCCCGGTCCAAGCCTTTTACAGTTTGCTTGATCTCACCAGATGAAACCGAGGTACAAGCTGTGAAGATAGAACTGAGCTAACTAAGAGATCGGTCATTTCTGCCTATCTAGTATGGCGAGGTTATCTCGGTCGTATGGTCGTCCTACCGAGGTAAAACCATCTCACTTGGTTTAAGCAGTGAGGGAGGTGTTGAAGGATAAGCATTATTTTTCAGGAATATGAGTCCTAGGAGGACTCTTCATGAAGGAATAAGAGTCCTACTTGGATTGTGCCACACGAAACCTATAAAAGCTCACAACATCACCTATGGAGAGGTAACACAACTTTGATTCCCAAATTCACAGAGCTTTTTATCTATTTGTCTATTTTTCTGACTTAGGCATCGGAGAGATATCCAGCACACACCCGCCGGCTAACTCACGTTTGTGCTTTCAGGGAGTAAAGCGACGACATACGGAGGAGCGCAATCTTGATCAACAGGATTATACGAGAAGGTTTATTTCTTTCCCGTACAATTGGCGCCGTCTGTGGGAATTTAGACAAGAACAAAACCTCTTGATCAAGTTTTTCCTCTTTAGAATCAATGGCACACAACGAAGATTTGCCACAATCCGCCATTGACAGACAAACACCAGAGGGGGGGTGCAAGGCGCGAAGGTCTACCTTCTATCCCTCCTATGGTGGATTTAGAGCCACAGCGACAGAATCCCAGGAGGGATACGAGGGGGAGAAGGCGGACTAACAGCCCCCGTCACTCTCGTTCACAAAGTCCTGAGAGACAAAGGCGGAGGATTGATCCTCAAACTCTAGAGGACCGAGTGAAGGAGCAAGACGAACTGATATAACGGATGGCGGCGGACATGGAGTCCATGAAGCGCCAGATAAAGGGAAAAGGAGTGGCGACAGGAGAGGGGCGCAAAGGCAAGACGCCCCTCGCCACTCAGAAGATCATAGTAGACGTACCACACCATCTCAAGTAGAGAGTAGAGGCCTCAGGACAGGCGATACACAATCCAGGACTTCCAGAACTCGTCACTCCAGGTCTGAGAAGACGAGATCTGAGAGGTCATACACGGAAGGAAGCACCTATCGGCCCTCGCGCACGCACCAGACATCATCCAGGCAAACAGAGTTGCCTGGATCGTCCGACTTACGAACCGTGCTAGAAGAAAGGGCACGATAGAAGGAGGATGCCAGGGCGTGCGACCCGTACAGAGTTTCTACCTTGCAGCGGTTGGCTCCTCGGACACATGGAAGCGTCGAGGTTGGAATGCCAATTTCGCGCCCTACCTACGAACCGACGGACAAAGCATTAGCGAGGCTGCAGACCTCGCTGTTCGTTCCGGCAATTGAAAACGCGCCCCTGCCTTCAGGCTTCTTTCAATCCAAATTCACCACGTACGAAAGGAAGACAGACCCCTACATGCACCTAAGCCACTTCCGCCAGGTTATGGTGGTATACCGACGTAACGAGGCCTTGATGTGCATCCTCTTCCCATCTAGCCTTGGTGACCTAGGCTTGACTTGGTTTGAAAAACTTCCAGAAAGCAGCATAGCCTCCTGGGCATAATTGGCAGAGGCGTTCGTAACGAGGTTCAGAACGAACACCAAAACCCCGGTGGAGATCGATCAACTGCTCTCCATCGACATGGGTGACAAGGAGACCTTAAGATCCTACAATAGTCGCTACTAGGAGACCTTCAACCAGATTGGGGATTGCCTCACCAATCTCGCCATTGCACAGTACAAAAGAGACCTTCCAATCGGGAACAGACTAAGGGACTCAATCACCATGACACCACCCCTCACCATGGAAGCGTTGATGGAAAGAGTGCATCAGCACATCAGGGTGGAAGAGGATGACACACGTGCCAAAACAAAATCTGGCACAACCGCAGTACCAGAGAAAAATGCCTCAGCAAAGGTCAACGTGGTAGACTGTCTGAACAGAAACAGACAAGGCAGGCGAGACAATGGAGAGGACCAGGATAAAAGATGGTTGAGAGTCCGCACTGCCATAACCACGGTATTCAAGAAATCGATCTATCGGATTCTAAGCGAAATACGCGATGAGCCTTTCGTCAGATGGCCAGCTAAACTAGGAGAAGCTCAGAAAGACTACGACGAAAGATCACGGTGCACCTTCCACAAGGAAAATGGGCACCGTACTGAAAATTGCACGCCATTGAGACAGCACCTGGAGGAGTTGGTGGCGGCAGGTCACCTGGATAAGTACATTGAAGGAGGGACGCAACCAGTCTCCCAGGACCACAATAACCCCAACGGGATGCCAATCGACGCCCCACCTCAAGGCGTAATCAATGTGATACATGGAATCTTCGAACCTGAGCATATATGCGAGCTCAGAGGGTCAATCAAGAAGGCTGAGCACTTAAAGGATGTACTAAGTGCACAACCTACCATCAAAAAAGGGAAGACAGAGGCCACGAACATCATGTCTTTTTCAAATAGTGACTTGGCGAGGATATACTGTCCTCACAATGATGCCCTGGTTTTCACTCTCCGAGTCAAGGATTTTGACGTCAAACGGATTTTGATTGACTAGGGTAGTTCATGTGAGATAATGTATTACGAAACATTCAAACAATTGAAGCTACAAGACAAGGACTTGGCACCTGCCGTATCTCCCCTGATCGGATTCAACTCAATGCCAAAATGGCCAGTCGGCAAAATAATTCTACCAGTCAGAGCAGGAAGCGTGACAAAACAAGTGGAATTCTGGGTGTTGAAAGTCCCTTCCACTTACAACATAATCTTGGGAAGAACATGGCTACATGCCATGCGATCGGTAGCGTCATCCTACCATCAAGTAATGCGATTCCCCAACGATGCCGGGGTAATTGAAGAGGTCTTTGGAGACCAAATCATGTCCAAGCAATGCTTTGTTACGGTTAATGGCAGCCGCGTTGCCAAGGGATATGTTCATTCGGTGGAAGAACCTGAGAGCAATGAACTGTTCGCAGACGTCGGCAAAGCAGCTAATCAAAAAGCGGTGGAAGACTTGGTAGAGGTAAGAATAGATGAAAAGAACCCGGATAAGTTCTTTTTGCTCGGTTCATCATTGTCCAGCACTGAGAGATTAGAGGTCTTGAAATTTTTGACCTCTAACATCGAAGTGTTCGCCTGGACATTATAGGACATGCCAGGCATTGATCCCAACTTCATCTGTCACCAACTCAATGTCCACCCATCCGCCAGACCAATCATTCAGGGCACACGCAGATCAGCACTCCACCATGCCGAGATTGTAGCGGAAGAAGTGGAAAATCTGCTAAAAGCAGGAGCTATCAGAGAGGTACACTACCCCAGATGGATCTCCAACACAGTCGTGGTGCCAAAGAAGAATGGCAAATGGCGTGTCTGCGTCGACTACAAGATAGTTAACAAAGCATGCCCAAAGAACAGCTTCCCCCTACCACGGATAGATCAACTGGTAGACCTAACAGCGGGGCACAACCGACTTAGCTTTCTTGATGCGTACAGAGGCTACCATCAGATCGCCATGTACGAACCAGACCAGGAGGTCACGTCCTTTACAACTCCAAGAGGATTGTATTACTACAAGGTCATGTCCTTTGGCCTAAAGAACGCAGGGGTAACATTCCAAAGAATGGTCACCAAGATGTTTGAGCCATTGTTAGGCAGAACAATGGAGGCTTACATCGACGACATGGTGGTCAAGAGCAAGGATGAGAATGACCATCTAAAGGACCTAGGTGAGATGTTCCAGATTCTAAAGAGGCACAAGTTGCGCCTTAATGCATCTAAGTGCGCGTTCAGTGTAAGATCTGGCAAAATTCCTGGGCTTCCTAGTGACCAATCGGGGTATAGAGGCAGACCCCTCCCAGATCAAAGCTATTCAGGATCTGAAGAGGCCTAACTCAGTAAAAGAAGTGCAGCATCTCACCGATATGGCAGCTGCACTCAACCGATTCATTAGCCGGTCGTCAGACAGACTACGACCATTTTTTCAAGCACTAAAAGCCAATTTTGAGTGGGACGAAGAATGCGACCGCGCTCTGGAAAGCCTGAAAGAATACATGTCTTCCCCACCACTGCTTGTCACCCCAATACCTAGAGAAGAACTCTTCCTGTACTTGGCAGTCTCACAGCACGCAATTAGCGCGGTGTTGGTCCGTGCGGAAGGAATCCAACATCTGCCTATCTTTTATGTCAGCAAGACATTGCTGGGCGCCGAAACCAGGTACTTGTCACTAGAAAAACTGGCCTTAGCCTTGATGATGGCCTCAAGGAAGCTATCACACTACTTTCACGCCCACAGCATAGTCGTCCTCACAACTTTTCCATTAAAAGCTTTGTTTGAGAAGGCGAACTTTTCTGGGTGAATTTTGAAGTAGACAGTAGAGTTGGGACAGTATGACATCAAGTTTCAACCCAGGACCGCGATAAAGGCTCAAGCTTTGGCAGACTTTGTCGCAGAATTCACCCTAAGAAGTCATCATATCTGCCCAGTCGACCTGGCTAAAACAACCGAACTAGGGATGGAAGTTGACGTCGGAATAACGCAACCCCTGGTGCAAGTTACCGAGTCAAGTCCCAAGGCAGACCAGAGTGAAGTAAGAGAGCAAGAAGAAAACCATACTACACTAAGCCAAGACTCACCAACAAATAAAGGCTTGGTACAATCAGATAGCGAGGGGCAGACAGCAAGCATGGACCTTGAAGAAAACACCAGCAACATTCTGGACCCCCAGGCATCATCTGATCCCTCCACTTGCTGGAAGTTATTCGTTGGAGAGATGTGGAAGCTCTTTGTGGATGGAGCATCCAACCGGCATGGAGCAGGGCTTGGCGTAGTCCTCATCTCTCCAGACGGCCTAGTAGTGGAGCAAGCAGTCAACCTTGGCTTCCCAGCATCAAACAACGAAGCAAAGTATGAAGCACTTCTTGCAAGTCTCAAATCAGCATTCTACATGAAGGCCACCAAGCTAATAGTTTACAGTGATTCACAACTAGTGGTAAATCAAATTTCAGGCGACTACGAAGCAAAGGACGACAGGATGGCTAAATACCAAGAGTTAGTCAGAACAGAAATCAAGAAATTTGAACTAGTCAAGATAGAACAAATCGGCAGGGAGGAAAACAGCAGAGCAGATGAATTAGCAGGCTTTGCTTCAATGGCAGATACTTCCATCCCTCATCCATTACTGATCGACTACCTACCTAGACCAAGCATTGAAAACCCCAAAGCAGAAGAGGTATGTTGCGCCGAGTTAGGCCCCTCTTGGATGGACCCCATCATACTGTTCTTAAAAGATGGCACCCTACCAAAAGAAAAGAAAACAACCAACAGAATAAGGGCAAAGTCACAACGATTTTGGCTCTCTCCATCTTTGGCATTGTACAAGAAATCATTCTCAGGACACTACCTAAAGTGTGTTCATCCCAGCAAAGTTGAAGCATTCTTATTCGAAATACACGAAGGCGTGTGCGGAAGCCATCAAGGGGGAAGATCATTGGCATATAGAGCAATTTTGTAAGGATACTGGTGGCCATACATGCAAGCAGACTCAAAAAAGTATGTGAAGAAGTGCGAGAAATGTCAGAAGTTCGCACACCAAATACATCAACCTGCCAGAGAACTTCTACCCTTAACCAGCCCATAGCCCTTCTCAATGTGGGGCTTGGACATAGTAGGACCACTTCCAACAACACCAGGCAACAGGAAGTTCTTTATTGCAGCAACCAACTACTTCACAAAGTGGATGGAGGCAGAAGCCTTAGCGTCAATCAAGGAAAAAGACATGAAGAAGTTCGTCTGGCAGAACATCATCACTCGGTTTGGCATACCAAAAGCCCTAATATCAGACAATGGCACTCAGTTCGACGGCAGAATCTTTAGAGGCTTTTGTGAAAAGTACAAGATAGAGTTCTACAATTCTACACTGGCATATCCCCAAGCAAATGGTCAAGCAGAAGCATCAAACAAGGTCGTCTTGGATGGATTAAAAAAAGGCTAGAGAAAGCAAAAGGCAAGTGGGCAGAAGAACTCCCTCATGTTTTATGGGCTTACCGTACCACACCCCGGCGGTCAACAGGAGAAACTCCATTCTCCTTAGCCTATGGTATGGAAGCAGTAATCCCACTAGAAGTTGGCCTCCCCACAATTCGAAACGAAAATTTTGATCCAGACTTAAATGGCGAAGCCATAGCATTGGAGCTCGACCTTGTAGAAGAAAGAAGAGAAAGAGCACTGGTTTACATTGCCTCATACCAACAAGAGTTATCCAGGAAATACAACAAAACAGTGCATCCAAGGCAATTCAAGATCGGCGATTGGGTGCTGCGCAAAGTAATGGGAAACACCATAGTACCAGGAGATGGCAAGTTAGGGCCCAATTGGGAAAGACCTTATAAAGTGGTTGGATTAGCAGGAAAAGAGGCATACCACTTGGAAGATGAGGACGACAAAGCCATTCCCAGGCCATGGAACACTGCCAATCTCAGATTATTTATTTTTAACTTTTTTCAAGCACATGTAATTTTCATTTTCCTTTCTCAATAAAACAAGTAGATTCTTTTCAGTATAAGTTATTTTTTGTAAAAGATAGTTTTAGTGAGTTAGGAACATTGTAAACATAGTTGGCCGGAAAAACCAACACCCTTCCTAAGCCCAGGATAAGGATCCAGGCTGCAACACGTTTGGTCGGAATAACCAAACACTTTACTCTAGGTTGGCTAGAAAAACCAATCTAGAGGTTGGCTGGATAAACCAACACCCTTCCTAAGCCCAAGATAAGGATCCAGGCTGCAGGACGTTTGGTCGGAATAACCAAACATTTTACTCTAGGTTGGCTGGAAAAAACCAACTTAGAGATTGGTTGGAAAAACCAACACCTTTCCTAAGCCCAGGATAAGGATCCAGGCTGCAGGACGTTTGGTCGGAATAACCAAACATTTTACTCTAGGTTGGCTGGAAAAACCAATTTAGAAGTTGGCTGGATTAAACCAACTCTTATTGCTCTTCAGCCGAAGTAAGGATATCGACTAAAGAGTGGTTGGCTGGATTAAACCAACTCTTATTGCTCTTCAGCCGAAGTAAGGGTATAGGCTGAAGAGTGGTTGGCTGGATTAAACCAACTCTTAGTACTCTTCAACCGAAGTAAGAATAAAGGCTGAAGAGGCTGGAAAAACCAAACTCTTATTATGCTTCAACCGAGATAAAGATCTAGGTTGAAGCGGTTGGCTGGTATGGCCAGTCTGATTACAAAGGTAAAACCGGGATAAATTATCTCGGCAAGAGAATGCACTACTCAAATTACAGTAAGAAAGCAAGCACAAATAGAGCAACAAACCGAGGTGACAGTTGAGAAGATTTTCATTGACAAGTTCAAAAGTACAAAGGAGGGGCCCCAGCCCGGTGACAAACTTCTTTTCCAACGAAAAAAAGAAAAAGAAAATACAAAATCAGTTAAACAGATCATCAAGGTTAGCATCAATATCAACCCGTAGCCCGGCTTCAGACGGGAGCACGGTCTCGGTGGGGAGCTCGGTCTCTGCTGGAAGCACGGTATCAGTCGGCAGCTCGTTAGTCAAGTCTTCAACCGTTGGCTCCAACCGAGCTGATTGATCGACAAGTTCATTGACGACCGGGGTATTATTGGGCTCAGTGTCTTCATCATCATCTGAACCCTAAAGAAACTATTCTTTGAAGCGGATCGGCGTACTCATGATGAGCTCGGTATGAAGTACTGAGGAGGATTGTAGACCTCAGTCTCAGGCTCACAACCGAGCTACACCACGGCTGCCCTCCAACCGCATTTGAAGAATAAATCTTTGGCGGCCTCACATTGTTGCATATAGAGGGCCTCCCCCTCCTTGAAGCCTTCAGCATTTGCATCATCTGCCTTCTTTTTTAGCTCGGTGATCTCTGCGTTTTTCTTTCCTTCGAGCTTGACTAGCTCACGCAAGTACGTGTCCTTCATCACGGTTAGTGCCTTCTGTTTGTCAGCATTAGCCGAGGTAACCAGTCCGGATAGACGAGCTACCTCGGCCTCTAGCTCGGCTGTCTTCTGTTGGGTGTCTTTTAGCATAGTGGTTTTTTCTTCGACTTCAGTCATGGCTTGCCTTGCTGTTTTACGAAGCTCTAACACACGCTTGTGTGCAATTTGACTCTTTTACAAGGCCTGAAAAAAAAAAAAGAAACTAATGACAAAACCGAGCAGAAAGTTGGAAAAAATTAGAGAGACAAGAGCAGCAACTTACCAGGATCATTGATATCGTCGCTGATCGGATGGCCTTGAGCTTGGTCAGATGCTTGTGATGCTCCATATCAAGGGGCAGACATACACCCTTAGCCAGATTGAAGGCTAACATGTGGTCTTTGTCAGCCACCACTGAGTCAGTATCACGGATAGCATGGTTTTGGAAAGTCATTTTTGGAGTCCATTTAGAGGAGCTAGCTTGGTCGGCAAGCTCCGGTTGCAGACTCGGTGGAGGGCTTAGTGGAAGGATGGTTTCGTCTTCATCAACGGGGCGTTGCTCGGTCTGGGTAGTCCGAGCACGCTTACTTGGGCGTAATGAAGAGGGTTGCTGAGATGGAAGAGCCACCACGGTTTCCTGAGTTTGGTTAGGTGGCGGTACTTCAGCTCGGTGTGTTTCGGTTAGGAGGGCCCTTACTCTGTTCCTCTTCGCCATTTCTTCTTCTTCAGTAGTACGGACCAAGTTAATTTGTGGCAAATTGGGGTCCGGTTCAGGAGAGGCTTCCAATAAGAAGTCTGTTACTCTGGCTTTCCGTCGGCTGCTATATCTGTATGTCGGTTCAAAATTCAGCAACTTGGCCCAACTTCTTTCGGGGTATCGTGCGGTGAGAAGAGTGTTCGAGTTAGTAATCAGATAGTGATTTAAGATTTGAATCAAGCATAAAGAAGACAACTGTTAGTTCGGTTCAGGAATAGGAAATCGAAATAAAACAGAAGCATACAAAGAAACCGAAGTAATTATACCGGGGGTTCCTTTATTCCAGTTTATACTGCGGCCTGAGATCTGGGCTTGGTGGTCTTCAAAATTGCCAGATACCCAGAAAAAATCATCGTCATTTAAGTCTTTATCCGGTGTGTCCTTTATTATTTTCTCACGCCGGCGTCGTATTCTTAGATAATAGACCCAGCCATCTTCTTTTGATCCTAAGGAGTATTGATGGAAGAGTTCGGCTAAACCGAGGTTAATGCCAGCTCGGCAATTTAGCTCGGCTATACCATTAATTATGCGGTATGAGTTTGTGGAAAGCTGGGTTGGGCATATCCTAGTTTGCCTAAGGAATTCACAAAGCAAGTGTTGAACAGGGAATCTTAGTCCGGTTTCTATTATGGACAGAAGGATAAAGGGTACAAAGCCTTGGTTTCCCCATGGTGTGACATCTTGCTTAGCCAGGGTCAGTTGGACATCGTCAGGAATATTATACTCCCTTCAGAATTCGGCCAAGCCACCAGGTGTTTCTACTAAAAACCTATATTTACCCATTTAGTCTTAAGTTATGTATAAATTAAGCTGCGTGTTAGCTCGGTTGCGGAAGTGGGCTGAATAGCTCGGTTGAGCGCTCAAAGGAGTGCGTGGGCAACCTAAAGTCTGCAAAATAAAGAAACAAAGGTATTAAGCACAGACCGTTGGACCGTGCTGAAGAGAAATAAAGGCAAGATATATCAAATCTTAGCTCGGTTATGTGAAATGCTACGTGTCTTAGCCCGGTTTTGAGCAAGGGTTTGGTTATCTTGGTTTTTACAAGGGGCTTGTTATCTCGGTTTTTGTGCAAAAGTTTTGCTAGCCCGGTTGAGCCTCTAGGGGCAGCACTCTTAGTTCGGTTTAACCTAAGAAGGCTGGTTTAGCCCCAAGTTATTGCTCGGTCGTGGTTTAGACTTTCAAGCACACTATTGCGCAGACCTAGTACGGTTCAAAAGCTCGGCTAAATTGAAACAAAAGCTGGTTTAACTTATTGAGACTACGAGTAGCATGAAGGGTTAGTTCGGTTGTGTAGTCTGGTTAGACTGACATCAATTACAAACAACTTCCTAGTTCGGTTATATTATAATTTTGGATTGAATACAGTGTTCTACAGGTTGTTTCCTGAATACAAGTGGTTCTTGTGAGCTTTTTTCCCAGCAAACGCAAGATAGAGCAAAAAAGGTGTTTTGCAAACACACAAAATAGTAGGCTATAAATTAAACAAGTGCGAAAACAATAAAAATAGAAGTGAATTCATTTTGTTCACTTTTTCAAATTTTTTCTCTACAAATTCTAGATGCAAACACAACTTAAGAATTTTTTGAGTGATTGTGTAAAAAAAAATAGATGTTAGTCAATAATAAGTTTTTTTTTTCTTGATAAATTTTACAAAATCGATAAACATATTATAAAATTGTTTGTATATATATTTTAAGCACTAAATTATTTTAACCCGTGCTATGCTACTAGTAAATTAATTAAAAGAAAGCATAGCACGAAGGTTGCTTCTTCTGGAAATATTCAATGCTGCTCGTGACATTGTCCTACCATCTATCCAAGTTTTTAGTCCAAAAAATTAAAAATATATATATTATAAAAACTCAATTCATTTTATTTTTTTATTTTTTTATATATCATTTCATAAAAATTAAAAAATACTGCTACTACAAATGTCCATTTCCAAACAACCCTTCTATGTTTAACAGCAATTATGCGACTACACATTTATATAAATTTCATGTTATATACAAATATGATTTTAGATGTTATTGGGACAATGCCATAAGAAAACAATCAAGACTACATCCACCTAATTTATCACCTTTAAATGATCTTTAATGATGTGGTATTAAAATTAGGCGAGCGGATCCTCTAGAGTAACTCTCTAGAGTGATCTCCTAAAGTGGATGATCGGACGGTTGTGGTTAAGCCTCACCAAAACGACGTCGTTTTGGTGAGGAATTTCAAAAAAAAAAAGAAAAAACCAGCTCTTGCAGGACGATCTGAGGACGATCACCAGCTCTTGCAGGCCGTCTGCAGCGGCGGTGCTAAGCGAAGCTACAGCAGCTGCGACACCAGCATCATCGTCTCTGATCGCCACTCTTCCCTCGCCGATCTCACTCATTGCCTCTCCAAAACCCTTCTCCACGACCGATCTCTGTCTACTCTCTCTCTCTCTTTGGATCCGCCGCTTTCCAGAACCACCACCGTGAGATCCGTCGCTTCATCGCTGCCGCAAATCCAGATCCGCCACCACCGCGGTGGAACGTCACCAGCACCGCCGTCGGATTATTCACCCCCATTACTCACCAGATTTCAGATTTCAGATCTTGAGCTTTGAGATCTAGAGGATTATTCTACCATACTCACCCCATTACTCTGATTATTCACTCTAGAGGATTACTCTGGTTGAGATCTTGAGCTTTGATTCAAAAATGGGTTTAAATCAAAATGGGTTTAAATCTGAAATCTGAAGATTCAAAAATGAGTGAATTAAGTGAAGATTCAAAAATCAAAATTCTTTTAAATCAAAATGGGTTTAAATCAAAATGGGTTCAAAAATTGGTAGAGAGAGAGTATTTTGATTCAAATCTGAAATTAGAGAGAGAGAGAGAGAGAGAGAGAGAGAGATCTAATAAATGGGCTTTAGTTTTAGATGTTACTAAAGAATCCTCCTAAAGCTTGAAGATCCTCCTGAAGCTGTCCAAGAACTGAGTTTCTTCAATTCTGAACTCACTTCAATTCTACCCAGAGATGGAGTTCCTGTTCGTGTTTTTTTTTTTTTTTTTTTTTTTTTTTTTGAAAAAATCCTCAGCCGTCCGATCTCCACTTTAGAGGATCACTCTAGAGAATTCACTCTAGAGGATCCGCTCGCTAAAATTAGACTCTAGATGATAGAATGTTGACAAATCAAAATTTGACACTTGTCAAACACATTATTAAGAGTGATAAATTAAGTGTCTTTAACATTTTTCCTTAACTAAAGAGGAGATCATTATTTATTTACACAGCTTTAATAAACATAGTAACCACAAACAAAACAAAACAAAACAAAAAAAAACCCTGTTTTTTTTACTCATTCTAACTTATAAATATCACTAATTTACTATAATAATAAAAAAATGTGTGACTGAAAATTAGGGCAGCATGTCTGGTTATGAGTGCTAGAACTACATCATTGTCTGTTAGATTTGTCCATAGATTAAAATTGTATTTAAATCTTGAATTTGAATAAAAAATTGTGAAGAGAAAGCAATAGAGAAGGGAAGAGTGAAAAAAATTAGCCTGTGTTTGGTTTGTAATTCAAACCATGATTCCACATCTGTTATCAACTCTTTGTTTGTTTATAATTTTCAAATCATGATTCCAAATCAATTTCAAAACATATTTTGAAAACATGTTTGATAAACTAGAGAGTTTTTGAATTTTTGGTCTACCCGGTCGTCCGCCCGAACATCCGCCTAGACAGTTTTTGAATTTTTTTTGTCTATCTGATTGTCCCCCCGAACGTCCGGTCAGTTGACTAGAACGGCATTTTTTTAATTTTATTTTATAGCAATTGGCACCTGTTTTTTATATTTTTTAAGAATAATGATTGAGAGCTCGAATTTTGCTCCCCCCTAATCCCCCTAATCCCCAAAACGACGTCGTTTTGGGGATTTTTTTTCTTTTTCTTCCATTTCCAGTGAGAAGCAGAGGAGGAGGAGAAGTAGAGGAGGAGGAGGAGAGAGAGAGAGAGAGAGAGAAGCAGAGGGAGAGGGAGAGAAAGCCGCCCGCCGTCACCATGATCGTCGCCGATCGCCATCCGTCCATCATCGCCCGCCATGCCTCGTCGCCTCTTCCATCGCCGACGACCTCCGACCTCCGCCTCGGCCCATTTTCTAGGCCCCTCCGATCCCCCTCCCTCCTCCTCCTCTCCCTCCCCTGCCTCTCTTGCCTCCGCCTTCTTCTTCCTGTCGAAGAAAAAAAAAAAAAAAAAAAATGGAATTCGGGGGATTAGGGGGAGCTCGTTTTCGAGCTCCCTAGCATCACTGATTTTTTAAATATAGAAAATATTTTTTTAGACCAAAATGACAAATTATTTGGACATTTATTTAAAATTAACAAAAAAAAATTTTGAAATAAAAATTAATTTGTCATAGTAATTTTTTAATAATAATAATATTTTTTTAATATTTTAAATAAAAAAATATTTTGGGAATTTTTTAAATTTTTTAAATAAAAAAATTATTTTTGTCAATAATTATTATTTTTAATTGAATTTTAAAAAAAGTTTAGTTATGAGTTTCGAATAGAATTTTCAATAAAGTTTTAAGTTATATGTTTGGTTATAAGTGTTATAAGTTTTTAAATTAAGTTTTGAAAACTCATAATCAAATAACTTTTCACAAACTCAACAATCTTTTCAAAAATTCAACACTCAATTCAAATTATAATTCAAAACTTTTTTCAAAACTCATTACCAAATAAATTCTCTCTTTTCAAATTATAATTTTGAAACTCACAAACTCAAAATGTAACTCCACACTCAAATTATAATTTTAAACACAAACCAAACACTACCTTAGATTTGCTTTTTGTCATTTTTCTCCTTCTCTCCCTCCCTTTTTCTTTATAAATCTCCATTCAAATTAAAGATTTTTTTTTTTTTTTTTTGGGCTGCATCGTGGTAGACAAAATTTATAATTTAAAAAAAAATCATATGGGCCATAAAGTCCAGGCTGTTCTGGTGAATTGAATAACGTTGAAAAGGAATGAGAGCTAACTAGATCAATAATGGTGAATTGTACTCAGAACAACACATCCGTACATGTCTTTGGTAGGATAGTGCTAAGAAATATTTACAACTAGTGTTGCTAGGTGGTTTCAATTTACTTAAAATCTGTACAAGTACAAGTTAAGGCAAGTTGGATCAATTATTCAAATCATAAATTATTTTCTCAATCTCGTATTTCAATTCACTTTTCTATCATATATTAAACATTTAAATGCAATTGTGTAATAATTATGGCCTTAAGAAGGGAGACATGAAAGATTTAGACAAGCTTATTGCTCTAATAGTATGAATCTCGATAAGTACTGAATACTATTTAATTGTAAATCTAACTAGTGCCCTTAGGCCTTGTTTAGTGAAAGTAATTTTAGTATTTCTGCATTCGTAATCTATTGCCCTAATTTATATGCATTTGTAGTTAACAAATAGTTATTTTTGTATCTCTTATTTAACATTTCTAATCATAGTGGAATAACAGCGACCATGGACATAGTCCTAATATTGAAGTAAATCACATAAATCTCATGTTTTTTTCGTACGTTAATGTGATTTACATTTCTTGTGTATTTGTTCATTTCTATTTTTATATCTCACTAATTTTGATTAGATGCCATGTATTGTTAACCCTTGCCAGTTTAACTATTGTCATGTGCTAATTTAGAGAAATGATACTTACAGCATAAAGTTACCCTTGAAAACTACCCAAATGTGAAATGTACAATGTATTGATATTGTTCGTACATATCAAATTCAAAACATTTTTCTAAATAAATTTTTTGGATAAGAAAAGAGTAATATATTAGGACAATAAAATGTTGTTCCCTGCACCCCTTCTTCAATTTAACACCCCAACTACCAAGCTGTGGCTTGGGTCCCATTCATTAACTATGGTTCATGTTATCACTTGCAATATTTATGTGTTGCTTTGCCATCTTCTCTTCTCAAACTCATTTTTCTTTCACTTGTCTCTCTCTGCTTCCATGGCTGTTCATCATAAGGTTATCATCACTGCACTTCTCTTTGCTTTGTTGGTTCTTGCTAGGGTTGAGTTCTCAACATGCCATGTCTTGAAAGGCTCTGTTACTTGCCTTGACTGCCATAACCACCATGATCTTTCTGGTTTGTCCTAATTCTTCTCACTTACTATCTTATGGTCCTTAACCAATAACTATAACTTTTATAGCTGACGAAATCTTCTGTCCTTAAAATTTTTATCTGCCTTTTTAGAGTTAGTTTGTCCTAGTTCTTGTCACTTACTATCTTATGGTCATTAACTAATAACTATAACTTTTACAGCTCACAAAATCTTCTGTCTTTAAAATTTTTATCTATCTTTTTAAAGTTAACATGCAATTAAAAAAAGTCATATTTTTGCACATTACATTTTAAGTTCGTCTTATTTAAGTGAATCTAAAAAAAAATCACTAAAAATAAATGTCTTTAGTGAACTATGAAGAAGTGATTTTGTAAATGCGACGTTGGTTAATAATAATACGTTTAAAATACTTGTATATTTCTTCACAAAAGTGGATAGTTAAGGAATATACAATTATTTAATATTTTGTTAATAAGTCATCTTAAGACACTCATCAAAAAATGAAATGTATAATGTAAATTCAAATATATATAATGTAACCCAAAATGATTCTGATATATACACTTTATTTTTGACAAATTTCCGAACGACTTTTTGGACTCCATAACCATAACATTACTGTGTGAGCTAACATGAAAAAGTTAACTATCTTCACCATCTTCTTCACATCTTCTTCCACAGACATTAAAGTCCTAGTGAAGTGCGCTCAAGTGAAGAAGCTAGCCATGGCAACCACATCAGCAGATGGAACCTTCGAGACCGAGCTTCCCTCCGACGCCACGCCGCCATCTTCCTTCAACTGCGTAGCCAAGATCCTAGGTGGTCCAAAACAACTCTACACCTCAAAGAAAAACATGGTTTCAAGGACCCTCAAACTCCCCAACTCTGATGATTCCTACACCATCTCCAAACCTCTCAAGTTCTTCACATCAAACCCTTCTTCCTCCTCCAAGAATGCTGCGGCAATCGGTGAATCGAAGACCATTGACATACCTCTGCCGCCGGAGTGGGGACTAGCTCCTTCTAGCTACTATATTCCCTTTGTTCCCATCATAGGAATACCTTAATTTGGTGTTTCTAGTGTGTTTTAAGGTTTGGTAATTATATGTGTTTATGTTGTATGTGGTTTTATGGCTTTGTTTGTTGTGTTAATATTGTGTGAAAGCTATGTTCTTTCTCATCTCATATATATATATATATATATATAGTCCACCTTTGTTATTATAGTAATTTGAGGTATCCTAGTAAAATGTTTAGTTGGGACTCTAATATGGTTTTGTTTTTGTTTGGTTTTTTTTTTTGGATATTGTTTAGTTTTATCATTTCACTCCTTCTCAATTATTCATTGTGGACGCTGTCAGTGACTTGACAATGTTATAAATTAATCTTTAGTCATTCATTTGTGCTAGTTTCAGTCTCACATGCAATTCATATAAATAAAATCAAGATTGATTTGGGACTATAAAAAAAAGAAAAGAAAAGAAAAGTTGACTGAAAAAAAATAAACAAACAAGCGAATAAAAAACCTACCAAAAAATAAACCCCAAACACTCACTCAATTTGTACCAAGTTTCTTATGATTTTGAGTAAATTATACAAATAGTCTCGGTAACTTATACGATGTGTCAATTTGGTTTATATTGTTTTAATTTACTCGATTTTATCCCTTAATTTAACGAATTGTGTTATATTAGTCTAATAAATAACGGTTGTTAAGTTTGGTGAACGAAAAATCAAATTATGTGTCAATTTGGTTCTCGTAGTTTATACAATGTGTCAATTTGGTTTCCTATCAAAATCGAATAAATTAAAACAATAAGAACCAAATTGATATATAGTATAAACTACAGAGATTAAATTGACACATTGTGTAGACTTTTCGTCTACCAAACTTAACAACTGTTATTTATTGGACTAAAATGACATAATCTGTTAAGTTAAAGGATAAAATTGAGCAAATTAAAACAATAATGATCCAACTGACACATCGTATAAATTAAAAGACTATTTATATAATTTACATTATGATTTTTGAAGTGCATGGCCACATTGCACTTGATTCTTAAAGATTGAGTTTAATGGCTATTATTAATACCTATTCATGACATCATTTCTGGTAATTTTTTCAGTTTGAATCAAAATATCTACTATTATAGTTTATAATTTCAAAAATAGCATCGTCACGTTATTCTTAATGAGTTTTTTTATTTTTATAATTAAATTTTTCTCCATATAGATTTTGTGATTTTGGATTTGTTAAAATTAAATATCTCAACTTTATATGTGAAGTTGAAGTAGTATTGGACTAATTCGTACTTATATCAATGATTTAAACTGTTTATCTCATATAATAAACTGATAAGATATATACAAAAAAATTAGATTGATTATACATAAATAACTACATGATAATTATATATATATATATTATAACAAATAGACGGTCTATCTATAAAAATATGTAGGATGTATAAATAAAAATGATTTAATAGTGTATGGGGAGCAAATATTCTGCGGAGCCCGTACTCCTTTCGTCCAAGCTCCTTGTCTATCCAATCGACCTACGAGCATAACAACAGTGAGCTACCCGGCGGTGTGTGGCCGGAAAACCCTTCCGACGGTCAAGTTAGTGCACACACTCAGGGATATAGAGAGAGAGAGGAGAGAGTTGAGTGTTTGGGTAATTCTTACCAAAGGATGTTCCATGCTCAGCATAGGGGGCGCAGACACGCTTATATACTTTCTGCATCCAAATCTGCTCCCATTAGTCTCTTGACATGTGGTGCTGCTCTCTCATCTGTCAGTACAAATCCTGCAATCACCACCTAACCAAACTGTCAGTCAGATTAGTGGAGCAAAGCCGGAACCACCTCACCTTTCACGATCGCATGCAAGTCAAGACCTGAGTGTCCCACTCGCCGAGCTCCAGAACGACCGAGCTCGGTTGCATTCTGGCAAGCCGAGTTCAAGATAGGTCGAGCCAGCAAACCGAAGGCCTTCCTGCCGCGCTAAACGCGTGAACCGTGGAATCCATAATGGCAGGCAATCACCTCGGCCAAGCAACTTAAGTAGCTCGGCTTTCTCATAGACAAGCCCACTCAGCTCGGTCCCAACATGGTCCTGGGCCTCAACCGAGCAAAATCTTATCTGGAAGAGCCCAAGCTTTCACAGCCCAAACATGTTTGGCCCCTCATTTTGCCCGGCCTTTACCATGGCCCATTCCAGCTCATAAATCTCCCTCTCAAATAGTATGATAATTAATATTGGATTAATTTGATTTTTTACCTAGATAATTTTTTTATTTAGTTATATAAGAAACACAGTTTAAATCATCAAAGTGAGTCAAAGTTACTTTAATAATAATCGATTTCAATGTAAAATTGAAATCTTCAACTTTAATAAATTCGAACTCACGTTTTGTAGTGAGGGGAGATAATCAGGTGTTATCATTAAATTCAAAAGACCAAATGCATGACTGAACATTAAACAAGCCTGAAGCCCGTTCACTTGGTCACACAAAGTCGGGCTAACCTTAACATAATAATGGGCCGAACTAAACTTAAGACACACGTAAGGCCCAAAATTGATTTGAGGCTAAGCCCAGGCTTTAAGCACAACACATTCAAATGCCCAACCTGCTTTTATAAAATATATATAATATTTATTTAACATTTCTTTTTTCTCGTAACTATTTAATGTGTCTTATATACTCAAAATTTTATTAAAAAAATGAATTAAAATTAAAATTTGAGAGAAAGGGCAGAGTTTAAAGAACAAGGATTTTTGAAAGAGCAGAGTTTAAGGAAGCTTAAATGGATATTTACCTGCATTTATATTTATATTAATGGTTCTTTTTTTGAAGTGATTTTCTTGAATTTTTAGTTAAAATATGAGATAAAAAATTGAAGTATTTAGAAATAAATTTTTACAAAAAAAAAATGTAAAAAAATATAAAGAATGAAAAAAAACTAGTTTTTTGTATGACTTTATATTTTTTTTGTAATGATTTTTAACTTTTTAAATAAATTAATCTACTAGGCAACTATCACTACTAGAAAAAGCACTTTTTGCGACCGTCACAAGCCGTCACAAATAATAAAAATACCGTCGCAAAAAATCTTTTGCGACGGCTCATGCGACCGCTTATGGGGGACGCGAATGTGAGGATGGCAAATACTTCTTACGACGGCAAAACAGCGGTCGCAAATTATTTGCGACCACCTAAACTACTTATAGTGATTGCTATTTTGCCGTCGCCAAAAAAAAAAAAAAAAATGCTATCATAAAAAAAAAGTGTGTTGAGACAGGATGTGTTCGGCCTTGAGCAGTAATTATCGCTAAATGATCAAGTATCTTGAAATGATCTGAATTAACAATTGTCAATTGAACATTGGAGATATAGATAAACACACAAGAGCAAAACAAACTTTGCAATTATGAACAAACATATAGAATAAGCACTATTTATGAGCCGCAACTGACATAAGAATAACTTTCAATTTTGGGGTGCTATGAGCAGATTGCTTCTCAATCAGGTTCTTCAAAACAAAGTAGAAAATCACCCTGTTACGAAAAACACAAACTTGTAAAATTGTCCCAAACCGATCTTCAATGGTTCTGTTATACCTTCTATATTTTGTAGCCAAAATAAATATGAAATATGAAAATATTACCAAATCAAACCAAGCCTTAAGTCCCATCAAATAGGGTAAGCTAAATATGAAAATATTACGTTAATAAAAAAAACTACTTTGGTGAACACTGTAATCTAGTGAACAGCAACCAAAGCCAATGATAACTTTGCTTTAATTTATCAATGATCAATAATTTGATATCAATTGCTGTGATAAGAGCAAATAAATAAATAAATCATATGAGAAAGGACTCCCAAGGGCATATTGCTTACAGTTAGAAATACTATCAAATCATCAATCAAAAATTAAAGTGAAAGTAATTCAAGACAGGTACTAGGAATAAACATCATGGCCGGCATGCCAAGATAATCTAATTTGTATGAAGCCAAACATGATAATTTAAAAGCTATCAATGAACGAAAAGCTACAAAAGTTGATAGGTGGCACTTAAAGGTCATTATACCATACAATAGAAAATGCTATCATAAGAACATGATCATCTTATTCCCAAATTTCAAATTACCAGGTTTTAGTTAGACCATGGAAAAATCTATCAACTTCTGGAATAAGCAGGTTTCACATGAAGAGTTGCTTAAAGATGACTAGAAACACCAACCTACTTCAACAATTAATTTAGGAAGAGGGGATGGAGGTGGAAAACTGGTAAAACAACTAACACTGATGGAAAGGCGATCAGACAAAAAAATTTAGTTTCCTTTCCATCAAAATTGCCAAAATGTTTCTGTTTCCTAGAAAATCAACACAAATCATTAGAGGAAAAACAAAATTCCACTGTTTTCGTCAAAACATAACAAAATGACCTGAAACTCATCGAAACCTACCGTAACAATGATTTGTTCCAACACATATCAGGATTCTCAAACGCATTGATAGGACGCTATGTACACAATGAAGCTCAAAGATAGTATTTGTGTGTGAGTGCGCGCGCGCGTAATGTAGGTGAATTTTGAGGCAGATGAAACGCATGAGAGGTGAGCTTACTCTGTTGCATTTGAGTGCTCCGAGAGAACTTTTCCATGGCAGAGTTAGGGTTTCTCTGCGACGAATCGCGCAAATTGCAGAGAGAGAGTAGATAATTGTACGCAGATACAAAGAGAGCGAGATAGTGTGTGTGTGTGTGTTTGTGAGAGAGATTGAGAGATCGAGAGAGGGAGAGAGATTGAGAGATCGAGATAGAGAGATCAATCGATTGAGATCAAGAGGGATAGAGAGATTCATACCAGTGAGCGAGAGCGAGAGAGGGAGGTTGAGCGAGCCAAGGTAGGGCAAAACCAAGGAAATGGAGCAAATAAATAAAAGAAAATAGGGGAAATAAATGTAAATATAAATTGGAGTTTTTTTTTTTTTTTTTTTTTTTTTGCGACGGTCACACTAGCGGTCGTAAAAAAGTAGTCATAAAAAGTCATTTTTCTAGTAGTGTATAAGACAATGTTTATTGAAACGTCAAAAAATAAATAAATAAAGATATAAATAAATTACCAATTTTTTACTAAAAGAAGTTCTCGAAGTGCCATTTAAATTTTTATTTTTCGAGCAGTATAATATATAATTAATATATATATATATATAAGAACGGCTTAATTGTTTAGGACACGTATTTTCTTTTTAATTTTGCCTTTTTTATTTTGAATAATTTACTAATGATGGCCAATTAAGTGAAGTTTTTTTTTTTTTTTTTTTTTTTAATTACGCAAACATTCTTAATCAATTATGCAACATGTTTTTTCGTAATTACACAAATATTCTTAATCAATTATGAAATATAAATCTTTTATTTTTTTATCAAATTACAAATACACCTATAAGGTTTGTTTAAAATATGAATCCGTCTTATAATACTAGAAATTACAATTATTGTTTGTTATAAATTTTAATTTAAAACAATATTATAGGAATATATATATATATATATATATATTCTTCTATACAATAATAAATTATCAAAATTATTTATTGAAAAAAATTTCTCATATCATTAAAAACTGTTAATTGACTTAATGATTTATTTATTAAGACATTTCTTAGGTGTGCCTTGCATATGATATGCAAGGCACTTACACCCTTTCTATTTTTGCATTTACACCTTTTATGTATTGGGTTATACCAAATTTTTTGAAAACTTACACATTGGTGACCTGCTAAGCAGGTCACTTTCCAAGTAAATTAATAAAATAATATATTATATTTTGTGAAAACTTACGTCTTTTGTGAAATTACTTACACATTTTGTGAAAACTTACGTTTTTATTATGAAATTACTTACACTTTTTTTGACAACTTGTGTTTTTTTGTGAAATTACTTACACATTTTGTGAACACTTACTCCTTTTGTGAAATTAATTACTTACACCTTTTGTCGTGTAAATACTTACACCATTTTTGAAAAGTTACACCTTTTATGATTTTTTTTTTTTTCTAAAATTTACACCTTTTGTTGGAACTTACACCTTTTGTGAAAACGAAACTTACACATTTTGTGAAATTACTTACATCTTTTGTGAAAAAACTTACACCATTTCTAAAAAGTTACATCTTTTGTGAAACAATTTCTTTTATAAAATTTATACCTTTTGCTAAAAATTACACATTTTCTGAAAACTTATACATTTTCGTGAAAATACTTACATATTTTCTAAAAAGTTATTCCTTTTGTGAAATAATTTTTTTTTAATAAAATTTACATCTTTTATTGTAATTTACACCTTTTGTGAAAAAGAAACTTACACTTTTTATGAAATAACTTACATCTTTTGTGAAACAAGTTACACCTTTTCTAAAAAAAATTCTTTTATAAAATTTACACATTTTCTGAAAACTTACACTTTTCCGTAAAAATACTTATACATTTTGTCAAAAGTTACACCTTTTATAAAATTTTTCTTTCATAAAATTTTATGAAAGAAAATTTTTCACAAAAGGTGTAACTTTCAAGAAAAGTGTAAGTTTTTCTAGAAAATGTGTAAGTAATTTCACAAAAAGAGTGAGTTCTAACAAAATGTGTAAATTTTATGAAATAAATTATTTCACAAAATATGTAACTTTTCGGAAAATGTGTAAGTATTTTCACGAAAAGGTGTTAGTTTTCACAAAATGTGTAAATTTTAACAATTTGTAAATTTTATGAAAGAAAATTTTTCACAAAATATGTAACGTTTCAGATGTGTTTGGTTGTGATTTCAAAATGTGATTCAACGTGATAGTTTGAGTATGGTGTTTGGATGGAGCAGTGGAATTAATTTTCCACAACTCTGCAGAACGCTCTGTCTGTTTTGTCAAAATTGAGCGCATGTTTCGATTTTTTTTTTCAAAACGGGACGTCCAGCCGATCGTCCGGCCGGTTGACCGGAATAGTAATTTTTTATTTTTTTTTTTACATTTTTTTTTTTGCAATTGATATATAGTCGAAAAAATGTATTTTCTGAAATTTTTAAAATTTTTTATGTACTTTAAAATAATTTTGAGTTGTATGAGTTGTAAATTTTTGTATCAAATTTCAAATGTCACATCAACAATTCTCCACTCAAATCAAAACTCTTTTCAAAACTCTTTACCAAACAAATTTTCTACACTTAAATCATAATTCCACAATACACAAATTCAAAATACAACTCATACTCTCAAATCACATTTACAAAACTCTACCAAACGCTACCGTAAGTAATTTCACAAAAGGTGTAAGTTTTATTTTCAAAAAAGGTGTAAGTTCTTACAAAAGGTGTAAATTTTATGAAATAAATTATTTCACAAAATGTGTAACTCTTAACAAAAAAGTGTAAGTATTTTTACGAAAATGTGTAAGTTTTCAAAAAATGTGTAAGTTTTAACAAAATGTGTAACATTTCAGAAAATGTGTAAGTTTCTTCACAAAAGGTGTAAGTAATTTCCCAAAAGATATAAGTTTTGTTTTCACAAAAGGTGTAAGTTCTAACAAATTATGTAAATTTTATGAATTATTTCATAAAAGGTGTAAGTATTTTCACGAAAATGTGTAAATTTTCACAAATGGTGTAAATTTTATAAAAGAAAATTTTTCACAAAATGTGTAACGTTTCAAAATGTGTAAATTTTATGAAAGAAAATTTTTCAAAAAATGTGTAATATTTCAGAAAATGTGTAAGTTTTTCACAAAATGTGTAAGTTTTGTTTTCACAAAAGATGTAAGTTCCAACAAAAGATCTAAATTTTATGAAAAAATTATTTCACAAAAGGTGTAAGTACAAAAATGTGTAAGTTTTCACAAAATGTGTAGGTGCCGTTTGGTAACACTTACATTTTCAGTTTTCTGTTTATATTTACAAAAATTTTAAAAACTAAAATAAAAACTTGTTTGGTAAAATTTTTGATTTATAAATCAGTGGTTTCAGTTTATAAATTTGGCCAAAAAATGTGTTTCCGTTTTGAGTTTTGAGTTTTTTTTTTTTTTTACCACCCAACACTCGCCACCACCCACCACCATTTTTCACCACCGTCTTCCGCCACCACCACCCATCCCTCACCACCACCTGCCACCACCACCACCCACCAGCTACCACCCACTCGCCACCACCACTCACCCCTCGCCACCACAACCACCACCACCACCACTACCACCACCCACTACCCACCTACCACCCACCTGCCATCCACCCGCCTGCCACCACCGCCACTTACTTGCCACCACCACCACCACCCACCTGCCACCACCACCACCACCACCCGCCACCACCACCACCATCACCCACCACCCCCACCACCACCACCACCACCACCACCTATCGCCACCCACCGCCACCACCACCCACCCGCCACCCACCGCCACCACCACCACCACCCACTGCCACCACCTACCACTGCCACCACCCACTACCTACCCGCCACTACCCGCCATCCGCCACCACCACCCACCCTACTTGCCACCACCACCACCACCCACACACCACCACCGCCACCACCCACCCACCCACCTACCATCACCATCCACCACTCACCCACCTACCACCACCACCCGCCATCACCACCACCACCACCACCACCACCACCCACTTGCCACTACCACCCACCACCCGCCATCACCACCACCACCACCCACACCACACCGCTCCCACCCGCCATCCGCCATCCGCCACTCACCTGCTACCACCGCCCACCACCACCACCATCACCACCCACTCGCCACCACCCACCACCCACCACTCGCCACCGTCACCCATCCACCCACCATCACCACCCACCACCAACCTGCCACCACCCACCACCAACCCGCTACCACCCACCACTACGCCACCACCTACTGCTACCACCCACCAACCGCCACCCACCCACCCACCACCACCACCCACCATCACTCGCCATCCGCCACTCACCTGCCACCGCCACCGCCACCCACCATTCGCTACCACTACCACCACCACCCCTCACTCGCTATCACCCGCCACCGTCACCCACCCACCCGCCCGCCACCAACTACCCACCACCCACCGTCACCACTTTCCACCACCGTCTTCTGCTGCCACTTGTCACCACTTTCTACCACCATCTTCTGCTGCCACTTGCCACCACTTGCCATTTCTCACTCTTTTTTATATTTTTAAAATTTTTAAACATTTTGTTAATTACCAAACGCGTTTGTAGTTTATATTTTTCTAAAAATAAACAAAAAATAAACAAAAACCAGTTTATAAAATTTTTGTAAATATAAACTGAAAACGTAAACGTTACACAACACACCCGTAACTTTTAACAAAAGGTATAACTTTTATGAAAGAAAATTTTTCACAAAAGGTGTAACATTTCAGAAAATGTGTAAGTTTTGTTTTTACAAAAGGTGTAAGTTCTAACAAAATGTATAAATTCTATGAAATAAATTAGTTCACAAAAGGTGTAAGTTTTTTCACAAAAGGTGTAAATAATTTCACAAATTACACTTTTGGCTACCAAAAGGAATTTAGTCGCCAAAAGTTATATTTTTGGTAACTAAAAAATTTATTAGTCAGCGCTGGTTCAATGTTTTGCTCCTATATTATTTTAGTCGATATATATTATTTATTGGCAACTAAAAAATGAATTTAGTCGCTACATATGATGTAAATAGGAGGCTAAAAAAATTTTAGTTAGCGTAAGTCTAAATTTTAGTCTACAAATTCTTAATTTAGTCGTTGTATATAATTATTTGCCAACAAAAGGAAGTTAAGTCGACAAATAACAAGTTTATTTTCTTGTTACTCTTTGCTGACCAAATAATTTTGTCAACAAATATAAATTTTTGGTGACTAAAAAAATTTAGTCATTGTATGTTCAATTTTTGCCAACAACAAAAAAAAAATTAATAGCCAAATTATACTTTTAGCTACAAAAGATTAATTATTATTGATTAATATTTATCAACAAATAATAGTTGAGTCGCTAAAGGTTGAGAATTTTATTGCCACCGGCCCCCCTCTTCTCTATTTCACACCAACACTTTCTATGTTCTCTCACACACACACACAGAACAGTCACCACCAATCCTCACCCTCACTCACCACCTAACTGTCGCTGGCCACCGTTGCTCACCACCTTCGCACATCGCCACCGTGGATCTCGGTCTCTTCTCTGTCAATCTCGGTCTCTCTCTCTCTCTCTCTCTCTCTCTCTCTCTCTCTATTCCTCTATATTAAAAGCAGGTTCTCTTTTACATTGAGATAGTTGGTTGGATTTGGACTGGTTATTCCAAGCTGTCCCAAACGCCTCTTCTCTCTCCAAAATTGTAGAGAGAGAAACACGAAGCACTCCCAAACGCCTCTTTTCTCACACATTGCCATTATTTGAACAACACAAATACAGTTTGATTCGATTTTAGGAATTTACACCTATTATAAAAACGAACTTACACATTTTGTGAAGTTACTTACATCTGGTGAAAGCACTTACACTATTTCTGAAAAGTTACACCTTTTGTGAAATAATTTATTTCATAAAATTTACACATTTTGCTAAAACTTACACCTTTTCTGAAAATTTACACATTTTCATGAAAATACTTACACCTTTCTAAAAAGTTACTCCTTTTGTGAAAAAAAAAAAAAATCATAAAATTTACACTTTTTTTAGGAACTTACACCTTTTGTGAAAACGAAACTTGCACATTTTGTGAAGTTACTTACATCTTTTGTGAAAACTCTTACACTATTTCTGAAATGTTACATCTTTCGTGAATTAATTTATTTCGTAAAATTTACACATTTTCGTGGAAATACTTATACCTTTTTTGAAAAATTACTCATTTTGTGAAAAAAAAAAAAAATTCATAAAATTTACACATTTTATGAAAACGAAACTTACACCTTTTGTGAAGTTACTTACATCTTTGGTGAAAACACTTACAATATTTTTGAAAAGTTACACCTTTTGTGAAATAATTTATTTGATAAAATTTACACATTTTGCTAAAACCTACACCTTTTCTGAAAATTTACACATTTTTGTGGAAATACTTACACATTTTCTGAAAAGTTTCTCATTTTGTGAAATAATTTTTTTCATAAAATTTACACCTTTTATTGGAACTTGCACCTTTTCACTTTCTCCCTCCCTATTTACTCTCAAATACTCAAACTTTTGCGGGAAAAATGAACTTTCCCTTTGTACAATATTGTAGCCTTACAAATTCAATTTCATGTACTACTTCCATTTATGAAATGAATTTTTTTAAGTCATCAAGTCAGATTTTTGAAAAAGCTTGAAGATTTTGATTTTTTAACCTTGTAAAAAGGACAAAACATTATCGTTCAGTTATTGTTAGTTAGTTTGTAATTGAAAGTTTGTCTTTCTTTATCTAAATGGGAAAAGGTCAAGTGGTAAACATGAAATCCAGTGTGAAGTTTTTATCCATACCAGATGATCATCATTTACAATAATATTTTTGTTCATTTCAGGCATAGAAATTAATTTTTATTAGATATATTTAATATGTAAGTGTCTATATATATGTTGTGTGCAATTTAAGAAAGTTGACCGAAACTTTACGATTTACAGTTCAAATCAACTCACGATTCAGTACAATATCATTTTTATTCATGATTCAAATCCCGATTTGACAACTATGTTAGGTGGAGTTGCATCCCACAATGGAGGAAAGCAACAACATTGATGACGCAATCGACACACACCATGTCCATAACAAACAAAAACCAGAGTTTGATGAAATTTGTTTGAGTAACGTTGAGTCAGACATTGGTGAACTGAAGGAAACGATGAAGCAAGTGCTTTACAGCAATGTGGAAATAAGGGAGATATTACATAATTTCTGAGGGAAGGAAGTTGTTGACAATGCAAAAGTAAGCAAAAGTAATCAGTACATATGCTTGACATAGTTCAAGGAGGTTACTTGAAGATGAAATATCGTACTAAGTTTATGTATGTGTTTGTCTGATTAGGTGGAGTCGACTGCAAGAAATTGTAACATTAACATATCCTCTAGCATTAGTGAACTGAAGGAAATGTCGAATCAACTGGTTGCAGCTATATTGTCTGGGAAACAATCGTTTAATGAACAGACACATATTGCTGAAATGAAGCAAATGATGCAGCAAGTGCTGGAAGGTTTATCAAAAATAGCACAATTACCTCGCGCAGAGGAAAAAGGGTGTTGACCCTAGCTTAGGAGTCGAGTTGCATGACGGTGGCGTGGTCTTCCCAAATTATTACGTTAACCCAATAGAGGATAATCTTCAAGATTTATAGGGAGTGGATCACGAGGAAAATAATGTGAATGAAATGTTGTCCAATTAGATAATTGATATGCATGATGGACATTTGCGTACCGTCCAAGAAGTTGGAGACACGCACAACAACCATGGCCTTGCCTTAGAGGAAACATACGCAAGCAAAGAAACCAAATCTCTTTTGGTTCAATTTCTAGCCCTCAAGAACATAGCGAAAGAGAGTGTATCTTCCTTTGATGATTTGCAAACCTTGCCTCCAATACGAGGAGAAGCAGACAAAGTGCATACTTCTCCTAGTAAGATTGCCCAAACATTTGGAGCAAGAGGAATTGTAACAGGCAGATGAAAGGGAAGATGAAGAGGCAGAGGAAGAGGAAGAGGAAAAGGAGTTGAAGCCACAGACGTAGGGGATATGCATTCATGCAACGATAGCAAAATAAGTACTCAACTTACTATAGAAAAATTCCCAAGTCGCCACATCACTTCACCTTTCGTATGTTTCATTACCAATTGATGCCGACAGCATTATTGATCATAATTGAACCATTATTTGTGTTGTATTTTAATAGTTGTTATTTTAGTGCAAGTTTGCACTAACAAATGTTGTACAATTGTCTTACAGATTTCGGACAAAGTCCTATCCAAACTGCACAAGTTGGATAAGCGGTTCCATTCAAAGGTTAGACATCGCTTCACTAATTTTAGATGCATAAGGATGTGTTTTGTATTTTATAAATTTATTTTTTGAACTGTGTTCAGTTAGTTCATTGTTTGTATTAATAGGAAGAGTTGATGTTAGTTGATTGTTTATATTAATAGGAGGAGTTGATGATACTGGAGAGTAAAGAGGTTTTATCAGCGAACGAAGAGAAAGTTGTTGACTATGTACTTGACGACAGAAAAAATGAAAGGTACAGTTCAGTTTACTACTTGCAATTAACCTATTCCGTAGTATTTGTCAAATAAGTTTGATTTTCTACGGATATTTCTTCCTTGTAGGGACATTGTCGTGTCTATGAATCTTCATGAAATGCCATATGAATGTGCTACCCGACATGACATGCGTACGCTTAAACCAGGGGCGTGGTTATCCGACACTGTAAGTCATGGCATCTGACAAATGTTTTTTCCACTATATTTGCATGATGGACATTTCCATGTAGGAACATTGTTCTTTCGTATTAGATTTAAACAAATTGCAAATCTTATTTATCAAGTTGCCTCGTCTTTTACAATGTTTCAACCAATAAACTTGGTCGTGGTTCAATTGACTAGCAGAGAGCGGTAAGTAAACAAAGACGAAGAGGCATACTGCCTGGTTCTTTCCAGTATATCTATCGGTAAGTAAGTGTTTTAGGTCGGTGGTGTATTGTAGATGACATATTTTCAGAAATGTTTGGTTGAATGACCTTTACACAGTAAACATGCAGACTTTGATACTAAATCAAAATACTCAACCTCTGAACCATGAAAATATCGTCAAATCATATTTTGGACATGACATATATACTGGTGTGCTTGATGCATGTGAGAAGGTAATATGAATGTCCATCCTATTAAAGTGAGTAGATTTAATATGAATGTCAGTAATATGAATATCAATTCCATTAATATGAATGTCAATGTAAATATGAAATTGAGTAGATGTTTACATGCCCTATAAACAATGTCTTCACTTGTATTTCTATGTAGATTTACATGCCTTTCAATTATAGAGGAGTACATTGGTTGTGCATACAAATAGATATGGTAAACCGTGTGGCATACCTATTTGACTCATTGGCATCCACCACACTGGACAGCAACAAACTTAACGCGACAAAAATGTTGGTATGTCCTGCTGAATTTGACAAAACTACTTCCAAACTGTGATATCTTTTACATAAACCAATTGTCTCCTTCTGTAACAGGTTCAAACAATGCATGCCTTACTGTAACTACAGTTTGGAAATGAATATGGTTAAGACGTACGTAGCTTTGACATTTAGATGTTAGACAAAAGGCCATTACAATAACTGGACGAGTAATCCATAAACCCTGTGTCACATTTATTTGACTCCTGGATGATTCATTTAACGAACCTACTTATATTTATGAGAAATTTAAGTTACATTTCATTTGTAGCACTTTTGACTGTGGGATATTTGTGATCAAGTACATGCAGCGGCCTGATATACCCAGCGGTTCACACAAGGTACATTCTATCGCTTCATTTCTAATTGTGAAAGAAATCCTTTTCTTTCCTACAACTATAATTGTACCTAATTTCTGTTATTCGCTTTCTCTACAAAATTTCATTCTTCTGTACGTCGTAAGTTGTTGCTTGACTTCCTTATGGATGTGAATAATTCAAAGATCGGTGAGTATCTTTCGTGTATGATTGATTGCAATTACAACAAATAGGGCAGTGATGGGGAATGGGCTGCCAGGACGACAGTAATTTGGATGGCCAATCACAGTTCACTTTTTTTGTAGTAATTGTTTTGCACAGGGGTGTAAATATAAGTCCTCCCGATGTTTAGGAACAATGATGTAAAAATGGATCACTAATTTGTTTGTAGTACAAGTACTATGTGAAGATGAGTGAATCAGTTTGTCGCGACAATTTTGAGGTCGCAGCTGTGATAATACTAAACTTTCACACATATTGATTGTACACATTATTCGGATGTTTGGGACTGGAACAAACAAAGGATAGTACTAATTTTTGTTCGCTTTTATCATGGCTTGTAAGTACGTACCAAATTATACATAAGTTGGATATGGCAACTCTATCGATCAGTGGAATTATGGGTACATGTTTGGGTGGGCTAATGTAACCCTATGTCATAAATAAATCAAAGCAGTTACACTTGAATTTGTACAAATCTGATGTGACTGAGGGATGTCTTTCTTTGTGGGTTTGTTTTTGAATGCAATAATTTTCTCCAAAACAAAGCAAAAAAATAATCCACAGAACAAACAAATAGCAGTGACAAAAATGCACCAACAGGGGTCCACCTGTCAACACGAATTGATGTGGTCAACAAACTGTTGAAATTCTCCTGTCGAGCCACCTTACTATTATGTTTCCAACTGTCTGTCCACATTCTGGGCTTCACATTAACAGGTCAAACTCTGTATTCTGGCAATGACCCTTTCTGCAATCCACCCAGTTAGTCCATGCCATATCCTTGTAACTGCTGCACCATGTGGGCCCTCACATGCAGTTAAACTAAACCCCTTTCATATGTGTAACTGATGGACTCTGACATTGACTTTGGTACATGTCATGTTATGGTTGATCAACACGTTGACAGGAACAAACAAGTACAAATTTTATACTACAAACAATAATGTAATACTAATTCCTAATCAATCCCAACTTAAAGCACGTAAAGGAGTTTGGTATTACAACTTACAAGAAATAACATTTCATGGTCAAGTCTGACTATAAATCATGCTTATTATGAATGGACACAAAATCCACAACAATTTTAAGTAAACAATTAAACCAAAGTTACCAAGCAACTGATTAAAACTGATTGAAATGCCTGAGAAGTAAGACTTGGATACTGATTCCAATGAAGAACATGCACTTGACGACAGGACCTAAAAGTCCTGCCATGGGTGAACTACATGTACAAGTCACTGCATGAACAATCCAAGTACAAAACAATGATACATGTTTTAATAGTACAATACGCGTACATGTACAACAAGGAACTGATTTCAAAACAAAATAAGAAACTTGAATATGTTTCTTTGCAAAATTTAATTAAGTGCAATATTTATATCGTCAGTTGATTACGAGTGTGAAAATGAGCATGTGCTTAAAGCAGGTTGAAGATTTTGGTGCCCAAATAATCCTGTGCTACGCCAATGATGGTACTTAGAAGGCTTTGCTTACAATGATGGTAAGCTCAATGGTCCGATACATAAGAAAAGAACTGAGCACCTTTTCCTTCCTTTAACAAGTTGGGCTTCAAAGAACAGCAAAAGGATCTTGGTTGAACATGGTTTGATGCCATGAAACATTGAAGGAATGCACAAGTTAAAGATCTGCTGTACAAAACAGAAGAACATCGTGGGTTTAAATGATACAGTTTTCAGAAGTACCTATTCATTTAATGCTAAAGTTACTCCTAAATTATGCAAGAATTATAAACTTCTTAACTTATGTTGTTGATGATGTTGTGTAATCTCCAGCCAACATCGTGGGCTTTGATATCCGTATACTTTTTTTGTGGCCTATTATTGCATGATCTCACACTTCTACCCCATAACTGCCACTGTAACTGCCCCCTGACTTTGAATCTTCCAACTCTGCAAAATATTAAATCTACCTAGTCAACCTTCCTTTCCACCAAGCTAGTGCATGTCCGTCATTATTATGACACAAAAATCGACAGAACATTGTCCACTTAACACAAGCATAATCCTTTCCAAGTGGGCCACTGAACCACAAGACTTAGTCACTTACTGTAACTGCCCACTGACTTTGAATCTTCAAACTCTGCCAAATATTCAATCTTCCCTGTCGACCTTTTTTTCCACCATGCTGCCACATGTCCCTTGTCATTATGAGCTAAAGTTCGATAGAAAATTGTCTTCTTAACACAATCACGATCCTTTCCAAGTGGGCCACTGAACCACAACACTTAGCCAGTAAATGGTTCAAAGTTGATTGTATCATTTTTTGCACATAACCACGCAGTTCATGCCATCTGTCCCTTACATTACTTTGGTAATATTTCACTTTCAATCCATTATGTGTCATTCTTTCACTAGTCCACCTGTCGACAGGTTCATGAACACAAGTACGTCCAAACAATTACACACCAAATTCCGAAACTTAAGAAATGCCTAACCATGTTCAGCTGAATGACAGACACTGCTCAGCAAAAGATAGATGTTGAAAAAACTATTTTTTTAACCCCAACATTAAGGTTATATTTAAGGAAAACCCATACCCATAACTGGAAGGGGGCAACTCACCGCTGAAACAATAACAAAAGCCTATAGTTCCAGTCTGCGACAAACATTACACCTAAGTTCTTACCATGTCGTAATTGAAATCTTAATATTAGGATTTCCTTCAATCTAAATCATAGTAAATATTTCGTTAACCTGAACAATTTTCACAAGCACTAATTTAATCAACAAATTGAATGTTGGAAAACTTCTTTATATTTGAAATACCATTTTTAAATATTGTAATGACTTAAACACAATTGTTGTCCTACATTTACCACAATACACAACTTATTTATATTGAAAACAAAATATAAATTTCGGGTTTATAATAATAAAAATGAAAATTGATTTTTTTTTTTTTATTATTATTTTTAAGTTAACTCATATTTGAAACTAAATTATGATTCTTTTTTTTCTTTTTTTTTTTTTAAAAAATTCTATTTGCACCTACTTTTTCCAAATCCTGTCAACAGGTGCTCCACTCAATTCAGGACACATGCCAAGTCCACAGTGGATATTTAGTATCAGATGACAAGGGTCATCAACTACCATTGAATCTTGCATGCCACCTGACTTAGATGATGGAACAGTTACTGGCACTGATCATGGACTTAGTGGCTAGTCTCCAAGAGGGGACATAAACGAAGTAGGAGTCTGTATTTGTCGAAGGAATGCTAAAAGGACATGGGGACACATGGCAACTTCAAGGATATGCAATTCGATAGGTAGAAGTAAGGGTTTTATGTGGTTTCAAAACTTGGAAATGACAGTGCAGCTACAGAAGTTACACAGCAGCAGTTGGAGATTCAGCACATCATGAGGTCGTGACAAAGAAAAGCTATAAAGGGCAGAAGATTTGCAGAGAGAGAAGACATCAACAACAACAACACATCAACTTACATTCTAAATTATGATTCTTTTTTTTCTTTTTTCTTTTTTTTAAAAAATTCTATTTGCACCTACTTTTTCCAAATCCTGTCAACAGGTGCTCCACTCAATTCAGGACACATGCCAAGTCCACAGTAGATATTTAGTATCAGATGACAAGGGTCATCAACTACCATTGAATCTTGCATGCCACCTGACTTAGATGATGGAACAGTGTGGGAGCCGAATAAATAGAGGAACGAAATCTGGTATACTCGAGGAGCCGGGAACTGAACGGCTCCATTCTGCTCAACTGGGACGCCGAATACGTTCTTAAGGCAGAATAGACTTGAAAAGGCATATCAAGACAAATGAAAGAATAATAAATAAAAAGTAGACTCTGGCCCCGAGGCCCAGAGAATGGATATAAATACAAGAGCTTCAGATTTGTAAAGGTATGTAAGAATCACTTCTAAAAACTTAGTCAACAAGCTTTCTTGTGTAGAGGAACTGACTTGTCCGTCGAAGTGCTAATTCCGGCACCCCCGACCGGAGTATTTGTATCTTTGCAGGTGACTAGCTGAGGATCATTGGCGTCTTCCAGTATCTGAAGAGTATTTCCAAACCATCTCCCCACAATTGGCGCCGTCTATGGGAATACTCAAATATATCCATGAAAGACGTGACTGAAGATCCTCCGATAGCCACCGACGAGACCGCACAGAGAGACGACTTCACTCCCGCAAATACGCTCGGAAAGGAAACCATCGCGCAGCGACGCGCCTCAAACTCTAACTCACCAACGACTTCAACGAAGGAGACGATGCAAGCGACCATAGAACAAGCCAGACAGACCCAACAGAGTTTGGACAACATCATCGCTGAGAACGAACGCCTTCGCCGCGATCTGGTCTTAGAAAAAGCAAAGTCCAAACCGGCAGGGCTCAAGGTTCCTGAGCAATTCCCAGGGGCAGGTCCTCAACGACCTCGAGGCCAACAAAGATAATGCCGGCCGCCGCGCCTTACCCGATTACCTTAAGGAGGTGACAGAGGACGCACGTCGCCCAAGAGGCGTCCGCGACATCAGACATATGATATCTGACCTCACCGATAGCCCTTGTACATGCAATCCAGTCACTTCCAAGCCACCAACATCAGCTCACACCAACAAAGCAACCCGGCCCGAAAGCGCCAAGCATCACCTTCGACGACTCGATTTGAGCGGCGTAACACTCCTCACGTAGATCCTTCCGTTGTTGCGCTTACGCCGTAAGCAGTTCACCGTCAACGCAGCGTTATTGACCAGGGAAGCACTTCAGAGGTTATGTACTATAAAACCTTCATCAAACTCGGGTTCAACGATTCGGATCTGACTCCAGCTCTTTATCCATTATTCGGCTTCAACGCCAACCCGGAGTACCCATTGGGAAAGATCAGTCTACCCGTTCGAGCTGGCTCCAGAACGGTGGATGTGGAATTCTTGGTCGTCAGGCTACCATCGCCGTAAAATCTCATCATGGGGCGATCATGGTTGCATACCCTGCAGGCCGTCCCAAGCACCTACCACCAGCTGCTACGTTTCCCAACGGAACACGGCGTTGAGCAGATCCGTGGCTCTCAACAGTCAGCGCAAGCATATTACCTTCTCGCCGCCAAGACGCCGAAGGAACTGCAAGTAAACTCCATTGAAGTGCCCAGTCGAGAGATCCTGGATGACGTCGGGCGTCAACCAAACGAAAAGGCCACGGAAGGTTTAGACCGGATTGACATTGATGGAAGCCCGAAAAAGTTTTTTATGATCGGCGCCTCTCTGAGCCAGGTCGACAGACAGCAGCTGATGTAACAACCCTCATACTGATTATCGATATACTACCGATTAATTGTCGATTACTGTTAAACGGAGACTGAACATGATTGATAATTGAATTGATTAAAGCACCGAACTGACTGACTGAGATCCAAAACTGAATCGATTGATCAGAATCGCTTAAATGCACAATCTATCTGTTTGATCGCCAAATTATCTGCTCGCCTTATGCATTAAATCAGAAATTGAAGGCCTTATCGGCGGCCAAATCGAAAATTGATTGATGTTCTGTGTTCATCATAATTAATGTGATTTTACGACATATTTATCTGAAAATTGATTTGGTATGGTTAAATTAGATTAAATAAGGATAAATTGCAAGCGTTGGCTTATTTACCGTTTTGTCACTCAGTGGCCTACTTCACATTTTATATTGAGCCTATTTACACTCAACAAAAACATTTCATCAGCCTCATTCCATTGCTATAACCGACTTAGAGGGAGAGAAAACAAGAAGATTGATTTCATATAAGAGTTGGCTTAAATCTTGGAAGAATTGAAGTGTAGACTGCTAAATTGAGCTTCTAGTCTTAAGATTGAGACCTAAGGTAGATCATTGACCTTCTTTATTGTGCATTTGAGTTTATTCTTGCATGATTCATGGGTCTTTAATGATCTAAGGCATGAATTAGTTCAATGGTGTTGAATTGAAGCTCATCTCTTGCATGCATGCTTGTATTGAGGAATTTAAAGATGTTTTCATGACTAATTGTTACATGCATGCTCATATTTATATTCAAGTCCATGAATCCCTCATGTTTTGAAAGATTTGGCTCTATTGAGCTTGTATTTAAAGCCTTGAAGATGATTAAGTTCATGCATGTTTACATTGTTGAATTTTGAGTTGATTTCAAAGAAATCTCCACATGCATGTCCAAGTTCTAGCTAAAGTCCATGATTTCATCATGTTTTAAGAAGAAATGACTCATTTGAACAAGTATTTGAAGCCTTGAACTCAGTTGATTACATGCATGTAAATTGTTCATCTTGTTCTTGGAGTTTTCCTCAAAATGGTGTTTAACGGAACTACCTTTGGGCTTTGATTTCTCAAATTGATCTTTGAAACATGTTATACATTGAGTTTTAAAGTGTTTTCCAGAAAATTAGCCCAAAAGGATCGAAAATGTTGCATTTAAACTTGATTTTGAACTTGGAGTTCAAACCTGGGATTTCCAGATTTTGGGTGTCCGCCGAAGGAAAGTGCCGCCGAGGGAAATTGAGCTCCCAAAGATATCTCATCATTTCTGATCCGCCGAGCGAGGATTGTATGCTCGAAGGAGGCTGGTGACACACGCCGGAGCGGGGGAGTTGCCGCTCGAGCGGGGACCTTTGTTGCATGTCCGCCGGCGGGTAAACTCAAGCTTCGGCGGAACTGTTTTTCTTAAAATTCTGAAACTGTTTTCTGAGTGCATCTTTGTGTCCTCATCCCATTCTAGGCATTCTTAGGCCTAGTTTAAGACGTCTTAATGAGGATATAGATGTAGAACACACCGAGGCAAATTAGGGATTAAGTTATGATCTTTTCCCAACTGTATAGCTTAGTGTGTGTTCATCCTGTGTACTGTGTAGGGTTGGCTTTCCGAGGAGACGCTCTAGCTTACCGTAGCCCAGAACTCTGTGAGTAACAATTGTGTAAAGATATGTTCAAAATGGTTATCTTTTGAATACTGAACTGAATTGTTTATTGAACTGATATTGTTTACTGAATGAATGTATGTCCTGTATTGAATCAGACAGTGGCATCCTTAGCACTTACTATTATCATAGAGCTCGGTTCCTTTGTGGAACCATATCATACCGATTGATGGCCATCATTACTGTAGGGTCTGTTAAGACCCGGTCCTTTGGACCTACTGTTTATAGGCTAATGGGTGTACCACATATGACTGATTGACTGAAATACTGAAAGACTGAAATACTGTTTAATGAACTGATTTCATTACTGTAAGGACATTCATTCATAACCTCTTTACGTATTACGTTATTCACTGGGCTTTAGCTCACTGCTCATATATATATGTAGGTGTACAGGCACCGGACTGTTGCTAGAGGCGTCAGGATAAACTTCAGTTTTGTCAAGCCAACCATGCCTCCTCACTGTGAGGTTCCTGAACTGTTCAAGCTATGGCTTGGGGTGTTTTAGCTTCCTTGTCTGCCCCTCAGATTCGATTCAGATATTGTATAGACCGATGATAGCACTGCATCGCACTGCATCGTAATGTTAATAGGGATTAGGTCCCTGTTCTGATTGACTGTAATATTGTGTACTGTTTTGTACTGAAAGTATATATGAAGGAAAAATCTTTTTGCATACAAACTGTCACAGCTCATTGGACATTGTTTATTTACTGTATTGGCTTCCGCCATGCCTCGGCTCAGATTCATCGTTTCATCAGCGGTGCCTTGAATCTCGGATTCTTGGCGATTCTGATGCTAAACCCATAGGGGCGGGTTTGGGTCGTGACAGCTGATCACTTTCTTACTCGGCAACCTCGACGTCTTTGCGTGGACTCCATACGAGATGCCGGGAATCGACCCGTCAGTCTCACAGGACCATCTAAATGTCGACCCCCGGTGCAAGCCGATCATTCAGAAAGGCCGGCGATCCTCCGCAGAACACACCGCCGCCGTTGTAGAAAAAGTTGACAAATTGCTTGACGCCGGGGCAATTAGAGAAGTCACCTACCCCACGTGGCTCTCCAACACAGTGGTGGTGAAAAAGAAAAATGGAACTTGGCGAGTGTGCGTCGATTTCACGGATCTGAACAAAGCTTGCCCCAAAGACTGCTTCCCCTTACCGAGAATTGACCAACTCGTCAATGCGACGGCACGCCACCAGCGCATGAGTTTCCTCGATGCCTACAGGGGCTACCATCAGATCGCCATGAATCCGGATGATCAGGACAAAACTGCATTCCTCACTCCAAGAGGAACCTACTACTACAGGGTTATGCCTTTTGGACTGAAGAATGCAGGGGTAACTTACCAAAGACTGGTCACCACGATGTTCAAAGAACAGCTCGGACACACTATGGAAGTATACATCGACGACATGGTGGTCAAATCCAAAGAAGAACAAAACCATATAGCCGATCTGGAAAAGACATTCAACACCCTACACATATACAGAATGAAGCTAAACGCTTCCAAATGCGCATTCGGGATCGGCTCCGGCAAATTCCTGGGTTATATCGTCAACCACCGAGGAATCGAAGCCAACCCGAGGCAAGTCACAGCAATTTTGGAACCGAAGTTCCCCGCTCGATGAAAGAAGTCCAAAAGTTGATGGGAATGGCTGCTGCACTCAACAGGTTCATCAGCCGATCTATAGACCGCTGCAGACAATTCTTTCAGACACTACGTCAGGGTAGAGCCTTCGAATGGTCCGCCGAATGTGAAGCAACTTTTAACGGGCTCAAAACCTACCTCCGGACAGTACCTCTTCTAACAACACCCGCCACCGATGACCCCCTCATTCTATATCTGGCGCTCAGCCCGATGTACGCCCAGACATTACTAAAAGAGGAGGAAGGCGTAAGTACTAGTGTATTATGTGAGCAAGGCAATGGTGGACGCCGAAACACGCTACCTATCGCTGGAAAAACTCGTCCTAGCCTTGGTCATGGCAGCAAGAAAACTGATGCATTACTTCCAAGGACACAGCATTAGAGTGCTAACAGACTATCCCCTTCGATCAAGATTACTCGAATGCGAAGCATCGGGCGTGTTTCAAGTGGGCTCTCGAACTCGCCAATACGACATTCGGTTTTACGCAAACCGCAATCAAAGGCGGTGCTTGCCGACTTTGTTGCCGAATTCAGGAGGGCTTGCCGACCTCAAGCTCGATGACGCCCGACCAAAGGCCAAGTTCGGTCAAAGCCAGATTGGAGAATTTATGTTGGGGACATTTGGCAATTATACTGTGATGGATCGTCTAACCAACGGAGTAGCGGCGCCGGCGTCGTAATTATGTCTCCAGACGGCGCAATAATTGAGCAGGCCGTCAAGCTCGGCTTCGAAGCATCAAATAACGGTTTAATATGAAGCCCTTTAGCCGGATCATGAACGCCCATCTCGCTTTGCATAGCAGCGTTGGTGTTTTGTGACTCAAAATTGGTAATCAACCAGCTGAAGGGGGAGTACACGGCAAGAGACGAGGCGTATGGCGGCCTATATGAAAATGGCTAACTCCTTGCTGACGAAATTCGACCATCATGAACTAAACCAAATAACACGCGATCAAAATACACACGCGGATGCCCTGGCTTGCTTAGCCTCCGCCATCAACTCCGAGCTCAAGCGTACCATCGAAGTAGGTTTCGTCTCAGAACCAAGTATTAGCCCTCCGGAGGAAACCCACATCAACATTATAGAATCCGCTCCAAGTTGGAAGGACCCCATTGCTGCATTCCTTTCTTCTGAGCAACTCCCAGAGGACAAAAAAGAAGCACACAAACTGCGAAACAAGGCCCTGCGGTACTACTTAGATCCACAAGGAGGGCTTTACAAAAGTCCTCTCGTCCATACTTGGAATCGTGCACTCGGACAGTAGAGAGGAGCCATCGAGATACACGAGGGCAGCTGTGGTGCCCATTCAGGGGGACGCTCCCTGGCCCATCGGGCGATAACACAGGGATATTATTGGCCGACGATGAGAGCTGACGCAGAAAATTATGTCAAGAAATGCGAACAATGCCAAAAGTTCTCCCCACTAACCCATCAGCCGGCAGAAGCTTTGAATTCTATCACAAGCCCCTAGCCGTTTGCTCAGTAGGGACTTGATATCGTAGGACCATTGCCGAGGGCCCCAGGGAACAAGTGATTTCTAGTCGTAGCAACAGATTACTTCACAAAGTGGGTCGAAGCGGAGGCTCTAACCCATATACGAGATTCCGACATTAAGCGCTTTGTGTGGAGGAACATCATTACATGATTCGGCATTCCAAGAGCATTGATCTCAGATAATGGTACCCAGTTCGATTGTGGCGTATACCGAGAATTGTGCAGCAAATATGGTATTGAGCCTTACTTCTCTACGCCAACCTACCCCCAAAGTAACGGTCAAGCAGAAGCTTCAAACAAATCCATCTTGGACAGCATCAAAAAGAGGCTAGAAAATGCCAAAGGCAGATGGGTTGAAGAGTTGTCGAGTGTACTGTGGGCCCATCGTACAACACCAAGACGATCTACCGGAGAAACGCCGTTTGCCTTATGCTTCGGAACCCAGGCAATCTTACCCCCAGAGATCGGCTTACCAACTTTGAGATCACAAGCCTTTGACACAGGCCGAAATGACATGATGCTCGCCCTGGACCTAGTTCTGATTGAAGAACGAAGAGACCGCGCCTTAGCATCCATGGCACGCTATCAGTAGCAGCTCGCTAAGTCATACAATCGGCGAGTTCAGTTGCGCCGCTACAATCCAGGAGAACTGGTCCTAAAGAAGGTACTACCAGCCGACCGGAGGCCGGCCGATGGAAAGCTTGGTCCGAACTGGGACGGCCCCTACCAGATAGATTCCGTTGCAGGCGTAGGGGCATATCGGCTCTCAGACATGTCAGGAAGAAGCCTGCCACGGCCGTGGAATTCAACACATCTACGTAAATTTTATCAATGACCCGACCTGTGGGCTTGATACTTGTACACATGTCGTTATAATGCAAGATTTCGTGTTTTTACATGTTTGAGCTCAATATCTAGGGCCAAAACAAGTCTCCGGATTCGGAGCGCCCTTCGTGGATGTCACGATTGGCCAAAACAAGTCTCCGGATTCGGAGCCCCCTTTGGTGCACGACACCTTAGGGCCGAATAAGTCTCCGGATTCGGAGCGCCCTTCGTGGATGTCACGATTGGCCAAAACAAGTCTCCGGATTCGGAGCCCCCTTTGGTGCACGACACCTTAGGGCCGAATAAGTCTCCGGATTCGGAGCACCCTTCGTGGATGTCACGATTGGCCAAAACAAGTCTCTGGATTCGGAGCCCCCTTTGGTGCACGACACCTTAGGGCCGAATAAGTCTCCGGATTCGGAGCGCCGTTTGGGGCACGACACCTTAGGGCCGAATAAGTCTCCGGATTCGGAGCGCCCTTCGTGGATGTCACGATTGGCCAAAACAAGTCTCCGGATTCGGAGCGCTGTTTGGGGCATGACGCCTTAGGGCCGAATAAGTCTCCGGATTCGGAGCGCCGTTTGGGGCATGACGCCTTAGGGCCGAATAAGTCTCCGGATTCGGAGCGCCCTTCGCAGATGTCACGATTGGTCAAAACAAGTCTCCGGATACGGAGCCCCTTTGGTATATGACGCCTTAGGGCCAACTAATGCATTTCTGAACGTTTATACCATGCAGTGCAAAATATTCTAATCAAAATCTAAATATTCCAACAAAATGAATCGATACGTTTGAACTAGAAATATTTTACAATCAAAATATTTTACGATCAAAGACGGACATTGAAAATGAAAGCCTATTTATTCATAGTGAAGCCTGTTGTTGCACTACACTCTAGTTAATCGACCTCCTCATCGTTGCTTTTCTCCATTTCAAATTCGGAATAGGGAAGGTAATGTCGATGGCATAGGGGTGAAGCCAAATCTATGCCTAGGGACCCAAGAACTTCCACGGTTTGAAGGGCCTTGATCCAGCCATGCTTAAAACCGTGATTTTCGTATCGACAAACTTCCTCAGCAAGGTCTGTCTTGGTTTTATTAACCCCGGCCTTGAAACCGTCCTCATATCCTTTCTCGTAACCCAGGGCCTTTTGGGACGAATTTCCACCCACTTTAAGTTGACCGGCCGTCGCCGGCTCAGCCATTAGAACCTTCTTAAGCTCCCGAAGCTCACTCTCGGCCTTTTTCGCGCGAGCTTCCAGACCGCGATTCCTTTCGTCCTTTTTCTCAATGTCACGTCTCATCTCTCACAGACGCATGCCAATTTCATAAGCATTATACAACCCCTTTACAGCCCCATGTATGCCGTCCCGAAACACTTCGAAATCACGACGACCAACCATCGATTGTTGGACTTCCGGTGGAAAAATCTATCGAGCAAACTCGACTGCCACATTTGGATCTTTAATGATGGAATCCGCCTCTGTCATCGGTTTATTCTTCACAAAAACTGCAAAATTCAATGGCCGAGGTGTCGCGTCCACCTCGATTCCCGGTCGCGGGCATGGGGAACCTCCCCGTTGACCGTCCCTTTGAGGGGACCTGCTTCGACGACTAAGGCGCTGCTGTTTTTCCCGATCCTTGGACGCTCTTCTTCCTCTACCAGTGGGCTCGCTGCTGCGATACATTTCGACGTTTGAATTCAGCCAATCTTGGTCCTTCCCCAGTATTGGCCCAACCCTATACCCAAATAAATAGGACCCTTGGTACAAACTTACCCCATTTATTCTGAGATACGCGCTCCTCTAAGGCGCCACAGATGACCGAACGAGCGTCGCTTGACGACGACGATCCGCTGCGGTGGTAGAGTATGGACACGCCGCATACTGGCCAAGACAAGGCAGATTAATCTAGTCGGCCCGTTTGCTTGGCCACCTTTTCAAAGAATGCCTCGCCAATTTCAGTATGAACCGTTCGGCTCTTCACGCTCGCGCCCTGGTCAAGCCAAGGGCAGATTTATTAATCTAGTCGGCCCCGTTTTACTCGGCCACCTTTTCAAAGAATGCCTCGGCCAGCCCACGAGTATGAACCGTTCGGCTCTTCACGCTCGCGCCCTGGCCAAGGCAAGGGCAGATTTATTAATCTAGTCGGCCCCGTTTTACTCGGCCACCTTTTCAAAGATGCCTCGGCCAGCCCATGAGTATGAACCATTCGGCTCTTCACGTTCGTGCCCTGGCTAAGGCAAGGACAGATTATAGATCTATTAAGAAATATCACCATAAAATTACGGAAACATCAGCACATACGGAAACATCAGCACATTGAGCAGAATTCATAACATTTTATAACATTTTATAACTACAAAAAAGTATCGACATCCATTTCTGTATCATAACTTTTATAATATCAACCAGCATGAAAAATGTCCGATAAACAAATACAAAATAACAAAAACAAACGGAAAAAGTACTTTCTCGAAATCATAACAATTGTGTATCGTAAAGATCAACCCTCGGAATCAGTCTCCAACGGATCGATGTCCACTTGCTCATACGGTATTGGCATATTCAAATAAACTCGATTCTGGCAAAGAAGGGCCTTGTGCCAACCATGTTTGAAGCCCCGATTCTCAAACCGAGAGACCTGGTCCACATACTCGGCGAGTCCAGCCTCTTTCCCGGCTTCGAAACCTTTTGAATCGGCAATCTCCTTCGCCGCCTTCATTTCAGCCAACTCAGCCTCCAGGCTGGCAACTGCCTTTTGGGACAAGCCAAGTGCAGCTTCCATATCGTCGGCCTTCTTCTCGGCCTCTGCTCTCAACTTATCCGCATGACAAGCTTTCTCTACCTCATCCTCTGCCCGAGAAGCTTCCTGGTTCGCTCTTAAAAATTCATCCTTGGCCCTTTTCCTCTGGCCCTCAACTTGCTTTCGTAAATGACTAATCTACTTGACGGCGTCGAGATGATGGCGGCCTACATCGGCTATCCTACCAACGGTCTACAAAAGAAAAATTCAAAAAACGTAACGCGAACAATGTTTGGATGAAGTGAAGGAAAAGTCAGAATATGCACCAAAAGGGCCGACTGCGTGGCTAACATTGTCGCTTTCAAATCCGGTTCCAACTGAAAAGCCTCCATATCACACGGCAACGACAAAGACGTTGCCACGCCGAACGCGACCTCTAGGTCTTTAAGCGCCGAGGCATCCGAAGGAACCGGCATGTTTCTTACCATCGGTCGAATCACAAAGGGCACAACCTCACTCGATCCCCCCATTCGAGGACGTTTGCCGCTGTGATCTTCTAAACCGACCTCACGATCCCTAGCGTGTTTCTCCGCGTTTCCCTCAACATCCTGAACGGCTTTCCCAACCAATGCGGATTCGGCATTCTTATTTGTTGCCGCCTCCTCAACAATTCCCAAGGATTTTGATTCGGTAACTGGGAGGGAATGTTGAGATTCACTGGTGGGCGGTTGATTGAAAGGCCCTCCGCCGCGTCGACAATAACCTCTCGCGTTCGCCTTCTTAGCAAGCTTTGTCAGGCTTAACCCAGCCATGTTAGTGGATCCTGAGATGGGAAGATTGTCTGTACGTTGAGGAACGTCGTCAACAGAGAGGTTCGCCCACCCCGAAGTAGAGGGAGGATTGGCAGAATCCAATACCTCCTCAAATTCGGCCTCGGACTGATCTAATTTGGCAGTATCGGATACTTCAGTATTCTCCGAATCGGACCCTTCAAAACCTACCTGTCTCAAGTTTTTGAAGTCGGAAAAAATACGAGCGACGAGAAAATCTTCCCCCTTCGGAATCGGTATGTTTTCCGCAGCCGAAAAGGTTGTATATGTAGGCTCGTAGCAAAGCAGAACGTGAGCCGCTCTTCCCTGCTTATGAAGACTGCGACGGCCGAAATAACTAAGAGCAATCCTAATGTCCGAAAGAACGGCGTCGTCAGTTGAAGCTTGGACTTTTTTCAAATCGTTCCCTGCACAAGACAAGCCGTAAGACTCAAGAAAACAGGGTATGGCAAATATGAGCACACAATACAAGCAAGAGAGCATTCGGCGACCTGGTTCGCCCCTACGTCTAGGAATAGGATCGACACGATCCTCCCCTTCGCCGAACTCCCAGTTGCCGCGGACAACGACCATGACATCATCAACTCGTTTCCCAGAGCTGGAAAGCATAGTGATTAACTGATGATCTGTATCCTTAGCTCTGAGGAAGTAACGCCCGTGCCGACCAGAGGACTTGGCCAAAGCATAATAGTGCCGAATGGCAGGAATGCCAAGATTAATTCCAAGGCAACGGTTCAGTGCTACGACCCCCATTATAATTCTAAAGAAATTCACATTGGGATGGGAAGGGATCAAATCCCAATGGCGAAGAACAGCCCTCAGAAATGGGTGAAGGGGAAAGCGGACTCCACCCTTTGCGATTGACAAAAGGGGAAAGACAATCGTGGTTTTGTCCTCCCTCTCCATGTCAAGAGTGCCGTCCGCCACAAACGACAGATGGACGTCGTCAGGAATAGAGAAATGGCGTCTAAAGCCAACAATTCGATCTGACGAAAGGAGATCTTTCAAATGTTTCGCCATAACCTACTGTTTATAAGAACATGCGACGGAATAAACAAACTAGGAAAAGCTTCAGAGCAGGGGAGAGGAAAACTTACAAAAATAAAGAGAGTATCACAGACGGAAGAATTGCAAGAACGATTCGAAGAGTAACCCAGCAACCAGCGTCATAGAACACGGATTCGAAAGGACATCAGATTTTAAATCATAATAAATAGGCGTGTACGAAGGGTCAGGAAGTTGAGACGACGATTAAAGGGGGAGTAATTAAACGTCCGCGTGACAAGTCTAACCCCCAAACTTCGGTTCAGAGTATTTGAAAAATCGGAACCAAGCGTTTCACCCAACTGTCATTGACAGAACGCTTTGGGGGCAATTGTGGGAGCCGAATAAATAGAGGAACGAAATCTGGTATACCCGAGGAGCCGGGAACTGAACGGCTCCATTCTGCTCAACTGGGACGCCGAATACGTTCTTAAGGCCGAATAGACTTGAGAAGGCATATCAAGACAAATGAAAGAATAATAAATAAAAAGTAGACTCTGGCCTCAAGGCCCAGAGAATGGATATAAATACAAGAGCTTCAGATTTGTAAAGGTATGTAAGAATCACTTCTAAAAACTTAGTCAACAAGCTTTCTTATGTAGAGGAACTGACTTGTCCGTCGGAGTGCTAATTCCGGCACCCCCGACCGGAGTATTTGTATCTTTGCAGGTGACTAGCTGAGGATCATTGGCGTCTTCCAAGATTTGAAGAGTATTTCCAAACCATCTCCCCACAAACAGTTACTGGCACTGATCATGGACTTAGTGGCCAGTCTCCAAGAGGGGACATAAACGAAGTAGGAGTCTGTATTTGTCGAAGGAATGCTAAAAGGACATGGGGACACGTGGCAACTTCAAGGATATGCAATTCGACAGGTAGAAGTAAGGGTTTTATGTGGTTTCAAAACTTGGAAATGACACTGCAGCTACAGAAGTTACACAGCAGCAGTTGGAGATTCAGCACATTATGGGGTCGTGACAAAGAAAAGCTATAAAGGGCAGAAGATTTGCAGAGAGAGAAGACATCAACAACAACAACACATCAACTTACATTCTAAATTAGGATTCTTTTTTTTCTTTTTTTTTTTTAAAAAAAAATTCTATTTGCACCTACTTTTTCCAAATCCTGTCAACAGGTGCTCCACTCAATTCAGGACACATGCCAAGTCCACAGTGGATATTTAGTATCAGATGACAAGGGTCATCAACTACCATTGAATCTTGCATGCCACCTGACTTAGATGATGGAACAGTTACTGGCACTGATCATGGACTTAGTGGCCAGTCTCCAAGAGGGGACATAAACGAAGTAGGAGTCTGTATTTGTCGAAGGAATGCTAAAAGGACATGGGGACACGTGGCAACTTCAAGGATATGCAATTCGACAGGTAGAAGTAAGGGTTTTATGTGGTTTCAAAACTTGGAAATGACAGTGCAGCTACAGAAGTTACACAGCAGCAGTTGGAGATTCAACACATCATGGGGTCGTGAAAAAGAAAAGCTATAAAGGGAAGAAGATTTGCAAAGAGAGAAGACATCAACAACAACACATCAACTTACATTCTATATTTATGAGTAGTTCAAATTGTAACTTACGAGTAGTTTTTTCCCTTGTAATTTGTACATCATAACTGGGTGAACTTTGCTGATTTCAACCTCAAATTACCAAAGGTTTATCTTCTCTAATTTGTTACCATCAGCTCATATCATAAAGTTCATTTCACTTGTTTACTTTGTTACCATCAGTTCATCCAAACAAGTCATCATCATTTTCAGGCATTCGAACCAATACCACAATTGCTTGATTGTTCTTCTTTAAATTATCATCTTTGAATTACTGCTTGGTTGCTATGGATATAGGCCCACCATAAGTTTACTAACAATTTCCGTATCACTTTCATAGTTAACATGAAATTATTTCACAACTACTGTTCGTAATTTGTAATTCATATACCAATCGGCTTAGACATAAAGTAAACTACTTCGTTGGGCTAATTTGTCCAACTAAAATCCAAAAATTAACTGGTAATTTTGCAAAACCACATGGACAAATTCCATATTTTAATCAGAAGACAAAATATAATACTAATTTCCCGAAACAAGTCATAACAAATCACTCCGAAGCTGAAACACATCATTAGTTGTCAACCACACCGCAGCAGCCCTTCAGTTAGATCTCCCCAAATTTGGAACAGAAACAAGCAACCCCCAATAGGAATCTTGGAGTACAGACATAAGCCAATTTTCAACCCAAAACAATACACAGACAACAGACACCTATATATATCTCACCTTCATTTACTTTTGAAAATGACAAGTCACTGCAAACAAATATAACAAAATCACTCTACATAATATGCAAAATAACTATTCCTGGGCTTGTACATAAGCAACATTGTGCCATTTCCTGGCCTTGTACATTACCAATTATTTACACGTTACGTACAACAATCCGTGCAAAATCATAACTACAGACATATCTACCATGTTCTTGCCAATGATGTGTTTTCAGAAGCTAGTACTTTATACCTAATAAATTAAGAGAATAAGTAAATCATACAATTACCTGATTCACCTCATCAATTGTGGTCGAAACATTTTTGCACACTTGTGCTTCGACACTACTATATTGGCCCACAGACTGTTTTGAATCAAAAGAAACATCAAAAAATAGACATCGTTGTTTAATGTGCAGTGTACTTGGATCCACCAACCTAGTTTTGTAGCGAATGGGCGATGAGTCCACATTGTACTCGTAGTCACTGATGTAGGTTGTATCCGCAGCTGAGTTACTACCCATTGTTCGGCTAAATCGAACCTTAGGACACGTTCGCTTTGTGTGGCCAATGCATTTGCATTTCTCACATTTTCTTGGTCTTCGACAGTTAGACGAGGCATGTCCCGGGTTCCCTTTTGTCTTCACAAGATCAGGATCTTCTACTCCAAATTGTTGTGGGATTGAGTGTTTCCCTTTGTCTTTATCCCCATCGTTGCAATTCATCTTATATAACTCCTTTATCCGGCTCGTCATCGGAAGACATGCATCCCTAGCCTCTTTGAAACATTCAGTTGATTGCGAGGCATAGAAACACATTTCATTGTAAGAAGAACTCAGTATCCTATAGTGAGCAGTTTGTGTTGTAGTGCTATCAATTGGGGGTTGACGCCGTAGCTGGCCATCCTTACTTGCAACCCATGTCCATCTATGCAGCACAGAAGTTGGAGAAATTTGCGTTAAATTTTCAGCTTTCATAACGTATATCATGTGACAGCAAGGTAGCTCGAACGACTCAAACTTCATGTAAAAACATATCATTGTGGCATCCACTGGATTGTGTGTTACTATCCACGATCTATCCTTCACCTTGTACTTATGAATATAGTAGCATTTCTGACCATCTGGCAAAGGGAACACGTCCTTCACATTCAACTTCCCCTCTTCTAAGGTTTTATTATGGAACATTTTAAATATATTCCGGGTGAATAGCTCAACTCCATGTCTCTCTATATCTCGCAATGGAGTAATCAATACCGGAAAAGTGTTATTTGTTTCGGCATCATCTCCAGCTTCGTTATACCTTATCCTTGCAAGAGCACGATTATAGTGCCTAACAAATTCATATAGCTTTAATTTATGTTGGAGGAACGGATTGAAATAAGCATTCATACTCTCCGAGCGTTGAGTGCCCTTCATCCCAGCAAAGAAATGGCCACGCATATATGCCTTAGCCCACATATGACGCTTCTCATATGTCTCCAACACCCAACTATTGTTTTCAAGTCCAAATTTTTTGACCATTCTCGTCCAACCATCCTCAAACTTTGCCTCATCCATTTCTATCTCCATGCACTGCTTGAAAGAATGTGCAAAGCCACTTTTGTGAACATTTGACATAGCATTTTTCCCAAGATGCTAATTACATAATCAATGTCTTGCGTCTGGAAATACTCTTCTGATTGCCTCTCACATCGCCTTATTCCCATCTATCAGTACGAACACAGGTGCTTTATTGTCCATCGCTTCCATAAATGTTTCCAAAACCTATGTATATGTATCAATCATCTCGTTAGCTAGCAAAACACATGCAAATATCGTGGTCGTGAAGTGGTTAGTCACACCAGCCAACATGACAAAAGGTTTCTTATACGCATTGGTACAGTAAGTTGAGTCAAATATCAACACATCACCAAACTTTGCGTAGTTAGCCTGCAATTTCGAATCTGCCCAAAACAGATTTTGTAACTTGTTATCCTTACACACATCATACTTGTAAAAAAAACGTGGGTCAACATCAAGTTTTGCACATAGGTAAACCAAAGCACTCTACGCATCACCATCATCAACTTCTGCTCTACGTTCAGCTGGAATATGGTTGTGCAGATCCGTACGGATGAAACCAACACTCTCATAACACCCGGATTAATTTACCATATAGTTCACGATTTGGCTAGTCTTCACACCAACGTTGCGCATAGCTATTGCTTCAACTTTGTCAGCGCTGTTTAAACCCCAATGTGACCTCAGATATATCACATAGTGTTGTTCTGCCAATTCATGTTGCGGTCTGCGATGAAGTGAGTCACAACATACTTTCCTCCTTCACCAACCTTTGGATCGTACCGTATGCGAAATTGTACTTTACAACCTACTCTTGTTAGTGCCTTGGGAGCTCTTCTCTTCTCTGCAACACGATCCAAGTATTTTGGTAATCTCTGACCTTTCCTTGAACACAACCATAGCCTACTAACAACCTTTCCCTGTTTATCTGTGTTAAATCTGGATTTTCGTATGCTAAATCCCTTGGCTATAGCATACGCATTGTAGAAAGCTTCTCCATCTTCGACCGAATCAAATTTTTGTTCCAGAACAGCACATTCAACCTCACCAACCATGTCATCGCCATGAGCATCGACAACCATTTCTTGTTTCACATCGGCTAGGCCATCTTCAATGTTTATGTTGGCTGCTTCTTCATTGCGCGAACCACCTTCGCAACCATGACAACGTTCCGCCAAACTTTCATTGATCAAACAAATGTCATCTACTTCATTTGGAATGTCATAATCAACACCTTCACTTTCAACTTCGGCTGGGGCCATATTGTACATGACATTAGTAGAAATAATTACTTGATGACTGAAAAATGTTAACATAAACACAAACATGACATTTTAACACGGTTGGATTGTTTGTGCAAACACAAACACTCGATTCAGAAAAAGAGAGGTTACTTAGCGCTAGAGGGGTTTCGGTTTGAGCGAAGCGTAGAGGGGTTGAAGTTAGGATGAGGGTTTAGTTGAGAAAAAATCACTAAAGTGAAGAGGCTAGAGAAAGACAGAGATAGAGACAGGGAGACAACTCCATACTTGATATCTAGTTAGAGAGAATGCCTTCACTTCAGCAATGAAACCCCACAGAACCTTGTAGTTTCGTTATTGCTGGAAATCAAGGGCTATACTGTTCCCTACAGAGCTTCGTTAATGGAAATCAAGGGTTACACACTCAACCTTACAGAGATGAAGACAATAAGAGAGAGAAAGAGTGAGGAAAGTGGGATGCAATCATGGAAATAGGAAGACCAACCGATTGTCCCAGTTTCACATTTTTTAAAATTAAACAATCCAACGGTCTTAATCAATTATTGTAATCTAACGGCTAAAAATTGGGTTGCATATGGTGTGCAACCTTAAAGGGGGTTGCACACTTAAACAGCGCCCTATTTATTAACAAAATAATTAACTAATAAATATTTTTCATATCATTAAAAATTATTAATTTACTTAATGATTTACTTATTAATAAAGTTAGTCATTTGTTGTGGGAGTTTGATTTATTTATTAATAAAATTAGTCATTTGTATATATATATATATATATTTTTTCTTCTATTTCTTTATTAGTTCAGTAAATTATCTTAGCAGTTTTTTTTAGGTAGCAGAATTATCGTAATATTTGTTTTATATTTATTTGTTGAGAAAAGTTACACACAATAATTTTTTTAATAAATTTGAAAGAAATGTTAAAGACCCATAAATTCATCCAAAATGATATAATAATAGAATTGGGGTCTACATCATTAAGCGTATAACAAATTAAAAAAATGATACATATCATATTACATAATTTTATCATATATCTAATAATTTATTCTATTCAATTTTATAGAACAATATTCTAATTTTTAAAAAAATTATTAAAATACAAAATTTAAACCTACTGTAATAACAGTCTGTCCCTTTCACGAGCCTTTTTAAAATCAACACTGCTGGGGACCCCCAGTGGGGGGTGACCCCCAGCACCCCCACCTCCACGTGGGGGACTGTGAGAGCAAACCTGGAAAAAAAAATTTTGAGCCAATCAAAAAACAATTGGGGTGGTGGGGTCACCTCCACTAGGGGTCTGGGGTATTTTCCTTTTAATATATACTAGCCTATCATCCGTGCTATGCATGGGATAATTATAGATATTTTATATTTGTTTTAGATTTTTTTTAGTATATAAATTATGTTTTTTAAGATTTTTTATAAAAATAATTTAACAATCTTATCACTAACCATAGTGTATGGGAAAAGTTGAAAAGGGTATCACCCGTGCCATGCACAGGATAATTATATATATATATATATATATATATTAAGATTTTTTACAAAAATAATTTAACAATCTTATCACTAACCATAGTGTATGGGAGAAGTTGAAAAGGGTACTGCAGTAACTATACATGGATTGCATCTATAATTATTTATATGAGAGAATTTTAAATGCTGATCAGGGGATTTTGACCAAATCAATAAATGCAGGCATGTGGAAAGACATGTAGATTGAAAAAATTTAATAAATGCTGATCATAAGATTTTGACAAAATCAATAAATGCTAAGATTTTTTTTTTAAATAAAAAATAAAAAATATAGAAAATTTAGATTGAGATATTGAAACTCCCACAGGTCTTAGGGTTTAAAAACCCCTTTTTACTTAATATATAGTACTAGTGGTAACCCGTGCTATGTACGGGATTTTATAAATTAAAAAAATATATATTATAATTATTTTGAAGTAATTTAATATTTTGTCTTGTGATATATATGAAATTTATAAGTTAACTTTTATGTTTATAACTTTTTAAATTATTAGTTTAAAAAAATTTTAAATATATATATATATATATCTATTTAGTGCAATTTTGATAATTTGTTTTAAAAAAAAATTAAACCACATTAATTGAGATTAAATGAGTTATGACATACATGTTCTTGTTATGAAAATATACAAATTTAAAAGTAATAATTAAGACAAATATACAATTTTGTTATTAAATGTGAAGTGAAGTGATATTTAACAATAATTAATATGATGTTTCTCTTATTAATCCAATAATTTAAGTTACATTTCTTTTGATTTCAATTTTATAACTAAAAATACAATATGAATATAATACACACACGGATTTATACTCTTTAAAAATAAGAAGGTTTCAAAATATTTTCAAACTTTCATCATTTTCTTTTAATTTGTTTTTTTATCTAATTTGATTTTAAATTTGAATAAAATTTTTGATTTGATATGAATTATTTTAACTTTTTCATTAAATTTTTATCAATTTTTAAAAAAACTTTCACACTTATCCCAATTTTTTTTCTTTTCACAAATTTTGAAAGAAAAAACAATAATTTTCAAAGTTTAATCTTTTTAAATTTTATCAAATTATAATTTAATAAAAAAAATATATTAAGGGTCGAAGATTTTTTTAATTGGAGTTATAATGAAATAACATCTTAAAATAATTAAAGTTTGAGTATGTGGTCGGTTGAAATATATAATTTAATTAATTATCTTTTCATATTTGTATAAAAATTGACACTTATGACTACATCATTATAAGTCAGATTATGAAGAAAAAAAAAATTTGAGATGTCAAACATGTCTCATTTGTAAATGTCCTACATATTAAAAAAAGAAAAAGAAAAAAAATGCGTAGTTTTTGGATATGTGTTTATCAGTTTTGTTTTATAGACATAAACAATTGATGTTTCTATTTAAAAAATTAAAAAGTAAAAAAAAAATAGATTGGGGTTTTTAGAGATAAAAGAAACCATCTAACTTTTCTATATATTATTTAACATGGGCTATCTAGTCACATAAAAAAAAAAAATAGAAATTATCTCTATATATTATGCTATTATATACAACTATAACTGTAACAATTAACTATAATATATATGAGTATAACTTTCATTTTCAATTAATTGAATCATAATTAACAAACTAACAAATAATAGTAATGGTATAATGGGATAGAAAGAGGATAAAAATAAAGAACACAATGATATTTAAAAGTTTTAAATTTACCTAGTTATACAAAAATCTAATGTTATAGTAAAATCTTGAATTCTCAATAAATTTTCACATTTTTTATAAAATAAAAGGACAATAAAAAATACAAAAATTTGATACCCATTAAACATTTTACTATAAATAATCACATAAATGACAATAAGTTCAATCAAAATTTTTACTATAAATTTATTTTACTATAAATTTTTACAAAAATTTACTGTAAAATTAAATTTTCACATTTTTTATAAAATAAAATATAATTAATTCAAATTTAAATATTGTCATATTTTTTTGAGATCCATATCTAAATTCTTATATATTTTTTTTAAAATTTTTGTGTGGTTTTTATTTGGTTTTTTCTTTTTTTAATTTATTTAAGATGGAGCTGTGAGTTTCTTTTTTTTTTAATTTAATTTATGTGTGATTTCTATTTGTTTAGGTAAGTTATGATGTGAGTTAGATATGTGATAGACATGTGAGTTTTGTTGATTTAAGGTATGATGGTGGGAGATATTTTCAAATTAGATTTGTTCAGATAAACTTTAAAGATTTTTAAAATTTAAGATTAGATATTGTGATCTAAAAGAAAAATTTTAACTGAATAAATAAAAATCAAATTTATTAATTTTATCTGTTGGTATGTCTGATTTTGTTTTTGGTTATGTTATAATATAATATATAAGATATAGATAGATGTCTACAATTTTCATGAAAAATATTATCTGATTCTTTGGGAAAGAGAGAAGGAAGGCAAGTTATAATATTTATTTTGGAATCGGTGAAAGAGATTAGGATAGAGAGATTATGAAATGTTTATGTCATCTTTCCATTTAAAATTTATAAATTAATGGATAATTAGTATTTCTAAAATAATTAAATAAATAAATCAGTCAATAGTTTTTTTAATCTATTTTATAAATTAAAAATCAATATTTTTAGAAAATTGATTAATTTGTCCTATTAAGTGATTTAAAATTTTGATAAATATACATAAAAAAAAATAATTATTATATTACTAAATCATAATTCAAATTTAGATGTTGTTATATCTTTTTGAGATCCATATATAAATTCTTATCTTCTTTATTTTTGTGTGCTTTCTATTTTTTTTTTTCAATTTATTTTAGATGGAATTGTGGATCTCTATTTTTTTTTTAATTTAATTTATCTGTGATTTCTATTTGTTTTTCATTATTATTATTTAGGTAAGTTATAATGCGAGTTAAATATGTGATAGGTATGTGAGTTTTATTGATTTAAATTAGATTTGTTTAGATAGACTTTATAGATTTTTAAAATTTAAAATTGGATATTGAGAGGCAAAAGAAATATTTTAGCTAAATAAATAAAAATCAAATTTATTAATTTTATCCATTTGTATATCTGAATTTTTTTGGGGTTATGTTATAATATAATATATAAGATATATATGGATACCCACAACTTTCATGAAAAATATTATCTGATTTTTTGAAGGAGAGAAAAAGAATGCCAATTTTAATATATTTTTTAAAAAATTGGTGAGAGAGATTATGATGGAGGGATTATGAAATATTTTTGTTATCTTCCTTTTTTCCTTATATAATATAGATATAGAGAGATAAAGATGCAGATATTTATATTTGTTTTAGATGTCTTTTTTTTTTATTATATTATATTAAAGTTTAATATTTTGATAATAATCATATCTGTTGGACTTTTCAAGAATTTTTTTTTATATGAACAAAAGTCAAATATTCGAATATAAATTTATAAACATAAAGTAATTGTTCAAATATAAATAGTTTAATGAAATATATTTGAACAATTTATTTTTATTCATAATTTTAAATCCAAACATTTGACATTTGTTCTAATAGACTTCCAGAATTTTATTTTTTTTATAGATGATAATGCTTAACGAACGCTATAATATAAACGATTTAATTTGTTTAATTTTATACTCTATTTACTTCTAAAAAATAGATTTTTTTTATAATAATAGTTTCGAATAATATTTAATTAATTGAAATGAAAGTGAAGGCCCATGAATTGAAAGGAAATTATTTTGTCCTTAACCTCTGCCAAATAATCATTCTATTATGTTTTTCTTCAATTAAAGCAAACACTACCATAAAGTCAAAATAAAAAATAAAAAATAAAAAAGAAGAACTGTGCAAGTTGCTCAAAAATATTGTTCGGATATAAATATTTGAATAAAAGTCAAATGTTCATAATTTTAAATCTAAACATTTGACATTTTCCTAAAATTTATATCCAAACACTATTTATGATGTATACTGAGAGTTTATATGGTGTGTAAATGAACTTTTCCATAATTTTTTTTAATATTTTAAAAAAAGGATAATTTCTCCTTATTTTCTCTAATTGTTAAATAAAAAAACTTCTTATTTTTGAAAAATAACAAGAATTGAACAATTTAAAACATATCCGATTAATTTGATTTTTTTTTATAGATGATATGCTCGATGAACCTTATATATAAACGATTTAATTTATTTAATCTTTTACTCCATTTACTTCTAAAAATGAGATTTTTATAATAATGATAATTGAAAATAATATTTAATTAATTGAAATGAAACTCAAGATGAAATTATCCTTCTTTAATAATTTCTTTCAAATAATTATTCTAGCAAAATCTATCATATTTTGCTTGTGATAAAGCAAACACTATAAAAAAAAAACAAAAACAAAAACAAAAACAAAATAAGAAACTATGCAAGTGAGTAGTGGATATTTCGATCCGTCCAAACCGATCGAACCGAACCGATCCGTCATATTTTGGACGGATGTGTCATGACGAGCAGATGGTTGTGGGTTGATTTTTTTTCAATCTGCCTAGTTTTGAACGGATGACGGATTTGAGATTCCTTTGGCTGCAACCGAATGGTCAAACCGTGAGTACCTCTAGTAATTTGTAAAATTTTGTGTTTTCAATTTATTTAGATATTTTGTTTGTATTTTCAATTGAAAAAGAGTTTAGATATTCTGTTGTGCCTTTAATTTAGAAATCTTTTTATCAAATGATAAGTGTTGATATTGGGTATTTCTGTTTAGAAAATTTACGGATTAATTTTGTCATTTCAAAAAAAAAAAATCAAATTAAATAGTTTTTAAATAAAAAAAAAGTAATGAAATAGTTTTAATAATGCATGATTTTCTTATATATATTTATCATTGGTATTTGACAATTTACTTGATAATTATGTTGAGTTGAATTGTTATCCCAAAAAAAATGTTGACAAGTTGTATATGTTCAAAATTTATAAAAATTTAAACCGCTAAACTGATTCGCATCCATCCGCCAATCTGCTAATCTACTCAATCCATATTCATCAATTATGTGGACAGATGTAGATTGATTTTTTCTAATCTACTAGTTCGGCGAATAAATGACAAATTTAAGATTTTTTGACAGCAACCAAACCACGAATGCTCCTATATGCAAGTCACCTGTGACGGCCTAATTAACTAATATATATATATGAAGACCATACTTGTCAAGCCAACCACAATGATTGTGACATATATTAAACTAAGACTTGCATTGCAGATCAATTATTCGGTATTAAAAATTTGGATTGGAGATAATATAGTAGATTATGTCTGAGAATATTGGCTGGAGTTCATATTTTTATAGGGGAGTGTTTTTTTCCCATTGTATACTTATGAACACAGACACTTGTTAGTAGCAACCCATATCTTATGTACAGCGTAGAGCAGGGTATGTGAGTGGGTTTAGGCACTGATTTTTTTTCTTTTTTTTTTTAAATTCGGGTTTTTAATTATTAAATTATATCGTCTGATATCGATCTAATTAAGTTTGAATTAACAAATCTAATTTTAATATATAATATTTGAACCCAGCCTGGCATGACCTGTGTCCACCCCTACATATAACACTAATATTCTCAAGGGACTTCTCTACTAAAAAAAAAGTTACACTTTGTGATGATCTCTACATTTCATTTGAGAACTTAGAAGAGAGAAAACTACATATATATATATACACATATGATTTCTTAAGAGAGAAAAGAAAAAAAATAGATAATTCTCTACCATTTTATTTGGTTAAATTGCATGAGAGGGGAAAAAAAAAATTATATTACATTGGTTTCTTTTCTTTCTCAATCTCTCTACTTTTGAAAAGATTTAAAAAAATATGAATGCCAAATAAAAATTAAATTTTTCTCAATTTTTTTTCCCTTTATTAATCTAAACAAATTATATGAAATAAGATAAACACATTTTCTTTCTTTAAATCATTCAATCCAAACTGATTGTCCTAAGTTTTTCTTAGAAAATCAAACAACTTTGAGATAAAATTTATTAACAAGTGTCATAAAATTACAAGAAAAAGGATAAAAATAAATAGGGACAATTATAAAATAAAATAAATCCAAAGTTTAACCCTTGTAACAATATAAATTATGTGTTTTAAATTTTATCAATTTAAATCTTAAATTCTTAATTTACTTTCAATCTAAATCATTTGTCTATTTTTGTTAATTAAAATCGATCAAAAAAATAGTATTTTAACCATTAAACCTCACGTACGTATACATAAAATATCTAAAATATCCATTTTTATTGAGTTTAATGACTAAAATACATGTTTTTTTTTTATTTATCGATATTACTTATCAAAAATAGACAAATAATTTAGATTGAAAATAAATCAAAAGTTCAGGATTTAAATTAATGAAATTAAAATTTTAATATTTATTTTGTTACAATGTTCAAACTCTGAATTTTTTTATAATTTCTCCAAATAAATACTGAGAAACACATTTCTTTGCCCTCCGCAAATATATATTTTTTATGTTTTTTGAGATACTAATATTTTTATTAATAATCTTACTAACACATAGGAGTAATCTTACTAACATATAGGAGTGTACGTAGCTCGAATTGATTCAGTTTTAAGGAAATCTAGAAACCAAATCGATCTTAATGATTCTGAAATTTTGATAACTAAATTGAATCATTCATATAAATAAAACCGGGTTAGAACCAAATCCAAAAAATGATTTGGTCCCAGATCGATTAGCGGTTTCATTTTTTTTCTTCACAACAGAAAAAAAATAAAAAATAAAAATGGACTGCCGTCAGAAGAGATAGCGCCAACAGAAAATTGAAAATCACACAAGCAAAAAGCCACAGTAGTGAAATTCTAAACTTTTTCAGTAACCAAATCCTCATCCAGTAGTGAAATTATATTTTTCTATAACCAAATCATCCTAAGTTAGTAGAAAATAAGAAAAGCATGTGAGAGGAAAAAATTTTATATACTAATAAGACATCACGTGACATTACATTCTATTAAGAAGAAACAACAAAGAAGACAAGGAGAAAGACACGGGGAGACAATGAGGAAGACAAGAAGGAGAAGAGGTGTGACATTGAGGACTCCTTTAATTGTCATTTGGCTATGACTTTTTTAGTTGATTTTTTTTTGGGATTTTTTTAATTTGGGACTACAAAGTTTGTTTGGGTTAATTTTTTTTGAATTTGGATTTGTTCGATGAATGAAGCTGTTAAAGGAAGTATGGCAGACTGAGAACAGATCGGAATTCCAAGTCCTGATAACAGATGCAGTGGGTATTTCCCATCACAAACTCCTAAAATTTGTGTAAATAATTTTGAATTATTATTCTAAATTATTGAATTGAAATAAGTGAATTGCAATGGTAAATCATTCATTTGTATTTAAGAAGATTGGGTAAATTTTTATGTTCTTTTTTTATTTAAAAAAATTGTGTTTTTTCAATTGTTTTTGGTATTGATTTAGTTATTTATTTTTTAATTTTATAGCTTTCATTTTGCTGTCATTGGTATGTTTCTACGAAGGTTTCAATTGTAGTAATAGCCACATGTTTTGTCAATGTCTAATTTAATTGCTTTATTTACATTTATGTGATTGATTCTTACAATTCGTATCTCAAGTGGTGCTTTCAATTTGCTTAATAGGCTCACATTAAAGAGCTTGAGAAAAAAGTAAAACTTCTTAAGAATCTTTTTGCATCCAAATATTGTGGTTGGTTTTTTATTACATTTATGTGTTCTCATTGTCTAAAAATTTGATAAGCTCACATTAGAGAACTTGAGAAAAAAAGTGAAACTTTTTAAGAATCTTTTGCATTCAAATATTGTGGTTGGTATTTGATCACATTTATGTGTTCTCATTGCCTAAAAATTCGGTAGGCTCACATTAATTTTTTTTTTATTTATCAATTTAATTCTACATTGATTCATTTAACACTTTATTTTTTTATTGACAAATAGTAACATTTTATCAACAATCCCATGATTCTTTGATTTTGAAGACCATTAAAGCCTTGATAGAGCTGATTGTGTGTGTGTGTGTGTGTGTGTGTGTGTGTGTGTGTTTGTTTTTTTTTTTTTTTTTTTTTTTTGACTTAAATGTACTATGTAATTTATTCTTCTTCTTTTTTTGTATACTATTTGAGAGAGAATTTGTATAGCCATGACCATATCCATTTGTAAATGGGTCAAAGAAAGGTAAAGATTGGTTTTTTTGGTCCAACATTATCATCCAAATTCAAAAGAATATGTATAATTTAGGTCTATATTTTATAGTAGATAGATAATTCTTCTACTTTCTCCACTTTTTTTCCTCTCCTCTCATATGCAAAATCATATCATGCAGTCCAATCTTCTTGATTCATGAATAATTCAATAATGTATTTATTCTCACAGTAACTGCTAATCACCTCCTATGGTGAGTTGGCATTAAAATGAAGTGCTAACCACCCTCTTCCCTACTTTGCCAATCTACTCTAACCTTGCTCGATCTCCTCCCAAAAGCTCCAACTTCCTCTTCCCAATCCCTAACTCACTACCCTTTCTATATCAGGCATAAATTTTGTTCTTTGTAGTATCATTGCTTGCACATTTTTCAATATTTTTACGTGGTTCATGAAATCTGTTTGAATTTTTTTTAACCATTCCCATAACTAATATAATTTTTTTATCTATTTTTTTTTATTATTTAATTTGTATTACAAGAGAATTTGTAATGTCCTTCGGTTCATCAGTCGTGGAATGGTGAAGTTATGTCAAAGGTATGAAAATTAGGGATGGATTTTTTCTAAATCAATTTCTGAAATTTGATTTCTGAAATGCTAAAGATTAACAATTTTTGGTGTTTCTAATATAATCACTATTTGTAAGAATATTTTTTATGTGATTCATGATTTTTTTGGATTTTTTCTAAATCAATTTGTGAAATTTGATTTCTTCTTGATAAAGGTCAAAAAAATTTGGGGTTTCTACTATTTGTAAGAATATTTTTTATGCAATTCATTATTTCTTTTCTATATATATATATATTTTATCATTTGAATACTCATGAAATCTGTCTGTATATTTGTGGTTCATGTAATTTTAAAAGCATTATAACAATAAGAGCACTCATATGGCCACAGTGATTCACAATCATTTTAGTAACTCATGTATTGTTGTTTATTTCTTAACTACACTTTTTGTTATTTCGGTCAATAATTCCCAAGCCTACTTCACAATATTTCCTATACATTTAAATGACAATTTGTTAGTAATTAGCAATACATTTTATTGCTTTGCATTTTCACATTCAAAATGTGTTGTACATGGTTTTCTAGAATGGAATTCCCTCTAGATGATCTTTTGTGTCATTCTACAAGAAATAATTGAAGTAAATCTAATTATGCTTTCACAAGATCATCCACATAATTGAAGGTATTCATTGGCATCTACTATTATGCTTAATCAATCATTATTTCCGTTGGTTGTAAATTTTGATGTTTTTGATTTTTTATTAGTTGATGCGCTTTTAAATTTCTTTATGGCATTAGCTAGTTTACTTTGGTTTTATTAAATTTTTATCTTTATGGATTTGGTAAGTTATTGGTGAGGCGAAGAGGGTGTGTAGTAAGGGAGGGAAAGACAAAGAAGGTAGTGGCAATGCGATGGGGGAATATAACAAGGAATGATAATACACTACAACATTTAGTGACATTTGAAAGTGCCACAAAACTATTCTTCTAATAACATTTTTTGGTCTTGTGGCATTTTGAACAAGTGCCACTTCTATCGGTGCCACGGTAGATACTTGCAAGTGTCACTATACCATCATGGCTAAAAACTTTTAATGACATTTTGATGTCATGGTAGATATTATTTGTGGCACTATCAAGCGCCATTAAAAAAAGAGTTAGTGACACTTATAAGTGTCATTACACCATCAAGACTAAAACCTTTCAGTGACACTTTAATGTCATGGTAGGCACTATTCGTGACGCTATCAAGTGTCATTCGTGACGATAATTCGTTGTAGAACAATTTGATCCGCTCTTGCGGAGACTCAAACCGCCAATCTCCCGCACCATAAACCTTATACACCACACTCTTCCCACTACACCTCACATGATTATATATGCAACATATATTATTTATATAGTACATACATCTATATTAATATGTATAAACATAATTATTTTATTGAACATAATTTATGTAAAATAAACTATTTACTACCAAAATAAAAAAAAGACTACTTTTGGCGACAAAAAATATTTTTTCGTCGCCAATTCTATACTTTTGGCTACTAATTATTTTTTAGTTGCTAAAAAACTTAACTTTTGTCGACCAAAATCGGATTTGGTCGCCGAAGATGCACTTTCAGCTACCAAAATTTTGGTCACCAAAAAATTTTATTCTCGCCTTAGGATTTTAGTTCTCCCGCGCTAAAAATGACCATTTTTGGCGACTAAACTTATTTTTTAGTCGCCAATTGTAGACTTTTGGCTATTAAAATTTTTTTTGGCACCAAAAAGCTTCACTTTTGGCTACTAAAATTTTTTTAGTCGGTAAAACCCATATAATCAACGACCAAACTTATTTTTAGTCGCCAATTGTAGACTTTTGGCTACTAAATTTTTTTAGTCGCCAAAAAGCTTTACACTACTAAAAAAAACACTTTTTGCGACCGCTATAAACCGTCGCAAATAACAAAAAAACAGTCGCAAAAGACATTTTACGACGGCTCATGCGACGGCAAATGGGGGTCGCGAATATGGGGGTGGCAAATACTTTTTGCGACGGCAAAACAACGGTCGCAAATTATTTGCGACCACCTAAACTACTTATGGCGACCACTATTTTGCCGTCGCAAAAAACAAAGAAAAACACTAATATGATCTTTTGCGACTATCTTGTTACCGTCGCAAAAAATAAAAATAAAAATAAAAATAAAAATAAAAACAAATAAATAAATAAAAGCATTGCATAAATTGAGATTAACTTCATTAAAAATTATGACGTTTTCATTGTCAAAATAACAACCATGCAAAGGCCTAGTTCTAGCTTATCAATGGTTTTGATAAGTGGCATTAGAAGGTATCAATGATATTAATGCCTCTGAGGTTCAACTCTTAAATATTGAGAAACAGGGCAAAGCCAGTAATCAAAGGACTCCTTTAAGTTTAAAGAAATGTAGAAAATAACAAATATTCCAAACATCAAATACAAGCTTCCCGTGCTCCTGTTTTTGCTTCGAACATAGACAGATTGGTTGTGACCTTCACAACAAAAATTGAAATTCATAAAAAATTCTGATAGTTTCAGTCAAAATAACAACCGCGAAGGTCCTGTTCTCTGTATTGTGTCTAATATCCATTTGAATCCACAAGTACAGTATTTAGCTCCTTGTGGGTGATGCAACTTCACTAACAGAAAATATCAATCAGATTTATCTCTTAAAACACCTGTAACTTCCAAACTACTAGACAAGTGTCATTTTTTTGTTTCACTTCAACTTCATATCAAGGTCTAAAGGAAATGCTTTTCCACGATGGTTGAAGATCATGAAATCCATATTCGCAGGTAAAGATACTACCCTGCACTCAAGAAAACAGGAATTTGAAGTCATTATCCATTCATTTCCAGATCAATAGCAAAGCAAATATAATCATTTCTAAAGTTAAATCATCAGACAAAAAATAAACATAAAGGCTGAGAATTAGTAGTGCAACTCACTATTATAGAACATATACTTAACAGGTTCTACTGGTTTGAAGATTGTATATTAGCTTTCACACATGCAGCTAGGCTTGGTTTAACTTTTGGCTTCAAATACAGTAGATTTATTTTTCTCATATTCTAAAAAGATAGAGAGGAAGAACAAAATTGGAAGAAAATAAAGAAAAACCGAGTCATTTGCATTTTAAGGAAACTTATCCTCGACCTAGACCAGTACATCATGGCAGTGTACATGTTACAGGAAATATGTTCTCCTAGACCTCTCAAGCAGGTGACACCTGCTTCTTTCGGGGAGAATTCTGCATGACCATAAATAAAAATTTGGGTAGGCCAAACTAGAACGGGGCATAAAAATACTTATCAAGCTTCTTTAGAGTCTCAAACCCAAGGAATAAGCATGTGGTTTTACTGCCTAAAAGCATTTTAAACTTAGCTGCCAACAATAAAATTTCTCCAATTCTGAAACTAGGATGTCACTTATCAACATAATTACAGTCCCTGGGAGTGGGTTTGGTCCTGGTGGTGAAGAGTTCATTAGGGTTACTACTTTTGGTCACAGAGAAACTATCCTAGAAGCCTCAACAAGGCTCAAGAGCCTCGTGCTAGTGTAATTATTTAGTAGTTTCGGAGAACCAACTCAAAATGTTAACATGATGCTCTTGAACCAATAAGAGCATTAGCTATGAAATGGGGTATATCCCACTTGACCCGCCTTGGTTGCCTGGGTGGAAGACAAAGTCGGTCTCATCCATTCCCTCTTGTGCAGCCTTATTGGTTGACCCAAATTTTGATGCTTTTGTTTTTAAGTGTAAAATAAAATTTTGCTCATATAATTTCCTGAAAATATATAACTGAACATGAATAATAATTATGAACTGGTTACTTTACCTTGAATGAGATTCATCATGGACCCAACTTCTCATATGCCTTTGTGAGTGTTGACTATGTGTACGTCCCTCTTGTTGAAGAGTGCCCTCAATCCATTCTAATTGTCACTATTGAGCCGACTATTAATTCAGACATCACGATTGGTAAGAGAGCGCATCATTCACCATTTGAATTTGTAGTCCAGATTAACTGAATGCAAAACATAAAAATAAAAGCTAGAAAAGCAAGAAACACAAGATAAATCATTATTTGGTCAATACTAAAAGTTTATGAAAACATGCTCAAACATCTTCTGCTGGAGTTTACACAATTCATATGAAAATATGCAGTCAATTTCTACAGCAATGCTGGAAAATGATCAGCAGAATCATGGATCCTTTACATTCACAACCTTCAATTGTAGCTTTTTCTCAGTGAAAATTTGTGTTCATTTGTAAAAATAATGATGGAGGATCTTTTTTTCAAGTCCATGACATGAAAACTGGAAAATGACCACTCAGTTATCAACCAGAGAATGGTTCAAATTATGCTCTGTTTTGGCAGATAAATTTATTTTTTTAAATGTTCTGTCTTGTGGAAAATGTTTTATTTCGTAAAAAAATATTTTTTCTATATTTAGTTACAATCTTAAAACTAATGTGCTAATCATATGAGGTGGTCTGTTTTGGTTAAGTTTCTTTTCTTAGTTACTTAAAGCATTGTGACACTTCTAATTTTATCATAAGTACACCACATTTGAATCAATAATTTTTCAAATTATTTCCATAAATTTGAATATCAAACATGATTCTTGAACAACTGTATACAACACATGTATGCTTATGCTACTTGTTTTAATTTTCCTCCCCCCCCTCTTTTAGAACATAAATCCCTTTTGTTTCTGCAAATTATCCGTGTAACGTACAAAGATCTCACTAACAAGTTATAAATTATTTCCGACACTATATAATCTCCAAATTTTGATTATTTGTGTAATCCGACAAACAAATTTTGAATTGTCTCCAATAATAATAGCAATAATAGTACTGATAATAATGGGACAAGATCCTGAGAGAGATTTATAGGTCCATGAATAACTGAATGTCTTTCAAAACATTGGTAGGGTCATATAAGTGATCATGAAATTTTGGAGGTGATAACATGTAAGGTCCCCATGGAGTAGACAGAGAGTTACTGCAATCTAACTGGTGCATGGCTTGATGCTTTTGTCCAAAGATGGAAAGGTAGTATATCAATTGATTCAATTTAAGAAAATTATTTACAAATATAATTTTTATACAAAAAGACCAATCCAAATGATGTAACAGCAATGTATTTGAAGTTACGAGTGAAAATAGTGAATGTGCTTTAAATTATGACATAACTACCCTTACACACTAATACTTGACACTACCACTGTTCTCTTTCATGTCACATCATGTTAAATAGCATGCAGTTACAATTTTGAAATATTGGATAATCCTTATTTGGCATTCTTGACCTAAACTTAATCATGGCAGGGTATCTTGAAAAGTTTGATTCTAGTTTACCTTTTGTGTCAAATGATATTTTATATGTTGGTATGGCTTATTCTTCCATTTCCTACCCATTTATGCAGCCTATTTTGTTTAACTGTCAATGCAGGTAAGGTCGTTGGCACTTGATGTGAAAGTGTGGGAACCTTCTGTCATCAAATTGTTTCAGGCACTGGGTAATGTCTTTGTAAACTCAATATGGGAGGGGTTGTTACATGCACAAAGAACTTTTCAGGCTGATGAAATACCTATGAAGTAAGAATTGCATAACTTAATATGATTGAAATTTTTTAAATTCAATACCAAAAAATGTTTTACACTTGTCATGTAGGTTTTTTGACCATGATAAGCACAAACAGTTTTTTAGCAAACCCCGTCATGATGATCATATTTCAATGAAGGAGAAATTCATTCATGCAAAGGTATTGCTTCAAATAATTAGTTTTTCCTTTTTGCTATTTCCTTTCAAGCTTTCTTCTTTTATGCTAATATTTGCTGAACTGGCTTCTTTTGTCTTTACCTTCTTAAGTTGGAATACTATGACTTGTACAAAAATACTGCTATGGAGCCAGTGTAATTCAAGTGTTATCCAGGCAATTCATGTATGAGGGATCTTTTGAAGAGACATTAGCTTGGAACTAAGCAGTTGATTCTCTAATTGAACAAAACCATCTGTAAACTTATGGTGGTGTTAGCTCTTGTCAATGTAGTTAGCTGCAGTTTGTGCTTGATTTATTTATCTCTCACTTTCTTTGTGGGTGTTATTCGGGAATTTATGCACCACTTGATGACCACTCAAATTAGAGGCTGCCACTGTGTTCTGAGTTACCTAGAAATCATTATAATTAATGTATGAAACTCTTTTACGGAGAGAATCGTTTCAAGATTGGAGCCTATCATTGATGCTATCATGGGGCTTCAGTTACAAATTAGCATCCCTCCTCTAGCCTATTATGCCATGTTTACAGGCAATTGAATCACATGAAGAAGCCAGAAAAATTTGGCATCAAAGGTTTAGTTGTCATGGTAGTGGAAGAACACTGTTGGACAGTTTATGGAGTGTTGAGTTGTTTTGTTTCAAGTCCACATATGCAGTGGGGTTCAAGGCAATGTCCAAGGAGCTAGAATGTTGATATATGGCCAGCTTGAATACGACTTACCATCCCTGTCTAGCGTGATAAGACCAATTTCCATAACATGTTCATAGACTCTTCCTACTAATATAATTCAGCATCCTTGGTTGAACACTAGGCTAAAGGCATCTGTAAAGCTAGCTCTAATTCTAGCAGTTATTTAGCGTCCATCATTTCAAGGACTGTTTTAGTATTTCATTGATCAATGATCACCCTAGAAGGAACACTACAGGGTAACTCATGATTTCTCATATGTCTACTTTGCGCTGAAAAAGTACACCAAAATCAATATAGGAATTAATAGAGTCAGACGGGATTGCGAAACAATCTATATAAATAAATGGAGAACGATATTCTTCTCGGTGAATAAAATTATCAACTCCTAACAAATTTTTGGTTACAAGTTACCCAGCAAAGAAGTTTGCCTATGTATGTATTCTAAGAAAGTTCATCACATTGATGTTTGAATATATTCTATCATATCAACCAAAAGCAGATCCAAATTAGACATCAAAGATAATTCTAATATATTAAAAGTGAAGTCCACAGAAACAAGTGAAGCAAACTGAAGAACTGTTCCTTAAGGTTGTGTTTGATTAGAGGATTTGATGAGAGAAATGGAAAGACAAAGGGAAATAGAAAGAAAATGACAAAGAATTGATATGATTTGAAATCCCTGAAAACAGTTCATTATCAGGGGAACTTATTGAAAAGTCTTCAAAAAGCTAATGGAAATTGAGATCAATACACACAGTAAAGCAACCGGAAACACACAAATCCAACATCTAAACCATGATTCAAAGTTCAACAGCCATACAACCCCCAACCCCAAAAGAATATATATATATATATATATTTGGGATAAATAAACAAATAAATCAACACACACACGAAAATAGATAAAAGATCTAATCGATCGAGAAGAATGCAGTGAGAACAACCTGATCGATCCAACAGTGGGCTTTGCCCTGCTCGATTATCTCTGATTCCTTCACTTTCTGTACAACAACCTGATCGATCGAGAAGATTGCAGTGAGATTAGTGGATAAGCAACAAGTTAACAAAAAAGGCGTGAAGATGAACAAGAAGTGAATGCTTCGAAGAGATTTCTCTGATCTCACAGAGAAACTGAGACAAGAGGGAGAGAGCAATTCAGAGCACACTCGATTTCTCGGATCATTACAGAGAAAGTTGAATCGATGAAGATGTGTTAGGCTTACCGATTATGAAATCATCAACAGCAGTGGACTTGAGAAAGTTGAATTGATCGACAGATTCGAGCGCGAGATTCAAGCGAGAGTTGAGCGAGAGACAGATTTTGAGAGGGAGAGAAAGAGAGAGCCCAGATTTGGGAAATAAGAAAAAAAAGGGGGGGATTGAGAGGGAGAGAAAGAGAGTCAATTTTTACCCATTTTTATTTATTTTTATTTTTGTAAAAACACGATTGGGTCAAAGAAAATGAGATGTTTGATGCCTAAAAATGGTTTTTTGCGACCGTTAAATAATCGGTCGCAAAAAATTAGACGCAAAAAGTCCTAATTCTAGTAGTGTTACTTTGGGCTACAAAAAAAATTTTTGCCACTAAAACTCATATAATCAGCGACCAAACTTAGTTTTAGTCGCCAATTATAGACTTTTGGCTACTAAAATTGTTTAGTCGCCAAAAAGCTTTACTTTTGGCAACTAATGCTGTTTTGGTCGCTGAAAACTATACTTTCAGCGACCAAATTTTTTTGGTCTGGAACTTTAGTTGCCGAATATGCTTTTTCCTGTAGTGTATATTGAGTTTAATTCATTTATTTTTAATCATTTACTGCATTTTAAAATTTTAGAAAATATATTGGCATTTTTTTTTTTTCAAAAATGTCATTATAAGCTTGGAAAATTTTTGGCTTAGTGGCATTTCTCAAAATGCTATAAAATATTTGTTTAAGACACTTTTCACCTAAGTGCCATAAAAAGTAATTTGCACCTACCTAGTGTCCTGACATTTTTTAAAAAATGCCATTGCAACTAAAGTTTAGTGGCATCTGTTGGTAAATGTCACGAACATAATTTTTTGTATCATTATTTTATAAAATGCCATAAAATTGATGTGACATTTCTTTATTGAAATACCACTAGAGCCTTATATGTTTTGTGGTTCTGTGGCATTTTTCTAAAACATTTAATGCCAATTTTTATTTTTGTGGCATTTTGTAAAAACATGCTATTAGTGTAGTGTCACTAAAGTGTAAATTTGTTATAGTGACATTTTTGTTGTAGTGAAATGACACTTTTTTTTAATTGAAATGCCACTAGAGCCTTGTATGTTTGTGGCTCTATGACATTTTTCTAAAAAATGCCACCAAATATTCTTTTTGTAACATTTTTTAAGAACATGCCACTAGTATGGTGTCACTAAAATATGTTTTTGTTGTAGTGTTGTGACACTTGTTCATTGAAATATCACTAGAGCCTTTTATGTTTGTCGTTTTGTGGCATTTTTCAAAAACGTGCCACTAAATATCATTTTTGTGGCATTTTCTAAAAATATGCCACTAGTGTAGTGCCACTAAAGTATGTTTTTGTTGTAGTTTTGTGACACTTGTTCATTGAAATGTCACTAGAGCCTTTTATGTTTGTCGTTTTGTGGCATTTTTCAAAAACATGCCACTAAATATCATTTTTTGTGTCATTTTCTAAAAATATGCCACTAGTGTAGTGTCACTAAAGTATGTTTTTGTTGTAGTGGTATTTGATCCAATGGCTAGAATTGCTGCTCCCTTTCATCCACAGTCCATTTTCAATATTGATTTTGAAAAAAAAAAATTGTCCTATGTGGCAATTTGGATGGTCTAGAATAATTTAATCCAATGGTCTATTTTTTAACACTTCACCCATCTCAGATTCTAGATATCTCTCAACCCCTCCTCAACTTTACCTCTTCCTTCTAGCCACTACCTCATCAAAGTCTAATTTAATCCAATGGTCTATTTTTGTGCTTCTTTCATTACATAATGAGCCTTTCCTTTTTTCGATTTTGCATAATTTCTCATTATGCCAACTAATAGATCTCTAAAAACATTTCTATCTTCAACTCAAGCTATGATGAAATCCTTAGGTGCCTTTGTTTTCTAATTTGATTTTGATTTGGTATTTGTTCACAATTTTATTTTGGGTTTGTTTTCAAACATTTGTATTCCTAGCATTGTTGTTTAGTTCATATGAGAGCTCATTTATTCAGATTTGTATTTGTCTTCTTACTTTCCTTTTCTTTTATTATTATTATTTTTTATTCTTTGTTTTGGACTTTATTGTTAACCATTTAGAGTGAACTTTTTTTGGGTGAATATTTAGGATGAACTTTGTTGCATTAATATCCTTAATTTGATTTTCTTGGGAAAATTGAATCTTTGAGGACTATTTGAGGATTGAAAATGGAGTGTGAGGCTAACAGTGAGTTTAAGGACATATCAGATGTTGATAATTTAGGAATACGCTTCATTTTGGTTGGGCGGTGCCTTTAGGCACAAGTCATTCACTAGATTGTTTTGATATATTCTTCTTTTTGGTAATGTCACTTTCTCACAAAAATGCTTTTTTTCCTTTTCTTTTCTTTTTTTTTTTTCTTTTTTTTTGGAAGATGCTGAATTTTTTATTTTGTTACAAAAGTTTTTTTTTTAAAAAAAATTTAAAAGAGGTTCCACAACCTTCAAAAGTGTTGACATCTCAGCTTTTTTTTTTTTTTTTTTTAGTTCCAAGATGGTTCTTGAATAAAATTTTTATCAATTGGTATGGTTCTTGAAGCATTTTTATTTATTTAACAATTGCAATATTAGTATGATTGAAGACTATAAAACACTTGATGCTTCATACTATTAGTATTGTTGTTAAACTTTTATTTAATGTTATAGGTTGTGTTTTGTCAAGTTTATATTTGGCTTATAAGCTGGCTTTTTGGTTTATTACAACAAAAAACATGTGTAAAAAATAGAGAGGTAATGTGACATAAATAAGCCAATAATATAAGTCAATAAGATGGCTTATAAGCCACTTTGCAAAATGTCCCTTGGGTTACGGGTTTGGTTGATCCGGATGTTTTGGCTTTTATAGATTTTGTAGATGATTTGATTTCTTAGCTTTGTTATTCCTTTGGGGGCTGAATTTTTGTATTTTTTGTATCATTTTGATACTTTTTAACAAAGTCTAATTATTTGTGAAGAAAAAAAAAAATTATGCTAAAAGCTCCTCATATATATTTTGCCATGGACTACTAGATTTGTTATGTTCATCAAAAACAAAGAATTTAAAAGGTTGACATCTCAGTTTTTTTTTTTTTAATTCTAGGACGGTTCTTGAATAAAATTATTATCAACTAGTATGGTTCTTGAAACATTTTTATTTATTTAACAATTAAAATATTAGTATGTTTCAAGACTACAGAACACTTGATGCTTCATACTATTAGTATTGTTGTTAAACTTTTATTTGATGTTACTTGTAGGTTGTGTTATGTCAAGTTTCTATTGTTATGCTTCTAATTATGTTAAAAGCTCCACATGTTTGAATAATTGAAGATGGTGGATTTGATGGCCATAGATCTCATAGATTTTTTTTTATTAGTTTAAATACTTTTGTAATTTCTAAGCTTATTTCTTTTAATAGGATTAAGTGAGAAATATGGGATAATGTACTATTAATGATTGTGCAAGATCTTAGATTTTAAAGATTCGAGCAATCTCATCACTGTCTAATGAAATCATGCACAATGTAGTCAATAATTTTTTTCAATCAACTTTTTCTTCAATGCCTATTTATTTAACATGCATAATTATGTAATTTCTAATGTGGCTTTATGTGAACAAATTGTTAAGGTTCTTCAGTTCATGGAAGTCGAAGGATTGAAACCAATCTTTTATAACGCTAATTCACTGATTGTAGTGATAGATACATTTGGTAATTCTCGTAAACATTTGGAAGCATTGTCCTTTTTTTAACACTATGTAAAAGGAAATGCAGGACTTTATATTGTTTTTCCTATTTAGTTCTAAGATACTCCATTACAACTCAAGGCAAATTGTTTTGAAGGGAATAAATCGGTTATCTAATCTACACTTATGAAGGCAAGGAACCTTGACTAGGTGTCCTATTTTTTTAGTTTTAATACAATAGTTTGTTTTACCTCCTAGCTTTTGTCAGCAATAGTTTGTTTGCATTGTTTGGAATTTTTCAAGTGTTACATTTTTTTATGGTAATTTTTTTTGAACGGTTTTTTTTAGCCTTTGATGAGGAATCACATGTACTTTTTTTTTTTTTTTTTTTTGAACGAGAATCACACTTACTTTGATCATGAAAAATTTGTTCAAGTGTGAATGTGATAATTGCTGATATTTAGTTTGATAATTGCAGGTAAATTGGGGAAGACAGCAGTGTTTTTATCAAGAAGAGTTAGGTTAGAAATTTTTTATGTTCTATTTCTCTTAATTCATAGTGATTGGTTTTTTTTGTTTCTCATAAATATTTTGAGTGGTTGTGTTATTTTTTTTATTTTTTTTATTTTTATGTGTTTTAGTGGTTGGTCTTTCATTGGATGATTAGTTTTTTTGTTTTTAATAAGCTGCAATGGTTATTCTTTTGTACCAAAATGTTCATTCACCATTCCTCTTGTGAAGTTTGTCATTTCGAATTGATTTGTTATAATTAAATTCTATACCACAGTAAAATTGTTATTATTCTGAATTGGTTTATTTTAATTAAGTTTTATAGTGCAGTGAAATTGTTGTCATTTTGAATTGATTTTTTTTAATTGAGTTTTGTAGAATGTGTGGTACCAAAAAAATTGTTGAAAGTATTTTTAGGCACGGGTTATCCCTAATATATATATATATATATATAATCAATTCAATTTGGTTTCAATCATAATTTATTTAATAAATCAAGGCATTGTTTGACAATTATGGTTGAGGCTAAAAAAAAAAAGCACAAAAGACAAAATATGCTAAGTCAATAAGACAAAATATTACATTCAAACCATAATCATTTCACTTTTTTTCTTATAAAAGTAAAAAAAGTCAAAAAAAATCAATCCAAACGAATCTTTTAGCTCCAAGCTAAAAAAGTTTAAACTCAAAAAAACCAACTGAAAAAGCTCTAGCCAAACCACAACTGTCTAATCCAACTGTTTATACAATTCTCGATATTTAGGTATTATTTGGCATCCCCTTATTTTAGTATATTTTTTAATCATTTTTATCCTTTTAATTTTTTATATTTTTTTATAAAAAATTAAAAAATATATTTATTTCGATTACCTCAAATACTTTCTTACAAAATGAGGATCGGACCAATTTTATATACAAGGGTGAATTATACCAACGGTCCCTATAGTTTAGGGTTTATGTCACTTTGGTCCCTGACTTTTCAATTGTGACATATTTGACCCTAAATTTTAAATCTTGTTCCAAATAAGGACAATTAAAGATACCATTGGAGTTTTCAAGGCCAAAACCGTCAATTTGATAAAATATAAATTAATTTGACAAAAATAAATGTAAAAAAATATTTTTCAATTTTTAAAAATTATTTCTACCCACTAAAGATAAAATTATATAAAATTGATAAATCTTTTAGATATTCATTTGTTTATTTTTTACCAAATTAATTTTTATTATGTGTTGGATGATGATCATGTGAAATTAATTTTTTTAAATTAATCATGTAATTGTTATCAATTTTACATAATTTTATTTTTGGTGGGTAGAAATAATTTTTAAAAATTTAAAAATATTTTTTTGACATTTATTTTTATCAAATTAGTATATATTTTATCAAATTAACAATTTTGCCCTTAAAATTAAGTAATAATATTTTCAATTGTCCTTATTTGGAATAAGATTCAAAATTCATGATCAAATATGTTACAATTGAAAAGTCAGGAGCCAAAGTGACATAAGCCCCAAACTATAGGAATTGTTAGTGTAATTTGCCCTATATACAATTGTTGGAGAAAAATGGTTGAATGAGAAATTGCCTCATAAATGTGTATATAACTCACACATTTAAGGCTCATCAGTTTTACAAAATTGATTGGGCAGTTTTGCTAGCATTAGTTGCCAGCCTTGATGGCTAGAGGCTCCTCCCCTCTCCCCCATGGTGTATAAAAGGAGGCCCTATTCCTTGAAAAGAGATATAAAATTTTTCCTTGACCTCCATACACTGTCAGTCTACTTCTCCTATAATTTTCTTCCTGAGAGAGAGTGCTGCCGTTGTCCGTTCGCTAAGCTAATCAGAAGGTGCTTCTGTTGTAGCTGGTAAAAACCGTCGTATCCTGGGAAGTAGACGTCGGCGTACCTCCAGCACCCAACGGTGAGGCGGCAAATTTATTTTAAGGAGACTGTGGTACCACACAGGCTTCGGTTTGCTTCCTTTAACCATTTTATATTTTATCTGTATTTTATTCAGCATGTTATTTTTTTTGGGATTGAAAATTTGTTTTGTTCATCTCATAATTTTGCGATATGCAATGTAAAATTATGTAATGTGAGTAGTTTTTCCCAACAAGCTTAAAATAGATTCGACGTTTATCATAGAATTAGATTAATAGATTCATAGGTGTATGTAATATTTTTGCATGTAATTGGCCACTGGTAGTACTAGCGAGTTAATTGGTTTATTAGATGCATGTACACAGGGTTAAGCTTTTGTTTTTGCCATTTTGTGTATGTGTTGGCTACATATTTTGTAAAAGCCAAATCACAGTTTGACACGTGGCAGAATAAGGGTATTATGGGAAGATAATTCAAGTCTTCGATCCTGATCGAACACGTGGCAATGAATATTGGTTCTCACGTGATCTGAATAGCACTAGATCAGTACAGAGATACAAGGTGACGTGGCTTCAACGGTTACTCATATTCAAATTCAAATACATGAGGGAAGCTCAACTGCAAGAGATGGTGTAGTGGGACTACTTCTAAGGCAGCATGATCAGCGATCATAGAGGAGTAGTTCGACGGTTTGAAGTGCAGTTCGAAGGTCATCTTTGACAAGTATAAATAGCAGGAAAGTCCTCAGAAAAGACCCACAGACTCAGATCATACAAACCAGTCTTTACTTCATATTTTTCTTTTCCAGTTTTACGTTTTCTGTACTTTAAATGCCTGCACTTTAAATACTCGCACTGCACTTCGATTCATAGGAGTAGTTTCAAGTAGATTCAAGTAGACTGTTGCTGTAAACCTCTCCGAGGCTGAGTTTGGACTTTTGTAAGTGTTCATTTTAATGAAATACTTCGATCGTTCTTCGTATTAACTGTTATTTCTCTTAATTTCTCCTAAGTCAAGCCACCAGTAAAAGTCCTCTTCATTGAGGCTGAAAGAACTAAAACACAATCATCTGATAATTGGTTGGCAATTATAATTTCTGTAGGCGATTGATCCTTCTTGCACGCCGCATTTACAAAAATACCCTTCGAAAAGCCAAAAAGCCAACATATATTTTTGGCACGCCCAGTGGGACTTGTTAAAATGGCTAGACGAAGACGACAAGGAGAAAATGAACGCTTGGAAGAAGGCGTAGAAGAAGAGGTAGAGATACCTAATCCAGAGGAGAATGTGGTAACACATCCTGTGGAGACTCCTATGCTATCAGAACCTTTGGTCGAATAGACCAGTACTTCTGGACAAGAACCATATGTTCATAATATTGGACGAAACCAAGGAATTGGACCATCCACCATTCCATCTACTCAGCCAACAAATCCATGGGATGGCTTGGTAGATGCTATGGGACAACAATTAATGAACACAATGGAAAGGTGGGCAACATCCTTTTTGGATCGAATGAATAACCACCAACCAACAAATACAAGACATACAGAGGAAATTTTAAATGTCCCTCAGCAAAGATTGGCTAGAGAAAAACAGCCTATGCTAGTTAATGGACAATCTAATGGTCAGACTAGTACTCAGAACTATGAAAGACCATCGCCTCAGTCTTGGTATGAACTCATTTTAAGGCCTGTAGTAGGCCAAAATGCCTCAGTACTCAACAATGAAGCCACACAAGTAAGTGGATCTGGCCAAGTACAAGAAACTGGCATAAGAATGGTGGCAAATCCCATGTTCGAAGCCATACCTGGCACTAGGAGGTATAATAATCCCTTATTCGAATTTATACCCGGGGAGTTGGAAGGTTTTCCCACAAATGGAAGGGACACAATACCTGTTCCAGCACCTTTCACAGGTCCTTTCGCAGGACAGGCTTAAAGGGGTTACCCATACCCCCAACAGCAACCTGCACCACAGGGGCAACCAGTCCCAAATGTACCACCTTATGGACCAAGAGGACCACAGGCACAAGTTTGTCCACCAAACCCTGTGTTTGTCCCTCCAGTAGTGGTTCAGCAAGCACAAAATATGGTCCCTAGGGACCAAATTGCTGATATTGTTAGAGAGATGTGTGGACCGATGGCTTGGGGGGTCCAGACTCCTGTATACAGAAAACCATACCCAGAATGGGTAGATAGGGTACATGAATACCCAAGAGGATTGAATGCAGATTTACCCTATTCTATGGAACTGAAATCAATCAACAATGAGAGCATATTGTCGATTCATTTGCTCAATGTGGTGAATTCACTAATCATGACTACATAAAATTGAGATTATTTCCAAATTCTTTAACTGGGGGAGCATTCGTATGGTATATCAACCTTACACTGCTCCATTCAAACTTGGCAACAAATGGAAGAGGCATTTCATGCCCAATTCTTCCAATCGAGCCAGAGGTGTCCATGGTAGACTTGGCAAGATTGAGTCAAAGGCACGAAGAAAAGGCTACTCGGTTTATTGCCGATTTAAAGGGCTCGAAATAAATGTAGAGTCATCCTTCGAGCCGAAATTTGTAAGATTGGCTCAAAACGGTTTAGAGTTCAGGCTTCGAAAGAAGTTTGACTCAACTGAATTCAGGGATTTGGTCAAATTAACCTATAAGGTGTCTCGATATGAAGCATTACTAGAGGAGGAACAAGATCGAAATTATGCTTCGTATAAGACATATTATAGAGATCCCAATTATGAGATCGATGCAGCAGAGATTGTGGGCAAAGAACTCATGTCTGTGAAGCATTAATTCATAAGGATACAACCATCGACCAGCAGTTTAAAAAGAAAGACTTTCACAGAAAGTACTTTTTCGATTTAACAAAAGCAGATGACATTTTTTATCATTTGCTTGCATCCAATTTCCTTAAGTTACCAAAAGGAGTAAAACTGCCATCTCCAGATGAACTTAAAGGAAAAGTATACTGTAAATGGTATAATTCTTGGTCTCACTCGACTAAAAACTGCATTGTTTTTCGAGACAGGATCCAAGAGCAAATTCGGAAAGGAAGTTTGAAGTTCCCAGCCAAAACAGAAAAAGCCATGGGAATTGACAGTAACCTGCTTCAAGTTGGAGAAAGCACGGCTAATGTGGTTGTACCAAACTTTCAGAATCTATCTCTGCAGGAATTGAAAGAGGTCAATGTGCAAATGCATATTGCCAACCAGACAACTGCCAAGAAGGAGACTAGGAACCCACCAGTTATTGGACAAGGTTTCTCACATCAGAAGGAACACTCTGATGAAGAAGTACTGGATGACGATTCCTTGGAAGCGGTATGCAGAGGATGTGCCCCAGATGCAGACTAAGCTACAAATGGTTGAAGGGGCTTCCAATTGATGGGAAGCAATACTATAGGGATGTTCAGAGACGTCCTAAATCAACCAACGCTTACAACAAAAGGCCGTACCTGGCTAGTGATAGGCAGCGACCATTAGTGGTTAAGCTTGCAGTTGACAGAATAAATGCTAAAGGCAAAAGGCCCTTGTATGAGTCTAGGCCACTTAACTACTACAGAATGGAGAGCAAACATTCTGAAAGAAGATTGGAGAGGAGTTCAGGTTATGGGACTAAAGCCAGAGATTGGCCCCCAGACCAATCTCACACAGAACAGAAAATGGCCACCTCCATCAAAGGCCAGAATCAAGCTCGAAGCATGAGACCAGAACCAAGCACTTACCTCCACGGCCAGTTTCGAAGATGGCTTCGAAGGTGGAAAAAGGTGATTCAATATCTGAATCAGTAAGCTCTTGGGTACCTGGAGTTCCAGATTGGTTTGTAATGCAAAACAAACATATGGAAGTGTCTGCCAGGAGAGATGTTGGAATCACAGACAGAATGGTCAAGCCTCCTTTGGTGGCTCCGAACAAGCGGGTATTCTTTGAAACACCCAGACAAAGGAACCAAATATGGTTCCAAGTATTTCAGATCACAAAGGAGGAAGATTCAGCAGTACACCCAAGACAAAGATCTGAAAAAAAAAAAAAAGTGGAGAGAGTTCTTCACAGGTCAAGACAGAAGGAAAGAAAACTTCGAAGTCAGACCATACTCCAAAACCGACTCTACAAAGCAAAGTGGTTTGTAGCAGAGAACAGTTGGCCAGGTTCATTCTGAACTAAAGGCCAGAGAGAAGTCTAGTTTAAGGTACGGAGAAGGCTCTGATGGAAAGTGATAGCGAAACGGAAGAAGAGATTGGCATGAGCCAAAAGAAGAAAATGGCAGAAGAAGAAATGTTCGAAGCCTTCATGGCTGAACAAACATTTCTGACTGAAGAACCAGTTGAGAAGGATCCTTTGAAGGGATCAGTTATCAATGAAGTACCAGAGTGCAGCATGGAGGATGCTGCTGAAGACACTGAGCAAAGTAGCCAAGAGGGGAAGAAGGTACAACCAGCCATCCAGTTTGGCTCATTTCCCCCTGTATCAGTCAATATGGTATACATACTACCTCATAAATTCCAAGCTGAAAATGCGGATCAGGGTGACCAAGACATGGATCCAATTCCTGTCTCTAGCGAAGAGTCACAAGTGAGTATGGTACAAGATGCTCCTGAAATGGCTACTCCAATGGAAACTGAGTGTGAAAGCGAGGAAGAGGTGAGCATCAACCTCTCATATCCTTTTGAATATCCCTCGAATTCCATGACCCAACATGTCAAGCCTTTGTACATCAAGGCTTTCTTTGATGGGATACAACTGAACCGAGTCCGAATAGACAATGGGGCAGCGGTAAACTTATTACCGAAATCTTCTTTGAAGAAACTAGGGAAAAAGAATCCCCGGTTGATCCCAACCAAAGACAACCATCGCCGCTTTCTTGGAGATAAACAGATGGCTCAAGGATTCGCCCATTAACTTGAGTGTGGGAACCAGGATCGTGATAACAAAGATTCTTCGTAATCGACAACAATGCTAAATATAATGCTTTACTTGGGAGAGATTGGATCCACACTAACAAATGTGTGCCATCCTCTTTGCATCAGAAAATCATGATGGCTTTGGGCAATGGAGAGACAGAGGAGATTGATGCAGATCCTCAACCCTTCATAGCCTGTGCAGACTTTGCAGAGGCCAAGTTGTATATTGAGGGAGTGACACCACTCAGTATACTGAGGAAAGCTGATGGCTTAGCCGAAGTGACGGCTGATGAAGAAGTAACACACCTGAAGCACTTAGTCCAAGAAAGTGCTGATGAAGAGGTTGTCGTGAAAGATGACAATGATGCCTGGTTATAGGCAAAGAAGTGAAGAACGAGAAGCCAAGTCCTTGGCTCTGATTAAATTCTCATCATTGGACGTAAAAGCAATAGTCCGTAAAGTACGTATAAAGAGAGAGGCCATGATAATTGGTCAGAACAAGAGCGAACAGTCGAATTTGACCCTTGGGAAATACTGTGCATTGGACATTGAAACGAAAGTCCAGGAGATACAGGAAGAAGACGCCTTGTGGACAGATTTTGTCTATGAGGAAGAGGGCAGAGATGTCGAATTAAAGAACCTAAGAGCAGAACAAGGCGAAAAGGTTACTTCGAAGGTTGAAGAAACCAAAGAAGAAGCTTCAATGAGTTCTCAGACACAAGACCCCTTAGAAGAAGTGAATTTAGGGGAAGGTTCTGTGCAGCAGCCCACCTATATAAGTACTTGCTTGAATGTTCTGGACAGAGACTAGTTATTGGTTGTTCTAAAGAAATACAAAGATTGCTTTGCATGGTCTTATAATGAACTACCAGGATTGGATAGATTATTGGTGGAATATAGGCTTCCTATGAAGCCTAATTTCAAGCCATACAAGCAGAAACCAAGAAGGATGAGTCCAGAAGTAATTCAGAAGGTCAAGGAAAAAATTCTTAGACTACTCAAGGCAGACTTTATTAGGATAGCCAGGTATGTTGAATGGCTATCTAATATTGTGCCTGTAGTTAAAAAGAATGGCAAAATGAGGGTATGCATCGATTTCAGAAACTTAAATCTAGCAACTCCTAAAGATGAGTACCCTATGCCTATAGTGGATCTGCTGGTAGACAGTTCAGCAAGGCATCAAGTTTTATCGATGATGGATAGTCACTCTGGTTTTAACCAAATATGCATTGCAGAGGAAGATATCCACAAGACAGTATTCAGATGTCCTGGGAATATTGGCACCTTCGAATGGGTTAAAATGCTATTTGGTCTGAAGAATGTTGGGGCTACATTTCAGAGGGCTATGAACACTATGTTTCATGATCTCATTGGAGGGTATCTAGAATGTTATATTGATGACATTGTGGTGAAATCCCAGTCCATAGAGGAGCATTTGTTTCATTTAGAAGCAGCTTTCGAAAGAATGAGGAAGTTCAAGTTGAAACTTAATCCTCTTAAGTGTGCTTTTGGTGTATCATCTGGAAACTTCTTGGGTTATGTAGTACACAAGAAAAGAATACAGATTGATCAAAATAAAGCTAAAGCCATCATTGAAGCTAGGCCTCCATCAAGTAAGAAAGAATTACAAAGGTTCCTGGGGCAGGTTAACTTTCTTCGAAGGTTCATTTCTAACACTGCAGGGAAAACTAAAGTATTTTCTTCCTTGTTAAGGCTGAAAGATGAAGAGGAATTTGTGTGGACAGCAGAGCATCAAAGTGTTTTCGAAGGTATCAAAGCCTACTTGGCCAACCCTCCAGTGCTGATGCCACCAAAGGGGAACAAGCCTTTGAAGTTGTACATAGCTGCAGCAGAAGATTCATTAGGAGCTTTCTTAGCCCAAGACAACGAAGAAGGCAAGGAGCAAGCTATTTATTACCTTAGTAGGTTTTTAAATTCTTGTGAATGTAAATATTCAGCTGTTGAAAAGCTGTGTCTTGCTTTGTATTTTGCTACAATGAAATTAAGATATTATCTTTTACCTACAACTGTCTTGGTAATTGCAACCACAGATTTAGTTAAATACATGTTATCTAGACTTATGCTGAGGGGAAGAATTGGCAAGTGGATATTAGCCTTATCAGAATTTCATCTAGAATATGTCTCTCAAAGGGCAGTAAAAGGGCAAGTTTTAGCCAATTTTCTGGCAGATCATCCATCTCAAACAGAAAGCCAAGAGATAATGGAGCTTGGTATGGCTAATGTTGAGCCATGGCAGATGTGGTTTGATGGATCGAAAGCCAATGGCTTAATTGGAATTGGTGTTGTGATTAAATCTCCATAAGGGGTAGAAACCATACATGGTTTCAGAGTGGATGAAGCCACTTGTTCCAATAACCAGGTCGAACATGAAGCCTTAATAGTAGGACTAGAAATCCTCATTGGATTACAAGTACATGTAGTTGACATATTTGGGGACTCTCAATTGGTGGTTAACCAAGTGAAAGGGATTTTCAAGTGTCAAAGCATAAGCATCCTACCATATTATGTTGTTGCATTACATCTGCTTTCTTAGTTTCAAATAGCAAATGTAACCCATGTTCCAAGATTCTTGAACAATAGAGCTAATGATGTGGCTCAAAAAGCTTCGAACTTCAAGAGAAGGGATAATACCCAAAGGGACATAAGCCAAACAACATATCAGAGATTAATACAACCTTTGAATAAAAGGAATGTGATCTTGGAAGTCAATCATAATGACTTACAAGAACAAGATTGGAGACATCCAATAATGTAAGATTTGGTCGTCCATCTTCGAAGGCCAGCAGAAGGGTCAAATTGCAATCCATGCAATATATGGTATATGGTAATGCTCTCTATAAAAGGGGGGGAGATGGCTTATTGCTGGAATGTTTAGGCCCAAAAGAAGCATTAACAGCTATGGCTGAGGTTCATGAAGGCATTTGTCCCTTTGGGTAATTCTAGGCTAATAACCGGAATAAGAACACGTAAAGTTTTCAAAAACGGATATCACGGTTAGTAGAGGCCGGTCTTCGGACCGGGCGAAAGGGGGTGCTCATAGCTGACCTTCCCCGATCGTACCCAAGCTCCCGAGCCGAGTAACTTTGGTGATGACGGACATGTGGCCTTCGGCACCGAGTCAGGGTTTCCTAAATTTCCCGCTTTAAAAATATTTAGGTGGCGACTCTGTAATCTGGCAAAGCAGTCCATGTTTGGCACTACTTTTCGAAAAATCTGTTTTCCTTAAAACGATTTGCCAGAGTTGGACTCTTTGGTTCAGATTTAGAACCGCGACACAAACTCTAAAGAGTCCGAGCTGTAGCCGAGGTCCCCCCGCGGACGTGCTACAGTTTCTGGCGACTCTGCTGGGGACTTTAGAGAGCTTGACTCGAACTCGTGATATCCTGTTTTGATTTCACTTATGTGTTTCTTTGCATTGCATGTGCATTGGTGCGCCTAGGACACCGTGTTGGTCATCTGCTATTCCTGAACGGTTTGCTGGAGGCTTGTCTTGTCAAGGCATGTCCATAAGGTCGACGGCTATGCTCTGCCAAGATGGGAACACAAACCCCGCTTTACCGGCACCCTTTTGACCATTCGACCTAGTTGCATAGTCGAATCCATAGTGACCATTCCAAACTAGGACAAAGTTGCTTACCCGATTTAGGTTGTTTGAAACCGCCAGTGCGTAGTAAAACCCTAGTTCCCGACAAAATAGGACAGGAAGCCCTACCCCAACATAGGGGTGTATTGGCTCTCATTTACTTGCTATATGCTTTTAGAGTATATCTCACAGGAATGCATATACCAGCTATGAAGTTCGCATATCCGACCGAGGGCATCAAGACGATTTTGAGAATCGCTTATATCTGTGAAAATCGGCCAGACGGAACAAGAAGTGGGGAACAAAGGATCGCAGATAGTACCGTTGTTCGGCCACACTTGTGTTTGATCCGTCTGAAATTTGAAATACCGCCTCGCTTTCCGCTTCGCCGAAATTCAGAGAGTTGAGTCGTAATGATTAGTGTCTTCCTTGAGGCAGATCAACATGACGCAGAACTCAAGAGATTGTGGTCATGACGGCCGTTGAGTCGTGAAACCATCCCACGTAGTGATGCCGTTAATATGCCGCACCCGCCCAGTCACCCGCCGCACAACCACCGACTCCAGCTTCTATCAGCTCATGAGCCCACCACATTCGAGTTAATGGGGATGATAGGTGATCTCCAAAGGTCTATGGCGACCTTGCTTATAGAATGTCAACCTCGCCACGGCCAGTACCGTATGTTGAAAATTTCGAACCCCCAGAGCCTCCGACATCAGCGGATTGTGATCGAGCTCAATCACCGAGATGACCTCCACCCACAACATGATGTACCAAGATCAACCCAAACCTCCCATCAGCCGAGGCCAAGAAAAGATAAGATGAAAGCGCATACCGACCATTGAACAACCGCCAGGGGAGAGGCTTTGAAAGCCGGGAATGAATGAAAGCAGGTATCTGCAGCTATGACAAAAGCTATGGGAATGCCTTCCCACCCCGCCGAGGGCGCATCGACCAGAGAATCGGACAGCCCCGCCATGCCAAAACAGCTTCTCCCATTCCCAATCCTCGACCGAAAGAATCGAATCCAAGGTCAGACTCACACCCATTCGCCAAGACATCTAGCAGAGTGTTCAGCTCCAAAGTACTGCCTTAGGGCGCAGGCCTTCCATCCTCTTTATATGCCTTTGTCTAGGGCACTTTTGATTTTGGCCAAGAAGGCATCTTACGCCTCGATCCTAGGCCACTCCCAAACCCCTTCCAGACCATGATGCCACTCAAGATCGTCGCATTCATCAACATCACCGCCATGCTATCGATAATCGCTCCGCCTCCGCCACGAGGTACAAGACTTGATTGATAACAAGATCATCCTTCCGCCAACCTCGCCAAGTCAATCACTACGGAGTTCTTGGACTACGAGGATACAGATACCGAAGGCACAGATACCGCGAGTATATGATCAGAAGATGAAGCGCCTGCGGGCAATAGTTGGTACATTTTGATGTGACGTTTGGCACGCATTTTTGAGTACCTGCCAATGCTAGTTTTGTAAATCCTGACTTGGGTGTCGAGTGGTCTTACATTTTGTTGTTGAGTTTGTCTCATTGTTTTGAGACCCCTTTTGTTTAAGGGTCTGCCTAACTGTAATGAGTCACCTCTCTTGTATAGAATGCTAGGTGACTTCGGGTTGTTGCCTCAAGCACCGCTTTTGTTCTGTAATTACTTTTGCTTTCCTTTTGGGTCCGCCTCTTAGGAGCCAATTTACATCCGGAATCAATGAAATGAAATTGGCTACCGTGTTCCCATGTTTATTAGTCAGGTTGTGCTAGTTGTGCTAGAGAACTGAATGGGGTGACAACAAGATTCACCGCTTTTTTGTGCCCTAAAGATTATTGCTTTGACTTAAGTTTTTCAAAACTTTTTGAACACTGTAGAAAACGAAGAGGAAGGAATTCCTCGGTTTTTGCAAAACTTTGATCAAATTGAGAGAAAGAGAGGCATACTAAGTTAATGAATGAAATCATGCTTGTCGGAGTAATCGAGAAGGATCCTGGTCCAATCCGCATCGTTCCACACTATCTTCAGGCGAGAGGTTTGTCGCTTCCTTGAAAACTTTCAAAAACAAAATATTTTGCACAATTAATGCGAAGACTGTGGAATCGCTCTCGAGATCGTAAGCCAGGATCGCCTCCCGCCTCTAATTCGGGCCATCTGTTGCAAACCGGGATCGGTTCAAAACGATCAGTGTCACGAAACGCCCGTGTGGCCCGATTTGAAGCAGCCCTCGAACAAAAGGCACCAACGTCAGATCTAGAAGATCAGATCCCACCAAGCAAGGTTCATTCAGCGACCATGATGGGTTCTTCTGCAAATCAACAGTCGCTCTCCTGGATGCGGAGAGGCTTCAACCCCAAAAACCATTCGGCATGGACTTGCTACACTTTTACCCTTTGAGAGGCTCGCTGGGCCGAAAACCCGGAAGGGCGACCCAGGCAAAAGTTAGAGCAAAGAAAAGAATGAAAAAAAGACAAGAAAAAAAAAAGGGAAAAAAAGTAATGCAAAAAATATATAGAAAAAGAAGCTCGCAAGGTCGAAAACTCGCATTAGGCGCCTTGGCAAAAGTTAGAGCCCAAAAGAAAACAAAAGAAAAAAAGAAGAATTGAAAAGAAAAAGAAAAAGAAAAAGAAGCTCGCAAGGTCGAAAACCTGCAACAGGCGCCTTGGCAAAAGTTAGAGCCTGAAAATAGTGAAGGTTAAAATACCCGAGAGTACCTTAACCGGAACTACGTAAGGCTTGATTCCCATGTTTGGGATCGAGGCAACTTCATCTTGAAGTCCAAATTTCAACGCTTTCATAGCGTCTCACCATGTCATGGTTTTGGTCACTTGCCTCCTCCTAATCCGCGTCTCGGTCACAATGGTCGGAATTATGCGTGATCAATTTTCTCTTGAAGCCCAACCGCCAACACCTTTCAAGTGACTGTGTCCATATATTGATTCAAGCCATCTTCGACTTCTCCGCGTCCGAGGGTCCGGTCGTCATCAATAAGGAGTGACGCACAGCATGCCGCGGCATCATCCAAACAAGGGGCAACTTCCCGTTGCCACCCATTGCCATCCATGTCCAAAAGTTGCCCTAAGTTACCATTCAAACTAGGGGCAACTTTCCGTTGCCATATTCCCCCTTCAAGCAAGGGGCAATTTTCCATTGCTTCCGATCCGAGGTTGCATGTCTCGAGGGTAAGTTTCATGCTTGTTGAGCATCGTTTATTTGCAAAAATAGTTTTTGAAAAATTTTCGCTGAGGTTGACTTATTTTCTCAAAAACTTTTCCATCTTTAAAATTGGACCATGTTTGGACCCCAAAAGGAGAATTTTCAGTGCTCACAGCCTGATTCGCATGATTTTCAAATCAAAAATTGAATAAGTGTGTTAATCCGACTCTCATTTTGATCAAAACTGTTTTAAGGAGAAAATAAAAAAACGGTCAAAATAACGAACTAGGGGCACGATTGAGCCAGGTGTCCTGACTTCCCCCACCGTCAGCATGCACTTGCCAGAAAGGCACCCCCATCTACCAGAAGAAATAGCCGCGAGCTAGTCGTGTCGGGCATGAACCCGCAACTTCCTATTCATCTGTCATTTACCCTGGGGAGGGATGCAAAATGAGAGATTAAAGAATAGAGAGGAGTAAGTTGAGAGAAAAATGAGAGAAGGGTTTTTGAGAGAAAAACCGAGCCTGAGGGTCGAGTGATGTGAGAGTCACACAAATCAGAAGGGGTGGGAAACCTACCCGGAGGAATTGGCTCCTCAAGCCCGAGGTCTTTTATTATAAAACATGTCCGTGTCGTGTCTTTTGACTTATCGCCTCAATGTTCGCTGAGTCTTTCCGAGTGTGTCTCGTTGTGCTAGGTCGTGTGCCTTTTGTTTCTTCGTTTGAGTCTGCTCGTCGCGCCCCGTGGTAGGCTCGACATTCGGTTGAAAACCCATCCTCTTCCAAAAGCAGTTGTTTGTACTCAGGATGCTGTGCCATTCTCTACATCCGTGCAAGGCAAGAAAAGGAAAGGGAAGATTTGAGACATCCGAGGTGTTTCAACTGTAACCATATCAGTTTCGTGATCCGTCTCGTCAGATTGAGGGCTGTTTGTTCAAAAGTTTGCTGTGTGCGGAATGAACCGAATACTGAATTATGGGCTAAATGCAGATCAACCCCCAGCAGATTAATCCCCAGCAGGGCATGGGCTGTGTATTCAGTTTAAGCCGTGGCTTATTTGAATTATTTCCTGCTAGTTGATTGGTTATCCTGTTACTGCAGTGCAAATGCTTGGTTGTTTTGTTAAACAGTAGATCAATGCCATTTACATTTGAGGTGTAGTATGATGCAATGCGATGCAAAGTACGAAATGTGCAGGTATACGTAAACACACAGATATAACACTCTTTTAGACAAAAAGTTTGTTTATATATAATCTTTTCCAAAGACACGCTTTTGAAAGTAAAACCCGCTCAAGCAAAGACATAGTGCTCTATCTACAAAAGGAAAAAGGTACGTAAAATAAAAGAAAAACAGCAGGTTCAGGATCATCATCGCTGGCCTCGCCACGGGGATCCGCCTCGCCTCTTCTCGGGCGAAGCCCAGAGCATCATCGAGCATCACTTTTCGAGCTGAGCCCGAAGCCGCCCCTGCCTCCTCCTCGATGCCCCCACCTCCTCTGTCTCCTCCTCGACTCATCATCTGGGATCGCAGCCGCGAGCTACTCCTCGCATGAGAATGCCCTCCTCTGTACGAGGGAACGCCCGCCATCCCGGTCGAAGGGAGGCCCAATGCATAACAGCGCCACCCACCGGAGGATCGAAAGGAGGTGAAAAGTACAAAAAGAGTAAACGACAGCTTTATCAAGATAGAATGCAGGCGAGTACAAGCAGGTGAATGCGGTGAGCGCTTTATCAAGAATGCGCGTGTATGAGTACAAGGTGTGAATGCCGTGAGCGCTTTATCAAGACGGAATGCAAAGGTATGAGTACAGGTGTATGAAAGCCGTGAGAGCGGTTTATCGATGTTTGTGCAAGATAGCGACAGCGAAATGTAATATGATTTGAGATCTGGGTCAATAGAACATACCGCAAGCCGTAGGGTCAAGGCGCCGAGAGTCCGGCTGCAAAGATCCCCAGGGAGGCATTCAACTCCACGCATCGACGGGTATACTCGGAAGAAGTCGCAAAAGTATTAAATACATCAAGATTCCGTGATATCCGAATGAACCAAGTGAAATAACAATGCCGATGCGTAAATAAAGTGATACATACCGAGGCAAGTCAGAATGCCACCAACTCATGACCACCGGAGGAGGAGCAAAGGGATCTGGTAGGTCTCCCCGCCCGCCTCAGACGTCAACATAGTAGGCAGGCAGCCAACCGCACTCGCCCCTCGCACTCGCCGGACTCGAAGCTCGAGCCAGGTGTGGACCCGCCTCGTCCACCTTCGCCCAGCGGCACCGCAGTCTCTCGATCAACTCGTGCCACCACTCGGAGGTCGCATGATAAAAGTCCGGACGCATCGTAATAGTCGCCTCAAACCGCTCGCCGCCCACCAAGGGTGTAGTCCACCATCCGTCAACAGTGAACCTCTCAAGATCCCTCATATGCTCGGGAGGGTGAACCGACTATCTGCTCGCAACCCAAGGGTCCGGGCGAGAAAACGCCCCCAGTACCAAGCCCGGCTGCATCGCCCTCCAAAAGAATCCGAACGAGAGGTCTCTAAGACGGCAGACGATCCTCGTCATCAAGCAGTAAAGGAGCCCATGGCTGCCAGGTGATCTGAAATCGAAATACAGTTTGTTATCTATTGGTATTGCAAATATATAGTGGAAAAACGAAGCTTGGATGAACTACAAGGAAAACATACCTCTGCAGGGGTAATGGTGTCAAAGTAACGCCGGAAGAAGCTGAAGGTGTCCCGGGGTCGCCGTGTGCACCTCCCATCAAAGCGGCGAGAGAAGGGGACGACCAGAGGAGTCTCCGTCGCATTGCACTGCTCCACTGAAAGTAGGCATACACCCACACCGCAAAACCGATATCAGAGCATCATCAGATAAAGCAGAATGTAGAACAAAGCAGAAATATCAGAGCCATGTGTTGTGCGGTGTATTGAGCAGAGGGTATAGTGTGAACCGTGGTACAACAAGGTAAAGCGTATATGTGTGTGTGTACAAGATACAACAGAAAGCAGTGGTACAAAGGTAGAATACGTAAAGTATGTAAAGCAGAAATGTAAAGCGGAGAAGGAGACATACCTCCCAAGCTCCGCCAAGAGCCTCGAGCAACAAATCCACCGCCATGAAACCGAACTCATATAGCCAGAGGGTGGCCGAGTCGCACCACCCCAATCAAAACGTAAAATGTCTCTCGACATCCACCAAGGCCGAGGAGGCAGAGAGGCACAGGTTCGCCTTGGCCGGCGAAGATCGCCGCCCCTAGCGTAAACATCGAAGCCGCGCGGCGCATCAATCCACCTCCGGGTCATCTGAGTCGCATCACCAAGGGCATGTTGGGCCCTAAACCGCCTCAAACCAAGAGTAGCGAACAAAGCCGGGCGAAGCGAGAGGCGGAGTCGCGCCGAGTAAATAGACCGAGCGCGACCACTCGTCCATGTTCAGATCAAAGGGGATCGGATCACCCCACCCCGAGGCCTAAGCATCGAGAAGTCATAAGGGGTCATCGTCATGTCCCCGCCGCCGACAGAACGAATCTGTGGTGTCCCACCACCTCTCGCCAGGCGGCAAGAAGAGGCCGCAAGCGTAAAGCCCGTAAGTCCTCGCAGAAACGCAAGCCCCCTCGCTCGATGTAACGAACCTCCTGAAGCTCAGATACCAAGCGCGAAGCGACGACATTCCCATACCCGCGGATGGTATGGGAATCCCCTGTTCAAAAAGTACAGCTATGGCAATGATGAATACATCGATTTATTCTTTTTCTAAAGGCATGAAAAACTTTAGAGTGAATATAGCGTGAGTGCAAATTTTCAGATTTTAACAAGATACCGGTGCCGGCGCTTACAAAGGAACTACAAAGCACGTGATGCGTCAAGATGTTTTGATGCTCTGTGTGAACTTAGTGCATGTGTGCACATTTTTCGATTCAAGCGGATATCGGGTTTCAAAGGTACCAAAGGATAGGTTGCGATCAGGATATGTCGGTTCTGTGAGGATCAGTGTAAACAGCGTGTGATATGTCTGCGTGTTTGTGTAGTTTTGTGCAAGTCTAGCATGCGTGCGAGTTTTCAGATTCAAATGAGCACCGGGTGTCGATGAATTTACAGTGTGATGTGTGCCGTGTGTTTGGGTGATTCAGACTAGTGCAGTGTGTGTGCATGTGCGTCGGTCCTAAGCAGATGTCAGTTATGAAGTTGTCTACAATCAACTACAAGACAAAGACATCGTAATCCAACTAAGCAAAGGTTCGATTAGCTATGGCGGTTGATGAAAATCCTACATTGCGTAAAAATAAAAGACAAGAGTGTTACCCTGAGGCGCCAAAAGACAAGTGGGAGGCGGCTCACAAGAATGTAACCTCCCGTCCAAAGCCCTCTCAAAGCCGCTGAAGTGGCGAAGTCCGCTGGTGGTAGCACGTATAGTCGGGCGATAGGTCGCCGGATCAAGGGGCGCCGCTGGCAAGAGCTCGACCCCGGATCCATCTCAAGATCCGGGGGAGTCCCGACATGTGGAACATCGTCCGCCATGTGTAGTGGTGGTGAAAATGAGCCGAAAAGATGAAAACGGGCCGAATGCGAAAAGTCAACCGCAAAGTCAACTCCCGAGAGGGCCGGAAATGGCCGGGAAGGTCGGATGATGGGAATATACGGAAATATAGAGGAAACCAAGGGGAACGAGTCCCGAAAAGGAGAAAATAGCAAAGGAAATACCGAAACAAAGATTTGTTCGGTTGAAAATGTCCGAAACGCGAAGGAAATCGCGAATCCGACGCATTTAAAATGGCGAAACTCAAAGAAATGAGCAAAGGAGGAGAGAAAGAGACTCTAGAGAGAGAGAGTGAGAGATCTCGGCGGAAGAAAAGTGAAAAAATAGGGCTTCAAGCCCTATTTTATAAAGCCCAAGATGAAATGGCGAATCGCCTCGACAAGAATCTTGCTTGGCCGGCACATTTTAGCTTGGTCGGCACCTTTTTGTGCCGATGAAGTTTTTTATCAGCCGGTGGCCAGCCGGTGGCCATTCCATCCAGCCGGTGGTGTTCCTTGGGCCTTGTTTGGGCTAGATGATCAGCTTTGGGTCTTCAAGTCTCAAGAAAATACGAGAAAATGCGTCCCCGATGCTCAACCGGCCTCCGTTTTGACTTCGGACTGTCCCTACTATGCGTGGTGCTCAATTTCAAGCGAAGAATGTATCCTTTTGTATCCTTTTGTCATCTACGGAGATCCAAAAGTTGCCCTGTGTGTGTCACGTGCATCCATCATGTTGTCCGGCGCATCGTATCGCCATCACGCACGTCTCTCGCGACTTGCACCGTTTTGCATTGTCATGTGGCATGTGTGTCATACCGCTTCATTTTGCATTTCATTTTCCATCAAATGAGGTACGTGTGCCTCATTTCGCATTTCATTGCATCTCGAGGCATGTAAGCCTCGTTTTGCACTTCATTTTCCATCCAATGAGGTATGCGTGCCTCTTGTTTCGTTTCTTCTTCACTCACATTATTTTCGCATCCCGTGTGATACGCGGTGTCACATTATACAATTCCGCACGGTCCCGGGCGAGACCTTAAACACGCTCGTCCGGGCAGACTAAGAATGCGCGATGCGACAAGACCTTAAACACGCTTGACTACATTGTCCCGTGCTTTATTACAAGCACTATCATGCATTTGTTCTTCCGTCCGCGAGACCTTAAACACGCCCGTCTAGGAGACCTTAAATCCTGGAGGTGCAAGACCTTCGTGTGTTAAGTCGCCTCATTGCATTTGGCACGATTTCGCTACCGCTTAGCGCACCCTCATTTGCATTTCATTTTCTATCCTTTGAGGCACGCGGTACCTCATTGCACTCCATTTTCCATCTTTGAGACACGCTGCGTCTCAATTGCCCCATTTTGCATCGCATGCTCTTGAATACTGTGTAACAGCTTGCCCTGATCCGGGCGAGACCTTAAACACGCACGCCTAGGAGACCTTAAGTCCTCGGGAGGTGTAAGACCTCCTGCATTACAAGAGCACCTCATTGCATTTGGCATGCATTCCATAGCGTTGTGTTGTGCACCTCATTGCATTTGGCATGCATTCCATCGCATTGTTTAGCGCACCTCATCGGTTGCCCCCCTAGGTCCCATGAGACCTTAAACCCGCCATTTGCATTATCACGCATTCAAAGCCGCTACATGCCAAGATTTCAAAGAAAACACAACATGCATTGTCATGCATACGCCGCATCCCGCCTAGGAGACCTTAAATCCTCAAGGTGCAATTCCTTCGGTTTTGTCGCGTGCGAACGACTTTCGGTGGTCCGTAAAGCCACCGCCTATGCTCGCGTGAGTTCCTAGAAGATCAACTGACGGTGAAAACTAGAGTTCGAACGGCTTATGCCTAGAACGCAAAGGTTCGAATTTCCGAGACTAAAGTCTGGTTTAAATACCCGTGGGGATGTACCCTTGAAATCAGATGGTAGCCCCATAGGTTGAGGCGGCGGTTCACGCCTCAATTTCGATAATCGAACCAACCTAGTGTATCGCCTTGGTAAGATAGGGAAAATCGCAATCATAGTCATTGCATCAACACGCATTGTCATGCATCATTGTAAATATTGCATATGTCATGCATTGCATTACAAAAAAAAAAAACATGCATATGTCATGCATCATCGTAGTATAGTGCATATGTCATGCGCTTCAGAATACCCATTGCATTGTAGCTGCATGCATCCATTGCATCACCTTCCATCTATGGCTTGCGCCTTTCCAAGTCGAGCTTGGTCTGGTATGTGCCCATGTTGTTCGTGTCGAAGCACAGTTGTCGAGCTTTTGTGTCCGAGCCTAGAGGGTAGCGGCACCGATGCTGTGTTAGACATGGGTTTTATGTGTACATGCCTTTCCTAGGCAAGATTTGGTTTGGCCCGCGTGCCATATCCATTGTATCTATTCCATTGCATGCATCCATTGCATCACCTTCCATCTATGGCTTGCGCCTTTCCAAGTTGAGCTTGGTCTGGTATGTGCCCATATTTTTCGTGTCGGCTACGCTTGTCGAGCTTTTGTGTCCGAGCCTAGAGGGTAGCGGCACCGTTGCTGTGTTAAACATGGGTTGTATGTGTACATGCCTTTCCTAGGCAAGATTCGGTTTGGCCCGTGCCATATCCATTGTATCATTTATCCATTTCCATTACATTGTAGTGTAATTGTTGCATCCCGCATTAGGATCATTGTTCTTTCATCAGTGTGTCGTGACCCCACTTATGTCAATCCAGCCCATACTTGTTCTTGTGTCCGTATAAGTACTCATAGATCAGACATCGATCTATGGGAGACGGACTTGTTACCTCCATCAATCTATTTGACATTTGTGAGGTTTTGAACCGCTCATGATTGAATCATGATTCAATTGCCCTGCATGTAGTTCGCATTTAGTTTTAATTGCACTACATTTTCATTTGCATTATCTACACATAGTTTTGTATATATTGCATACCATTCAGCATTCACATTGCATATGACATGCATGTTGTTAATCATATTGTACCTGTAAGTTTGTTTTCTTTCCAGCACGATATTGTATGTACGGCTCATTTATCACGTGAAACCGGACGAGTCGCAGTATTGTATCTCCGAGTGAGACGCTTTTGAGAATTGCATAATTCTCTTACACCCTTTCTACATTGTAGTGTAGACTGTTGCATGTTAGCTTATAACTGCCGTGATGTGTGCCTCATTACGCCTTTTTTGCATGATCATAAGTTATGCTTGGCTTGCATTTTCGCCAGATTTTGCCCTCGCCACTGGGCGATATCTTATCGTTGGCATGTGTGCCTCTTACATGAACTACTCTGGTTTGATTCCTTGAGGATACGTGGCGCTTAAGTAGTTCAACCATTTGCGCTTTGCATGTTTGTCCAAGTCTTGACCTTGTCAAAAATGGGTCGTCTCTGGGCTTTGACATTCACTCCTGTCATTGTTATGACTTTCGAGTTCTGTCAAAGAGGGGCACCTGTAGACACCCCATTTTTGACCATCCTCAAGACTTGGACGTCACCGTTTGAACACTCGGTGATTATCCATGTTTGTGTTCGTTTGGAGTTCCCGGAGTTCTCGGCTCGCGCGCCGTGCCTCAGGACCTCCGAACTCGACCGTTTGTGTTTGGTTTTGCACCAAACACGTGATTTGCCTTTGAGGCGGGGAATGCCTTCGAGGCATCCCCACACACCATTTGGGGCTAGAGGCTACCGTTGGTCAGTTGTCACTGCACTATATGGTGCCTGTCGGCACTATTTTGTGCCGGTCGCCACTGTTTTGGGCGAAATGACCATTTTGCCTAGCCGGGTACTGTGCACTTGCTGTGTGAGATATTTTCTCACAGCTGTATGCAACTTGTTTCTCCTCCATACACGTGTATGGAGGGATGGGCTTGCTTAGTGGCCAAGCTTGTAAGCTTTTGGCCTATAAGAGGGAAGCTCTCCCTCTTGGCTAGAAGGTTAGAAAATTTCAGAGTGTTAGCCATTGTTAGAGAGAGCCAAGCTCTGGTTTTAGGGTTAGAATAGATATAACTTCTATATCTCTCTCATTCTCTTGTTTAACTAGGTGTTTTGTGCCTTACTTTTGCACACTAGCACCTAGTGTCCCACCTCTCTTGGTCGAGAGGTTCTAAAGGTTAGTTTTGGTGATTCTTGGTGGATTGGAGCTCAAGGGACCAAGCACAACAACCTTTGTGAAGATAGACAACAAGGGTGAGAAGTCTACACTTTATTCCCCATTTTTGCAACTTGTTTTTACCTAGTTTAAAACAGTTTTTGAGCTTAGTGTTTGGCACATAAAAGTTCTGATTTTTGACTCTCTTTATTGTGTATTAAGAGTGTTTTGTGGTTTGAGGAACTTTGACCACCTTTAGGCCTTGAAAAGGGCACTTCTTGTACCATTTTGGAGAGATCCGAGATTTTGGTCTTGGGATCTCTTCACCACTTAATCTTGAGGATTTCAGTGGTGAAAGCATGCCTTGAAGTCTCAAGAAGGAGAGGGCCCCCTCTCCTTGATGTCCTTGAAAAGGACAAGGTTGGCTCATAAGGGAGCTCCATGTTTAGTTGTGTATTGAGCATGTTTTGGTTGTTCATCATGCTTATATTGTCATATTATAGCATGCTTTCAAGTGGGTTTTAGTACTCTTTGCATGATTTGCATAGTTACTTTGTAATGCCTTAATATTGCCTTAACATGACTAGCTTGTTAGCCTATATTTCTAGCATGTTTTAGGCTTGCATTTGTGAAGCTTATAGGCTTATTTTGTCATGCTTTAGCTCTGTCCATAGCTATTTTGGCCAATCTTAGCATGTATTTTGTAGCCCCTTTGTATTTGGCTTGTAGGCCTCAAAAGCATGAATATGTGGTATGCTATTCTAGCTTTGTTTTTGATGGTTGGGACCATCTTCCATGCTATTTCAGTCCCTCATACATGCTTGATTGATTGCCTTGCATGCCTCTTTAATGCTTTAAAGGTGTGTGTTAAGTACTCCATGTTTTGGTCTTGTTGCATGCCTTCATGCTTAAGCTTCTTAGATGCCATCTAAGTGGACATTTGGCCTTGTTTTAACATGCTAGAAACCTGATTTAGGTTGTTCAATGCATGCCTTGTTTGCTTTGCATAGATGTGGTTCAATGCTCTCTTGAGCTTGCCTCAAGCATAGGTTAGTTGCATGCTTTGTTTGGCTTGCTTTGTGGCATGTTTTGGCCATGTGTTTTGTATGAATTTGAGCCTAAGTTGCATGCTAGTAGTCCATGTTCAACTCATTTCAAGTGTACTTGAATGTTGTTTATTATGCTCAAGTGTTGGTGTCTTAATATGTGCATGTGTGCGTGTGTGTTTAGACCCCATCTTTAAGCATCTTGGCCACTGTTCTTGGGCCTTTTAGAGCTGTCCAATTCATGTGTAAGTCCATTCCTACTTTGCTTTGCATGCTTGTATGTTTACACAACAATATTCTTGCATTGCATTGCCATATTGCATGCTAGATGACATGCTTAGGGTTGCATTGGCATTATGCATGCAAAGCCTCTTGAAGTGAGTTTGATAGAGGTTTGGCACCTTTGTTTGCATTGCATGCATTTGAAATCAAAGTTGCATTCTTGGTCCTTAGGGCCATCACGCGTAAATGCTTGCGATTGGTGGCAGGAATCGAGGCACATGCCCTTTTAAGTCCATAGCACGATTTGGGATGTGTTTGGTGCATATATACCTTGAATTGCATTGCCTTGCCTTTTGTTCCCTCTCTTCTTTGTGAGTTTGCGAGTTTTGCGAATACTTTGTGCCGACCGGCACTTTTAGTGCCGACCGGCTGCCTGGCCGATAATGAAATCGATCGATGGCAATTCTCCCCAAGGGGTGGCCCTCTCGAGCCGATGATGCTTCTCGGTGTTCGGGAGGCACTCCAGTTTTAGAATTTTTTGGTCAAGAGCGAGAGAAGCAGAGGCAACCCATACACTTAGCAGTGATTCCGAAGCGAGTCGGTAGCGCCGCAATTAGCCCTCATCGAGGCATTTAATGCTTAATTAGATTTATTAATATATTTAATTAATATAGATAATTTGTAATATTTAATTAGCTAGTTTAGTTAATTATTTATTTATTCTGTAATTATTTATTCGGTCCCTCGAGTGAGGGCAAAAATGTAATAAGTGTGTGAGTGGGCATGTATGTCTTCCAATCCCCACTTCTTTCTAACCCTTTTATTTACCCGCTTGGTGGTAGATTAGGGCATTTTCAATTAGCATACCTTATGTAAATGCATGCGTGCATCATTCATAAGTATTGCATACATTGGGTTCGGCACATCACGCAAACTGCATCGCACTTTCAATTCCAAATTGAATACGTGCTACGTGATAGCATTTCACATGACATATTTAGGGTTAGCGAGCCTACTCTAGATTGCATTTATGCGTGTTGCATTAGCCACTTAACATGAACTAGGTCATGCATGTTTTGCTAACTAGTTTACTTTTTACGCACGCAGTGCGATGTAAGTGTTCTTGCTTTAGCATACCGCATGCGTGTGATTGTTTGCCATGACAATAGGATTGCCATGCGGCTAAATGCTTACATGATAAACTGCTTGTATGCTGTGGGTGGAGGTTGGATTACTTGAGTTGGGAGTACTCATTGAAATCCGCATTTTAGCCTACTTGCGGTAGCAATTTCTAACACGTTTTCCAAGACAAAAGCGGATATGCAATGTTTATTTCGAATTAGGCGATCTAGTCTATACTTGTTTGTTGTGCGATAACATAGTAATTCTAGGCTAATAACCGAATAAGAACACGTAAAGTTTTCAAAAACGGATATCACGGTTAGTAGAGGCGGTCTTGGACGGGCGAAAGGGTGCTCATAAATGACCTTCCGATCGTACCCAAGCTCCGAGCCGAGTAACTTTGGTGATGACGGACATGTGGCCTTCGCACCGAGTCGAGTTTCCTAAATTTCCGCTTTAAAAATATTTAGGTGGCGACTCAGTCCGCAAAGCGATCCATGTTTGGCACTACTTTTCAAAAATCTGTTTTCCTTAAAACGATTTGCGAGTTGGACTCTTTGGTTCAGATGAACCGACACAAACTCTAAAGAGTCCGAGAAGTGGCGAGGTCCCTCATGACGCATACGCTTACATCCGTCAACTTCAACTGAAATCGAAGGAGGCCTCGCTGGAAAGATGAATGCAGTAGCTGTCGCTGCAAGAGAAAGAAATACAAAGGACTGTCAAAATTCAGTATTAAAAGTTGACAAAGGAAAGACAACGGAAGTGTGAAAGAAATTACTTGATCCAAAGGGTATTAGTCTCGATGGGAGAGTCAAGGGAGTAATGTTCGGTAGTTTGTTGCCTTCTTGCGCTTCTTTGAAGTGCATCGCAGAGTGCATTCATCTCTCAAAATTTGTTGCTGCCGTCTCTTCTCGGCCCTCTCAAAGACAATTATTGCCTTGGGATGTTCCTGCTCTACTGCCTTGGTAACTGCTTCGTGAATGGGATCTTCAACCAAGACAGTAGTTGAAACAATCACCTTCCTTCTCTTTTCTATTGCTTGGGCGATTGTCTCGGAATCAGAGTCCTCAGTAAAGTCAGAAGGAGAGACAGTAATCTTTCTTCTCCTCTTTCTTTGAACTGACATTGTCTGTTCCTCAGATTTTTTCTCAACTTCCTTAAACTGAGATTCGGAAATAGATTCCTTATCTACCTCCCTAGTGGTTGTCTCCTCTTGAAACAAGTCAGTTACTTTTTTCCTTTTGGTCATGGGTGACTCGTGTTCTGGGTCTGTTTCTCTTTCTTCTTCTTCTTTTCCTTCTGGCACTTCGGTTGTTTTCTTTTTCAATCAAGCGCTTCTCTTCTTTTTTGCTAATCACCTTCACAAAAAATATAGAAACAAAATAAGAATAACATAATCAGCATTGAATAGGAAGTCGAAGGAGAGAAAACAAAGGCATATACCTTTCTTTGAAGCGGCAGAGTGGCTTTCGGAAGGAGTTGAGGTAGCAGAATGGACCGAGTTGTAGGAGGCATGAGAGGAAGGGACAGTTCACTCTTTGGGCTTGGATACGTCTAATACCTCCAGTAGGTTTTGAGGTGAAATGGCTAAATAGAGTTCCATATTATTTTCCCACCAGTTTTGGTATCTCTTCAATGCAGTACCTTCAGGAATGAAGGGAGTGTACTCAAAACTAGCCAAGTCATCTATGAATTTGAAGGTTGCTTCCTGCAGCCTTGATTTCCTAACCTTCAGATCTCTCCTGGTAAGGCTCAGATTGGTGTTGCTGCAGAGAGGTATTGGGACCCCTTGTGTGAAACCAAATTGTCTAACGAATTGAGTAGGACAATAAGGTTCAGCTATACATTTATAAGCTCTGGGGTTCATGGTCCCAATAAACAGTTCCCTAGGAAGCAGAAGGAAGGCCCATATATCTTTGTGAATAGGCGAAGCACAGAGCCTGTCACTTAAAAAGTGACTCAACCAAGCTGGACCTATGTTGGTCTCGAAGGGACGGAAGCGGTGAATAGGAAGGGCGGCTGGTAGTTGATGGAAGAAAGAGAAATAAAAGGCAAAGGTAGAAGGATAGAGGGAAGCATTGGCTAGTCTTATGCCATGGGTAAGAGAGTGTAACCTAGAAAATTTAAGGCATTTGGATTGTAATTCAGTAAAATAGGCGAAAAGCCAAAGCTGAAGGATCTAGAAGGGCCCCCATTAATTAGCATCTAAGGGCTTCTCACAAAAAATGGAACAAACTCTGTATACATGACCTAGAATATATGGGGCTAAGGCTACCTTTTTTTGCAAAACAAAGGCTTTGGCAAGAGGAGCAAATTCAGGCATAATTCTTTGAGAGGAGGTGCAGAAGAGGAATTTGCAAAGCCAGTATAACACGAAGGAAAAGAATTCCCTATCAGTTACTGGGCCCTCTTTTTTATTTTCAGCTCTAACAAAATCGCTGTAAGATAAGTTAAGAGAGGGGAGGGAGAAAAAGACTGTTAAATCAGGGAAATCTGGTGTAATAAGGGTACCAATAGGGGATACTCCTAGTAGATGGCAAATATCAAGAACAGTAGGAGCCATCATCCCACATCTAAATTGAAAGAAATTGAAAATAGGGTTCCAAAAACATAAAGCAGCAGGGACTAAGAAAGGGTCCACCGAGATAGTTACCCTAGATAGTCGGAGAGCATTGAGAAAGGAGAGCTCTTGAAGGTCCAGTGTCCTCGCAGGGATGACCCGATCATACCACTCTTGCCATTCCGGTCTCATTGTGGGCCAACATCGGTGGGGGCGATTGACTCTCCAGTTCCTCCAATCGAGACCACCTTCATAAAGGAGACATTGGTTTTCCAGACGAGGATATAGAGCTGGGAGCTCAATAGGGATCTCCTTGAAGATTGGCCCAAGCATGTAGTCTTGTCGCTCATGACGACGAGGGACAAAGATACGCCCGTCAATGGCGCTTTTCCCCCTAGCCTTGTACTTCTCACACTCCACGTCAATGAGCCTTTTCAAGGCTATGGATGAGCTTACACGTTCTATGATTGGCACTTCTACTGAAAAAGAAGCCATTGATGGTACGATTTTCGAAAAGGAAAAGGGGAAGTAAAGAGAAGTGAAAGATATGAGGGTTTGAACGTTAAAAGAGCAAGTGATTTCAGAAACACGAAGCAAAAGGGTTTTAAAGAAAAGTTTTTTGTGTCTAGAAATATATTGCATAAGTTGTTAAGTACTAAAAGTACGAATACGAGGAGTCTCTTCCAATATTGATAGTTTTGGAGGGAAAAGCACATTCCAAATGTTGACGCCAGCTTCGAAGCAAGATATTTGGCTTCGAAATGAGATTTTGGCGCCAAAAAAATCAAATAACAACGGCTTCAAAATACATAAGTCGGCTTCGAAGCATACTACATGCTTAAAAATGCTAGAATGCTCGAATATTGGTCCACTTCAAATGGTTTAAAGACCTGTTTGAGGGTTATTAATCAAAGTAACGACCTTTGGAGCAACTCCTTGGATCCTTTAAGGATGAGCACTGTTCGAAGCATTAAAACCAATCGTTGGTTTATATATATATAAGAAGGAATTGCTTTTTGAACCAAAACAGTGTGGATTACTCTTCGAAGCAAAATAGTCAACTTGAAATTGATTGGCTATATTAACCATGACCATATATTGGTTATAGTTAGTTTTGAGGGGTAATGTTGTTAAAATTCAAAGCATTAATTCCAGATGATATCAGCCAGAATTGTCAACTATACTCCATAAATTGGAAAAAGACATGTTGGTTCTTTTAGCGTTTCATTAAACAATTGAGTCCAGATTCGAAGGATGAGATTGTTCAATTCGAAGCTATGAGTTGGCTTTTAAAGGCAAAAGGAAACAGAGTCAAACAATGTCAAATACAGAAGGACTTTGTTTGTATTGAAGCCAAGACAATTACATTAAGTAACCCTATTTGGGTACAAATTCAAGCTCATAAAAATAAGGAATAGAATAAATAACAAGATCATGAAACTTTGTCCAACAATGATCAATAAATGTTTGTTCTTTCTTTATTATATCTTCTATCTCCTCTAATGTTGGCTGCATAAGTTGGTGTGCTCTCACTTCATAGTAGAGCTCCTCAGCCTTTATTTCGAAAGCCTCTTCCCTCAATTTTTGTTCCAACTCATCTATAACCAAATCGTCCCAATACGCAGAATCTTTATTTTTGAAGTCATCAAAATCTTCGATGAAGTTCTCTACTTCGTACTGGGCATGAATTCAGAGAGATGAAAGTTGATCCAAAGATTGGATGGTGACCTTGGAATTCCGATGCCAGTGGAGGAGTACCGGAAGTTGGTCCAGGAACATGTGAAGTTCTGCTTGGGCAATGGGATTAAGGACATGGCCCCTAGTCAGAATATCACAAGCCCATCGAAAGTTCTTGAGAGGGATGTCATCCTCAAGAACATTGAAAGGCAAGTGAGAGAAAGTCACAAGCAGAAGTTGAGCTTGTTTCCGCTCAGCTGAAGTTGGGGATGATGGAGGTTTGTAAGGTGGAAAGATTTTGTCCATGGGAAGGGCAAGCCTTAATTTCTCTGTCTAGGAAAGAGTGGGAGGAGGAGAAGGAGTAGATGGTTCTGCATCAGAAGATAGAGAAGGTGTGGATGCTTCTATTCCAGAAGGTGGAGAAGAAAGTGTGGATGCTTCAATTTCAGAAGATGGAGAAGAAGAAGTGGATGCTTCTGTTAGGGGAGATGGCACGGGAGCGGAAGGAACAAAGGCATTAATGTAGTCAAGCCAGTCAGAAGAGCAAATCTTCGCCTTCTTGGCTAAAAATGAAGGGCTGTACCCTTGTGATACTTCCAGACGCCGGGCAGTGTGCATTATCCTTGTGGGCATAGAGGATGTGTACCAGACCACAAGTAGATTCTCCTCCAAACTACGTCGAAGGTCAATGGGCACATAAGGATAGACCACCGAGCTTCGAGCGTAAGAAGGAAAATCTAAAGGGTCAGTGAACTCAACAAAATGGTGATTGATTCGTTCCCTCAAGTCCCAGGACTCGTGTGTCGACTAGCTTTGTCCATCCGGAAACCCCAGAAGATGAAGAAGTGGTAGCTTCATCCCAAGCAGAGGTTTGTGAAGAAGAACTTCCCAAGTCCATATTCGCAACTTGTTGAAGCAAAGGCTTGAGAATAGTTCATTCAAAGTACAAGGGGAGTTTAGAGAAAGAACTTCTTGTATCTGTAAATTTGTAAACCAAAGGATTAAAGGCGATGTGTTCGTAGTCCAAAGGTTGATAATCTGCAAAAGCCTCCATGACCTGAAGATAGAAGGGCAGGTAAAGGTGGCTAATGAATGCGTGGAGATTCTTTCGAGGGGAAACAGCATTACTCAATGGCTCTTCGTATGCTTGATCAATATTGTGACAAGTTGATTGAGCCATAGTCCGTTCGAATGCTAAAGGTATTGAGATGTTCGACAAGTTGAGAGTTAATGCAAATGATCATCAAATAGGTGACGGTTGTGTTTCCTGAAGATGGATTCCATGCACGTTCCAAAAGAGCAGGAAAAGCTTTTGATTCACTAATATCTCCAAGTATTTGGTATATTAGTGCGGGGGGTAATGTTGGCTACATATTTTGTAAAAGCCAAATCACAGTTTGACACGTGGCAGAATAAGGGTATTATGGGAAGATAATTCAAGTCTTTGATCCTGATCGAACACGTGGCAATGAATATTGGTTCTCACGTGATCTGAGTAGCACTAGATCAGTAAAGAGATACAAGGTAACGTGGCTTCAACGGTTACTCATATTCAAATTCAAATACAGGAGGGAAGCTCAACTGCAAGAGATGGCGTAGTGGGACTACTTCTAAGGCAGCATGATCAGCGATCATAGAGGAGTAGTTCGACGGTTTGAAGTGCAGTTCGAAGGTCATCTTTGACAAGTATAAATAGCAGGGAAGTCCTCAGAAAAGACGCCCAGACTCAGATCATACAAACCAGTCTTTACTTCATATTTTTCTTTTCCAGTTTTACATTTTCTGTACTTTAAATGCCTGCACTTTAAATACCCGCACTGCACTTCGATTCATAGGAGTAGTTTCAAGTAGATTCAAGTAGACTGTTGCTGTAAACCTCTCCGAGGCTGAGTTTGGACTATTGTAAGTGTTCATTTTAATGAAATACTTCGATTGTTCTTCATATTAACTGTTATTTCTCTTAATTTCTCCTAAGTCAAGCCACTAGTAAAAGCCCTCTTCATTGAGGCTGAAATAGCTAAAACACAATCGTCTGATAATTGGTTGGCAATTATAATTTCTGTAAGGACTGATTGATCCTTGCTGGCACGCTCGCATTTACAAAAATACCCTTCGAAAAGCCAAAACAGCATTACTCAATGGCTCTTCGTATGCTTGATCAATATAGTGACAAGGTGATTGAGCCATAGTCCGTTCGAATGCTAAAGGTATTGGGATGTTCGACAAGTTGAGAGTTAATGCAAATGATCATCAAATAGGTAACGGTTGTGTTTCCTGAAGATGGATTCCATGCACGTTCCAAAAGAGCAGGAAAAGCTTTTGATTCACTAATATCTCCAAGTATTGGGTATATTAGTGCGGGGGGTAATGTTGGCTACATATTTTGTAAAAGCCAAATCACAGTTTGACACGTGGCAGAATAAGGGTATTATGGGAAGATAATTCAAGTCTTCGATCCTGATCAAACACATGGCAATGAATATTGGTTCTCACGTGATCTGAGTAGCACTAGATCAGTAAAAAGATACAAGGTGACGTGGCTTCAACGGTTACTCATATTCAAATTCAAATACAGGAGGGAAGCTCAACTGCAAGAGATGGCGTAGTGGGACTACTTCTAAGGCAGCATGATCAGCAATCATAGAGGAGTAGTTCGACGGTTTGAAGTGCAGTTCGAAGGTCATCTTTGACAAGTATAAATAGCAAGGAAGTCCTCAGAAAAGACGCCCAGACTCAGATCATACAAACCAGTCTTTACTTCATATTTTTCTTTTCCAGTTTTACGTTTTCTGTACTTTAAATACCTGCACTTTAAATACCTGTACTGCACTTCGATTCATAGGAGTAGTTTCAAGTAGATTCAAGTAGACTGTTGCTGTAAACCTTTCCGAGGCTGAGTTTGGACTATTGTAAGTGTTCATTTTAATGAAATACTTCGATTGTTCTTCATATTAACTGTTATTTCTCTTAATTTCTCCTAAGTCAAGCCACCAGTAAAAGTCCTCTTCATTGAGGCTGAAAGAACTAAAACACAATCGTCTGATAATTGGTTGGCAATTATAATTTCTGTAAGGACTGATTGATCCTTGCTGGCACGCTCGCATTTACAAAAATACCCTTCGAAAAGCCGAAAAGCCAAAAAGCCAACAGTATGCTACTGTTTGGTCTTTCCATAACATGGAATAGGCCACTGTTATCAATAGGGAAGAAGAGTTCCATTGGTGCAACGTTAATTCATTGTATTTTCTAATTAATTTATTAATTTATGGTGTACCAGTTCATGCCTTGTATTTCTAGATTTACATGTTCATTCGGTTTTAATTTTTTGTGTAATTTACATTTCTAGCATGTTTATTAGGTAGTAAATTTACATGTAACTTGTACCTATTAATTTTTAATTTAGGTGTGGAGTTGTAAAGTGTATAACTTGCCTATATTTGAATTCATGTTAATTTCTCTAGAATTATTTGCATGTTAATCATGTCATTTGCAATTCTTGCCTAGTAATGTGATTTAAGTGTTTAGGAGTTATAAAATGTTTGTAACTTGCCTCAATTAATTACATGTTTAGTGTACCATAAGTTCATATGTAACTTTTACTAATTCAAAATATGGTTTAATTATATTTAATTTTGGGTTTGTAACTTGTATAGTTAATTACATGTTTATTATGTAATTAATTTTTTACAGTTTTTTTAGTTTAAATTCTAGATGTGTAACTTAAGGGTTGGTTTTAATCTTTACTTACAGTTATGTGGGAGCCGAATAAATGGCTAAATCGGAAGGGGCATATTTTAGTAGATTGACATTAACCGGCTGCATCCTGCAGACATTAACCGGCTGCATCCTGCAAGACTAGGATGAGCCGAATACAATACGTAGTTTATTAAGAAAGGATCTTTGAGGCCGAATAGAAGAACGGGTAATGATTGAAAAGTAGGCCCAGGCCCCGAGGCCTCAGAAGGATCAGATATAAATAAAGAAGCAGCGTTCTTGGAATGGTATGTAAGAATCACTTCACTAAACTTAGTAAACAAGCTTTCTTGAGTATAAGAACTGACTTGCCCGTCGGAGTGCTAACCCCGGCACCCCCGACCAGAGTGTTTGTCTTTGCAGGTGACTAGCTGAGGATCAAGAACGTCTCCCAGGATCTGAACAGTATTTCCAAAATCACTTCCCCACAATTGGCGCCGTCTGTGGGAATACTCAAGTACATCCATGGAAGGCGTGACACAAGATCCTCCGATAGCCACCGACGAGACTACACAGAGAGACGACATCACTCCGGCAAATATGCTTGGGAAGGAAACCATCGCTGCGAGACGCGCCTTGAATTTTGATTCGCCAACGACTTCAGCTCAGGAGACGATGCAAGCCATCATAGAACAAGCTAAACAAAATGAACAAAAGCTAGAAAATATGATCGCAGAAAATGAATGCCTCCGTCAAGATTTGGCCCTGGAAGTAGCAAAATCTAAAGAATCCGCGCGCCAAGACCTCGAACGACCCCTGAGAGCAGGTAGACAACGACATCGAGCCCGACTAAGGGAAACCGACAGCGACTCCAACTCATTATCCACGAAGCATAACAAAGGACGCTCAGACACTTCCAACTCCTCTGAAAAAAGTCCACACACAAGGAACAAGCGCAGAAGAAGCAGTTCAGACGAAGAGGACCGGCACGATCCTTTTATCCGACGAATTGCGAGGCGCCTGCCAAGAAGTTCAAAGCTCCATCATTTACTCTCACGACGGAAAATCGACCCACCGATCATATACGTCACTACAAGCAGCCATGACGTTGCATGCGGAACAATGAAGCCCTCATGTGCGAATATTCCCGGCGACTTGGGGCCATTAGTCGAGATGGTATTACAAGCCGAGCCGGCCGATCGAAGTTTCCATCAATTACAAAAATCCTTCAGTGGTTTATCACCAACGAGGTACAGCCGAAACAGGCCGACTCTCTCTGGGCTATGTAAATCCAACTAGGAGAAACGCTGAGAGCATATTCGGCGCGATATTGGGAGTGCTTCAATCTCGTTGACGACGCTTGCAACGACTCCATGGCCGTCACCGCCTTCAAAATGGGACTACATCCTGTGCTTTTCGATTAGCAACTCACGACGTAAGACCCCCCAAAACAGTCTGGGCGTTGATGAAGAAAGTCGAAGAGTATTGCAAAGTGGAAGACGATGCCTTGAGGATTAAAGCCAGACAAGTGTCCACCAAGCCGGCACCTCTTGATATTGCTCAACCGATAAGTTCCGTGCCACCTCTGAGCCCTGAGCCGCGACAACGTGCTAAACGAGACAAAAGACGGGACTCTCGCCGATCGAGTGATCAATGCTCCCACCCGACGAATAAACAATTGCAAGTCGACAGTAGACGCTCGAGACGTGCCGACAAAAAGTACATGGAACTGTCAGAGCCAATCACCGCGGTAATGGCCAAAATCCAACACCTTCCATTCTTCAAATGGCCGTCAAAGATGGTGGGGCCACCCAATACACAACGAAGGGACCGGAGGTGCGAATATCACAAAGATCACGGCCACGAAACAGAGAGTTGCTACGCATTAAAAGATCACCTGGAAGAACTGGTGCAAGACGGCCGACTGCAGCAGTATGTGAAACAGGGAAGGCCAATCAAGGCATTAGCATTGAGGCAGGACTCTCCCCCACTTGGCGTGATCCATGTAATTTACAGCCTGCCTACACCCCCAACCGTGCACACAATTCGATCGCATCCAACTCTACAGGGGCACCGTATTTCGACTGACCGGTCCGAAGAAGCTCCGACAATTGCCTTCAACGACTCCGACCTCAATGACGCAACGGCTTCCCACATTGATCCGTTAGTCATTGGATTACGCATAAACCGGTTCATCATTGAACGAATTCTCATAGACCCAGGGAGTAGTTCAGAGGTCATGTACTACCAAACTTTCATCAAGCTCGGCCTCAACGAGTCGGATCTATCTCTGGCGCCTCACCCACTATTCGGCTTTAATACGAATCCCGAATATCCATTGGGCAAGGTCACATTACCTGTTCTAGCGGGTTCCAGAACGGTCGAAGCAGAATTCCTGGTCGTGAAGCTCTCGTCGCCATATAATGCCATCATGGGAAGAACCTGGCTACATATCATGAAGGCCGTCCCACGCACCTTCCATCAGATCCTGCGTTTCCCAACAACCCACGACATTGAAGAAATATGTGGTTCCCCCCAATCGGCACAAGCAGAGTTCCGATGAAAACCCTATCACTGACCCGATCTGTGGGCTCTGATACCTGTAAATATATTTCGCCTTTGCAATACGAACTATTTTTCCTCATCGCTCAAAATCATATGTCAATTCCCAGTGGGGCACTCGCCAGGATTGGCCAAATTAAGCCTCCGGATTCGGAGCCCCTTTTGGCGCATGACGCCTTAAGACCGATTAAGTCTCCGGATTCGGAGCGCCCTTCGTGGATATCACAATCGGCCAAATCAAGTCTCCGGATTCGGAGCCCCTTTTGGCGCATGACGCCTTAGGGCCGATTAAGTCTCCGGATTCGGAGCGCCCTTGGTGGATATCACGATCGGCCAAATCAAGTCTCCGGATTCGGAGCCCCCTTTGGCGCATGACGCCTTAGGGCCGATTAAGTCTCCGGATTCGGAGCGCCCTTCGTGGATATCACGATCGGCCAAATCAAGTCTCCAGATTCGGAGCCCCCTTTGGTGCATGACGCCTTAAGGCCGATTAAGCCTCCGGATTCGGAGCGCCTTTCATGGATATCATGATCGGCCAAATCAAGTCTCCGGATTTGGAGCCCCCTTTGGCGCATGACGCCTTAGGGCCGATTAAGTCTCCGGATTCGGAGCGCCCTTCGTGGATATCACGATCGGCCAAATCAAGTGTCCGGATTCGGAGCCCCTTTTGTCGCATGACGCCTTAGAGCCGATTAAGTCTCCGAATTCGGAGCGCCCTTCGTGGATATCACGATCGGCCAAATCAAGTCTCCGGATTCGGAGCCCCCTTTGGCGCATGATGCCTTAGGGCCGATTAAGACTCCGGATTCGGAGCGCCCTTCGTGGATATCACGATCTGCCAAATCAAGTCTCCGGATTCAGAGCCCCCTTTGGCGCATGACGCTTTAGGGCCGATTAAGACTTCGGATTCGAGCCGATTAATCTCCTTAAGGCCGAATGGGCCCTAGGTTCAAGCCTCCAAATACGAAACCCGCTTTAGTGCTTCAGAGGATTATTGCATTAATCCGTTCGGCCATATTAATCGGTCTACAGTGCTAAGTGCTAATTATGTCTCCGAATCCGGAGCAAACGTTGGCACGAACAAAAGATATTGATAATTGATCCTATGTAACACACTAGAACAGATCATACATTCGAAGTAATGTGCTTTAGTACACAAGCAAAATTCAGAATAACATGCAAATAGATTTAAAATAAAACCATTTATTTGATTAAACAGTTGTTACATAAACACAACCCGCATTCGAGCATTACAATATCAAAAGCAAAAAAGGAACAAGATGTGCCGGTAAGCAAAGATCGGATCGACGGCCGTCGCCCTAAACCCTCCACGTGCAATACCTTGAACCAGTTATGCTTAAGCCCACGACTTGCATAGCGCCAAACTTCCCCTGATACCATTGACAATGTCAAGGCAAAGATCCAGGACAAGGAAGAATGAACTTGACAGTTGTCGACTCTCCTTTCGGTGATCTGCTTGACGACTTGGAGACTCACGGATCTCGGGCTCTTTCGATGACCTAACTCCCTCACGGGTAGGTTTTCACAAACCATCTCAACACCAAACTTGACCGAAGTTTGAGCCTCTGTAACCAAAATCACCATCCCACACAAGGAATGATGAGTCAAGTGGGATTATTGGTGCGAAGCGCCTACTCCTTTTATTCTCAGCAACGACCGCGATCTCAAGATCCCAATCCCAAGAAAATTTTATTAACGCCAAAAACGCATTGGCTGAATAAGACGAGCGTCGATTGACATTCGCCACGACCGCCATCCCGACGGCTGGCCGAAACGCGCACTGGCTAGGCCAAAGCGAAATAGATTTATTAAACCGATCGGCCAAGTCTTCACATGCCAATCACCCTCGACCAACCCACTAATCCAACTGGCCAAGCATCAATGCGCTGACCCAAGTCAAAGATAAATGGCCGTTGAAATAGCCTCAATAAAACCTTAACATTCGTCGCGAATGTGTCGATCCTGCCCATGTGCAGACCCTGCCGATAAGCCCGCGTATTGCCGGACAGTTAACAGCTATCTGGGTCGGACAATATTTCAACATTCATTCAAACATTTAAGCAACACGAAATACACATATGCCGAATATGAATGACAACGAAACATTTATAATGAAACGTTCTTTATTCAATAAAACAATAAGTTACATAGTTTCAAACGTGCCCTGCGTTCCAATCTTACAACTATTAAACTCATACGGCGTCACCCTCATCCTCACTCTTCTCAACTTCAAAAGCAGAAAACGGAAAATCTTTACTCCTGTAGTGTGGTGATGCCAAATCAATTCCCGACGCTCGAAGAGCTTCTGCGGCTTGAGATGCCTTGATCCAACCATGCCTAAACCCACGGTTTTCACATTGGCACACTTATTCGACCAATTTTTCCCTGGTTTTCTTGATTTCCACTTTTCGGCCCTTATGGAAACCTTTCTCATAGTCCCTCCCCTTCGCGCTCTCTATTGCAAACATACTTGCCGTCTCTCGATCGGCAAGTGCGGAGCTGATAAGCCGACTAGTAACCCTTTCTTCCATAATTGGGTTTGCGTGCGCGGTGGATTGTGCCTGAGCAGCCTTGGTCTTCCTTAGTTCCCGCTCGGCCGCCTCCACGCGGGCCTCCAAATTTCGAATACGTTCTTCCTTCTTCTCCATCTCTTAACGGGCAGCGCGCAGTCGCATGCTGACTTCGTAAGCAGTGTAAAGCCCCTTTACCGCGCCGTGAATGCCCTCGCGAAACACCTCGTAGTCCTGTTGACCCAGCATTGATTGCTGAACCTCAAGAGGAAATATTTGTCAGGCAAAGTCGACCGCTACGTCTGGGTCTCGAACGATTGAGTTCGCCTCCGTCATGGGTCTATTCTTCACAAATACCGCAAAGCTTAATGGGCACGAATTCGCATCAGACCTCCTCTCGACTCGGGACTATGGAGATTTACCCTGCGACTGCTTGTCTCGCCTGGGCGATCTACTGCGACGTCGGGGAGACTGACGCGCTCTTTCGATCCCTGGAACTCCTACTTCCTGTACGCGAGGGTTCACCACCTCAATTCATATCTCCGCCCAGCTCAACTATGGTCTTCGCTTCCCCTTTACTGTTAAAAAAGAGTCGGTTCGACATTCGCGCAATCAGTCTTCCTCCAGGAGCTCGAGTCAGTTGTCTACCAAGCTCATAAAGGATGTACCCTTGTTCATTTATCCTTCACAGAGGCAGCACGATCGAGGCAATCTCATTAATTGGAGATCCTGAATTGCCTGACGCCGGCTGAGTCGACGGCAGGGGCACGATTTTACTATCTATTCGAATATCGCGAACCACCTGGGGCAAGGGCAAATTCATCAATCTATTCGGCTCAAGCACCCCAGCCGACTCCCGAATCGATTCTAACCTCTGCAGGAACCGCCTGGGGCAAGGGCAGATTCATCAATCTATTCGGCTCAAGTACCCCAGCTGGCTCCCGAATCGATTCTAACCTCTGCAGGAACCGCCTGGGGCAAGGGCAAATTCATCAATCTATTCGGCTCAAGTACCACGGCCGGCTCCCGAATCGATTCTAACCTCTGTAGGAACCGTCTGGGGCCAGGGCAAATTCATCAATCTATTCGGCTCAAGTACCCCAGCCGGCTCACAAATCGACAGTTCATAATTTGAATCCAGTCGGCATGAGAAAGACTAATCAATATTGCCACAGGATATTCAATCTCTAAAGACGAATCAATATTGTTTCATTAACATAAACCACACAAATTGTGTACAAGTAGTAGTGAAAGTCAAAATGTTTCATTAACATAACCACACAAATTGTGTACGAGTAGTAATGAAATTACAAGGAAATTTTCATTAATAAATTGCGCACAAGATAGTAACCAATTTATACATGAAAACCACCCTGAACCAACAAAACCCTACCAAACAAAAATCAAAAAACTAAATGAATTAGGAAACACCTCCCAGATCACTCCTCGGTGTCGGATTCAAGGGGCTCAACATCCACTTGCTCGTAAGGAATTGGCAAATCCAATGTAATCCCAGCGGCAGCAAGGGCTTTGAGCCACCCGTGTTTGAACCCCCGATTCTCAAATTTGGGAACTTCATCAACATATTCCGTGAAGGCGGCTCTTTTTCCCGCCTCAAAAGCCTCAGATTCGGCTTTCTCCTGGGCCGCCTTGAGCTCCTCCAACTGACTCTTTGCCTCGGCAAGTTCGTCTTTGGAGAGCTTGAGCGATTCCTCACTCGACTCGCCTGCCTCGGCCACGAACGGTTGCTCGGCAATGCGAGCCCTCTCCTTCTCCGCTTCGGCTCGTGCGCTCTCCATTGCGGCTCTCATCTTCTCAAACTTGGCCCTACTCTTCTGACCGTCCACTTTTGTTTGCAAACGGTCAATTCTGCCAAGAGCATCATGCAGGCGGCAGCCTAAGTCGGCAATCCTGCCGACGGTCTGTAAAGAACAAGCGATCGTTAGATACCTCTATAAAAATAGATTTACGAGAATTTGAAATCACCTACCAAAAGTGCCGACTGCGCAGACAGAGCTACGGCCATAATATCCGGCACGGCGCAAAAGGTTGCATTGTCAGCCGGCAAGGAAATTGAAGCTGCCAGGCTCAATGCAACGGCCGGATCCTCCATGGCCGAAGCATTGGAAGGAATCGGCGTATCTCTAATCTTGGCCTGAATAACAAAAGGAGCAACCACGTCCGATTCTTCGAGGCGAGGCCATTTGTCAATGGGACTAATTTCTGAACTAGCCTCCTCATCGGCGCTACGTTTTTGGCCACGTCCCTCCAGAATCAGCCGTTCTTCGCTGGCCTGCTGTTCAACCACTTTTTCCGTTTCGACTGGCGTAACTTGAGCCATTCCTTCAATAATGGGTACAGAGGCCTTAGCCAAGCTGGGATCGGATTCGGCGGCCTCGGCTTTTTTTCGAGCAGCCATCTGCTTGGCATTTCGCCTACGCGCCATTTGCGTAAGGCTTTCCTTTGCCATACCTCCGAAGAAATCGCCGGGTAGATCTCCTAAGTTCGCGAAAATATCCCCGGAAGAAAACTCTGCCCGACCCGAAACGAATGGTGAGGAAGGCTGGTTGAGTCTGGCAGCCTCGAACGCCGAACGCACGGCCTTGTCAACCTCTTCACCCTCCTCAATGAATTCTCTAGCCGGGTCGAAAACTACCTCTATCACCGGCTCTGCGTCTTGCCCCGAATCAGAAGCTTCGAGAACAATCTGCCTAAGGTTCTTGAAGCTGGGGAAGATAAGAGCCAAGAGGTGCTGATCGCCGGATGGAATTGAGATGTTGTCCGCAGCCGAGAATGTAGTATAAGTGGGTTCGTACCGGAGTAAAATGTGGGCGGCTCTCCCTTGTTTTTGCACGTTTGGGCTACTGAAGTAGTCGAGTGCAGTCTTAATGTCCCTAAGGACCGCGTCGTCAACTGAAGTCAGAATCTTCTTCAATTTGTTACCTGCAAAAGATAAGGAGAGCTTAAGGAAAGAGAGCCGATTAAAAGACAGATCGACAAACATAAGATACTATGTGGTAACCTGGATCACCCTTATGTCTGGGAATGGGGTCTAGGCGATCTTCGCCTTCAGCGAACTCCCAATTACCTCGGACATTGACCATTACATCGTCAACCCTCTTACCAGAACTGGCAAACATAGTCACCAAATGATGGTCAGTATCCTTGGCCCTGAGGAAGTACTGCCCCAGCCGACCAGAGGATTTGGCTAAAGCATAGCAGTGCCAAATGGCCGGAATTCCGAGATTGATCCTAAGGCGTCGATTCAACTCTATAACCCCCATAATGATTCGAAAGAAATTTACATTGGGTTGAGAAGGAATCAGACTCCAATAGCGAAGAACGGCTCTAAGCAATGGATGTAAGGGAAAACGAACTCCGCCCTCCGCAATGGACAGGAGGGGAAATACGATCGTATTCTGATCCTCTCTCTCCATATCTAGAGTGTTGTCCGTTAGGAGAGACAAATGGACGTCATCGGGAATGGAAAAATGTCGCCGGAATCCGGAAATGTGACTCTCAGAAAGGAGGTCTTTCAAGTGTTTAGCCATTCCAACGGGGACCCAAGGATTCGCCGAAAGTAAAAACGATAAACAGAGAATAGGATTACAAAGAAAAGGGAAGAAGACTTACGAAGAGCAGATGAGGCAAAGGCAGACGGACGAAAGTTGCAGAAAATGTGAGTGAAAGGAGAGATGCGCGTAGCGGTCCAAACGTATCAGATGATCGACGAAATGTGCACCCAAAAGGACTGAAGTTTCAAATCGCACTAAATGCGAGAGACACATGAATGGCGCGGGAAAGTGTAATGATAAACGAAAAGGTGTGCGCCTTCTGACATCCTCTGACGTCTTGGGGAACATGAAGCCGCCTGATCTATGCTAAGCTTTTCGAATTCTAGACCAAACACGCCAATTAACTACCGTCAATAGGGAGTTCGGGGGGCAATTGTGGGAGCTGAATAAATGGCTAAATCATAAGGGGCATATTTTAGTAGATTGACATTAATCGGCTACATCCTGCAGACATTAACCGGCTGCATCCTGCAAGACTAGGATGAGCCGAATACAATACGTAAGCCGATTAAGAAAGGATCTTTGAGGCCGAATAGAAGAACGGGTAATGATTGAAAAGTAGGCCCAGGCCCCGAGGCCTCAAAAGGATCAGATATAAATAAAGAAGCAGCGTTCTTGGAATGGTATGTAAGAATCACTTCACTAAACTTAGTAAACAAGCTTTCTTGAGTATAAGAACTGACTTGCCCGTCGGAGTGCTAACCCCGGCACCCCCGACCGGAGTGTTTGTCTTTGCAGGTGACTAGCTGAGGATCAAGAACGTCTCCCAGGATCTGAAGAGTATTTCCAAAACCACTTCCCCACAAGTTATTTATTATTTTGTTTGGTAGTACCCTCCCCTTCAATCACTACTTTGCCAAAAGAAAATAAAAGCTGAAGGAGATTTTGTTGTATTTTGCTGCTAACTCTTTATTGCATGAATACCTATGGGAATGGGTTTCGAATCAATGAGTGTGATAAGTGCGTATATGTTAAAGACACTGACAAAGGTTATGTCATTTTGTGTCTATACGTTGATGACATACTCATTGTTGGTAGCAATAATGAAATGATTAAAATTACCAAAAGATTGTTAAACTCTAAGTTTGACATGAAGGATATGGGCCTTGCAGATGTCATTCTGGGTGTTAAGATCACCAGAACATCTGGTGGTATTGTACTTTCTCAAGCTCATTATGTTAATAAGATACTTAAGAAATTTGGAAAGTCAGATACAAGTATGTATAGGACACCGGTAGACTTAGGTCTATATTTGACCAAGAATAATGGTGAGAATGTCTCTCAACTAGAATATTCTCGGGTCATTGGGAGTTTGATGTATCTGATGAGTTGTACAAGGCCGGATATCGCCTACGCTGTTAGTAGGCTGAGTAGATACACAAGTAATCCTAATGCTACTCATTGGAAGGGCATTATGGTGTTGGGGTATATCCGTTACATCCTGGATTATGGACTACATTATACCAGATACCCAGCGGTACTAGAAGGGTATAGTGATGCAAATTGGATATCTGATATAAAAGATTCCAAATCCACTAGTGGTTATGTGTTTACCCTCAGAGCGGCAGCCGTGTCTTGGAAATCTACCAAGCAAACGTGTATCTCGAGATCAACGATGGAATCTGAGTTTATTGCTTTAGATAAAGCAATTGAAGAAGCTGAATGGCTTCACCAGTTTGTTGAGGATATTCCACGTTGGCCGAAACCTGTGCCAGCTATCAGTATTCATTGCGATAGCCAATCAGCAATTGGTCGAGCACAGAGTAATATGTATAATGGAAAGTCTAGACATATCCGTCGTAGACATAATTCCATATGACAACTACTCTCAAATGGAGTTGTCTCTCTAGATTATGTCAAGTCTAAGGACAACATTGTGGATCCGCTAACCAAAGGGTTAACTCGAGAGTTAGAAGAAAAGTCGTCAAGAGGAATGGGGTTAAGGCCTTTAGTAAAGGTTACCGGAACGGCAAACCCAACCTAGTTGACTGGAGATCCCAAGATTTAGGTTCAAAGGGACAACCTAACTTCGTGTAACGGGTGAGTCACTGAAGAGGTAAATCCTCTTGTCCATTCCTTTATACAGTGATGCCCTGTGGGGGTGGAAGGTTAAGCTAATGCTTTTAATGACCTTAGTGATGTGGTATAATGAAATACCGTATCTAGGTCACCTATGTGAGTGCGAAGTGGGGCCGCTTCTTTAAGAATTGCCAAGGCCGAATTCTTTAAAAACACTCACAGAACCAGGCTAGTGTTCCAGGGCCATACCGGACACACCAGTGAGAACAAGAACAATGGTTGGACTAACTCCTGTGTGAGGTCTATTGTCTCGGTTTACATAAACGGCAGAACAGTTCAAGACATCACGTTCACTGGTCAGCCAGTAAATCCGATAGGCTTTCACTACGAAAGGTTCAAGGCCAACAGCTACCTTTTCTGATGCAGGGTTAGTCTGTGTGCTCTCTCTCTTTCCGAGTCTTTGTTGATAAACGTTGAGCGTTTGCTGTATTCAGTCAATTTTTATTCATGTGGAGGATTGTTGGAGAAAAATGGTTGAATGAGAAATTGCCTCATAAATGCGTATATAACTCACATTTAAGGCTCATCAGTTTACAAAATTGATTGGGCAGTTTTGCTAGCATTAGTTGCCAGCCTTGATGGCTAGAGACTCCTCCCCTCTCCTCCATGGTGTATAAAAGGAAGCCTTATTCCTTGAAAAGAGATATAGAATTTTTCCTTGACATCCATACAATGTCAGTCTACTTCTCCTATAATTTTCTTTCTGAGAGAGAGTGCTGCCATTGTTCGTTCGCTAAGCTAATCAGAAGGTGCTTCTATTGTAGCTGGTAAAAATCAACGTATCCTGGGAAGTAGACGCCGGCGTACCTCTAGCACCCAACGGTGAGGCAGCGAATCTATTTTAAGGAGACTGTGGTATCACACAGGTTTCGGTTTGCTTCCTTTAACCATTTTATATTTTATCTGTATTTTATTCAGCATGTTATTTTTTCTGGGATTGAAAGTTTGTTTTGTTCATCTCATAATTTTGCGATATGCAATGTGAAATTATGTAATGTGAGTAGTTTTTTCCAACAACAATAATGTTACAAACTCTCAAAAAATACAATCTTTACTCACCTGTAATTGGTCCAGGAACGGAAGAAAAAAATTTTAAAAAAATACACGATTGATTCGTATCATTTTAAGAGTCATAGGAATTCCCAACTTTAAAAGTTTCAAATGTTTTTATTTTAAACAAAACTACCAAATTTTTTGTATAGCCCAACTGACACACGAATTTATGTGAATTTCACATGAAGTGATGATGGATACCATAAAAAATTGAAAAATGTTTGATACCTCAAAATTTTATGACTCAAATAGTTTAAATTTGTCAAAACGACGTCGTTTTACATTCATTTACATTGAAAACGACATTGTTTTGAGTGATTTGAGTCATTTGAGCCATAAAATTTTGAACTACCTAGCATTATTGTAAAAAATTGTGATTACGTTTGGGTTTCTCGTACAGTCCTACTAAGTTTTCGTTTGGCTAATTTAGTTATATTAAAAAAAATATTAAAAAAATTAAATAAATTCAATAAATTAATAAGATAAAATATCACATTCAAATTATAATTATTTTACTTTTTTTCTTATAAAAATTAAAAAAATCAAACTAAATAAATTTTTTAGTCTAAAACTAAAAAAATCTCAATGTAAAAAAGTCAATTAAAAGACCCAATGTCAAACCGCGACTAACACACGAATTTTTGTGAATTTCACGTCAAGTGATGATGGATACCATAAAAAATTGTGTTGTGGTCATGTTTAGAAGTGTGTAAGGGGTTGTTTGGATGATTTTAGAGATAAATTATAAATTACGGAAATGCTAGAGACTCCCACTGGGGGTCGACCCCCAGTGAGGTGGCGGGCGACAATTGGCTGAAAACTTTTAAAAAAAAAAAATTTTTTTGGCGAATGGCAGAACACATGACCCTGATGACTTCAGGGGGAGGCATTTTTCTATAAATTAAATGATGGATTGATAGATTGATAAATAATTAAATCACGATTTGGACAATTTGGAATGAATTAACCAATTAAAAAATATTTTTAATCAATTATTAAGTATCTGCATAATATATAATACTAGTTTATATAATATTTTTTACATATATAACACAAGCTAATTTTACATAATATTTTTCATATATAACTACTAAGGCCCCGTTTGTCAAGTGGGTTGGGGTTAAAATAGCCACAAAAGACAAAACAGGCTATTTTAGTCCCAAAAAAACAAAATATCACATCTAACCCATAATTATTACACTCTTCTCTCACAAAAAAACTCAAAAAAGCCAAAAAGCCAAAAAGCTCTTCCCAAACCAAAATTTTAAGCCCAGGCTAAAAAAGCCAAAAAGTCAACCCACTTCCCAAACCTACCCTAAGTTTGTTTTGAGAAATAGTTAAAAATTAACTTTTTTTTTAAACTTTTTTTTAAAAAATGTGTTAAAAAGTAAAGAGCTGATGTGACACAAAATAGATTAAAAGTCAAAAATTAGCCAAGTTTTCAAAACAGCCCGTAATTTGTAACAAATTATACGCCTTAAATCTCTCTCACACTCATTTTTGTTTTAATATTTCATTGGAAGTTTAAAAAATATATATATGTATTAACTATAACAGAGCGAAATAATTTTGAAGATAGATTCTAAATTTTAAAATTTAATTTTCAGTTAGGATAGAACAATGCGAATTTGCACAATTTTAATTATGGTCCCGTTTGAGAAGTTGGCTATTTTAGTAAATTAAAATAATTGTATTTGAAAAAAGTGTTAGATTTTTATGATTGAATTTTATGTTTATGAGATAAAAAGTGAAATAATTATATATTTGATATTATATTTTAACTTATTAATTATTTTAATTAATTTTTTCTTTTAATATTATTTTAACTTAAAAAATAAAAAAAATTCTTCTCAAACACGCCCTACGTTAGTAAAATTGTGATAAAAAATTAAAATTTAAACAAAAAAATCTGTTACTTACCATTTAAGGGTTTTAGTGGAATCCAGCTCAATGATGTGATGATGACCCAAAAACACATAAAAAACTCAATGATGTGAGGGAGGGAGGCATATACGAGGCGTTGGGTGCGTTGAGAAATTCAACAAAAAAGACTTTTCTTTATCGTAAAAAATGTAAAGTGCTGACATATATACCGATGTCATCTATTCTCCTACACCCACCAAAGACCCAGTCATGTTGGGTGAATTTTTTTGTTTTTATAATGACCAGAACACTTTTAAAGCAGGTCCTTTTCACATCAATCGCTACAAGTTAGCCGATGTATTTAAATCGTTAGATTTCTATTTAAGTAATAGGAGATTCAAACTCTAATGTTGTGTTTAATTAAGAGATTTAGAAAGAAATTTAAAAAAAAAAAAAGAAAAAGGTGTGTGAAATTAGGTAAAATATAGACATATTTTATTCATATTTTACTTATCTTTTTTATTTTTCTTTCTAAATCTCCCAACCAAACACAGTATAAGAAAATGAGTAAATTCTCTTATCAATTACGATGGTATTTTAGGTGAATTTATAATCAAATCTATTTCATCGTTTTTTTTATTTTATTTTCTTCATTAGCAATTAACCCATGTAATGTACGATTTATTTTTTAAAAAAAAATATTTGATGATACAATATTTATTATAAAAGAATAATTTTAATATTGGCATTACCGATCTATAAAATTATTATTTGAATCCTTATATATATTAATTTTAATTAAATTATTTGTGCATTTTGATAATTTTAATTATATTATATTATAAAAGTGTAATTATCATATAATAATTATGTATGATTTATATTAAATTGTAAAATAGTAAAATAAATACTCATTTTGATATTAAAAATAATAATTGAATTAGTAGAAGAATTAGTAATATAAAATTAAAAGTAATTCTAACTATTTAATTTTTTTATGTTTATTTTGGTAAATATGTAGAAATATAAATTATACAAAATTTATTAAAAAAATTAAATATAAATATGTTGTGATTGGATTATCATATAATGATTTTATATGATATATATATATATTAAATTATAATATTATAAAATAAAACTCTGAATTAAAAATATCACTTATATAAAAGAAATTCAATAGTGACTAATCAAGAAAGAATTACATAACAACATCTAAACTCAAAAAGAAAAAATAATGAAAACATCCAAACGATAGATACATCTGATTGTATGAAGTGATTAATCGTATGTAATATAATGTCAAAACATAAAAGAACTTATTATTCAACAATTGAAAAAGTAACTCAAATAGTAAATCTAAATTTTAGAGATTTCTCGATAGTATCATTGTTGCGTAGTTTTTTTCTCTTCTGAGTTGTGATTATATAAAATAATGTAAAAAATAAAGTATAATTTCATATATAGAATCACTATAGAATTGGTATTGAATATATAATAATGCATGGGAAAACAAAAATGCCTCATACACCCAATTTTCCCGACCCCCAGTGACACCCAGTGACGTGGCACCTCACGTGAAAGTCACGTGACTGGGTGTAAGACCAAACAAACAGGTTCCTGGGTCATTTGAAATTTTTCTTCCCTCCCTCAAAACAACGGTAAGAATCGATCGACCCCACACTCCGACGCTTACTCACTCCCGGACGGACGACCTTCCCTTTCCTTCATTCCGACAAGCTCGGCTCTCCTCTCACTCACACTGAATCTCTCCCTCTCCTTCACTTGAACTGTATGTATATCTGTGTATATATATATGTATATATCTATTTCCTATTCGATGATATATATGTGTATATCTGCGTATATATATGTATATCTGCGTATATATGTATCTGCGTATATATATATATATATATATATGTATATCTGCTTCGACAATGTCTCTCCCCCCTTAATCTGTTAAATTTAATTTATTATCTGTGAATTTTGTATGTATTACCTGTGAAATTTCCTTTTTGATTTGGGAATTGTGGCATTTTCATTTACAAATTGTGGCCTTTTCAGTTGGAGTCTTTCATTGCCTTAAAGGTGTTCGATGAAATTCCCCAACGAAATGTGGCAGTGTGTTACACAAATCTTAGGAAACCAAACCTTAATTGTTAGACTGAATCTGAGGAATAGAAAGCGATTGAGAGATTTGAGGAATCAAAAACTAAAGAAGTTGCTAAAACTTGGGAGACATCGAGTTAATTACGTGACTCATTTTCCATATTTGCTCCTTTAACAAATGAACATAGAAATCATTTAAACCATATATAAGCTTCCTTAGGGTAATTTTGGCACGTAAAATATTGGCAAGTCTCAAAAAAGAGGAACACCAAAATGGTATTGTGTCAATGTGAAACAAAGACAGAGAAACAGAAGCAAGCACATAAAAGGCTAGATGATGAAGTATGGAAAAAAGAACTAGCATTTTTTTAAAATAGTGCTAAGTAACTAAGGCAAGAAGGGGAAATTTTGAAATTGTAGTTCATAAATAATGTTAAAACAATGAAGTTGCATATCTTTCACCAACCCTGAGACACAGATTAATGTAAGGGCAAAGTTCACCAACCCTGAAACTTAACATATGATTCCCTACTTAAGTCATATAGAATTAAGCTTTTATAAAACTTCCAATCCCTAAGTCTCAACTCCACAGCATACTTCTAAAATGTAAAAAGCTTGTCATCACTTTCTCCACTAAGCTGCCTTATTTAAATATGATATACCATTACGACTAAAATATTTAGATATTGAATCAAAGTTTACAGGCAGAGCTCATACATGTTTACATGAAAGTAATATATATGAATGAACACAAACAAGATCATTCCACAACAGACTCCATAAGATCATAACTATGTGTCATTACACAATGACACATAGAGCTTGAATGGCAGCAAAGCAGCACCAAACCAGTGAAATACTGTAATATTGCTTGAATGGTAGACCATAACCCACACCACTGGAATTTTTAATCTTATTTAGCATAAAGTACTTTGACTATTTAGTTAGTTTCATAAAATGTTTTAGCTCAAGCGAGATTCGATTTTTGGATTGTGGATTCATTTGTAATCATGATACATGAATCATGTAGATAGAACTTCATCTTTTTCCTCACTGTTTTTACTTTTGCATTCCATGAACAACATTCCCACACAAATAATGTAATATGGTTTCTTTATGGAATCTAGTGGGCAATGGTCACTTTTTAGTTAAATGTAAATTTGCCCAAGTAAACAATGGGTAAATTACTCCTCTTTTTTAGTTATGGATTGCCCAAGTAAATGGGTAAATGTAAATTTCCTCCTTTATGTATTATTTTTAATTGCTAAATTATAAGATCATTTGAACATATAAGATCATTCATCTTCTATTTTTAATTGCTATTTGTCCCTCTTTGCAGTTGTCAACTTCAAGTGTTAGTGGCGATGGCTTCAGTTGGTTGACATACGTTAACAGAATTTGTCGTACATGTAACAAACAAGCCACCATCAAATTATCACAAACCGAGCTAAACAAGAACAAGTTATTCTACTATTGTAATGTTTGTGGTTTTATCGGATGGTGTTTACCTCTGAATCCGAATATGGAGGTCATCAAATTCAAGTCGAAGTCCCAACTGTTGGCGAACAAGTGATGACCGAACGACTTCAAGCTATGTGTGAACAACAAATACAGCTGACGGAACAACTTCGAATGCAGATCGCAAAGATGCAGAAGTTGATATATATGTTGTCCGTGTTGTTTGTAATTGGTGCCTTTAAACTTATGAATATGTAATAAGTAGAAGTACATGTCTCCTTGAACTTGTTGACGTAGACTTCATACTTTTGTGATGTTTTGGAGGAAGTCATGTTTTGTTGTGTATTGAAACCTACTTATTGTACCTCTTTTGTTATTAGTGGAATGAAAAATGGCTTGTTCAAATTTGTACACTTTCTTCATTACTCATTCAATGGACATTGTTAAATACAGGAAACTGTTGAATACAAGGTAACTATTGTTGAATACAGGTAAACTATTGAACATGGTAAATTGAACATGCTAAATAAACACTGTATATTAAATAACAAACTTTGAAACTCATAATAGTAAACTATATAAGATTCAATCTTCTCAACATCAAAGTACATGAAGTAGTGAATACGTTGAAACTACATAATTTCCAATCTCAAAAACAAACTTTGAAATACATAGAAACTAGTCAAACAAGTCTGTAATATCTAAGTTTCCCGATGCAGAACCATAAATCTGTGTGCCACTTATGAAGTCCGATGGAGTAAGAGATGTGCCTCCAATACCATGGGCCACCTATGACATGCAATTTAACCATGACTTGAATAGCCAAACAAATGTGTTAGTGTCTTCACTAGACAACAATCCACAACCAAGCAAAATGGACTGACCATGGTGATTAACTCCGACAAATGGAGCAAATGGCATGTCATATTTGTTCGTCAAATAAGTTGTGTCAAATGAAACGACATCGCCAAATGCTTCATAAGTCGCCCGACCTCAGACGTGCATCCAAAACAAGTTTCTAATGCGAAACTCCTCGTCAACATCAATCACATAAAAGAATCTCTCACTATGTGCTTGCATCCTCATAAAATAACTTTGAAGTGATTCGGCATCACCTTCCCCAAGCCTCAACCTTCTAGCTCTCTCAATGTAATTTCTTGCATCTCGTCAAATGTCAATGACTCGTATCCCCTCGCTTCGACAACCATTGAATGAAAGTTCTTAGACACCCCAATCCTCGCTTCATCATTAATTTCTAATCTTCTTCACAGAGTAAGAATTTTCTTATTCATTGGAAAATGACGTGAGTCTGGGAATCAAATCATGATTATGCTCAAGGTTAACGTGGTTAGTTTATATCTCCCATCCTTTTGTATACTACCACTTCTTTGTTGTGCAACCAATTTTTGTGGACAAACATGGCTTCAGAGGGTTGACTTGATGTCTTTCTTCTCTCCCCCGAGAACATTCAATTGCAAAGTTTATCAATTTCCCATCATCTCCAATATGTTGTGCTCTATGAGCTATAGCAAATCCGACATGCTTAGCATATTCGCCATAAAATGTGTACACCTCTTCCCTTGAGCTAAAACACATACCCTTTTTAGGTTCTTTAACGTGTTCGCCCTCATTTATTAAAGGATTCTCACCTTCAACATTTGAATCAACCTCCATTTCTCCACTTTGCGTACTGAAATAACAATTAAACAAATATCATTACAGATTATGGAGCTAAACTTCATGTTTCAGATTTCATGTAAATCTGTGACTTGCATGCAAAATTTATGACATGCATGCACAATTTATGCGTTCATCAATCCTCAAGAAATAAACAACCCATAGCAAGGACAGTTCAGGCAGCTACAAATAGTATGTATATTACAATTAAGTGTCAGTATAACCATTATTTGCTTAGGTTTTCAATTTTTATTGCTTTTGAAAGCAAATTTCTGTGTATTTTTGTTCAAAAAAGCAAGAAAAGTATTTTCAAATGCTTCCTAAGAAGAACCAAAAGAGGAAATCACGATCACAATCCCAAAAAAAAAACAAAACAAAAAAGTGATGCGAAAAACAGTCAAGTAGTGATGGAATCGTATTAGAGTCCAATATTATTCATTGGATTCTTGCAGCAAAACAACATAATAAACTTTGTGAGCAAATAAAAATAGATAAAAATAAATTCCAATTTCTATTTTTGGAACCCATTTTCAGGATGAAATGCTTCATGTGCCACTATTTGTTCAGCTAATGTTCTGTTAAATGTTTAACTAAACACGTATAACAAAGATTGGCATATTTACACATCAATTTCAACCCTTTTGGCCCCATTCATTCAGCATCAACAATATTTCTTTTCCAGATTTCATTTTCATTCAAAAACAAACAAAACAATTAAAAGGAACAATTAAGAACACCTAGATCACAGTTTTAACAACCTGAAGAGTCATTCAATACACATATAAGCATACATTTACGTAATCCATACATATATATATTAATGTATGCAAACAATTTTAAGTTATTTTAAAGCTACAGATCTGGGACAAGAATGGGAAGAAGATGAGAAATGAAGAAGGATCTGCCACTTGAACAACACAAACACCAAAACCCACATTACTGGTAAACCAAAATTACCAATCAACTGTATATAAAATGCCCAGATTTCATATTTCATGTTTCACTATATCAATCTAGTGTAGCCAAGTTAGTTTATGGAGCTAAAATGCCCAGATTTCATATTTCAGATTATGGAGCTAAAATGCCCAGATTTCATAAATATATTTCATAGCAGAGCATATGAAATTGATTTTTGACCCTAGCATATGAAATTTAATTTTTACCTCATCAACCAGATTGATGGACAGAGACAGCAGAGCAAAACTAGACAGAGCAAAATCACAGGAATTCTGAGGATAGATGAGAGCTCGTAATCTGATATGGTGGAGGACAAGGAAATTTCACATTCTTCTGATGAAGAACTGAGTTAACATCTGAGACCCACTTCCACAACCCATACGGAGAATTTCAATCCTTCTAGCCACTGGTTTTTGCAGAAATTCCGGCCAGCTATGGTGGAGGAGGAGGATGGCGGCAAGAGGTGAGGATAGGCGAGGGAAGACAGACGAGGATAGACGAGGATGGCGGGAGAGATGAGGAGATACGAGGGAAGAATTCAGCGATTTTCCTTTTTTTTTTTTTTTTCAGCTGAGATTACACCTCAGCTGCCACCTCATCGCCACGTCACTGGGTGTCGCCACGTCACTGGGTGTATGTAGCGGAACTGATGGGAAAATAAGAAGGAAAAAAAAAAAAAAAAAAAAAGAGATAATTTAGCATTAAAAAAGTTCTAATACCTTTGAAAGAATTAAGAAAAAAAAGGAAAAATGTAAAATTGGTATTGGGTTTGTGGATTATCTTAATTTATCATAAAAAATATATGAAAAATATATATTTGTCAAATAGAGTCCATATAAAATAAGTAAAGTTAGTATAATTTACATTAAGTTTTGGTTTGTGTAAAACTCTATATGTAATTAAGAAAATACATGCTAACATGACTCTCTTATAAAAAAAATAAACTCTTATAATGTGTCAAACATAAGAAAAATGCTACTTTTAATAATCTATATATATATATATGATGTATTGAACAAGAAGGGAATGACTTTCCTCTAGTCCAATCACAAACTGGAGGATATTATTAGGCCTGTAGAGCTCACCACGGGTCTTGTTTCGATAATTCGAACCGTGCAATGTGTAGAAGTCGTTGAGTACTATATGTTTGTTAAAACTCACGTTGATCGGATATCGATAGCTATGTGATCACACCAGTTTTGTATGAAAAAAATGGACGGTGAAAAATAAACAGCTTATAAAAATCTGATTTGATCATATAGCTATCAATATCCGATCAACGTAATTTTTTATGAGCATATAGTACCCGACGAGTTCTACACAGTGAACTGTTCGGATTATCAAAACGAGACTCGTGGTGAACCTCCACGGGCCCAACAGTATTTTCAAGTCCGATCACGGATTGAAAGGAAGTCATTCCCAACAACAAAACTTAGGTGTATTTAGAAATTTTAGAATTTATCTGACATCATCTAAATAAGTGCATTATTTTTATAAATATATTTATTTGGATCACATTAATTTTTTATTATCTATATATTTTTTCATAAAAAAATTAAAAAATATATTTATTTAAATTATTTCAAACAATCCCTTGCTAGGTTTAAAAATAGTGAGACTTACATGACACATCAAAAATTATATAGTAAAAGATAGAATGGTTCTGATAAAATATTTCGATGCTATATAGGAGTTTTCTAGTCGATATGATGCTTCAAAATAGTACATATATTTTTGTAAGTACATGCATTTTTGGGTGTGGGTTTAAATACACTATTACTGGTCACCAAAATTATATTATTTTAATCTATGATATTTTAATTATGTCAATTTCATTGATAACTTAAACAATTTTTTGGTTCAAATTTTATCATGGGAGGAGGGGGCTATTATTGTTCAAATTTATACAAAAACAACAATGAAACATAAATTATATAAATTGATAATTAAATTGAGACAATCAAAATATCAAAAAGTAAAATAAAATAAAAAGTAATTTTTCTCTTAGATCTGAGCAAAACACATTCTATGAGCATGGAAAATGTATTTAAAATTTTGTCTCTTTTTTTTTTGGTTAGATAGGAGCAAAACACATACTATAATAATTAAATTAACACAAATAAAATATTGCAAATTAAAATGAAACAAAAAAGCATATTTCGAAAATGAAAAATATAAATAAATTTTATTTTTTCTAATTTTATTATTATTTAATAATACGCGGAGTTATGTGGAATTGTTGAGTTTACCGCTTCCAATCCGCGTATAAATTGATATGCCGTGCTGGCTCTATGGGCTCCTCACTCCTGTCTTTACTCACCAAGTTGCCACCGTACTATATATTTATTCACTTTCATATCTTTCTTGACTTACTTGACCATCTAATTCGTTTGGAGCAACTTTTTTAGTCAGATTTTTTTTTTTAATTTTTAAAAATATTTTTGCTTGATTAAAAATGTTTTGTTTGAGATTAACTTTTAACTTTTTTTTTTATAATTTTGTAAAAGGAAAAATAAAATAATTATAGTTTTGATGTAATATTTTGTATTATTAACTTTTTGGTTTATTTTATCTTTTGGTAGACTAAATTAGTTCCAACCATCTTACCAACAGGAGTTTAATGAAAAAATGATAATAAAATTAAAAATATTGTGGATTAATTTTTTTTTTTTTTAAATAGTTAACTTGATCCAGAAATGTCAATCCATTCTAAACGCAGGAATTATGAAATCTAAAATCACATTCTCATATTTCTCAAGATCATTGTCATTCAAATATAGCTTTGGTGTTGAAAAACAACGGTAGCTTCAGAAATATTGGTTAGAGTATTCATCCATCCAAAAACTTAGAAATATAAGTTGATTAAAATTTTGTAAAAACATCCAATTCAAAATTAATTGACAATAAATAAAGAGACCCTTACATTGTATTAATGAAGTTTTGGTAGTTTAGATTGACGGGGTCTTTTGGGAACAATGATAAAAAGCTAGTTTTTTGGCTTTTTAGTTTTTTTAGCCAAAAAAGTCAGCTTTTTTACCTAAAATAACTCAGTTTTTTGTTAAAAAAGTCACCAAAAAAATAAAAAGTCAGCTTTCTACTAACTTCCCAAAACACCACGATGTAGAATTATGTCTAACACACTTCCCCTCACATGCAGTGCGATAGTACGTGCAGGTGATTAAGAGATCCGATTGAGAGAAAGAGATGATGAGAGATACAGACTTGAGCGGAAACTACCACAAGGGGTGAGAGGTCACCAAAGATCCAATTCTCATACCATATTAAAATATCTAACTCAAAATTAATTAACAATGAGTGGAAAGACCTTTACATTATATTAACTAAGTATGAATGACTTAAATTGGCAATGTAAAATCATGTTTAATAAATTTTGAAAACATGTCATATTTTATGAAAACAAATTTTAGTTATGACCCATCTCATATCAATTTTTAAATATATATCATACTTTTCATTTTGATGGATGTTTTTTTTCTAGTGTGTAGAGTTTATAATGAGAGGGTTGTTTGGAAAGTGCTATATTAGCATACTCTTTTCTCTTTTTATTTTTTTAAGTTACATCATTTTTTTTATTTTTTTATATATCTTTTATAAAAATTAAAAAATATACTTATTTAATCCTTCTAAAAAATAATATTGTGAGTGGATTGTAAAGTGAGTGCGCAAAGTTAGGAGCCCAAAATTTGTTAGATAAATATTCAAAATATATGAATTCGGATATTCAAATTGTGAGGAGCAGAATTAACCACGTATTAACAATATGCATATAAGTAAATAAATAAATAAAAATTAAGAAGATATTCAATTAAATAACCTATCGTATACGTGCAGTCATTCTTGTTGAAAAATGTGTAAAAGAATATATTAAAATTATAAATATGAAAAATGTATTAAAAATATATATATATATATATAGTAAAATTATAAATATTTTGATATTTTATAAATTTTAAAGATAAAATAGGTACTAAAAGATAAAATTAGCTAAAAAATTAATAAGATAAAATATTACATTTAAATTATAATTTTTTTTATACAATTCAAAAAAAATTAAAAAAAATAAATTCATACGAACTTTTTAATCTTAAATTAAAAAAATTTCAATTCCAAAAAATCAACTAAAAAAAACTGAAAATAAATATATCCAATTATCTCAAACCTCAAACTGAACGAAAGCGACTCTAGCTTGCTTGCTGGGGTCCCAATTCAGTGCGCACGTGGTTGGAAAAAGTCAAAAATAAATAAATAATAATTAAAAAAAATTAAATACATCATTAAATTTTATTTAAAATATGAATTGTTTCTTTTAATTTAAAAAATTATAAATACGTTCTTGCTAAAAAAATTTATTTAATAATATTAATTAAAAAAATGAAACTTCTAACTGTTATCTGATACAATAATAAAATTATCTGAATTATTAATTGAAATATATTTATGACATCATTAAAACTGTTAATTGACTTGATGATTTATTAATAAAATATGTCATTTCTTATGAAATTAAAAATTTCAAAGAGTGAAATGTAATTTCTAAAATTATAAGAGGTGATTTGTTTTATATGAATCAAATCACCAGTGTTATCAATTATAACTTTTAAAAATATTACTTCTGCATCATTGTGAACGTAGTTTTTATATAAATTTTGTTAAGGGTAAATCATAGACATATCTCCAAAAAAGGCAATTGAGAAATTTACTTACGCTGTGTTTGGTTAGAAAGTTTGAGAAGAGATTTGAAAAAAGAAATAGAAAATATAGGTAAAATATAAATAAAATATACTTACATTTCACTTAATTTCACACAATTATTCCCTTTATCTTTTCAAATCTTTTTTCAAATTTCCCAACCAAACACAATATTAAAAGGGTCAATGTTGCACCTATGATAACTCACATCTCATAAATATATGTGTATAAATATATATATATATATATATATATGTGGCATTCTCTTCAATTAGAAAGAAGTCTGGTTTTGTCCCACAAATCTCACTTCTATGATTTAATCCTTTATCTTTAAAAAATACCATAGTTGTAGATAGATATGAGTATCAACCGCGATTGGTAGCTCGAGACTTTTGGGGCTCGAATGGCCCGAGTCGAAAAACGACGACGTTTTGATTTTTTTTTTTTTTTCTTTTCTCTCTCTTTCTCGTTTTTTCCTGAAGATGCAAAAGATGAAAGTGAAGAAGGAGAAGAAGAGGAAGAGAAGAGGAAGCTGGAGCAGTGTCTGGACAGTTTCATCAACATCAACATCAACAATTTTTTTTTTTTTTTTTTTCATTCAGATCGGTGATACAATATCAAGGAGAAAACAGAGAGATCAGTACATCTTCCTATCAGATTGGTACATCAAAAAACAGAGCAAATTTTCCCATCGACTGTAACCACAACAACACACAACATCATCATAATCAAACACAAATTTTCAAAATCAAAATAAAAAAAAAAAAAAAAAACGGATCTAATCCCTCATCGTCCATCGTCGACCGTCGCCAGCTTTCTCTCTCTCTGTCGCCATCGTCGCCCATCGTCGCCATCATCGACCGTCACCAGCTCATCATCACCGTCGCCAACTCATCGTCGCCATCGTCGACCGCCAGCTCTCTCTCTGTGTTCACCCTCCCTCTCTTTCTTCTCTCTTCTTTCGCTTTCTCTCACTCTCTCTCTTCCTCCCTCCCCTGTTTTAGATATAAAAGAAACAAAAAAGATTGAAAAACGACGTCGTATAAAAGGCGGGCCAAATTTGAGCATCACATTTCGAGCTACCAATCTTTTTTCATATAAGTATAAATATAGTCAATAGGAAAATACTTTGAGGCCTATAATAATATGTTATGATAGGTATTTATTTTTGATTTGCTAAACTCCAATGATAAATGGCTTAACTCCCTCACTGTCGGTGAATTGTAAATCCAAAATTAATAAATTTTAACACTTCTTAGTAAGATGACAAAATAACATAATATACAAATGTGATAAAATAAGAGTGCAGGTGAGGAAGCCTGGGTTGGCACCGCAGGGAAACATAGGAAGGCTGACTGGTTCAAAATAACAAAAGAGATCATGTAATTAATTATTTTATTTTAATATAAAAAGAAGCAAAACATATAAAACGCCATTGGACAAACAGTATAGCACTATTCTTTGCACAAACCGCGTGGAAACTCCCCTCAAAACATATCTGGTTTAACTCGTTAAATACCCTCTCTATCTCTATCAAACAAAACAAACACATTTTAGTGGAGCTTTATAAATATAAGTTTGATACCAAAGAAACCCATAAAGCTTGAACACATTCTCTGTAAGTAACAAACAGAAAAGAAGAAGAAGAGGAGGAGGAGGAGGAGGAGGAGCAATGGTTGAAATTCCACCGGGGTATCGATTCTACCCAACTGAGGAAGAGCTGGTTTCGTTCTATCTGCACAACAAGCTTGAAGGAAACAGACCCGACCTGAACCGTGCCATTCCCGTTGTCGACATTTACGAGCACGAGCCGTGGCACCTTCCAAGTCCGTCTATCTTCTTTTCTGTTACTTGCACAAAAATAAAAGAAAAATCTTACTGAATTTTATTAACACACTTACAAGTTGACGTGGGTTTCATATCAAGTGATGATTGATCTTATCAAAACTTGTAAATGTGTTAGTAAAATTGTTAATAAATGTGTAAGTATTTCTAATATTGTTGAAAATAAAAAAACAAAAAATTTATTTCATAAGAGGTGGGATCCACATATATGACGCATACATTGAAATTCGTCCTCTTTTCTCTTGAAACTTTGAATCATTTTGACAAGTTGATTAAAAGTTAATTTTTTAATTTTTTAACTTTTTTTTAAATCATATCATATCTTTATTTTTTTATTAAAAAATTAATTTTTAATCAACTTTTCAAAACAACCCTTTGTGTTATATTTGTGTCTGTCCTCTTCTCTTGCAACTTTGTGTTATATTTGTGTGTAACTCTTAATTTTTATTTTGGACAAATTATACATGTGGTATAATTTATTTTTTTGTGTTAATTTTGTTTTTATAGTTTTAATTATATTAATTGTGCCCATAAAATATTTATGTCATATCAATTTAATCTAATTGATAATATTAATTTAAGAAATTAGAAAGAAGTCAAGAGTAATGTAGTCCATTGAAAAAAGAATTCAACCCCTCAATCTCTTTGAGGAGAGTGAATAGACAATTTTATCTTTTGATTTTAGTTTAATTTTTAAACAGAAATGATCAATTAAATTAAATTGGCATGAAAATCAAAATATTTAATGATAATATTAATACAATTAAAATTACAAAAAAAAAACAAATTCACACTTTATTATTTTACTCTGTCAAACGTATAGTGTAAATTCAACATATTACTCCCTTGGATGATTACTAAAAAGTCAATTTTTTTGACTTTTAATCTATTTTGGAGCAAATTATTTCTCTATTTTTTTATATATTTTGCAAAAGTAATCAAAAAAAATCATTTTTTAACTAATTTTTCAAAACAAGACATAATCTAAATCGTATCTAGAACAAATACGATCCACATATTTTTTATTGTTAGACTCGGTTTTTATTTATTTGTTGAAGAAACTGATAGTGATTTGTTTGATGCAGAGGTTTCAGGAGAGCTGTGCCGTGGAGATACAGAGCAGTGGTTTTTCTTTACTCCAAGGCAAGAGAGGGAAGCCAGGGGAGGGAGGCCGAACCGAACCACGGCAACCGGTTACTGGAAGGCCACCGGTTCTCCCAGTTATGTATACTCTTCAGATAACAAAGAGATTGGAGTGAAGAAGACAATGGTGTTTTACAAAGGCAAATCTCCAACTGGTAAAAAAACCAAATGGAAGATGCATGAGTACAGAGCCATTGAAGCAGAAGCTCCCTCCCCATTTGGTTCTGCTGTCCCAAAGAAGGTGCATAGTTACTCTCTTGATTCTATGTTCATAAGTATTTTTATTTATTTTTAATCACATGGGGCCCTTTGGTGGCTAATTTTAACGTTGTGTTTAATTGAGAGATTTAAAAATAAATTTAGACAGAGAAAAAAATGTGTAAAATTAAATAAAATATATATATATTTTATTTACATTTTATATATATTATTTCTTTTTATTTTTAAATTTTTCAACCAAACACATGATTTTTTATTTTATTTTTTATAATAATTATTGAACATAAGTCTTAACTGAGTTTAAAGAATAGTTAAAAAAATATAACGAGTCATTGGTAGACTCATTTTTTTTTTTTTAGATTCATAAAAATAGATATTCAGATAGGCTACTCTAACATATCCATCATGAAAGATTGCTTTTAGACTTACAAAGATATCTCAGAGGAACCCCACCTACGCATTCCACGCTTAGCCATTTCGTACTCTAACATTAACTCTTATGAAATTGACTTACAATGATGAATTAACAAAAGAAAAATTGCAGATTCCATTTTCAAAGCTAATCAAATGGAAATCTCATTTGAAAGGATGAATTCACAAATGAAAATTTTTGGAAGTTCTAATCAATTGATCATTTTTTGATGTATGCAGTTAAGGCATGAGATCAGTTTGTGCCGAGTGTATGTAGTATCAGGAAGCTTTCGAGCATTCGATCGACGCCCATTAGGGGCAGAGACCAGCCAAACAGCAAGCCAACAGGTTCATGGAAATGGAGCTATGACATTGGCACCTTCCCAAGCCACTAAAACAATGGAGAGCACAAGCTCACCTGAGAGTTCGTTCTCAGGGGAAGACCCTTTTGAACTCCCACAGGCCAATTTGGGGACGGTTGGTGGCCAAGAACCTCTTTGGGAATGGGAACAACTCAATTGGCTGTAATTAGAACAACACGACTCACAATTCTCGCTCAGAAATTTATGTGGTCCAAATCTATTGTAGGTGTCTAGAATGAATCTAGCTCACATACTATTTCTTTTGGATAAAATTTAGTATATTTGTAGCACTGCTCTTAATGTCTGTGGCTATGATTATTTTAAGAATTTCAAGTCCGTAGCACTACTCCTAGCATAGAACCAATCACAAAAAAGAAAAAATAGATAGAGTAGCTTGAGTGAAACAATCTCTTTAGCTGCAGCTCCACTGTCTAACAACAATGTGATGGCATGATGGGTTTGAATTTTTGTATATTCTATTAGTTAACATGTAAAATTGATTGATTTTAGTTGATTAATTGGAAAAAGGGCATGATGGGTTTTAGAAGTTATGAGATGTAATCAATTGCACTCTTTTTTTTTTTCTTCAATGAGAATTATTATGTAAAGAAATCTAGGGTATAAGAACAATTGTAACAGGGGAAACACATAGCACTTTTGATGTACATAGAGGTTATAATGCTCTATTGACTTTCCACTTTGAGTTATCCAGAGTTAGGCCTGTTCTCATGTATGATAGTTAGAATTATAGTAATCTATATTTAAGGAAAATTGTCTTTTTAAGAACAATGATGGTAGAAACTCTAAATTTTTAAACTAATTTTGTTACTTCATTAATTTTTAAAGAAATTAAAATAATAATAACAAATCTATTGATTAGTTCCTTAAGTCAAAATCCAAAAACAAAAAAATTCTAATTATCTACAATTTTGAATTTTAAAATTCAAAACAATATAATAAGTCATTCTCACTCTTTCCAAAAATAATGTTGATCAAAATAATTTAAATAAAAAAATAAAGACAATAATTATCTATGATTTTGAATTTCAAAATAATATGGTAAGTAACCTTCATCCCACTCTCACTTTTTTCCTAAAATAATATAAATCTAAAATTTTAAAAACTCAATCAAATTAAAAATTCAATACAATTCTTTCTTTAAAATACTCAATATTTGATTTTTTTTTTTTTTCAGCCGACCAACTCCTCTCCAAATGTAATGATGCAATGGTTCTTCTCTCTCTTTGCCAATAGTCTAAACTTATTTCAAGTTTGTTTGTTTGTGATTTTTTTTTTTTTTGTAAATTTATGATTTCATGTGAGTATTTTTTTTTTCTTTCTCTATATGACTTTTTTTTTTCCAATGTATTTTTTTCAACTAAATTGATAACAAATATATATCTATTAACTATCTTTGTTTTGGGAGTTGATTTGAAATTTTTTTTTTTTTTGGGTGGATGTTTGTCTATTTTTTATATTGTTGTTATTATTTCTTTTGATATATGTGAATTGATAATATAGTTATGAGTTTTTTTTATTTATTTATTATTATTTATAGAATAAAGCTTCTTATATTGTTCTTTATGATTTGGCCATTTTTTAAATTTCTTAAACAAAATTTTCAAATTTTTTATTTGTAAAAAATTAAAAACATTTAATTGACTTGCCCATTAATAAATAAAATTTTAAATAATGAACATTATTCCATAATTTATGGATTTAAAAAAAAAAAATTAACACCCATATATGGAATAAGAAAACCTAAAATCAAGCATTTTTTTATTTTTCATTTTTTGCTCTTTAAAACTCTAATGGTACCTTTTTATTTCCACAATATTATCTTTTTATATTTACAAAGATAAAAAAACTAGACCAGAATTGCATAATGGTTAGTGGAGGTGGTGAGTAAGGCAACAACAAGGGTGATGATGAGCTCGGCCAGAGCATTGTTTGGATGGATTTTGAAAAGGTGAATATTAACAAAATAGTAAATAGTTTGAGTGATGAATTGATTTAGAAAACTAATGTGTGATTGAGATTTAGTACAAATTTTACCATATAAAAATTGAACATGGATCATATAATGTTTTTTATATATAGTTTTGGGTACTTTTGTATGACTATCAAAAATTATTGTGATCACATGTTACTTATCATTTGATATATTATTGTTCTATTATCGTAATGAATTTCATTATTAATGTCTATTATCAATGCAGTGGTGAGACGTTACATGATAAATAAAAATATGTTTTGTTATTATTATTATTGATAATATATTTTTTTTATGTACCTTTTTACAATGTTTAAAAAATTAATTTATGTTTATTGTTAGTTTTTGTAGATGAGAAGTCAAAAATAAATTTTAACCAAATTCAAGTTATAACTAATTTGAGATTGAAAAGGAAATTTCAAAAGAAATTATAATTATATATAATTTTAAAATATTTTTAAAAAATACAAGGAAAAAATTGGAACTATAAATTAAAATTATCAAACAACCTAATTCTATGAAAAAATTTAAATGAAAAATTGATCAAAGTTGAATTTATAATTATTAAATATTTTTAATAAGCCATTAATTTTTTATTCAGATTCTAGTCTGATCTGGTCTTAAATAGTTTTTTCAGATATAAATATATCTTAATATTGATAATCAATATTAAACATATTTTAAGAAAAGTAAATTCTATCGATAGTCCCCGCATTTTGTCTCTTGTGTCAATTTGGTCTCTGTAATTTCAATTAGTTTGATTTTTACCCCTAATTTTAGATTTTGTATTAATTTAGTCCAATTGATAATGCTGGTTAACATTTTTGAAAGAAAATAGTTGTTGAGTTGGTTGAATTTAACTGATTGAGTTGAACAAGTTTATAATTTTTTCTATAAAAATATAACAGATGTTACTCATGTGTGTATTTTCAATATAAAATAAATAAATAAATAAATAAATAAATAAAATACTAGCAATTATAACAATTGGACCATATTGAGATAAAATTATAAATTTATGGTCAAAATTGAGCAAATCAAAATTACAAGAACAAAAATAACACCAGAGTTAAAATATAGAGATTACCAATGTAATTTATCCTTTGAAGAATAAGTGCATAATTTCTTAATTAATTTTGAAATTGTTAATAAATATATCAAACAAATATGTACATATTTCCTATTTTTGTTATAATTTTTTAAAAAATATATATTTACTAATTAAAAATTAAATAAATAGGTAGGTCTACTAACTCATGGATTTGATATGAACTAAATGATTCTCTAAGGACTAGACTTGAACCAAGAATTATTGGCCAAAAAAATTAACTTGACCTAAGTTTTCTTGGCTACATTTTAGTATTTAATCCAATATTAGAACTCTCAAATTAGCTCATATTAGTCACTTAACTGATAAATTATGATATAATTTAAATATAAAACTTAAATTTATTAGGACTAGAATATGACCTACAATTTAGGGTGGTTTTATCTTAAATAATTTTTTTATACATAAATATATGTAACTATTCATTTAATAGTTTTAAACATAAATATATAGTTTTTTTTTTTTAAACTATAGTTCAAACTTTTTAATAAGTATGCATAAAATAAGTCCATATTTCCTATTTTTATTATAAAAAAATATTTACAAATATTTATTTACTTACGGGTCCTGTTATGGTGTGCAACTTACGCCTTACACTTACGCCTTTTACATTTGCATCACACTTTTGTTTTTTCCACTTACACTTTTTGTGTAAGTGGCACATGGAGTCCAACCTTGAGGGTTGCACATTTAAGAAAAGTCCTTTACTAATTTAATAAATAGATAGGTCAAATGATTCATATAAGTTGGGAACAGAACAAGACAATTTTTAATGATTAGGTGAAGGACAAGCTAGCGTAAATATAATGTTAAGCCCAAATTTAATATCACAAGTGAATCCTAATTCATTTTTACGTAAATCTTATAACATAAGACAAATTATAATTTTTAGACTTTACAAAATATGAAAAAATTACTATATTAACAAATATAATTTACCACTATCATATGATAAATTAAACTTACGAAACTCATAAGACAAAATGTATTTATATTTTGTCATAAATATAATTTTTATGATTTATTTTTTAATTTTTACTACTTAAACTATGACATCTATTTATTATTAAGAACTTAGAGTACACAATTAATGACATAAGAATAAAAAAAAATTCTCTAATATGTAACTGTGATAAAAATAAATAAAATTTAATTGATTCTAAATCATTTTTGTTAAATATTATAGATTAATTTTTTAGATTATTATTTAATTTTAAAAATTAATTTTTGATTATTTATTTATACCCGTGCGTAGCACGAATAATTATGTTAGTATATAATTATTTAAATGTCTCTTTCCAGAATATTTTTAAGATCATATCAAGCATTTTTAGCTCCACATTATAATGATCTATTGACTTTCCACTTTGAGTTATCTAGAGTTAGACATGACTTTCCACTCTGAGTTATCTAGATAGAGTTAGACCTGTTCTCATGTATAATAGTTAGAATTATAGTAATATATAATTATTTAAATGTCTCTTTCCAGAATATTTCGAAGATCAAATCAAGTAATTTTAGCTCCACATTACACAATTGGGGATGCTGCGCAGCAGCTATTGCATGTCTAAAACGACATCGTTTTGAATGTCAAAATGATTTGATTATGTAATCATGTCATTTTGAGCCAAGGTGATTTGAAAATGTTATTTGTAACACTGAGTTTCGAACAACCTCTCCAAAAGAGAGACACAACACTAATCACTGCACCACTTTGTATTTTTATTAATATTAAGGATATATACATTATTTATTATATTATTCAAACAATCAATTTATATGTATATACACCCAAGTGGTGTCATCATAAAAATAAAAAAAAAAAAAATAAAATTAAAAAAAAAAAAAAAAAAAAACTATATGTATATAAATCTAACTAGGTGGATGTCATCATCTCACTCTACTATGTGGTTCTTAATTTCATAGTGAGAAAATAAATAATGTCCATTCAATTTAATTTATATTTTTTTATTAATTAATGACGCCACTCAATTCGATATATACATATATATATATATATATTTGAACCTATTCATCTAAACAAGAAGCAAAATGACCAAAAAAATGACTTCTTCAAGAATAAACAATATAATTTGTCAAATCAATAATTAAAAAAATAATTATCAAGTTATGCCAAAAACTACAATATGTCCATCCAAAACAACACTAAAAAAAATTCCAAGGCTCAAACAAAATTCTATAAAACCCATTTGAAATATTCAAAGTATGTCTCAAAAAAAATGCCATTATCTAAGAATTACGGTAAAAAATAAAATAAAAATACTACATTTCAATTCTGTGGCAGAGGTTGTGAATGACTAAATTTTTTTTTTAAAAGTTTCATTATCTAAGAATGATTCGCCCCCCGTGGGATTGAGCTCCTCTTTCATCAAATGACATCTCCTGAAAAAATAAAAAAGAATAAGTGTGAGAGAATATATTGGAACCAATTTATTTTTTATTAAAAACAAACTACATTACAAACTTAAGAAAATTGCATACCTGAGAAGTTTGTTGATTAAATGATATTTGTGAAGATAAAGGAGTAGACTATGGGCAATTTGATGAGCACGCAATGTTAGTATCGTTAAGCTTGAAAAGATTGTTACCATAATTCATCAATTGTGGCCAATAGGGTATCCCAACATCCAAATTCATAAAATACTATTGGAAGTAAATATACTATTATAAAAAATTTTAAATATAAAAAATAAAATCTAACCTGTGAGCGGCATAAAGAGGAACTTGAACATCTAATGTGTTGCTTGATTGGCCAATTTTCTAAAAAAATTATAACATTTATCAATACATTGCATGAGTCAAAAATAAAATAAAAATTAGAATCAAGTAGGTGAACAATACTTTACTAAGGCCGGTAGGTTGTGAAATAATTTTTGTCCTCTTATTAGTCTTCTCATGCCAAGGTTTTAATTTGACCCCACCCTTCTGTCCACCTTCTTTTTTTTTTTAAGCCTTTAACTCGTGCAAAGTTAGGATTAGAACTCATATCAATGTTTCTTCCACTACCATAAGCGCCCGAATCATCAAATGATACCATCATTTTATTCACTTTTGTACACAATTCCTTAATTCCTTCATTAACCAATTGACAAGCATGTTTACACACAGATGCTTGAGTTGCTAGCTTTACCATTCTAGGACAAAGATCCCTGTAACGTGCTGATATATCTAACTTGGGATCATTCTCATCCTTCACAACTTGGTTCAAAATAGGAGACTTTTTCAATTTTATTCTTGACAATTGTTGTCTAAAATTATATATAGCTTTTACTTCTTCATACCGCTTATCTAGAACAATCCGGTTGAAGTGGGTAAAAAATTGAACAATATTATGATCAAAGTTATAAATACCTCTTTAATGTTGCATTTAGGCTTTCACTAAGTTGGGTGCTTCACATTCTTGCAAGGAACAAATATTTCATGTATATGCTAACGCTATCTTTTTTCCCAAGTCTTCTTCATCCACGATTCTCATGCAAGTTGTATTTATTAATCAAAGAATCCCAAGCTTCAATTAACTCGTGTTCATCCTCATATCCAAAAATACAAGCTTTGAAATCACTACCAAATTTTGAACCATTCTTATACAAGTATCCTAAATGCTTCAAAGCATTTTGTATTAGGTGGAAAGTGCATAATCTATGGAAAACTTTAGGCATGACTTTAGATATTGCCTTAATCATTGCTTGATATTGGTCTATGAAAAAATTGCTAGGCTTTTTCCCGACATTGCATGCAAGAAGGTTTCAAATAACCACTCAAATGAAGCTGTAGTTTCATCATATAATAATAAGGCACCAAAAATCACTGTCTTTCTAAAGTGGTTAACGCCAGTAAATAGAGCTAGTGGTCGATACTCCTTATTTGTTCGAAATGTTGTGTAGAATGATACGACATCGTCAAAAAGTTCGTAATCTGTAATCATCTCATGGTCAGCCCAAAAATATTAGTAACATTTCATCCACATCTAATTGAATTGCGTAGTAAAAATATGGTTTTTCAGCTGCTTGTTGCTGAAAATATCTTAATAAACTCCCAGTTTCTCTGTATTGCAAATTTCGTTGTCTTTTTCCACGCAAGTAACTTTTTTGGTCCTCTCTCATGAATCCCAAATTTTCTTTTCCCCCTACTAAGGCACTAATGAGATCATGTGATGATTTAAGAGAGATATCAGTGTCATCAGCTATATCAACATTCAAAGCCTAAGCCTGACATAACTTTCTTTGAGATGGTATCAAATATGTACATTGAGAAAGATGCAAATGATGGTTGCGGTTGTCATCAAACTTTTTCACTATCCACTTCGACAAGTCTCGATCCAAATATACATACATAAATGCATTGCACTTTGTTCTTGTCTCATGTTTAGGATGATTTACAATCATGTACTGTTTTTCTTTTTCTTTTTCTCCCTCCTTACAACAAACAAACTTCATGTTAATCATAACACCATCTTTTCTACTTTTGCTATAGTAATCTATTCTAATGCCAAACCCCATAATCCTTCCATATTCATTATAGAATTGATATGCAACTTCCTCTGAATGAAATTCCATGCCAAGACATGGTGTTTTATCTTTGGTCAACTCCCTCATATCTTTGCTACAACCCTCATGTCCACCATTTTCCATTCTAACACCAACAAATCTAAAAAATTGCGAACAAGTATAAAAGTAAAATAAAATATTAGTCTTTATTTATAATTTTTATTATTTTTTATTCTACTTATCTAATAAGATACTCAAGTTTTACTATTAAAATTTTTAGTAGAGCAATTGTCCAGCAAAAACTATTAAAATGGACAAGGCCTTCCAAAATAATCTCTTAGGATTGGGGCTTCCTAGCCTAATTGTAATGCCTTCTAATTAAAAAACCAATGTTTCTAACCTCAGACCAACCTAACATTCAAGGGCAGAGAAAAAATTGACAAAGACCAATAACCAATTGACCAATTGAAAGAATTAAGATTCACTTTTTTTATTCCACAAAGTTCATCATTACAACAATATTTTGTTGACAAATAAAATGATAAACATAATACGGTATAACAACATGATAGATGTAACATTATTGTTCACTTTATTGATGTCAAAAAAAATAATAAATAAATTGTAGAGACTCAACAAAGCAATGCACAAAAGGGCAACAATAAAACTAGACACATCTAGCATCTAGTATTAATAACCAAAGCAATAGTTCTAAAAAAAAAAAAAAAAAACTCGTAACATTTTTCAAGGGAAAAAAACCAACCAACCACAATCACAAAAGTGAAGAAAATTATATGTTTTTTCTTGAGACCTACCAACATTCAAAGAGAAAATATGTTGTATTCGTATAAACCTGAATAGTATGGTGCAAGCGATGGAGAGTCTCCGACGAAGCTAATAAAAAGTGTCCGGCGAAGGTAGATAAATGGTTGGCCGATGAGAACAAACTTTTTAGGGTTTTGAGACACTGATAGTTGGAAGTTTGTTTGAGATTATACAAAGAAATCAGAGTAAAATAAATGGTAAGATCTTAAATGGTGTAATTTTAATTTTTAAGATTTAAAAAAAAAATTCCAAAACAGAACTGCTAAAAAAATTCCAAAACAAAACTGTTGTGCCACAGTTTGTAATTGAATACTGTATAAAAATTGAATAATATATATGTCGTTAATATTAATAAAGATACAAACTGGCGCAGTCGTTAGTGTTGTGCCTCTCTTTTGGAGAGGTCAAGGGTTCAAAACTCAGTGCTGCAGATTACATTTTCAAATCACCTTGGCGCCCGTTTTAGGCATGCAGCAACATCCCAATTCCCCGTATTACAACTCTTACCATATGATAAATGACACTAAACTCCCTGAGATTTCTACAAAAAAATGAACCTCCTTTATGGTTTCAATAATTATAGAAATCTCTTTTACATTTGCTGTCAATATATTAAGATTTTTTTAATTCGTTAATTTAGCAAAAATGCCATTACTTTTCTATCTAAAATGACCATATTACTCCTTTGAACTAATAAGATATTTAAATAAAAAATTTCTCTCACCTCCCCTGAGGTTTTGTATATATATTATTAAAAATTCATACATATTTTAACTTAACACCCTAATAGTTTAATATAAGACCCTAGTAATTAATATAATACTTATAAGACTTGCTTCACACTATATATACAACAAAATATTTATCAATTTTAATTAATACATTTATTATTTAACTATCTTTTTTCTTTTTTCTTTTTTTTAAAGTTGAAACAAATGGATTAATTTTTTTTTTCCAACAATTTATCGTACTTATTTATTCATATGTAAGAAAATTACTTATCCCTAAATTGTTAAGATATTATTAACAAATTTTAATTTTTATCTTTGAGTCATTAAATTTTCAGTCGATGCATATTTATAAATAAAAAAAAAAAAGGTTATTCTTATATGATGAAAAAAATTAAAAAATAAATATAGAAGTAAAAAAAAAATCTAATCACCTTACAATAAATTAAAATTAGTTACTAGGGAATGAAAGATCAAGAAATCATTTAAGAATAATCTTTACTAGAATGGAGAAATTATATTAGAATACTAAAATACTCATAATTTGTTGTATGATACTTAAAATATATTTCTCCATCTTTATTTTTCTCATTTAAACTATTTTTGTTAAATTAAATCTAAAAATTAATTTCTCATCTTCATTAATGGTTAAATTTTTACTTTATTTTTTAATTTCTCACCTTTATTTTGTTCTATAACTATTTATAGAAAAGTGTTATTAATTAAATTATCTAATTTTACTTCTTCCATATATCTAATACTCATATAATTTTGTTAAAAAGATTGATAAATCAGACTCTAATACTAATTTAAATACACAACTAAATAAAACACTTTATAAAAAATATATATAAATAATTTAATTTACCCTATTAAATATATATGAAATTATTATTTATTTTTCATAATTTTTTAAAAATATAAATATAATTTCTTGACGCTATTTTTTTCCACAACAAGTTTTTGAACTTTTATAAACAAAAAATAAAATAAAAATTCAACCATTAATGAAGGTGATAAATAAATTTTAAGATTTAATTTAATAAAAATAGTTTAAATGAGATAAATAAAGATATAGAAATAGATTTTAAGTCTCAAACATAATAAATTAATAGTATAGTTTATTATTCTCAAATAATTTCTCCATTTAAGTAAAAATTAATTTTAATTTTAGGTGTAAGAAATGACAAATTGTTTGAATTATTTATTATCTCAAATAATTTTTTGATCTTTCATTCCCTATTAGCTAATTTTAATTTATTATGAGGTGATTAGAAGTTTAATGACTCAAAGATAAAAATTAAATTTTAAGAATAATATATGTTTGAGAAAAGATAAAAAAAAAAAAAAAAAAAAAAAATTTACATATGAATAAATAAGTAATGCAAATTTCCTCAAAAAAAATCTATTTATTTTAACTTTAAAAAAATTCAAATAATAAATGCATTACTTAAAATAATAAAATTTAAGTTATTTATGCGGTGTTTTAAGATGTTATCCATCATTAATTTTAGAGAGATTATTTATTTTTAAGTATTTTATCAATAAAAATTAACTTTTGTTTCTTTTTGAATTAAATGATTTAATAATGTCTTAACAATTTAAAGATTTTATTTAACATTCCATGAAATTTAAGAATTTTATTAAATAATGGTAAAATATGTATGAATTTTTGATAATATATATGTAAAACCTTAAAAGAGGTAAGTGAAATTTATCATTCAACATTTTTAGTATAACATTAGCAAATTTTGTTAAATAACCTAATATTGAAAAAAAATTTGATAATAGTTTCCAAAGTAAGAAATTTTAGTGTAATTATTGAAATTATAGAAGAAATTTCTATAATTGTCAGAAACTTCAGAGGAGATAAATATAATTTACCCCTTACAATAAAATTGCACAAAATGTAATGGAAAAACACACCTAAAATCAAACTGACAAAATAGCAAGCATTTGAGTTTAAAGAATACAAAATAATAGTAAAACTGAGACAAAAAATTTAACTTGTAAATATATGAAGAGAGATTTATTTATAAATCTTATTTAAAGGACTTATAACCCAATAAGTCCATAAAATTTCCTTGTGTTCCATCTAGTCCCATATATTGGTCCTTTTTTCCTTGTTTATAATATTTTTAGGATTAATATACCCTTTGTTCTATTTTTTACAGTAAGGGGGTGTTTGGCAAAGGCTTTTTTTGACTTTTTGGGTTAAAATCCACAAAATGACAAAATAGGCTAAAATAGCTAATAAGACAAAATATCACATTAAATCCATAATCATTTCACTTTTTCTCTCACAAACATCACATCCAACTATAAAAAAATCCAACTATCTTTCCAGACACAAAAATTTTAGCCTATTAAAATAGTCAAAAACTAAAATAGCTTACTAAAATAGCAACTTTCCAAACACCCACTAAGTATTACACACAATTGTAATCTTCTTATTTCCTTTTTCTATTTTGATTGTTTTGAAATTAGTGGGATAGGTTTCTTTAAAAACTAAATATATATTATTAAATTATAATATTGACAAGAAAACATGGTTGAAAAAGAATCTTGCAACACAAAGAAACTTTCTCTCACACTTTCTCTCATGCATTCTCTCTCTCTCTCTCTCTCTCACACACACACATACACACATTTGCCCGTTTGAGAATTGGGAAAAATCATAAAATAACAAAAACTTAGAGAGATGAATTGGGTGATGATCATCAAAGAAAGAAACAAAATAGAAGAAGCCCAGAAAGAAACTCATCATCATTATCGTTATCATCATTTTTTTATTTTTGCAGTTCAAAACTCTGTGTTCTTTCATTGTTACAGTTCAAAACTCTGTGTTTTTTCAATGTTGCAGTTTGAAACTCTATTTTCTTCCATTCAAATATCGTATGGGCAAGGTTAGCACAATTTTTGTTTTGCAACTACATATAGGTATGTATTGGTAAGGATGTATTTTTAGAATTGTTTAATAATTTATTAAAGTTAGATTGTACTTTTTGTTCCAAGATAGATTGATATGGTATTATATATCCGTGTATATGTATGCTTATTAATTAGGTATTTTTGTGATTGTAAATGTGAATGTGTACATCTACTAAAGTCATTGTTATTGTAGATTATTAGATTTTAATGTTTTGAATTTGGTGATGTGAACTTCAACATTAGAAACATGTGATGGTAACATGATGTGCAATGTAAACTGATGATTGAATGATTGTTGCATAATGTGAATGTTCACATTCACATATTTCTGATTATTGTATAAGTTTTTGTGATTTTTACATGATTATTACATGGTGTGAAAGTTCACATTGGTGTTGTGATTATCACATCTTTAATCAATATTAATATTTACATTTAGAAATAGTCATATTGTAACGTCCCAAAATAATTATAATAAACCAACTCCAAACACTAGTACAATGTGATATAAATAACTTAAAAAGCTTTCATTAATCAGAGTTAATATACAAAAGGTGACACATGCGATATACATTCATAAATCATTCATCCTGAATCTATAGCATTTGTTACAAGAGGTAATAAGAAATGAAAGCTAAACAGAGATTTATACGCCCTAATAGCTTACATCTTTTTAAGACCGTGCTTGGTTACAACAAAATGAGTTATAAGCTCAATACAAATTAAGCCCTAGGCTTATGAAAAGTAAATACAAAATAAACAAAAGTGAGCCTTCAGCTCCATAATCCTCCCAAGCTAAGTTCTTGGCAGAGGCATATCACCAGCACCTAAAAATATTTTTTCCAAGTAAGGTAAGCCAAAGCCCAGTAGAAACAATCTAACACAATATATGAATCTTAACAACGATATAAATATGATATGCATATACAATGCCCATGATAAAATTATTCGTATTGTGACAAAATCATCATATGCCAAGTTTCGTACCTCAAGCCATTTATATCTTAATTCATTGCATGACAATTCATTTCACCTCAATCCATGAGTCAAGCCCATTATTATTCAGACAACCTAACTGAGGCTATAACTTAGTGGTTCTCTAACCAATACAATCATTAAACAAACACTTCAAATTTACTATTTTATGAAAATTTTGTTTGCAAGAATCAGCACCCATGTACACACGTATGGTTTTCGGGACTTTTACTCTGGACACACAGGCCAACTTAATTCAATGAAGTCCATCCCCTTTCTTCTCTCAAACATGGAGTACATCCATTTTCTCCTCTCAAACATCATACATATACAATGTATTAAAAACACAGTCATATTCAATGACAACCGATAACAAATTAGTTTCAATTCACCTAATCCTCATGCAATGTCTACAACAATCATAGTTATCCTCCACCAATAGCCTAAAATAGATATTTCTAAATAGATATACAATCTCCAAAATAGATAAACTATCCAAATTTCCATAGATAAGAGATAACAAGCATCCAGCTCCACCATTTATATAAACATCTATCCAATTTCACATTCCCAACACCAAGTCCATTATTTATACAAAATAGTTATTTGAAACATTTTAGGGAAAAACTCCATTTTCTTCCAAATTCAATCCATGTGTCAAGATCAACAAATTTAACACAACACAACCTCATATCTACACCCATAGCCATTTTTAATTTCTTCATTTGAAAACCCCTCTTTTGATTTTAAACCAAAACCCTAGGTTTGTCTAAAATCCTTCAAAACCCAACATTATTTACACAATCAACAAATAACTAAGTTAAAAATCATAAGAGACTATAGAAAGTTCCTACCTCAAAGTTAGAAGACGAGCAAAGCAAAGAGAATACTTCAAAGACATCGAAACCAACTTCTGTTTGGATCAAAATGGAGCTCTCGAGATGCACTACCTTTTAACAAAGCCATATGAGTAGAGAAACCACTAGATCTAGGTGAAAAAGTAGAGAAAATGTAGGTTTTAGAAAGAGAAACTCAAGATCTAGGGTTTTGAAATGTTTTAGAGAGAGAAAGAGATGAAAAAGTAATGTAGAAGGAGGCTGCTGCGAACTGATATACGCACAGTCCGCTCGAGCGCAAGAAGTGACACTCGAGCATCAAACACAATAAGTTGTTCCGCTTGAGCGCCAAAATGCACCTCCACTAGTTTTGCGGACAACGGACCAATGTTCGAGAACAAAGCTCGCCCGTCTGAAAGAAGCGCTCGAGCATAGAATCTGATCTCTAGTAGTTTTGCGGACTGCAAAATCTTGAGAGTTTGCAAAGCCCGCTCGAGCACAAGAAATGCCGCTCGAGTTGGGGAGTAAAAATTTGGGCAACAAAAGTTTGGAAACTAAGCGACTAACCTGTCCCAAACTGTAACAACCCTCATTTTAATTACCGATTAACGACTGAATTAGCTACTGATCACTGATAAACTGAACTGATTATGACTGTTAAGTGAACTGAATGAGATACCGAACTACCTGATTGAAATCGAAACTGAAATTGAATGAGTTTATTTATTGAATCGCATATTGCATCTGTTTGATTGAATGACTATCTGTTTAAATTCATATGTTTAAACTGCTAATTGAAGGCCTTATCGGCGGCCGATTTAGAAACCGTTTGATGTTTTGGGATCGGTAGAATATTTGTGATTTAATGGTATATTTATCTGAAAATTTATTTGGAATGATTAAACTAGATTAATTTAAGCCAATTGAAAAGTTGAAGCAATTACGAAATTGCCACCTATAGTGGACACTTGTTTATTGTTTTGCAAGAGCCTTAGTACACTTCAACAACATTTTGATCAGCCATTTTCTCACGCCTAGCCGACCTTAGAGGGAGGGAGTAGGAGAGATAGAGTAATTCTTCTCATTTTGCTTGGTATTGCTTGGAAATTGAAGGATTTGTGGCATAGATTGCATAGTTGAGCTTGTTCATCTTGCATTCAAGACTTAGTAAGGTAATTGGACCTCTCATTGTTGTCCTTAAGGTTTATTCTTGCATGCTCCATGTTTAATTAGAGAGCTAAGGCATGAAATTGTCCATAATTGTTGAGTTAGAGCTCCATTCATGCATGCATGTGTATATTGATGAGTTTGAGTGGAATTCATGCTAGAATTGGACATGCATGTTCATAATCATGGTTAAGTCCATGTTTTCACTTTGTTTTCCAACCATTGAGCTCATGGGAGCAAGATTTGAAGCTTGAATTTGGTTTGAAACCCATGCATTGCATGTTTGGAAAGTGTTCTTGAAAATGGATTTGAAAATGGCTTTAATTGACCAACCCTTGGCCCTTGCATGTGCAAATTAGCTTTTGAAACTTGTTATACATTGAGTTTAAGTGTATTTTCCAGAATTTGGGGCCAAGAGGTTGAGTTTTGGATGGTTGAATGCTTGGTTCGAACTTGGGAGACAAATCTGGAAATTCCAGATTTGGCTTCCTCGCTCGAGCGAAGGATTCCTCGCTCGAGCGTGCCCTTTGGTTTTGCAATCTCGCTCGAGCGAGAATCGAGCGTGGCATCGCGCGTAAAAATCGAGCAACCAGTACTTTTACTGTTTCATCAGACCGCTCGAGCGAAGGATTGTTCGCTCGAGCGAAGCCTTTGATTTTATAACCTCGCTCGAGCGAAGGAAGGCTCGCTCGAGCGAGACCCCTGTTTTCAGCAACTTTTGAAAAATTCCTTCCAACTGTATTTTTGCATCCTCATCCCATCCTAGGCATTCTTAGGCCTAGTTTAAGGCATCTTAATGAGGATTTAGACATAGAACCACACCGAGGGAATTTAGGGATTTAATTATCATCCTTTCGACTGTGAACTTAGTGTGTGTTCTATTTGTTAACTGTTTAGGGTTGGCTCTCGGGGACGCGCTCTAGCTGCTATTAGCCCAATCTCTGTGAGTAACAGATTGTGTAAAGATATGTTCAAATGGTCATATTTGAATCTTGAACTGCATTTATTGATGATATTGTTTATTGAATGAATGTATGTCTGTATTTGGCGTATTGTGGCATCCTTAGCACCCATTGTTATTGGTATTCTGAGCTCTGTCGGTTTCCTTGTGGAACCATATTGTTTATCGATTGATGGCCATCATTATTGTTGGATCTGTTAAGGCCCGGTCCTTTTGGACCTACTGTTTATAGGCTAATAGATGTACCACATATGACTGATTGATTGAAATACTGATTGACTGAATTACTGAAAGATTGAAATATTGTATAATGAATGGATTTCATTACTGTAAGGGCATTCATTCATAACCCCTTTACACATTATGTTATTCACTGGGCTTTAGCTCACTGTTATATATATATGTAGGTTCCCAGCAGCCAGACCGGAGCTAGGAACGTGGGTTAGTCCCCAGTTTTGTCAAGCCAGCCAATGTGCCTCACTGTGAGGTTCCGAGACGCCATGCCATGGCTTGGGGTGTTTTTGTTCCCCCACTTGTCTCCTACTGTTTTGTTCAGACTGTTTACTGTTTACCTGTTTTACCGTACTGTTATCGAGGGATTAGATTCCCGTACTGAATGTTGTAAATAATTGTATAGACTGTACTGTTTTGAACTGTATGAATGCAAAAAAAAAAAAAATGTTTTCGGCATACAGATTTTCACAGCTCAATGGACACTAGTTATTTACTGTATTGGCTTCCGCCAGGCCATGTACTCTGTTTAAGCGGAGTTCTTTGTTGATGAGCCTTGGTAATCTCGGATTCTTGGCGATTCTGATGCTAAACCCATAGGGCCGGGTTTGGGTCGTGACACAAACGTAACCACAACAGCTCAATAGCCAAATTCAAATAAATACAAGGAAAGTAAGATAAGATCAATGATACGACACCATGAAACCTGAGTCCAGAATACAACAAGGGTCAGGGTCAAAATCAGAATCGCTATACATATAACTGTAAATAACAATGTGATATTTTGGTCATAATTGTCACAACCCAAACCCGCCCCTATGGGTTTAGTATCATAACCGCCGATGTCGTGATTACCAAAGGCACCTTATGATAATGTGATGTCTGAGTAGAAATTTGGTGAAAACCAAATAGTAAATAAAAGATGTCTAATGAGCTGTGAAAAACTGGATAAGAAAAGAACATTTGTTACGACCCAAACCCGCCCTTATGGGTTTAGTATCGAGACCAGCCAGTAATCCGAAATTACCGAAGGCCTGCTTAACAATAACAAAAATAATACAAAGTAAAGGGGCTGGCAGAAGCCAAAACAGTAAATAAAAGATGTCCAATGAGCTGTGACAGTCTGAATGCGAAAAGACTTTTATAAATAACCCACATTCATAACCAAAACATATGTACATGCGATATATATACAAACAACCATGTCAGGGATCAAATCCCTAACTAAAACTGTACAGTCAAGTCTTAAACATTTATTACAAAACAGAAACAAAAGGGTGAATCTGAACACCCCAAAACAGCCATGGCTTGAATACACTTGGAACCTCGAGGTGAGGCACAATGGTTGGCTTTGACAAAACAAGAGCTAACCCAACGCTCCTAGCTCCGGTCCGGTGTTTGGACACCTACATATATATATATAAACAGTGAGCTAAAGCCCAGTGAATAACAGTAGTGTAAAGAGGTTAAGAATGAATGTCCTTTCAGTATTGAAACAGTCATGTCAATCACTTAGAAACCATAGCAGTCATATATGGTACATCCCATAGCAAAAGCGATGCAGAGGGTCTTAACAGACGATTGAAAGCCATCATAACGATGTGATAGTGGTTAGAACATGGGAATCGGCAGAGATCTCTGTGACGATGGCGATGATAAGATGCGGTAAATTGCTATGGATGCCACGAATACAGTTTACAAATAGGACAAACATTCATTCATTGAACAATAACGTTTCAGTAAGCAGAACAGTTAATCATTCAGAAAATATTCATAATTGAACATATCTTTACAACATTGTTACTCACAGAGCACTGGGCTATAGACAAGTTAACAAGCATCCTCGAATGTCAACCCTACAGTTGCAAAATGAACACACACTAAGTTACATGTTCAGGATAACAACTTAGCCCTTAACTTGACTTGGTGTGGTTCTATATCAATATTCTCATTAAGATGCCTTAAACTAGGCCTAGGAATGCCTAGGATAGAATGAGGATGTAAAGATACACTTTAAAACACTTTTCAAAATTTTCAGAAAACAGGGGTTTCGCTCAAACGTGGATTTCTTCGCTCGAGCGAGCTTGTCAAAGCAGTGGGGTCACTCGAGCGTGGACTTCCTCGCTCGAGCAGTCTGTAAAAACGCAAAAAGTGCTGGAAGCTGAAAATCCCCGCTCGATGCTCGCTCGAGCGTGCGTCTGCGTACACCAAAAATATGAGAGCTTGCAATCTACGCTCGAGCGAGCATTTCTTCGCTCGAGCGGAGATCTGAACAAAAGACGGTCGCTCGAGCGTGGAAGCCAAAATCTGGAATTGCCAGATTTGCCTCCCAAGCTCAAACCAAGCATTCAACACCTCAAAACTCAACTTTTTGAGCCCATTTTCTGGAAAACACTTGGAAACCAACAATATAACATATTTTGAAGATCAATTTGTAAAATCAAAACCCAAGGGTGAGTCAATCGAACACCATTTCAAAGAAGTTTTCATGAATTATGTAAAAACATAACATGCATGAACTCTTATGAACTCTAGTGCTCTAAAACTTGATCAAATGCAAGATTAGGCTCAAAACTATGGTGAATTCATGGACTATAACATAAACATGAACATGCATGTGGAAATTCATAAAGAACAACTTCAAAATTCAAGAATATGTACATGCATGTACGGATTAAGCCTCAATTCAACACTTTAAACCAATATTTGACTCTAACCTCCATTAATCCCATGAACCATGCAAGAATAACTCAAATGTACAAATGAGAGGATGAAATCTCTACCTTAGGTCTTGAATTCAAAGCATACAAGCTCAATTTTACAAATTCCCTTCAAATCTTCTAGGTTTCCAAGCAAAACTCTTAATGAAACCAATTTCTCCTACTCTCCCTCTCTCTCTCTCTCGGTTGGGTCTAAGAAAATGGCTAAATAAGGTGCATCAAATGATATGAATTGAGTTCCAAACAATGGTACAAAAAGTGGCCCACTAATGGCATTATGGTAATAACACAATCTAATGTAATTTAATGTTAATTAATCTAATTTAATCATTCCAAATCGGATTTTAATTAAACCTACCATAAAATCACATAAATTCTAATTAGCATAAAATACCAATCAATTTCTGAATCGGTCGCTGATAAGGCTTTCAATTCGTAGTTCAAAGATAAAACATGAACAGATCATTTAATGACTAACAGATAGAAATGCAATTAAACAACATACTCATGCATTCAGTTCAGAATTTCAGTCTGTTCAATTACTTATCATGCTCAATCAGAGATTAGTACTAATCAGAGGTGAAGGTTGTCACAGTCTTCTGCCCTTAAAAGAGTTTAGACCTCCAAACTCGGATTACCTTCATTTTGGAAGAACACTGGATCTAGGGGGAACAGTTCAGGATACTCTTCAACATATCATCTTCTCTTTTCCAAGTGGCATAAGTGCCACCATGGTTTTGCCAATCCACTTTTACTAACGGAATTTCTTTGTTTCTCAACTTCTTGATTCGTCGGTTTACAACCTGAATAGGCCGTTCTTCATAAGTGTAGTTATCACTTAGCACTACACTGGTAGGCTCAATAACATGGAAGGGATCCCAAAGATAATCCCTCAACATTGAAATATGGAAGACATTATGTATATGCTCCATTTCAGGAGGAAACGCTACTTGATACGCCACCAGATTGATCTTTTCAATAATCTCATACGGTCCAACATACCTCGGTGCTAGCTTACCCTTGACTCCAAAACGAGTCTGCCCTTTCATTGGTGTCACTTTAACAAAAACATGATTACCCACTTCAGATTCTCGATCTCGCCTCCAGACATCCGCATAACTTTTCTATCGATAACTTTTCTATCGGCTTCGTGTGGTTTTCAATCTCTGCTGAATCAGTTTCACTTTTTCGGTGGTTTCCTGTACAATCTCGGGCCCAAGCAAAGGCCCATCTCCAACTTCCGCTCAGCAAATAGGAGATCGATATTTTCTGCCATATAAAGCCTCAAAAGGCGCCATGCCAATGCTCGAGTGAAAGCTATTGTTGTAGGCAAATTCAGCTAAAGATAGATGACTTTCCCAATTTTCCTAGAAATCAAGAACACACATCCGCAGTAAATCTTCCAGAGTCTGAATGGTCCTTTCTGACTGGCCATCTGTCTGATGATGGTATGCACTACTCAGTCTCAATTCGGTAGCCAATGCTGTTTGAAGACTTTGCCAAAATCTCGATGTAAACTTCGAATCCCTGTCAGAAATGATAGATACAGGCACTCCATGCAATCTAACAATCTCATCAATATAAATTGTAGCCAATTTGTCCGCATTATAGATTGTTTTGTGTAAGAAGTGAGCGGATTTAGTCAATCTATCAACAATAACCCAAATTAATTCCATACCTTTATTGGAGCGAGGTAAACCAACAATGAAATCCATAGTGATATGTTCCCATTTCTACTTCGGTATTGGTAAGGGCTGAAGTAAGCCTGCGGGTCGCTGATGTTCAGTTTTAACTTGTTGGCATTGTAGGCATTTTGACACAAACTCGGCAATTTCTTTCTTCATTCCTAGCCACCAGAAATTTAGTTTCAAGTCTTAGTACATTTTTGTATTTCCTGGGTGAATAGACAGTCTTGAGTTGTGTGGCCTTCCTGCAAAATTCGTCTTTTCAGTTCAGAATCACTTGGTACACACAATCTTCCCTGAAATTTCAACACATTGTTCTCAAATTTAAAGTCTGGCCTCGGTTTGGATTCCCGTTCATCAACGATCCTTTTCAGAAAGTCATCCTGTTGTTATTTTTCTTTAATCTCCTCAATAAGTGCCGATTAAGCAGAAATAGTAGCCAATGCCCCACCTTGTTCACGCAAAACAATCTCAACTTCAAATTTGTCAAGATCACACAATAGTTCTTTCTGTTTGGTGAGTAGACAGGCTAAATTCCCAATTGATTTTCGGCTGAGTGCATCAGCAACGGTGTTAGCTTTTCCCGGATGGTACAAAATTTGCAAGTCATAGTCTTTTATCAGTTCCAACCATCTCCGCTGTCTCATGTTCAATTCTTTCTATGTGAAGAAGTATTTCAAACTCTTGTGGTCTGTGTACTCCTCACATGTTGCCCCATAAAGGTAGTGACGCCAAATTTTCAGTGCAAATACTACTGCAACAAGTTCTAAGTCGTGGGTCGGATAATTTTTCTCATGCGGTCTCAGTTGTCGGGAAGCATATACAATAACTTTACCATTCTGCATTAAGACACATCCCAAACCCTTATAAGAAGCATCACTAAAAATAGTAAATCCATCCGTACCTGAGGGTAAAGTGAGAATTGGTGCAGTCACAAGTCGAGTCTTCAGTTCTTGGAAAGCTGATTCCCTCTAGTCGGTCCAGTCAAATGGTTTTCCCTTTTGAGTCAACTGAGTCAATGGTAGGGCAATTTTAGAGAAGTCTTTTACAAACCTTCTGTAGTACTCGGCTAAGCCTAGGAAGCTTCGAACTTCAGTAACATTTGTTGGTCTAGGCCAATTCACCACTGCTTCAATTTTCTGAGGGTCCACTGTAATGCCATCCTTACTAATCACATGTCCCAAAAATATAATATTATCAAGCCAAAATTCACACTTTTTCAGTTTTGCATACAGTTTCTATTCTCTTAGGGTCTGCAAGGCAATTCTCAAATAATGTTCATGTTCTTCTTCACTTTTGGAATAAATCAAAATATCATCTATGAAAACAACTACAAATTCATCGAGGAACGATTAAAAAATTCTGTTCATAAGGTTCATAAATGCGGCAGGTGCATTAGTAACTCCGAAAGGCATAACAAGAAATTCATAATGTCCGTACCTCATTCGAAAAGCCGACTTTTCAATGTCCTCAGGCTTGACTTTCAACTGGTGATATCCAGATCTAAGGTCAATTTTGGAGAAAACCTGGGCACCCTGTAACTGGTCAAATAAATCATCAATACGAGGTAATGGGTATTTGTTTTTCACTGTTACCTTATTCAGTTCACGATAGTCAATGCAAAGTCTCAGTGAGCCTCTTTCTTTTTCACAAACAACACTAGTGCGCCCCACGGTGAAGTACTGGGCCTGATAAACTTTTTATCCAGCAATTCTTGCAGTTGAACTTTCAATTCCTTCAATTCAGTAGGTGCCATTCTGTAAGGAGCTTTGGATACTAGCTGTGTACCCAGTAACACTTCAACAGTGAACTCTATTTCCCTATCAATCAAATCCCCTGGCAAATCATCTGGAAAAACATTTGGGAATTCTCTGACTATAGGAATACTGTCTACATTAGCTTTAGCGTCAGTAGGTACAATCAATATACAACATAGATACCCTTTACACCCCTTTTTAATCAGTTTAAATGCTTTCATGGATGAAATCAAGTATGAAGGAGGTACTACTTCAACTCCGCTAAACACAAATTCTGGTAAACCAGGTGAACGGAAAACAACTTGTTTCTTTACATAGTCTATGGTAGCATGATATTTTGTTAACCAATCCATTTCCAAAATTACATCAAAGTGGTCAATGTTCAATGGCAGTAAATCAACATATAAATGTACATCTCCAACAACAATCTCATATGCAGGATACATATAAGCACAAGTCATGGATCCCCCAACGGGTGAAGATACAGCTAACAAATAGTTTATAGGTTCCAGTGGTCTATTCAATTTTCGTGAAAAAGCATGCGAGACATATGAATGTGTAGACCCCGAATCAATCAGAACATAAGCATTTTGAGCACAAATTGAGAGTATACCTGACACAACTATCTCGGTATTCTGCACATCTCCCGGTATGAGTGCGAATACCCGACCTTGCCTTAAAGGCTCCTTTCCAATGGCTTTGGGGTTGGGTTTTGGTGCAACAGTTGATGCTGCGGCGCTAGCTGCAGCTTTACTATTGCCTTGAGAAATGGAAGGGCAATCTTTAACCATGTGGCCCACCTTGCCACACCTATAACAAGCACCAGAAATTTTATAACAAACCCCTTTATGCTTTTTCCCACATTCGAAACAGGGTGGTATGGAACCACTTCCCTGACTAGAACTGTTGGTTGACCCTGTGTTCTGTTTTTTATTCAATGAACTGTTTCGGCCTTTCTTAAACTTAAAGCCCTGTCTCTTACTGCGCCACTCGGTCGCGGGTGTTTTAGTTTGTTTCAGTGCTTCAATATTTGACTCAACTATTATTGCTCGGTCGAGGACATCCACATATTTAAGCAATTTCAGGACATTAATTCGATCGAGTAACTCAACATTGAGTCCGCCTTCAAACTTCCTGGCCTTTTTATAGTCAGTGTCCACCATGTGTGGTGCATATCAAGCAAGTTCAGTGAACTTTGATTCATATTTGGCTACAGACATGGTACCTTGCTTCTACTGTTCAAATTCGGTTACCTTTCGATCCCTGACACACTAAGGGAAGTACTTCTCGAAGAAGGCTTCTTTAAACTGAGCCCAAGTCATTACAGTACTTGCATTACGGACAAACATCCACCACCGTCTAGCTTCTTCTTGCAAAGTGAAGGTAGCCAGTAATACCTTGTGTGCCTTCGAATACGGAAACACTTCAAATAATTTCTCGGTTTCTAGAACCCATGCTTCAGCCTTTAATGGTTCAAGGCCTCCTTGGAAGGATGATGGTTTCATTTTGCTGAACTTCTGTGTCAGAGCAATTATATCATCATTAACATTCTGCTCGGGTTGTACTGGAGGAGGTGGGGCTGTTGGTTCTGTTGTTGTCTTAAAGCTTCAGTCAACAATTCAACTGTTTTTTCTAATCTTGTCATTCTGGCATCAGATGATTCCGTTTCATCGACATTCCTTGTATTGTCCATTTCACTATATGCAATACAATAATAATAAACATAGGAATTGCTTACTTAAACACATTAGCACATATATTCATGTCATGGCCACACACTTTTTCAATGCTCATGCAATGCCCTATTCACTTTTCTAGGACATCCTATAGCTCATTTGGACACGTGTGTGCGGTATAACTCGTGCTTTAGCATCGCTCTGATACCACTCTGTCACGACCCAAACCCGTCCCTATGGGTTTAGTATCAAGACCGGCCAATAATCCGAGATTACCGAAGGCCTGTTTAACAGTAACAAAAATAATACAAAGTAAAGGGGCTGGCGGAAGCCAAAACAGTAAATAAAAGATGTCCAATGAGCTGTGACAGTCTGAATACAAAAAGACTTTTATAAATAACCCACATTCATAACCAAAACATATGTACATGCGATATATCTATACAAACAACCATGTCAGGGACCAAATCCGTAACTAAAACTGTACAGTCAAGTCTTAAACATTTATTACAAAACAGAAACAAGAGGGTGAATCTGAACACCCCAAAACAGCTGTGGCTTGAATACACTTGGAACCTCGAGGTGAGGCACAATGGTTGGCTTTGACAAAACAAGAGCTAACCCGACGCTCCTAGCTCCGGTCCGGTGCCTGGACACCTATATATATATATAAACAGTGAGCTAAAGCCCAATGAATAACAGCAGTGTAAAGAGGTTAAGAATGAATGTCCTTTCAGTATTGAAACAGTCATGTCAATCACTTAGGAACCATAGCAGTCATATGTGGTACATCCCATAGCAAAAGCGATCAGAGGGTCTTAACAGAGCAGTCGATTGATAGCCATCATAACGATGAAATGAGTGGTTAGAACATGGGAACCGACAGAGATCTCTGTGACAGTAACGGTAAATTGCTATGGATGCCACGAATACAGTTTACAAATAGGACAAACATTCATTCATTGAACAATAACGTTTCAGTAAGTAGAATAGTTAATCATTCAGAAAATATTCATAATTGAACATATCTTTACAACATTGTTACTCACAGAGCACCGGGCTATAGACAAGTTAACAAGCGTCCTCGGATGCCAACCCTACAGTTGCAGAATGAACACACACTAAGTTACATGTTCGGGATAACAACTTAGCCCCTAACTTGACTTGGTGTGGTTCTATATCAATATTCTCATTAAGATGCCTTAAACTAGGCTTAGGAATGCCTATGATGGAATGAGGATGCAAAGATGCACTTTAAAACACTTTTCAAAATTTTCAGAAAACAGGGGTCTCGCTCGAGCGTGGATTTCTTCGCTCGAGCGAGCTCGTCAAAACAGTAGGGTCGCTCGAGCGCGGACTTCCTCGCTCGAGTGGTCTGTAAAAATGCAAAAAGTGCTGGATGTTGAAAATCCCCGCTCGATGCTCGCTCGAGCGTATGTCTTGTCGCTCGAGCGTGCGTCTGCGTGCACCAAAAATATGAGAGCTTACAATCTACGCTCGAGCGAGCATTTCTTCGCTCGAGTAGAGATCTGAACAAAAGACGGTCGCTCGAGCGTGGAATTCTTCGCTCGAGCCTGGAAGCCAAAATCTGGAATTTCTAAATTTGCCTCCCAAGCTCAAACCAAGCATTCAATACCTCAAAACTCAACTTTTTGAGCCCATTTTCTGGAAAACACTTGGAAACCAACAATACAACATATTTTGAAGATCAATTTTTAAAATCAAAGCCCAAGGGTGAGTCAATCGAACAGCATTTCAAAGAAGTTTTCATGAATTATGTAAAAACATAACATGCATGAACTCTTATGAACTCTAGTGCTCTAAAACTTGATCAAATGCAAGATTAGGCTCAAAACTATGGTGAATTCATGGACTATAACATAAACATGAACATGCATGTGGAAATTCATGAAGAACAACCTCAAAATTCAAGAATATGTATATACATGTACGGATTAAGCCTCAATTCAACACTTTAAACCAATATTTGACTCTGACCTCCATTAATCCCATGAACCATGCAAGAATAACTCAAATGTACAAATGAGAGGATGAAATCTCTACCTTAGGTCTTGAATTCAAAGTATACAATCTCAATTTTACAAATTCCCTTCAAATCTTTTAGGTTTCCAAGCAAAACTCTTGATGAAACCAATTTCTCCTTCTCTCCCTTTCTCTCTCGGTTGGGTCTAAGAAAATGGCTAAATAAGGTGCATCAAATGATATGAATTGAGTTCCAAACAATGGTACAAAAAGTGGCCCATTAATGACATTATGGTAATAACACAATCTAATGTAATTTAATGTTAATTAATCTAATTTAATCATTCCAAATTAGATTTTAATTAAACCTACCATAAAATCACATAAATTCTAATTAGCATAAAATACCAATCAATTTCTGGATCGGTCGCCGACAAGGCTTTCAATTCGCAGTTCAAAGATAAAACATGAACAGATCATTTAATGACTAACAGATAGAAATGCAATTAAACAACATACTCATGCATTCAGTTCAAAATTTCAGTCTGTTCAATTACTTATCATGCTCAATCAGAGATTAGCACTAATCAGAGGTGAGGGTTGTTACAACATTCCTAACCAAAAGCATATATATATACACATCAAGTATACACAACATGCAAGTTAGGGACCAAATCCCTAAACCATAGCTGTGTAGTCGAAAATCTTATTCAGTTATACAAAACAGAGACAAAAGGGTGAATCTGGAACACCCCAAAACCGCCTTAGCTTGGACAGACTTGGAACCTCGACGTAAGGCACAACGGTTGGCTTGACAAAACGGGAGCTTAACCTGACGCTCCTAGCTCCGATCCGGTGCTTGGACACCTACATATAAATATGAACAGTGAGCTAAAGCCCAGTGAATAAAAAATGCGTAAAGGGGTTAAGAATGAATATCCTTTCAGTAATTAAAATAGTCATTTACATCAGTAAATCAATTATTCGATCAGTGGCTCATTTTCCATGCCATAACAATTATTTAGAAACCATAGTAGTCATATGTGATACATCCAATAGCAAACAGTACAGTGGTCTTAATAGATCGAACAGTCAGTTGATGGCCATCAAACAGTAAACAGTGGTGGTTCCAAACATTAGAACCGACAGAGATCTTTATAACGATGGCGATATGATATGATGCGATACTTGATATGATGCGATGAACGATGAGTTGCTATGGATGCCATGAGTACAGTTCATAAAAATAGGACAAACATTTATTTAGTAAGCATTGTCATTTCAGAAAAACAGTACAGTCAATCGTTCAGAAATAGTTATAATTGAACGTATCTTTACAACATTGTTACTCACAGAGTACTGGGCTATAGGTAAGCTAATGAGCGTCCTCGGATGCCAACCCTACACAGTTGCAGAATGAACACACACTAAGTTACATACTTTAGATAGACAAACTAGCCCCTTAACTTGACTTGGTGTGGTTCTACATCAATATCCTCATTAAGATGCCTTAAACATGGCCTAAGAATGCCTAGGATGGAATGAAGATGCAAAAATGCACTTTAAAACACAATTCAAAATTTGCTGAAACAGGGGTCCACGCTCGAGTGTGGCTTTCTATGCTCGAGCGGACATGCAGATAAAGAAGATCCGCTCGAGCGTTACTTTGCTCGCTCGAGCGGACTGCAAACTCATGAAAAAGTACGGGATGCATGATATTCACGCTCGACGGACGCTCGAGTGTAAATTCTCTCGCTCGAGCGGACTGCAAAACACATGAACTTCTGGGCATATGCATTTCACACTCGAGCTCGACTTTATACGCTCGAGCGGAAGTGCATGTACTCAGAGTGTATGCTCGAGTGTGAAGTCCTCCGCTCGAGCGTGGATCCAAAATCTAGAATTTCCAGATTGATCCTCAAGCACAAAACTCAACTTCTAAAGCTTCAAATTCAATTTTTCTAGGCTAATTTTCTGGAAAACACTTGAAAACCCATAGTACAACATGTTTTTGAAGATCATTTGTAAAATCAAGCCCAAAGGTAAGTCAATTGAACACAAATTTCAAAGAAACTAGAGGAATAATGCAAGAACATCACATGCATGAGTTCTAATAAATTCCAATGCTCCAAAACATGATCAAATGTAAGATTGAGCTCAAAATCATGGTGAATTCATGGACCATAACTAAAACATGAACATGCATGTGAAAATTCTCATGAAAACAACCTCAAAATTTAAGAATATGTACATGCATGCATGAATTAATCCTCAATTCAACTCTTTCAATGAATTCTTGACTTTAAACTCCAAATTTCCATGAAACATGTATGAAACAACTTAAATTCACAATCAAGAAAGGTGAATGTCCTACCTTAGGTCTTGAATTTCAAGTATAGAAGCCTAATTTGCAAATCTTCTTTAATTCCCCTAATTTTCCAAACCAAACTTCTTGTTGAATAAATTTTCTCCTATTCTCCCTCTCTCACTCGGTTTTGGTCTAAGAAAATGGCTGAAGAGATGATATGAAATGCAACAATTAAGTCCCAAACAAAGTTGTAGAAAATGGCCACTCAATGGCAAAAGTGTGAATAGCGTAGGCTCAAATAATTTAATATTAACCATGCTAATTTAATCATTCCGAATTGAATTTTAATTAAACCTATCATAAAATCACATAAATTCTAATTAGCATATAACACTAATCAATTTCCGAATCGGTCGCCGATAAGGCCTTCAATTTGCAATTCAAAGTCAAAACATGAACAGATCATTAAATGACAAACAGATAGAAATGCAATTAAGCAACATGCTAATGAAATCAAGCTTAGGATTCCATCACAATCAATCACTTATCATGCTCAATCACAGTTTAACACTAATCAGAGGTGAGGGTTGTCACAATAACATATTGTGCATCTGAGTAATATAAATGTGAATGTTCGCATCAACATTCGCAAATGGTTATATGCACACAATAACAAACAATTACCAATAATGTGAATGTTCACATTGTCTCTATAATACCAAAATAACATGACAACATTAACCATGTATTACTCACAACAAATCACAATTAAAATTAATATTCACATTAAAAAATAGTCATACACTAGCATAAACAATGTGAATGTTCACAGTGTATGGTTTTATGAGGGAATATTATTTACCAGCATGCGTTTGTAATATAAAAGTTCATATTAACATTTAGTGAGAGATTTTCAAGAGGTAGAATATTTATAATTTTAGGAATGTGAGAGATTTTTTCTATGGAATAAATGAGAGATTTTCTCCATAGAATGAGAGAAATATTTACTTTATGGAATAAGGGAAAAATTTTATTCTTGAAATGTAAAGATTCTCCCTTAAATAAGGAGAGATTTTCTCCATGGAATGAGGGATTGTTGTTTTTTTTTTTTATTGTGTATTAAGTTCAAAGTGGAAACATGTACAAAAAGTTAGAAGGGTAATTTAGTCATATTATTCTAAACAGTACCTAATGGAATATTAAAAAAGAAAATGGATTAAATGGAGCCTGTGTTTGGGAAGGGAAGGCTGGGCTATTTTAGCCAAGTGAGGACAAAACAGGCTTAATTAGCCAAATGAGGACAAAAAGTTGTGAGGTGCTGGGCAACAATCAAGGGCAACGTAAATTTACGAAATTACCCCACATGAATTATGGGCAACGCCTCAGCACATGAAAAGCAAAAAAAAAAAAACCTTTTCCCAAGAAAATTCTTTTCCCAGGAAAAAACAAAGAAAGTTGAAAAAAAAAATTAAAAACATTTTCTTGTTTTTTGTTAAAATATTTTATAAAAATAAATTCAAACTCTATTTATAAAAATATTTTTAAATATTTTAATTTTTTTGTTATGTATATGTTTATGATTTGAATGTAGAGTTGTGAAAGTAGTATGGAGTTTCGAATTATGTGTTTGGTTATGAGTTTTAAAAATAATTTATTAATTGAGTTTTATTTTATGTGTTTGGTTACGATTTGAGTGTAGAGTTGTTTTCAAATTGAACATATTAACATTTTAAATTATTTAAATTTTTTGAATATTTAAATTATTAAAATTTTTTTGTTAAAATCCTTTTTTGAATATTCAAATTATTTAAATTTTTACGATTTAAATTTTTTGAATATTTATTTTAAATTTTTGCCAAGGTAAATTTTTTAGATTATTTACATTATTTTCATATTTAAAATAAAATTAAAATTAAAATTAAAAATAAAATTAAAATTAAAATTAAAATTAAAATTAAATTAAAATTAAAATTAAAATTAAAAATTAATTAAGTTTTATTTTATGTGTTTGGTTACGATTTGAGTATAGAGTTGTTTTTAAATTAAAAATATTAACATTTTAAAATTTTTAAATATTTAAATTATTTAAATTTTTTTGTTAAAATAATTTTTTGAATATTTAAATTATTTAAATTTTTACGATTTAAATTTTTTAAATATTTATTTTAATTTTTTGCTTATTAAATTTTTTAGATTATTTACATTATTTAAATATTTAAAATAAAATTAAAATTAAAATTAAATTAAATATTTAAAATTAAATTGAAATTAAATTATTTAAAATAGGTAGGACAATAAAATAAAACCTCACTTTTTATCATTTCACAGAAAATGAAAAAAAAATAAAATAACAATAAAATAAAAAACACATGAAAAAACCATTTGGAAAAAAAAAAAACTTAAAATACATAAATTATTTTAAAAAAATACGCCTCATTCAAAAATATTTAAAAAATTACAAAAACATAAATTCAAAAAAAAAAAGAACGACAAAAATAAGCCTCATCCAAAAAGAAAAAAAATAGAAATTACCATTTGCCATGTAATTTATAAATAAATAAAACACATGAAAACCCATTTTTGAAATAAAACACATCAAAAATATATTAAAAAAATATATAAAACCATAAATTACCATTCGCCACGTAATTTACAAATAAATGAAACACATAAATAAAAAAAAATGTTATTGTATACCAATAAAAATAAATAAGGCAAAAAACATAAATTAAAAAACAAGAACTAATTAATGTATAAAAAAATAAAAAGGACAAAAACATAAACTTTAAAAAAATAAAAAAATAAAGCAAGATACGGCAAATCTAAATCCTAAATAAATAAATAAATTAATAAATATTTTACCAAAATACGCCAAAATTAAAAAAATTAAGCAAAATAGGCCACAAAAAAAAAAAAAAAAAAAAAAAAAAAAAAAAAAACAAGGGCACTTTGGTAAATGAACAGGAAGACACCTCACTAAAAAGCTAAAAAGTCAAAAAGTCCTTCCCAAACCAGGTCTTTTAGCCTCAGGCTAAAATAGCCAAAAAGCCAACCCACTTCCCAAACGAAGGCGGAATATAACAATTAAAAAGGACTTTCTGAAAAATTACCCATAAATGAAACATGTGTAATTAGAAAATTTATTTGTTGGTCGAAGACTAAGGGCATCCATAATGGATGTGTTAAAAATGTATGTTAAAGTGTGTTATATGACAAAAAGTGATAAAAGTGAGACCCAAAAATGTGTGTTAAGAGTTTGTTAATTTAGTGAGTGAATGGTGATACAATGGATATGTCAAAGTGTGTTAAAGAATATATATATATATATATAAAAACAGTTAGTAGCAGCTGGAGAGGAAGATGGCCAGACGGGCGGCCGATCAACCGGTCAGACCCAAATTTTTTTTTTTTTATTTGAAGGGTCCGGATGTCCGGGGAGACAACCGGTCGGATTTCTAGTCGGATGACCCCACGGCACTTCCCACGTTCCCCTCTCTCTCTTTCTCTCACTAGCTAAAATGCTAGCTACAGTTAACACACAAGTTAATAGCTGATACTAGCATCTAACACTAACGTTAGCAGCTCCATTGTATGAACAAAATGAAACTTGACCAGCCAAAAATTTAACATCTAACACTAGTGAAGAGTTAACAACTCTACTGTGGATGCTCTAAGGCCAAGTGTTGCTCTTACAAAAATATTATCAGTGTATGACTATTTTGTTTACCAATCAATTATGATTGGCGATGGACCCAACAGTAAGCGGCCTAGCCAATTTGTTGGCTTTTTGGCTTTCGAAAGGTATTTTTGTAAATGCGAGTGTGCCAGCAAGGATCAATCAGTCCTTACAGAAATTATAATTGCCAACCAATTATCAGACGATTGTGTTTTAGTTCTTTCAGCCTCAATGAAGAGGACTTTTACTGATGGCTTGACTTAGGAGAAATTAAGTAAAATAACAGTGAAATAACGAGCAACTAAAGTATTTCATTAAAATGAAAACTTACAATGATCCAAACTCAGCCTCGTAGAGGTTTACAGTGACGACCTACTTGAAACTACTCCTATGAACGAAGTACAGTGTAGGAATTTAAAGTGCAGGAATGTAAAGAATAGGTATTTAAAGTGCAGGAAATGTAAAACTGGAAAAGAAAATATGAAGTAAATGACTGGTTTGTTGGATCTGAGTCTCGGCCTTTTATCTGGGGGCTTCCCTGCTATTTATACTTGTCAAGGATGACCTTCGAACTGCACTTCAAACCGTCGAACTGCTCCTCCATGATCGCTGACCATGTTGCCTTATAAGTAGTTCCACTACACCATCATTTGCAGTTAGGCTTTCCTCCTATATTTGAATTTGAATATGAGTAACCGTTGAAGCCACGTCACCTTGCATCTCTTTACTGATCCAATGCTACTCAGATCACGTGAGAACCAGTATTAACTGCCACGTGTACGATCAGGATCAAAGACTTGACTAGTCTTCCTCTTACTCTGCCACAGGTCAAATTGTGATTGGCTTTTACAAAATATGTAGCCAACATTACCCCTCGCACTAATATACCCAATACTTGGTGATATTAGTGGATCAAAGCTCTTTTCCTGCGTTTTTTTTTTTTTTTAGAACGTGCATGGGGTCTAAATTTTGGAAATGCAACCGTCATCCATTGATGATTACTTGCACTAATTCACTTTCAATCTGTTGAACACCCCAATACCTTAGCACTCGCACAGACTGATACTTCTTCTATGGCCGAATCAACTTTCCCCTCTATTGATCGAGCATACGAAGAGTCATATGGTGATGTTGTTCCTCCTTGAAAGAGTTTTCATGCATTGATTAGCCACATTTATCCACCTTTCTATATTTAGGTCATGGATGCCTTTGCAAATCATCAACCTTTGGACTATGAACACATTGCCCTTAATCTTTCGACTCAGAAACTTGCCCATATAGATACAAGAAGTTCTTCCTCTGACTCACTCTTGTGCTTCGAACAAACTACTCCCAAATCATTGATTCAGAAAGTTGCAAATATGGACCTGGGAAACTCTTTTTTACAAACCTCTGCATGGGACAAAGCTGCAACTTCTTCATCTTCTGGGGTTTCTGACTGGACAAGCTGGCCAACCCCTGAGACCTGTGATTTGAGGAAACGAATCAACCATCACTTTGTTGAGTTCACTGACCCTTTAGAGTTTCCTTCTTACGCTCGAAGTTCAGTGGTCTACCCCTACGTGCCCATTGACCATCGACGTAGTTTGGAAGAGAATCTGCTTGTGGCATGGTATACCTCTTCCATGCCTACAAAGATAATGCACACTGCCCGGCGTCTGGAAGAAGCACAAGGGTACAACCCTTCATTCTTAGCCCAGAAGGCGAAGATTTGTTCTTCCGATTGGCTTGATTATATTAATGCCTTTGTTCCTTCTGCTCCCGTGCCATCTCCCATAATAGAAGCATCCACACCTTCTTCTCCATCTTCTGAAGCAGAAGCATCTACACCTTCTCCTCCACCAACTGTCTACTGGACAGAGAAACTGAGGCTTGCCCTCTCCATGAATGAAGTCTTTTCACCTTACAAACCTCCACCATTCCCTACTCCAGCTGAGCGGAAACAAGCTCAACTTCTGCTTGCAGCTTTCTCTCACTTGCCTTTCAATGTTCTTGAGGACGCAGTCCCTTTTAAGAACTTTCAATGGGCTTGTGATATTCTGACTAGGAGCCATGTCCTTAATCCCCTTGCCCAAGCAGAACTTCATATGTTCCTAGACCAACTTCCATTGCTCCTCTACTGGCATCGAAATTCTAAGGCTATTATGCAATCTTTAGACCAACTTTCGTCTCTTCGAATTCATGCCCAATACGAAGCAGAGAACTTCATCGAAGAATTCGATGATTTCAAGAATAAAGATTCTGCGTATTGGGATGATTTGGTCATAGACGAACTGGAACAAAGATTGAGAGAGGAAGCTTTCGAAATAAAGGCTGAAGAGCTCTACTACGAAGTGAGAGCACATCAACTCATGCAGCCAACATTAGAAGAAATAGAAGATATAATAAAGAAAGAACAAAAATTCATTGATCACTATTGGACCAAATTTCATGATCTTGTTATTTATTTCATTCCTTATTTTTATGAGCTTGAGTTCATACCCAAATAGGGTTATTCGATGTAATTGCCTTGGCTTGAATACAAACAAAATTCTTCTGTATTTGGGCATTGTTTGAAACTGTTTCCTTTTGTCTTCAAAAGCCAATTTAGAGCTTCGCACTGAACAAACTCATTCTTCGAAAATGGACACAATTGTTAAAACACTAAAATCAACATGAATTCTTCCAACTTTTGGAATAGAATTGACAATTCTGCTGATTTTTTATTTAGAATCAGTGCTTCGAATTTAACAATCTTATCCTTCGAATATAGATCCAATTAATTCCAATAAGGACGCTGAGATTAATTGTCCAATTTATGGACTATGGTTACCGACTCGTGTTGATTTTTGTTTAGAATTGGTGCTTCGAATTTTAACAATTTTTTCCCTCAGAGCCTGTTTTAATCATAACCAAAATATGGTCATGGTTAGTGCTGACTAGTTTTGCAACAGTCCATACTTACAACAATATGGAAACTGCTCTTGGGGTATATTGTTTTAACCAAACAAACAATTCTTTGATGTACAAACCAACTATTGGTTTAGATGTTTCAAACAACTATTTACTTCCTTAAGGGTCCTCAAGCTCTACCTCAAGGGTATTACTTTTGTTAAGAAACCTATTACAGGTCTTTGATCTCTTCGAAGTAAACCCATCCTTGAGTATTCTTATATTTTAAAGAATGTAGTATGCTTCGAAGCCGACTTCTGTATTTCGAAGCCGTCATTGTTTGATTTTTTGGCGCCAAAACCTGGTTTCGAAGCCAAACATCTTGCTTCGAAGCTGGCATCATCATCCGGAATGTGCTTTTCCCTCCAAAAACTATCAATATTGGAAGAGACTCCTCGTATTCGTACTTTTAGTACTTAGCGACTTACGTAATATATCTTTCAGACACAAAAGCTTTAAAAACCCTTTTATTTCGTGTTCTGAAATCACTTGCTCTTTTAACACACAAACCCTTCTTTCTACCGATCTTTTGTTAACCCTTTCTTCCTTACTGCTTGCTACCAATGGATCCCTCCTCGCTAAAAGTGCTTGCTGGCGACCGTATCAGTCCTACCATGGCTTTGAAACGATGTATTGATGAAAAAATCGCCAAGCTAACAACTGGTGAGCCAAGCGCCATGGATAGACGTCTCTTTGTTCCTCGTCACAGCAACTAACAAGAGTACGTTCTAGGTCCCATCCTTCGGGAAGCTCCTAACCAACTCCCAGCTTTATACCCTCGTTTGGAGGATCACTTTCTTCTCTACGAAGGAGGGCTTGACTGGAGCAATTGGAGATTGACCCGACCTCATCGCTGCTGGCCGACATTGAGAGCTGAATGGGAGGAATGGTATGACAGGGTTGTGCCTGCGAGAGAAGATGACCTACAGGAGCTTTGCATCCTCGACGCCCTTCGTTTTTCCAGGTTCATCATTCCTGAGGATCCCTTTTTAATCCCTGCTGCTCTATGTTTTTGGAATACGGCTTTTAATTTCTTCCAATTCCGGTGCGGCATGATGGCCTCCACCATTCTTGATATTTTCCATCTTTTAGGACTTTCACCCCATGGTTCTCCTTTTACTCCCAACTACCCGGACCTCCCTGTCAAATTTTCCCTTCCAACCCTAAACTCTTCTTACAGTGACTTCGTAAAAGCTGAAAATAAAATGGAAGGCCCCGTGAGAGATAGAGAACTATTTTCCTTCATTTTATACTGGTTTTGCAAATTTCTCTTTTGCACCTCATCTCAGAGGATTATGCCTGAGTTTGCTCCACTTGCGAAGGCACTTGTCTTGAAAAAACATATAGCTCTTGCTCCTTATCTTTTAGGTCATGTTTACAGGGCTTGTTCCCAATTTTGTGAAAAACCTCTTGATGTCAACCAAGGAGGTCCCCTTTGGGTGCTCCAGCTCTGGATTTTTGCCTATTTCACTGATTTGCACCAAAAATGCCTAAGATTCCTTGTTCAGGACCCTAGCACCTATGGGGAAAAGTATGCTAGGATTGCTCTTTACCGTGTTTCTTTTGCTTATTACTTTGCCTTCTTTTACCAACTTCCTATTTCTCCTCCTGCTTCCCTTTTTTGTCCCTTTGACACCAATAAAGGACCTGCTTGGCTGCAAACTTTTCTGGCTGATAAAGAGTGCTCCACCTCACCACACAAAGATATGTGGGCTTCAATTTTATTACCGAGGGAGCTGTTCATTGGCACTTTAAACCCTCGAGGTTATAAATGCATATCTGAGGTGTACTGCCCCTTTCAATTTGCCAGACAATTTGGGCTCACCCAAGGAATACCTGTTCCACTTTGTAGTCTCTCGAATGTCCACCTTACAGCTAGAGACTTGAGAATATCTAAATCAAAGCTAGAGGCGACAATACTCAAACTGCTGAAAGAATTGAATGAATTTCAATTTGTTCATTTTCCCCTATTTGGCTTAGTTTTGAAAAGATTCCAGAACTGGTGGACAACCAATATGGAAGTGCGCTTATCTGCACACCCTCATGACTTGTTAATAGGGTTAGAAGTGCCTTCGAAGGCCAAGTCAGCGACAGTTGAGAACATTCCTCCCTCTTCGGCAGCTACCACAACTTCTCATGCAGCCTCACCTCCTCCAGCTAGAGTTACCAGAGCTGCTTCGAAGAAGGATAAGCATTTCTAAGTTCTTCTTTCCTTCAACTCTTTTACTTGTCTCCTCTATATTCACATATTTTGGTGCAGGATCTCCACAAAAAGAATCTCCCAAAAGAGCTGAAACTCTAGCTACTCTCAAGGCCAAACAACAGCAGAAAAAGAAAAGAAAACTGGTACTCACTCCTGAAGAATCTGAATCTCAAAATGAAGAGAGAGAGATTGAGCAAGAGCAAGAGACACCATTACAACAAAAGACGAGAACAAAAGTGGCTGCCCCCTCTTCTGATTTGGTCGAAGATCCTAATTCAGAGACAGTTGACAAAGCAACGGAACAGGAGCTTACTTTTGAAGAACTTGATTCCCAAATTAAAGAGAGAGAGGTTGACAAGGAGCCAGTAGTATCATTGCCAAGAAAAAAGAGAAAGAAAGTGACTGTTTCTGCTACTGACTTGATTGAAGATCCTATTTATGAAGCTGCTGCCAAGGCAGTAAAACAAGAACATTCCAAAGCAATGATCGTCTTTAAGAGGGCTGAAAAAAGAAGGCAGCAACAATTTTTGAGGGATGAAGTCACATCGCTAAGGCACTACAAAGGAAGGCGCAAGAAGAAGGCAACAATTTGAACATTACTCTCTTCGCAGCTCTCCCATCAGTGCCAGTGCTTCTGGAACAAGTAATTTCTTTCATGCTTCTACTGTTTTGCCTTATCAAATTTTGACACTAGAGCTTGACCTTACGTCTCTTCCTTTTTGCAGCAACAATTATTGAGGCTATACTTCTAATAAAGACTCCCTCAATTTTAATTGAAGTTGATCAAATGCAGAATGTGAAAGCCATTCAGATAATACTTTCACTTCCTAGGCCCACATTTCATATACCCCCTGTGAGCCCTAGCATTCCTTTAACTCTTTCTTTTGGTTTGACTCCATATCTTCCTCGCTTGACTCTTGATACTTCTCTTTCAAGCCTTGTCCCTCCTCCTTCTTTCAAGGAAATTCCAACTGCTACTCCATCTATGATGGCAGTTGATCCCTCTATTGAGGGTGCTAGTAGCTCTCCAACTCGAGGTTCATCGCCTTTACCTAGCTCCAGCCCTTCTTCACTTGATTCATTGGTGGCTAGGACCATGGAGACTGCTAAAGATGCTCCATCTATTTCCCCTATCCCCATGCAGTCCTCTGTGCCTTCCACCATAACTCTTTCTGCGCCTCTCATGTCTATGGATAAGGTTGATGTCTTCGAAGCCAGACTAGCTAGTCTCTTCGACATACCCTCTACCTCTCCAACATTCAATGCTGAAGCTGAGCCATTAGCCTTGGCTGAGTCCTTACTGGAAATTTTTTAGAGTTCTCCTTCCTCCAGCAGCAAGCCTTCTGGACCTTTGATAGATCTGGACACATGCCTGGAACTGTTAATTTCTTTTTCGAGGATTCCCTTCGAGGCTCTACAAAGGCCTATAATCAGAAATGGGTTCCTCCAATCTTTGCCAAAGTTCTTTGAACAGTCCGGCATGAATGTTTCAAGCCACCTATCTCAAGCAGCAGCCACTGTCGATTTCTACCTCAACATTTGTCATGCTGCCAAGGCTACGAATGAGAAACTGGCTAGAGATCAAAGTTTTGTTTCCCAAGTGCATACCGAAGTATCAACTCTGAAAGAACAACACTCCTTTGCCTCCCACTTTCGAGTCCAATTTTTTGGAAAGAAAGCTCACTTGAAGAGAGGAGCCGCGATAAATCAAGCCTTAGTCCGAACTGATACCAAATTGCAAATCACCAACCAAGGACTGGCTGATCGAAAAGAAGACATGGCTGCAGCTATTTAACTATTTTCCTCCCTTAACAATATGAAGTCGATTGTACAAAAACAATTAAGACACTGTAACGATTTCTAGGCCAATTTGTGGCAAAATGTACTTAATTCTTTATAAAGGAACAAATTTTTGTCTATCATTTAAGCAATCTTATGTTCTTGTACTTGGCGTTTTACTTTATTCCTTGTGTTTCCCAAATGGTTGGAAAATAAGGCTTCAAGTATCTACCATTAATCTTTTTGGGATGTATATACCCATTCAAATTTCTCAAATGGTATGCTCCAAAAGGCAGAACTCTATGGATTTGATATGGTCCTTCCTAGTTAGGTGACCACTTGCCAAACTTATGGCTTTTAATTCCTATTAGGAGTATTGTTTTCCATACCAAATCACCTTCATCAAAACCAATGTGCTTGACTTTCTTATTATAATTCTTGGTTGCTTTCTTCTTTTGAAAAGAATGCTATTTAACGCCAAAATCCTGGCTTCATCTATGCCTTCTAACTCCAAGCACATACTTTGATGGTACTGCTCAAGATCTAACTGATCTTGGCATCTTACCCTCAAAGATTTAACATTAATTTCCACAGGTAAAACTGCATCATGCCCATATACTAAGGCATAAGGAGTGACTCCTGTGCTCGACCTTGGGGAAGTTCTGTAAGCCCACAAGACATCCAACAATAAGTTATGCCAATCCCTGGGATTGTCCTCCACAACCTTTTGTATTCCTTTTTTCAAGGATTTATTAGATGACTCAGCTTGACCATTGGCTTACGCATAATAGGGTGTGGAATTAACAAGGCTAATTCTAAATTCTGCCACAAAGGACTTCACCATCTTTCCATCGAACACAGTCTCATTATCCACAGTTATAGTTTGTGGGATGCCAAATCTATGGATCAAATCTTTAATGAACCCAACGACCTCTGTCTAATCTACAGCCTTGTATGGCTTGGCTTCTACCCACTTAGTAAAGTAATCAGTGGCCACTAGAATGAAACAATGATGCTTCGAAGAAGGTGGGTGTATTTTCCCCATCATATCCATAGCCCACCCTCTGAATGGAGAGGGCTTTACTACTGCATGAAGGTCAGTTATGGGTACATGCCTTATTGTGCTATGCTTTTGGCATGCCTGGCAACCCTTTGCATATTCTATATAGTCTTTAAGGATAGTTGGCCAATAGTAAGAATGCCTTCGAAGCAACCATCTCATCTTTACACCAAGCTGATGAGCGCCGCAGATGCCTTCATGAACCTCAGCCATAGCTGTTAATGCTTCTTTTGGGCCTAAACATTCCAGCAATAAGCCATCTCCCCCCTTTTTGTAGAGAGCATTGCCATATATCATATATTGCATAGACTGCAATTTGATTTTCCTGATGGCCTTCGAAGATGGACCAGCTAAGTATTGCATTATTGGATGCCTCTAATCTTGTTATTGTAAGTCATTACGATTGACTTCTAAGACCACATTCCTTTTATTCAAAGGTTGTATTAATCTTTGATATGTTGTTTGGCTTATGTCCCTTTGGGTATTATCCCTTCTCTTGAAGTTCGAAGCTTTCTGAGCTACATCATTAGCTCTATTGTTCAAGAATCTTGGAACATGAGTTACATTTGCTATTTGAAACTGAGAAAGCAGATGTAATGCAACAACATAGTATGGCAAAATACTTATGCTTTGACACTTGAAAATCCCTTTCACTTGGTTAACCACCAATTGAGAGTCTCCAAATATGTCAACTGCATGTACTTGTAATCCAATAAGAATTTCTAGTCCCATTATTAAGGCTTCATATTCAGCCTGGTTATTGGAACAGGTGGCTTCATCCACTCTGAAACCATGTGTGGTTTCTACCCCTTGTGGAGACTTAATCACAATACCAATTCTAGTTAAATCATTGGCTTTCGACCCATCGAACCACATCTGCCATGGCTCAACACTAGCCATACCAAGTTCTATTATCTCTTGGCTCTCTGTTTGAGATAAATGGTCTGCTAGAAAATTGGCTAAAACCTGCCCTTTTACTGCTTTTTGGGGGACATACTCTAGATGAAATTTTGATAAGGCTAGTATCCACTTGCCAATTCTCCCCCTCAACATAGGTCTAGATAACATGTACTTAACCAAATCTGTGGTTGCAATTACCAAGATAGTTGTAGGTAAGAGATAGTATCTTAATTTCATTGCAGCAAAATACAAAGTAAGACCTGACTTTTCAAATTTGAATATTTACATTCACAAGAATTTAAAAACCTACTAAGGTAATAAACAGCTTGCTCCTTGCCTTCTTCATTATCTTGAGCCAAGAAAGCTCCCAATGAATCTTTTATTGCAACTATGTACAACTTCAAGGGTTTATTTCCTTTTGGTAGCATCAGCACTGGAGGGTTGGCCAAGTAGGCTTTGATACCTTCGCAAGCAATTTGATGCTCTGCTGTCCACACAAATTCCTCTTTATCTTTCAGCCTTAACAAGGAAGAAAATACTTTAGTTTTCCCTGCAGTGTTAGAAATGAACCTTCGAAGAAAGTTAACATGTCCAAGGAACCTTTGTAATTCTTTCTTACTTAATGGAGGCCTGGTTTCAATGATGGCTTTGGTTTTATTCTGGTCAATCTGTATTCCTTTCTTGTGTACCACATAACCCAAGAAGTTTCCAGATGATACGCCAAAAGCACACTTAAGAGGATTGAGCTTCAATTTGAACTTTCTCATTCTTTCAAAGGCTGCTTCTAAGTGAAACAGATGCTCCTCCATGGATTGGGATGTAACTACAATGTCTCAATATAACACTCTAAATACCCTCCAATGAGGTCATGAAAGATAGTGTTCATAACCCTCTGATATGTAGCCCTAGCATTCTTCAAGCCAAATGGCATTTTAACCCATTCAAAGGTGCCAATATTTCCAGGACACCTGAATGCTGTCTTGTGGACATCCTCCTCTGCAATGCAGATCTGGTTATAACCAGAATACCCATCTATCATTGATAAAACTTGATGCCCTGCTGAACTGTCTACTAACAGATCCACTATAGACATAGGGTATTCATCTTTTGGAGTTGCTAGATTTAAGTTTCTGAAATCAATGCATACCCTCATTTTACCATTCTTCTTGACCACAGGCACAATATTAGATAACCATTCAATATACCTGGCTGTCCTAATAAAACTTGCCTTGAGTAGTCTAAGAATCTCTTCCTTGACTTTCTGAATTACCTCTGGACTCATTCTTCTTGGTTTCTGCTTATATGGCTTGAAATTAGGCTTCATAAGGAGCCCATGTTCCACTAATGACCTATCCAATCCTGGTAGCTCATTATAAGACCATGCAAAGCAATCTTTATATTTCTTTAGAACAACCAATAACTGGTCCCTATCCAGATCATTCAAACAAGCACTTATATAGGTGGGCTGTTGTATAGAATATTCCCCTAAATTTACTTCTTCTAAGGGGTCTTGTGTCTGAGAACTTATTGAAGCTTCTTGCTTGGTTTCTTCTACCTTCGAAGCAACCTTCTCGTCTTGTTCTGCTCCCAGGTTCTTTAGTTTAACATCTTTGCCCTCCTCCTCATAGACAAAGTCTATCCATAAGGCATCTTCTTCCTGTATCTCCTGGACTTTTGTTTCAATGTCCAATGCACAATATTTACCAAGAGTCAAAATTCTGACCCGTTGCTGCTCCTGTTCACAGCCAATTATCATGGCTTCTCTCTCTTGCTCCTGTACTTTCTGGACTATTGCTTTTACGTCCAATGTTGAGAATTTAATTAGAGCCAAAGACTTGGCTTCTTGTTCTTCATCTCTTTGCCTACAACCAGGCATCATTGTCATCCTTAATGACAATCTCTTCATCAGCACTTTCTTGGACTAAGTGCTTCAGGTGTGTCACTTCCTCATCAGTCGTCACTTCGGCTGAGCCATCAGCTTTCCTCAGTATACTGAGTGGTGTTACACTCTCAATATACAACTTGGCTTCTGCAAAGTCTGCACAGGCTATGAAGGGTTGAGGACCTACATCAATTTCCTCTGTCTCTCCATTGCCCAAAGCCATCATGATTTTCTGATGCAAAGAGGAAGGCACACATTTGTTAGTGTAGATCCAATCTCTCCCAAGTAAAGCATTGTATTTAGCATTACTGTCGATCACGAAGAATGCTGTTATGCAGTCCCTGGTTCCCACACTCAAGTTAATGGGTAGAATCCCCTGAGCCATCTGTTTGTCTCCAGCAAAGCCAGCGATGGTTGTGCTGGTTGGGATCAACCTGGGATTCTTTTTCCCTAGTTTCTTCAAAGAAGATTTCAGTAATAAGTTCACTGCTGCCCCATTGTCTATCAGAACACGGTTCAGTTGTATCCCATCGAAGAAAGCCTTGATGTACAACGGCTTGACATGTTGTGTCATAGAATTCAAAGGATATTCAAAAGGATACGACAAGTTAATGCTCACCTCTTCTTCACTCTCACATTCAGTTTCCATTGGGATAGCCATCCCAGGATCATCTTGTACCATACTTACTTGTGAGTCTTCACTAGAGACAGGGATAGGATCCATGTCTTGGTCATCTTAGTCCTCATTTCCAGCCTGGAACTTATGGGGCAGTATGTGTACCATATTGACTGATACTAGAGGAAATGAGCCAAATTGGATGGCTGGCTGTACCTGCTTTCTCTCTTGGCCACCTTGTTCAGTTACTTCAGCAGCATCCTCCATGCTGCACTCTGGTACTTCGTTGTTAACAAATTCCTTCGAAGGATCTTTCTCGACTGATTTTTCAACCAAAAATGTTTACTCAGCCATGAAAGCTTCGAACATTTCTTCCTCCATCATTTCTTCCTCCATCATTTCTTTCTTCTGGCATATGCCAATCTCTTCTTCTATCTCGTTATCACTCTTCATCAGAGCTTTCTCCAATCCTGCTAAGCTGGACTTCTCTCTGGCTTTTAGTTCAGAATGAACCTTGGCCAATTGTTCTCTGCTGCAACCCACTTTGCTTTGTAAAGTTGGCTTTGGAGTATGGCCTGACTTTGGAGTTTTCTTTCCTTCTGTCTGGACCAATTAAGAGCTCTCTCCATTTTCTTTTATATCGTTCTGGTACTGAGTGTACCTGTGCTAAATCTTTCTCCTTTGTGATCTCGAAATAACTAGGACCATATCTGGTTCCTTTGTCTTTGGGTGTTTAAGCAATACCCAATTGTTCGAAGCCACCAAAAGAGGCTTGACCATCCTGCCTTGGATTCCAACATCTCTCCGGGCAGGCAGTTCCCTAGGTTTGTTTTGCATTACAAACCCGATGCAGGACCTGTGTACCCACGAACTTGCTGACTCAGATGTTAAACTACTTTTTTCTACCTTCGCAGCCATCTTCGAAGCTGGCTGTGAAGGTAAGGGTTTGGCTCTGACCTAATGTTTTGAGCCTGATTCAGACCTTCGATGAAGGTAGCCACTTTCTGTCCTGCGTGAGGCTAGTCTATGGGGCCAATCTCTGACTTTGATTCCATGAACTGAGCCTCTCTCCAGTCTTCTTTCAGAATGACTGCTCTTCATTCTGTAATAGTTAGGTGGCCTGGATTCATATAAGGGCCTCTTGCCTTTAGCATGCATTACTCCATTCTGGCTCAACCACCGGTGGTCGCCGCCTATCACTAGCGGATCTGACCTTTTGTTGTAAGCGTTGGTTGATTTAGGACGTCTCTGAACATCCCTGTAGTATTGCTTCCCATCAATTGGAAGCCCCTTCAACCATTTATAACTCAGTCTGCACCTGGGACATATCCTCTGCATTACAGTTACTTCCAAGGAATCATCATCCAGTGCTTCTTCATCAGAGTGTTCCCTTTGGTGTGAGAAACCTTGTCCAATAACTGGTGGGTTTCTAGTGTCCTTCTTGATTGTTGTCTGGTTAGCAACATGCATCTGCACATTGACTTCTTCCAATTCTGTCAAGGACAAGTTCTGGAAGTCTAACGTAATAACATTGGCTGTTGCCTCTCCAACTTCTGGAAATGGATTACTATCGATCCCCATGGCCTTTTCTGTTTTGGCTGGGAACTTCAAACTTCATTTTCCGAATTTGTTTTTGGATCCTGTCTCAAAAAACAATGCAGTTTTTAGTCGAGTGAGGCCAAGAGTTATGCCATTTACAATATACTTTTCCCTTAAGTTCATCTGGAGATGGCAGTTTTACTCCTTTAGGTAACTTAAGGAAGTTGGCCGCAAGCAAATGATCAAAAATGTCATCTTCTTTTGTTAAATCGAAAGAGTACTTGCTGTGAAAGTCTTTCTTTTTAAACTGCTGGTCAATTGTTGTATCCTTATGAACTAATGCCTCATAGATCACAGGTTCTTTGTCCACAATCTCTGCTGCATCGATCTCATAATTTGGATCTCTATAATATGTCTTGTACGAGGCATTATTTCGATCTTGTTCATCCTCTAGTAATGCTTCATATTGAGACACCTTATAGGTTAGTTCGACCAAATCTCTGAATTCAGTTGAGTCAAACTTTTTTCGAAGCCTGAACTCTAAACCGTTTTGAGCCAATCTTACGAATTCTGGCTTTGGTAAGATGACTCTACATTTATTTCGAGCCCTTTTAAATCTAGCAATAAACTGAGTAGCCTTTTCTTCAGGCCTTTGACTCAATCTAGCCAAGTTTGCCATAGAAACCTCTGGCTCCGATTGGAAGAATTGGACATGAAATGCCTCTTCCATTTGTTGCCAATTTTGAATGGAGCTAGGTAAGGTTGATGTACCATACAAACGCTCCCCCAGTTAGAGAATTTGGGAATAATCTTAGTTTCATATAGTCATGATTAGTAAATTCACCGCATTGAGCAACAAACCTAACAATATGCCCTATTGTTGATTAATTCCCAGTCCCATAGAAAAGGGTAAAATCTGGTATCCTGAACCCCCTTGGGTATTCATGTACCCTATCTACCCATTCTGGGTATGATTTTCTGTATACAGGAGTCGGACCCCCTAAGCCATCGGTCCACACATCTCCCTAACAATATCAGCAATTTGGTCTCTAGGGACCATATTTTGTGCCTGCTGAACCACTATTAGAGGGACAAACACATGGTTTGGTGGACAAACTTGTGCTTGCGGTCCTCTTGGTCCATAAGGTGGTACATTTGGGACTGGTTGCCCCTGTGGTGCAGGTTGCTGTTGGGGGTGTGGGTAACCTCTTTGAGTCTGTCCTGCGAAAGGTGCAGGAACAGGCGTTGTGTCCCTTCCATTTGCAGGCCAACCTTCCAACCCCCCGGGTATAAATTTGAATAAGGGATTATTATACCCCCTAGTGCCAAGTATGGCTTCGAACATAGGATTTGTAATCATTTTTACGCCAGTTTCTTGTACTTGGCCAGATTCACCAACTTGTATGGTTTCATTGTTGAGTACTGAGGCACTTTGGCCTGCTATAGGCCTCGAAATGGGTTTATACCAAGACTGAGGTAATGGTTTTTCATAGTTCTGGTTACTAGTTTGACCATTAGAATGTCCATTAACTTGCATAGGTTGTTTGTCACTAGCCAATCTTTGCTGAGGGACATTTAAAACTTCCTCTGTGTGTCTTGTGTTTGTTGGTTGGTGGTTATTCATTCGATCCAAAAAGGATGTTGCCCACCTTTCCATTGTGTTCATTAATTGTTGTCCCATAGCATCTACTAGGCCATCCCATGGATTGGTTGGCTGAGTAGATGGAACAGTGGATGGTCCAATTCCTTGGTTTCGTCCAATATTATGAACATATAGTTCTTGTCGCGAAGTACTGGTCTGTTCGACCATAGGTTCTGATAACATGGGAGTTTCCACAGGATATGTTACCACAGGATATGTTACCACATTATCCTCTGGATTAGGTATTTCTACCTCTCCTTCTACGCCTTCTTCCAAGCGTTCATTTTCTCCTTGTCGTCTTCGTCTAGCCATTTTAACAGGTCCCACTGGGCGTGCCAAAAATATATATTGGCTTTTTGGCTTTCGAAGGGTATTTTTGTAAATGCGAGCGTGCCAGCAAGGATCAATCAGTCCTTACAGAAATTATAATTGCCAACCAATTATCAGACGATTGTGTTTTAGTTCTTTCAGCCTCAATGAAGAGGACTTTTACTGATGGCTTGACTTAGGAGAAATTAAGCAAAATAACAGTGAAATGACGAGCAACTGAAGTATTTCATTAAAATGAAAATTTACAATGATCCAAACTCAGCCTCGTAGAAGTTTACAGTGACGACCTACTTGAAACTACTCCTACGAACGAAGTACAGTGTAGGAATTTAAAGTGCAGGAATGTAAAGAACAGGTATTTAAAGTGCAGGAAATGTAAAACTGGAAAAGAAAATATGAAGTAAATGACTGGTTTGTTGGATCTAAGTCTCGACCTTTTTTCTGGGGCCTTCCCTGCTATTTATACTTGTTAAGGATGACCTTCGAACTACACTTCAAACCGTCGAACTGCTCCTCCATGATCATTGACCATGTTGCCTTATAAGTAGTTCCACTACACCATCATTTGCAGTTAGGCTTCCCTCCTATATTTGAATTTGAATATGAGTAACCGTTGAAGCCACGTCACCTTGCATCTCTTTACTGATCCAATGCTACTCAGATCACGTGAGAACCAGTATTAACTGCCACGTGTACGATCAGGATCAAAGACTTAACTAGTCTTCCTATATTACCCTTACTCTGCCACGTGTCGAATTGTGATTGACTTTTACAAAATATGTAGCCAACACAATTATAATGTTGTAAGTGATGTTGGGATGTTTGTTAATTTAGTTTTTTTTTTTTTTAGTCAAATAAAATAAAATAAATTAAAAAATTAATAAGATAAAATATCATATTTAAATTATAATTTTTTTATTTTTTTATAAAAATTAAAAAAAATTAATTAAAATAAAATTTTTAATCAAATTTAAAATAATTAAAAAGTTAAAATGTCAATCTAACTTTTCAAATGAAGCCATTTATCTTCTTTTTTTTTTTAAGAAGATGAAGACATTTATCTTTAATTTTTAATTTATATTCGGAATCTTCCTAATTAAATAGAGAGCCAAGTTTATTTTTTGTGAGAAGAAGTTTCGGGTATTGCTTTAAATTTAACCATTGCTCAAAAAATGAAAAGAATTTTATATATAGAAAAATATGGCTGAATTGAGTATTTTTATTTAAAAATACAGTGTTCAGTAAAACGAGGTTTAATTATAAAAGCATAACCACCATCAAGAAAGAATTTTTTTAATAAAAATGTATTTTTTTAGAAAGAAAAAAGAAAAATTAGAAAGAAAACAGACGTAGCACCAAAACTCCATGTCCTGTGAGTCACCGTATCCAACTGCACTCCAAAACCACCGGGGACTTCCCGGTGACATCGCGGCTTCGCCGCCTTTACTCTCTCACTCAACCTTCTTCTTCTTCTCTCTCTCTTCGATCACCTCGACACAACATCGAAAAACCCTAAAATTTCCATCTCCGACAGTCCTCATCGACGATCGAAGTAGAGTAGAGTAGAGTGTAGAGAGAGAGAGAGAGAGTACTAGGAGTATTCGAAATGGCGATTCTCTACGCGGTGGTGGCGAGGAGTACCACGGTGCTGGCGGAGTTCAGCGCCGTCACGGGAAACACCGGCGCCGTCGCTCGCCGGATTCTCGAGAAGTTGCCGTCGGAGACCGATTCGAGGCTCTGTTTCTCTCAAGACCGATACATATTCCACATACTCAGATCCGACGGTCTCACCTTCCTATGCATGGCCAATGACTCCTTTGGAAGTTCGTAACTCTCTCTCTCTCTCTCTCTCTCTCTCTCTCGATGTATATGTATTTAGATGCGTTTCTATATAGGTATATCTGGTTTTGAAGTCGATATTATGTTGATTCTCTTGAAATAAAGCTAGGTTTATTCAGAATTGAAAACGTGAACACATACATGAATTTTAGTGGGTTCTACATTTAAATTACTGTCCTTCAAATTTATATGAGTCCTGAAGTGGATGTTTATGATAATTGATTTTAACGTTTTGATGTGATTTTGTAATTCAGTTTTTTGTCAATGTTATTGAATTTATGTTCCTTCTACTCGAGAAGGCTTGGGAAGTCCAATGTTTTATTATGTAGCTTCAAGAATTCTGTAGTCTTCTCAAATCATGTTCTCATTGTGGTTTGGTCTGATCATTTATGCGGTCTTTGGTTGGGGATTTAATAAGTGATTTGGAAAAAAGAAAAAGAAAAAAGTAAAAGTAATTGAAATGTAAATAAAATATAGTTACGTTTCACCTAGTTTAACATATTTTTCCTTTCCCTTCCAAGCCCGGGTTAAGGAGGAGGGTTGTGTATTAAGTAGCCGACAGCCAACACGTAAAAAAGGCACTCGGATCCTTATGACAATGAATCCTACTTTGAATCGTTTAAATGTTAGGTCATTCCCCTCAAGTGACGCGTTGCGCCTGCCTTCGGGTGTTTCAAAAAGTAAGAAAGGGGCGTTGCATCGACGCCTGGGTGCGGTGAAAAATGGACAAAGATTTTCACATTTTTCTAGACTAGCGTGGATAAAGAAGCTAGTCCAAGACTATAGGTTTAGAATAGCCACTTGGAATATAGGAACCTTAACTGGTAAGATGATGGAGTTGGTAGATGTTCTGATTAGGAGGAGAGTTAGTATAGCTTGCGTACAAGAAACTAAGTGGACGGGTGAGAAAGTCAAGGAAATTGAGGATACCGGTTTTAAACTATATTATAGTGGTAAGGACAGACGCAGGAATGTGGTAAGAATCTTAATTGCCAAGGGTCTTGTGGAGAATGTAGTAGCGGTCATTAGGAAAGAAGATAGGATTATGTTAATTAAATTAGTTATTAGAGGGAATATAGTGAACGTTATTAGTGTATATACCCCTCAAGTAGGATTAGATGATCAGACAAAGAGAGATTTTTGGGAGCAAATGGATGCGATCTTACAGGAGATACCCGTAGGAACCTAGTTATAGGTGGAGATTTTAATAGCCATGTAAGCATAGATAAACTAAGCTATGAAAGGGTGCATGGTGGATACGATTTTAGTGACAGAAATGAGGCTGGAGAGAGTATCTTAGATTTTGCGTTGGCTTCTGACCTAGTGGTGGCCAATACTATGTATAAGAAGAGAGAGGAGCATTTGATAACCTTTAAGAGTTGGTCAATTAAGAGCCAAATAGATTACTTCTTAGTGAGAAAAGTGGACTGCCTAAAATGCAATAATTGTAAGGTGATTCCTGGAGAGAGCCTGACCTCTCAACATAGGATTTTAGTACTAGATTTATGTTTTAAAGGGCAATACCAAGCGATGAAGGATGGTGGGCGTCGTAGGACGAGATAGTGGGACCTAAAATGGGATAAATTAGAAATATTTAATAATAGAATGGATAAGGAAGGTACTTGGGATTTGGAAGATGATGCTAACACTATGTGGAACTCGATGGCTAATTGTATGAGGAGAATCTCAAGTGAAGTGCTTGGAGAGTCGAAAGAAACGGGACCTAGCTCTAAGGAAACTTAGTGGTGGAGGGAAGAGGTTCAAGTAGTAGTTAAGGAAAAAAAGAGTACTTTAAAAAGTAGCAAAAGGATAAAACTGAGAAAAACCTTAAGAACTATAAATTGGCTAATAAGGAGGTCAAAAAAGTGGTGAGAGAGGCTAAGTTGAAAGCTTATGATGACCTATATACTAAACTAGATAGTAAGGAATGAGAGAAGAGGGTATACAAACTTGCTAAAATATGAGAGAGAAAAACAAGAGATTTTAATCAAAGTTAAGTGCATCAAGAGTGAGGATTCTAAGGTATTGGTGAGGGATAAAAAGATTAAGGAAAGATGGAAGAACTATTTTGAGAAACTATTAAATGAGGAACATGGAGGTACGGCAATAGGGGAAGAAACTGTTAGTAATACGATAAACCAAGACTATAGGTTCTATCGCAGGATTATGAATTTTGAAGTGATGATTGCACTTAAGAAGATGAAATCAAATAAGGCTTTAGGACCAGATGATATCCCTATTGAAGCTTTTGGAAGTGTTTGGATAAAAAGGAGATTGCTTGGTTGACTAGGTTGTTTAGCAAAATTTTGTTGATTAGGAACGTGCCAGATGAGTAGAGGAAGAGTATTTTAGTGCCAATCTATAAGAATAAAGGAGATGTCCAGAATTGCAACAACTATATAGAGGAATCAAGCTAATGTGTCATATAATGAAAGTGTAGGAGAGAGTGATAAAACATCGATTGCGAGATATAACAGAGATGTCAGAGAATCAATTTGGGTTTATGCCTGGTAAGTCAACAATGGAAGCGATCTATCTTTTGAGGAGAGTAATAGAAAAGTATAGAGAAAAGAAAAGAGACATTCATATGGTGTTTATCTACCTTAAGAAAGTATATGATAGAGTGTCTCGGGATATAATATGGTGGGTAAGGTGTTAGCGAAGAAAGGGATAACAAAAGGTTACATTGATGTGATTAGGGACATGTATAAAGGGGTGGTGACCACTATTAGATCACCTGTTAGAGAGACAAATGAATTTCCTATCACTATAGGGTTACACCAAGGATCTACCTTAAGTCCTTGTCTTTTTGCTTTAGGGTTGGTTTGGGATATCCTAAAAAAGTGCACTTTTTGACTTATTGGTGGGTTTGGGTTGGGTTTGATGTGATGTGTTAGACAGGTGATGTGATTTAAATAAGATGATGTGACTTAAATAAGATAGTGACTTTTTGACTTTTTGGCTTATTTAGTACATGCCAAACTAGCCCTTAGTTATGGATGAGTTGACGAGAAATATTCAGGATTACGTGCCATGGTGTATGCTTTTTGCAAATGATATAGTATTAGTGGATGAAATTAGAGAAGGAGTTAATACAAAATTGGAGATTTGGAAAAAAGCTCTTGAATCTAAAGGATTTTGAATAAGCAGAACTAAGACAGAGTACATGGAGTGTAAATTTAGTAACAATAACAATGAAAGTAGAGCAGAAGTGAAGATTGAGAACCAAGAACTGCCTACGAGTGAACATTTTCATTATTTAGGGTCGATTATCACAACAGCAGGAGAGATTGATGCCGATGTGGCCCATAGGATTAATGCGGGATAGTGTAAGTGGAGAAGTGCGTCTGGGGTACTGTGCGATAAACGAATACCCACTAGACTTAAAGGTAAGTTTTATAGAACGGCTATTAGACCAGCGATGTTATATGAGACGGAGTGTTGGGCAACCAAGAAACAACATATAGATAAGATGAGTGCAGCTGAGATGAGAATGCTAAGGTGAATGTGTGGCAAGACTAGACAAGATAGAATTAGGAATGAGTGTATTCGGGAATGGATAGGAGTAGCACCGATAGAAGATAAGTTGAGAGAGAATCAATTGAGATGGTTTGGTTATATTCAACGGAGACCAACAGAGATAGTAGTGAAGAGATACGATGCTATAATGGTAGATGGAAGTGTTAGGGGACGGGGTAAGGCCTAGATTAATATTGGTTAGCGTTGTAAATAGAGATATGGATTTACTTAATTTGACTAACGAAATGGCCTTTGATAGGGCAGCATGGAGAAGAAAGATTCATGTAGCCGACCCCATTTGATGGGACTTAAGGCTTGGTTTGGTTTGGTTTGGTTTCCAAATCCCTTCTTAAATCCCCTAACCAAAAACAGATTTATGAACAAAAAAAAATCCCCTAACCAAAAACAACATTAAAGAAGTTCCATGGACTATTTAAGTTTAGAAAACTTGAGGTGGGGAATTTCCTGCATTTGGTTGACCCAAAGCTAAGAACAAGATCGGAAGCACAACTTCTCATTCAAAGCATGAAAGTGGTTCGGTCACTTAGGTAGTGTTTGGTTCATTGGAATGAACCGGAATAGAATGATCATTCCATCAAAATATTCATTCCCATATTTTGTTAGATTAAAAATATAATGGCAAATGCATTACAAATGAAATTATCTTTCACTATGTGAAGGGAATGATCATTCCATAACAAAAGGTTGGGGGTTGCTCGAAATCTGTCAAATATGAGCCCTTCTTTCTCTATTCAATCCATGGCCTACCTCAATACATCTATGTCACAATGGCTGATCTTTTGAGTGAGGTAAGCTAGGGCATTTTGGTTGATGCAGGATCAGTTAGTGGCTGTCTCTTCTAATGGTTGTTTTTAAGTTTTGAGCAGTGTCTTCAAAACTATGTGGAGATGGAGAACTTGGCTACGATAGGAAGATCCAGTTGATTTGCAATACAATCAGTTGCCACCTTCCAACTACTTTTCTCTTAAAATTCATAAAATATGGAATAATAAACAAAAAGAAAGAGTATTACATAAGATTGTTTTCATTCCTTTAAGTAAAAACTAAGAAGCACTGATATAGACACAGGATACAGATGTGATATGATATGGACATGTGCTCATGAAAATTTTAAAATAAATTAGGGCAAGACACAATAAGGACATGCCAACATAAAATACATGGAAATATTGATTGTTTCTGTTTTTCTGTATGATAAATACATTTATCTTTTTTGTTATTATATTAAAATAGTAAAAAATCATTTTTTCACATTGTACACATTGGAAGAGAAGCATTTAAAAAAGTCGTAATATCTATTTTAGAAAGTTCTAATCATGAAAAAATTTAAGTTTTGGATTTAAGAATTCCTAAAGTTAAAAAGTCTACAAAGATTATCCTATTGAAGATAAGTTGAGATGCTATGATGGTTTGGTCATGTACAACGAAGATTATCCTCCTATTTTGCCTTTTTAATCCATGCTTTCTAGGGTCTATTCTATGTCATATTTTCTCAATTTTTAGTACTATTTCTACTTTTACCTTTGGTCATGAGTAGGCTGATAATCAATTTTTTCTCTGATTTGCTGTTCTGGTTATTGTCCATGAGCTGACAATGTGTTGGTCGGTGCTGTGGTCCAGGGAGAGTCCCTTTTTCATACTTAAAGGATATTCACATGAGGTTCATGAAAAACTATGGCAGAGTGGCTCCTTATGCTCCTGCTTACTCAATGAATGACGAATTTTCGAGGGTCCTGCACCAGCAAATGGAATTTTTCTCCAGTAACCCTAGTGCAGATACTCTCAATCGTGTAAGGGGCGAAGTTAATGAGGCAAGTGTGTAGAGTACTGTAACTTTCTTCCGTAATTTTGTCTGTGCTTTTTGTTTTCCTTTAATTTTAATGTCATTTTTTTTTCTTATGTTGCCATGAGAGAATGCATGCGTTAACTGACCAAAATACTTATGGTGAAGTTCCCAACTCCAAATGCTTCAACCAAGCAAGCAAACAAACAAACATTCTATATGATGACACTCCTAGTCCTTTCTCATGTTTCTTTCCGTAGTCATTTGGATCTTATGTCAGTTAATTCTCTATGGGTATTATGTTTGGGCTTTATAGAATTATGATCTTGGGACTCTTGAAAAAAATGATGTTCTGTCTGTACCTTTGTTGAGTATGTTAATACTTTCAATTGTAAAACTGCGACTTAATTGTGTGCACTTCTTAGCTATTTGGTTTGGTTTCTGGACAAGTTCTTCAAAATGCATTTTCTTAAAATGGTGAACTACGTTGAACAAAATGTTTGCTGGTTGTCTTGGTACTTTTGATTTCATCTCCTCTTTTTTCCTCATGGTTTTGATGATCTAAGATTATGGAAAGATTGTAACCAACCATTACTAAATTTCTTTCTTTTAAGACTTAACTTTATTATAGTTTTTAATTTTTTAATTTGTTTCCTTTTATGCAGTCACAGTCATTATGCTTGTTTTATGCTCACAACTGGTATAATAATATACAGGTACGCACTATCATGGTGGACAATATAGAGAAGATACTGGAAAGGGGTGACCGGATTGAGCTTCTTGTCGACAAAACAGCAACAATGCGAGACAGTGCTTTTCATTTTAAGAAACAGTCTAGGCGCCTCAGCCGTGCTCTTTGGATGAAAAATGCCAAGCTCTTGTAAGTACTGGTCCCTTGCTATTAAGTTAGACCTTTTTTTTTCCTAAACAGTGTTGCATGGCCAAATTAGACATTTGGATTCTTTAATCTTTTTATAATGTTTGATGAAGAAAAACACTGCCTTTGATAGTAAAGAAAATTTTCTAGCTTCTTGCATGGATTTGAGATAGAAATCCTTCCATTTAATTTCAAGTAAATTCCTATGTAATGACAACATATTATGCCATAATATTACACACTATTATATTACACACTATTGACTACACAATATATTTAAATGTTCAAGATGTGTCCACATACTCGTACCAAAGTTTTGGATATATGCATATATATTCTTTTATCCTAACATACAATAGGTTTTTGGGAGGTTCAACACTTAGACACACACCCTGGCCTGATACTCATACCAGAATTAAACAAAATATGTAATGAAGTGGATAATCATCTTAAGCCCAACAAAAATAAAAAGGGAAAACAAAGAGGTCAATCATTGTGAAAGTAGAGAAGGCACTATGATGGGCATGGGAGAAGGCACCCTGCTCTGACATGTCCTTGGGTTTTTCTTATTTCATGCACATAAACTTTTGTTTTTGTCTTATGACAGGGCCTTGTCGACATGCTTGATTGTTGTGCTTCTGTATATAATAATTGCTGCTTCTTGTGGAGGAATCACTCTACCATCCTGCAGATCATAATGTCCAGCTTGGTAACTTTCAATTTCTGCTGAGGACATACGGACATGATTTCAGAAATGATGCACATCACATTACACTTGAAGAGTGCCTTGGCTGTTTCATGGTTCAGATTTCCAAGGAGTGTTTGGAACTATATTCTCTCTCAAAGGTAGCGCAAATTATTCCGTTGATTCTTGCATTGTGTTTCATTCGATGTGTGCTTATTGCGGGGAGCTTGATGAATAGTTATGATATTATTGCAGATCATCTCTGTATTTTGTAGGAACTATGGTTTTCTTCTTTGTATTTTATTGGTTATTGTCAATGCTCCGTTTATGCTTTCTGTAATTTCACATCATAAGTTTCTAGATATAAGAGCCTAGTGAGTACAACAAATTTCATTTCAATTTGTTGTCAATTCAAAATCTGTTCCATTTGTGACCAACTATCATGCATAGTCAGATGTGCCAGTGCTCATGAAACCTTCCACTGATTAAATAATTTGATATACCCTTTTTATTTATTTGTTGCTTATCCTTTCTAGTTAAATAATTTGATCAATAATAGTATCTCAAAATCCCTAATGTTATGAGTTTATAATCTACATGCCACTGATTATTTCCAAACAGTGAATCAACTTTTATTTTATTCTTTTGAATTTTTGAATCAATTTGGGTGGAGATTGTGTTGGCTAATTCAAATTTGATTCCAATGCAGCAAACTAGAGCTAATGCATTACTGTCAATCTTTTCTTTCTTTTTTTTGGTAGGTAGGTAGCAGTACTGTCATCTGTTCTTTTAGCAAGGAAAATAATGAAAAGAAAAAGCCTTGCTGCTTTAGTTATCCTGAAGGTAAGACCGTAATTAGTGTTTTTTGGGACCAAAAAGATCTAGCTTTATAGACTTTGATGAATCACCACCCTTTTGATCTGAGTGGCACTTGGCTGGTTGTCAACCTTGATGTCAGGATATGCTAAATCCATTTTCTTACTAACTGCTAAAATAATAATATCAAACCAAATCAAACTAAGTAGGGTCGACTAACTGTTAGGATAATAATAAAGGAAAAAGTAACGACTTGGATTTAGATTTGATGGATGAAGAAATTAAGGTTGGGTTATGATTTATGGACTTGAAATGAAGGAATTTGACACCATTTATTAAGGAGAATAACTCAAATTTATATTTGACAGTTTCGTTATGGATTTAATAATTGAATTTTGAGAACTTTGTAAAAGTAGTAAACAATGTTGAATTTGATAGTTTAGTTGTGGATAGGGGTGAGCATGGTACGGATTGGAGTAAAATCAGGATCAATCCGTTATTTACTGTTCCTGAAAAATTGGAATCAATTCAATCCGTTTAAATTGTAAAATCAATCCGAACCAATTCATTTAAACATAGATTGAATCAGTTTAGGACAACAGATTCACATAATTAAATAACAAAATATATATAGAATATTTTAATTTCTAAAAAACATAAACATAATATCAAACAAAAGCAATAAACCTGGATATACATTACACAAAGCAGAGTTCTCCTAAAACTGGATTCACATTACACAAAGTATAGTTTTCTTTTGTATTAAAACTAAACATAGTATCAAAAAAAAGTAATAAGAAAACAAGTTTTAGACAAACAAAAGCAACAAAACTCCATAAACAAAAGCAACAAACAAATAAAAGCATAGCAGCAACAGCGACAAACAAAAGCACAGCAGCACAACAGCAGCAGTAGTAGCAAATTTCACATCACAGCAAGCCAAATCACTTTCCAACAGCAATGTTGACATTGGTTAGAGTTGCAAAAAAAAATAGTTTCAGTTTAAAGTAACAAATAACACAATACATGAATGTAATTTATATGATAAATTGAATATTAAAATTCCATTGCCTCTTTCTATATCCTCCAAATCTGCAAAGTTTTCTTCCATCTCAAATGACAATGGCGAAACACGCAACCAATCTTGTGTACAAATTAAACTTTCAACAAACTTTGGAGTAAAATAACTACGAAATTGATCGAGGATGCAACCTCCTGTGCTGAAAGTAGACTCGGAAGCAACAGTAGACACATGAATGGCCAAAATATCCCTTGCAACTTGAGAAAGAACTTTATATCTTAGAGAATATGTCTTCCACCAACTTAAAATGTCAAAGTTTGCAACTTTCTTTTCACAAGATTCTTCCAAATACCTATCTACTTCTGACTTGCCTCCATCACCTTCTTCTTCCTCCAAAAGCTTTTGAAATTTTGTCATAAGAGACACTTGGTGCTCACTTGCACCAATGTTTACTTGATCAACAATGTTTGCCTCATGAACCATTTCATTGGAAGATGAAGCAATTGTCTCAAACTGTTTATACTCATCAAAAGTGTTATTCAAAGTCTCTTTCACTTTTTGAGTGAGCTCACGCACCATGGCAGGTTGATAAACTTCAAAATTACAAAACCTCACATACTTCAATTTATAACGAGGATCTAACACAACAGCAATCAATAACATCATATTCATTTTTTCAATTTTTCCCAAATACTTATCAAATTTAGTCTTCATTTTTATTACCATGGCTTTTAAAGAATGATCTAAACTCTTTCCCCATTCAATTAAGGCACTTTCTATAGCACAAACTTTATTGAATTACAAGTTGGAAGTGACATACAAAGAACTAAACAAGCGAACAGTTGCATCATATAACTTTTGCAAAAATTGTGTAAAAACATGAGCATCTTCCCAATCTTGAGTAGTGGGAGGTCCATGATTAAGTTCTAGTTTGAAATGTGGGTCCTCATCCTCTAATCTCTCAAATACTTTTTGAAACTTTGTTGCAACATCTAGCATTAGATATGTGAAATTCCACCTAGTTTGAGCATCTAGATACGACAAGCTTTTACATGTTACCCTCTCTGTTTCAGCACATGTCCTGCAAAATTACTCTTGGTGTGGAGAACTCCTTACATACTTCACCGCATCACGAATTCGAGTTATTGAATCTTTTATTTCACTTAACCCATCCTTCACAATTAGATTAATTATATGGGCACAACACCTCATATGCAAGTACTCATCTCTTAAAATCAAAGAGTCACTGTTTTTAGAAAACTTCCTTTTCACATATGCAATAGCTACATCATTTGCACTTGCATTATCCACATTGATTGCACACATTTTCTCTACACCTCCAATCAACAAAACATGATTCCACTGCCTTATCAATTGCCTTCCCTTTGTGACTAGAAATCACGCTAAAGTTGAGAATTCTTTTTTGCAAATTCCAGTCTTTATCAATAAAGTGGGTTGTTAGGCACATGTATGAAACATTTTGTAGAGATGTCCATGAATCCGTAGTGAGACATAGTCTATAGTTTGATTTCTTCAACAAATTTTTCAGTTTTTTCTTCTCACTAGAATATAAATCCACAATATCCCTTGCCACTGTAAAGCGTGAAAACTTCTTGAAATTAGGTTGCATCACACTACAAAATTGACGGCATCTTTCACGCTCTACAAACCTAAATGGCAACTCATCAATGATTACCATTTTAACAAGTGAATCCCTGCATGCTTGTTGATCAAATTTCCAAACACCAATATTTTTTTCACCTTCTGTTATAGATTGAAATTCCAAAGTCTTTTGTTTTTTTATTTTCTTTATTGTGAGGGGACTTAGGACAGTTTGCAATACGTTTTCTCAAAGTGCTAGTTCCATCTGCACGAATCCAAGCATAAGAAGCTTTACAATGGTTATATTTAACACATGCAGCAGTCTTACTCCCTTCTTTAAAAACTTTGGTAAAATGTTCCCAAACTTCAGAATATTGTTGAGATTTTGGCTTAGGAGGACGAGGGCATACCTTTGAACCAGAAGGAGTTTCAGGCTGAGGATCATGCTCTGGCTCAGACTGAGACTGAGACTGAGACTGAGACTGAGAAAGGTTGATGACATCATTTGTCTCTCTAGTACTTGACATCTATCAAACAAGAAAAAGAAATACATGAAAAAAAATACAATTAATATTATTAGAGAAAATAAAAAATAAAAACAGAAATCAAAAACCAGAGAAAAAGATCAACAAAGACTTTTTACTTACATTTACCGAATCCATTGAAGAAAAGATCAACAAAGATGAGATGAACAATCGATTTGAGAGTGTATACTTCACTGAATATCTCTGCTCTAAGATTAAATCCACCGATCTAACATGAAAACTACAAAAAAAATAACAAAGTGTTAGAGAGAGAGAGAGAGAGAGAGAGAGAGAGAGAGAGAGAGAGAGAGCTTACTGAGTCTAAGAAGAAACCAAGAGAGAGAGAGCTTACTGAGTCTAAGAAGAAACCAAAAAAAAAAAACAGAATGTCACCGAGAGAGAGAGAGAGAGGGGGGGTCACCGAGAGATAAAGAAAGAGACCAAACCGTGATCTAAGCTCACTGATCTAATCTGAAATGGATTATTTGAGATGAAATCACAAGAATAGAGAGAGAACTCAGTCTGAGAGAGAGAGAGAGAGAGAGAGAGAGCTGACTAAGTCTGAGAGTGAGAACAAACCGACAAAAATAGTGACCGAGAGAGAGAGAGCTCACCGAGAGAGAGACAAGCCGTGATCTGAGCTCACTAATCTGATCTGAGATGGATTATCTGAGATAAAATCACAAGAATAGAGAGATAACTCAGTCTGAGAAAGATGAGAGAGAGAGAGTACCGAAAGAGAGATGAGAGTGTGAGAAACAGTGAGTGGCGTGTGATATGTTGAATTAGGGTTTAGCTTTTATATGAAACAAGAAATGATATTATGTGAGAGGGTATATATTATAAATATAGTCTATTTGTATACGGTCCGGATCTGTTCCAATCCGAAACCGATCTGTGGCCTACAGATTTTTAAATTTTCAATCCGGAATCAAATCACGGATTCAAAAAATCAATCCAAACCTACTGGATTAGATTGGACCAGATCAGATTACGGATTATACGGATTCCTTACTTAGCTCTAGGTGTGGAATTGAAATAACAAGGTAAAAGTAATTATATGAAACGATTTGGCACTTTTTATTCAAGGAGAATAATTCAAGTTTTGATTTGATAGTTTAATTTTAGATTTAAATATTAAATTTGAGAGCTTTGTCAAGATGAATTCGAAATAACAATATAAAAGTGGTTCTAATCTTAATAAAATATTTTCCCCTCTATCTATAATTTACTTTCCCCTTAGTTTTTCAATCAAATCATAATATAGTTTAATCTGTCATATTTTTATAAAAATTTAATCTCAAATTCACTCTTTTTGAAATTTATCCCTTCAAATGGAGCTCAAAATACTTTGTTGGATAATTAAATTGAAAAAATGGAAATTATTGGAGAAAAAGGGGAACTGAGGTTGCATGTTTGGTGGCTTCCAAGGTCTCTCCTTTCAAATATTGTCAAAGCAAAGTATAGTCCCAAATTTCTGTCTCTCTCATAAATGGAGAGAGAGAGTAGATGTGGCAGCAATGCCTTGCCGCCCCAAAAAATATTCAGTGGATGCATATGTTGCTGATAAAAGAGATGCAAGCACTTGGGGCCCACATGCCTAACTCAACAATTTAAGGGCCAGGCTTCTCTAGCCTTCTCTCCTGTGGCAGATCAGATTGGAATGTATTGTTGGGTATGTGGAGGCCCATCACGGTCCTGTTTCGATAATCCAAACTGTTCAATGTGTAGAGGTTATCAAATACTTTATCATTGTAAAAAATCACGTTGATCGGATATCGATAGCTACTTAATCCGATCAGATTTTTATCAACGGTAAATATAATTTTCAAAATAAATTGTTAACAAAAATCTGATCCGATTAAATAGTTATCGATATTCGATCAACATGATTTTGTATAAAGATAAATTATTCGACGTGCTCTATATATTAACTGTTCGAATTATTGAAAAAGAACCCGTGATAAGTCTCATGAACTTAACGATACTATTTAATTCACAAAATAAATTGAAAATAAGTCTGACTCATAATTTAAAATGTAGTTAATTTCTTTCCATTGCTTCTCATCAGCATCATTGTGCTTGTTTGGGGCATATTTGTAGTTCCTTGGGATTGGTAAATTGGCATCTAGTGACTATGGTGTAACGATAACATGGGATAGGCCAATCTTGATCTGGGATAGTCCTTCCATTCGATTGTATTATCTCAATTCGAATAATTCAATTTAATTATGAAAATTCGATAAAACATTTTCCGAAATTGAATGTAGTTTATTTGGCTATGGGATTCGAAAATTTGATGCGATTCGATTTGTTATAATATTCTATAGTTTTATTTGAATTTTACTTTCTTTTTATTATTATAATATTTTTATCGTTGTTGTCCATTAGTTTTAAAATATAATATACAAATTAACATATAAAAATTTGATCAGATTGATAATTTTAATATGAAAATGATCAGATCAATCATAATCGAACTTTAAATTGGATCATATATTTATTAATGGATCAAGTTATTCAAATTGGATCCGGATTCAATTTGATCCATTGACAGGTTTAACATGGGTTAGTGAGGTATTGGTGGAGGGCTCCTACCACCATCTTGGACAGAAGTTATTTGATGCTCCTCGGATAATGTTTACTCTAATCTAAACACCCTTTCTGTTCTTTTCTTTTCTCTTCTTTGTTTTTTAAATTTTAAAATGATTAATTTATCTTTTAATGTTTATAGGGATGATTATTTTTTGTAATCAATTTTACGTCTGTAATATTGTTATTGTGAGTACCTTACGTGTACATAGGATGGGACTAGTGGGGTGTTCTTGGTGGGACCCCAACCCCCATCATCTAGAGACAATTAGTTCACCTTGGACGGTCACTAGACCCACCAGCCTACCTTTTCATGTACCCACCTGCAAGCCAACAGCTCAAACAAACTGGTCAGTTTGTCTCTTCGATGAATAAAATAATAGGATCCACTATGCTATGCTATTCTTTTTTAAATTTAGATTGGAACTATGCTACCTTTTTATTTTAGTTTATTTTAGAGATTTTTTTGGGTGAACATTGTATCTCTTTCCTGTTAGGCCATTTTAAATTTGTACCAAAACAGGTTGGATGAAGAGAGCATCCTTTCCTTGCTACTGCATTTTGATTCCTCTCTGTCTCTATCTCCCAAATATTTCCTCCATTTACAACCCCCTATCTCTCTCTCTCTCTCTCTCTCTCCCTCTCTCTCCATCCCAACAATCCCCACCCCATCTGATTCTCTCTTTAATGGGAACTCTTCTTAGGCTACCTTCACCTCCTATTCTCATCACTTCCCAAAGGTCTAATTCATCATTTACACCACTTCTCCATCTAAATACCAAAACTCTACCAAGAAAATTTCATCACAAAATCCATTGTAGCAAGCATGGTAACTTCCTAGACTTGAAACCCATATCAAAACCGGAATCTCTGGACTATGATCTCTCATGGGTTGATTCCTCTACTCGCTCTCGCTTTGACGTGATCATCATCGGAACTGGTCCTGCCGGACTTCGCCTTGCAGAGCAGGTGGCATGCCATGGAATTAAGGTATGTTGTGTTGATCCTTCGCCGCTTTCTATGTGGCCTAACAATTATGGTGTGTGGGTTGATGAGTTTGAGAGCTTAGGACTTGAAGATTGTCTTGACAAGACTTGGCCTATGGCTTGTGTCCATATCAATGATCACAGGACGAAGTATTTGGACCGGGCCTACGGTAGGGTCAGCAGGAAAAAACTGAAAATGAAGTTGTTGGAGGGTTGTGTATCAAATAATGTGAAATTTCACCAGGCCAAGGTTTGGAAAGCAGAGCACAAAGAGTTTGAGTCCTCGGTTGTTTGCAGTGATGGGAATGAGCTAAAGGCGAGTTTGATTGTCGATGCTAGCGGATTTGCTAGCAGTTTCATAGAATATGACAAGCCAAGAAACCATGGTTATCAGATTGCTCATGGGATTCTAGCTGAAGTGGATTGTCACCCTTTTGATTTGGACAAGATGTTATTAATGGATTGGAGAGACTCTCAACTGGGTAATGAACCGGATATTCGTGCTAGGAACTCAACATTGCCAACTTTCTTGTATGCCATGCCATTTGATTCAAACTTGGTATTCTTGGAAGAAACTTCACTTGTTAGCAGGCCCGTGTTGTCGTACATGGAGGTGAAAAAGAGGATGGTAGCGAGGTTGAGGCACTTGGGCATCAAAGTAAAGAGCGTGATTGAAGAAGAGAAGTGTTTGATCCCCATGGGAGGGCCTTTGCCCCGGATCCCTCAGAGCGTGATGGGGATCGGAGGCACAGCAGGGATCGTCCACCCATCAACCGGGTACATGGTGGCTCGAACTCTGGCTCTGGCCCCGGTCCTAGCTGATGTCATTGCAGAGTGCCTCGGCTCAACAAGAATGATCAGAGGGAAGCCACTTTGTCATAGGGTGTGGAATGCGTTGTGGCCTCTTGAGAAGAGGTGTGTGCGGGAATACTACTCTTTTGGGATGGAGACTTTGTTGAAGCTTGATTTGAATGGGACTAGGAGGTTCTTTGATGCTTTTTTTGATTTGGATCCTCACTATTGGCATGGATTTCTCTCTTCAAGATTGTCTCTTGGTGAGCTTGCTATGCTGAGTTTGTCTCTGTTTGGACGTGCCTCTAACCCATCCAGGTTTGATATTGTTACAAAATGTCCTGCTCCTTTGGTTAAAATGATGGGTAATTTAGCACTTGAGACCATTTAATTTTGGAAGGTCTCACAACATGTTTTTTGAATATGTGGTTTGTACAATCTGAAAAGAAAAATATTGGCTTACTTTGGAAATTTGCTCTAGAAGATTAAGGGGAATTACAAATAGGTGGGAAATTGGGCAAATATTTACAAATTCATGGCTGTACACGTCACGTGTAAGTGAGAGTTGTGTTTCACTTACACCAAGTATAGAACTCAACTTTCACTTGTACTGATACAAGCCTACTTGTACACTTTCATGAATTTATAATTATTTTTTATATTCCCGACTAGTTTGTTGTATGTTGGTGTTGATTGAAGGGATTGTTCTGGTTTAATATAGACTTTCATTTTTATTTTTTATTTTTTATTTTTTATAAGCACTGGTTTAATGTAGACTAGAAGGCCAAGCTTATAAATTTCTTCATTCCAGTGGTCACTTTTGTAATCCTAATAATAACCTATAGGTTATAATTGTTTATGAAAATCCTACTATCCACGTTTCTATCGTAAGAAAGTTATAAGTTTTTCTGGAAAGTTGAGAATAGTAATTTTTTATTTTTTTATAAAAAAATTGAACAAATTAGTCTTGTAGTCGTCATACTTTAGCTTTTGTTTCATTTTGGCCCATGCAATTTTAATTGGCTTGATTTTTATTCTGAATTTATAATTTTATCTCAATTTGATTCAATTGATTACAATTTTTAATGTGTATTGATAGAAAATGTGTACATAAGCAACACATATCATATTTTTATAGTAAAATATATAAAGTTATTCAACTTAGTAAGTTAATCTTAACAAATCCAGTGATATTTTTTCTTCAAAAATCTTAATTGACTTTTTTAATTAGATCAAATTGATACAAAATCTAAAATTAAAGATCAAAATTGAACTAATTTAAACGATAGAGATCAAAATAATACAAGAGGCAATGCAAGAACTATTAATGTAACTTGCCCTTAAAATTTGTATGTGGTTATGTTATAAACAGTGTGACTTAAATGTTATGAATTATTTGTAATAAAAAAATATTATAAACCATTTTAGTGAAAAAAATTACAACGAGTTACTATATTGATTATTGTATCAAATGGGGAGACCATACAGAAATTGTTCCAACTTCTTTCAATCAGTTAGTATCAATTGATGTAATAATAATTTGCATAATGGAAGGTTGATATTACAACTTATAGGAAGGAGAACTGGACTTTCTTCAATCAATGACTAAATTTGATAATTAAATTTTGGATACCATTGTAATGTTTTCATCAATGCATTAATTTAAGATATAAAAATTGGGACATAAGAATTAAACTAACGTATTGATGACACATTAAATGATGTTCAAAAATTGATATACAAATTTGATAATCTAAATGAGAATAGAAGGATTTTTATTTATTTATTTATTTATTTATTTATTTTTTAAAGATTTGGATCCAGATCATTGGCACGGATTTGTCTCCTTGAGATTGTCTATTTGGACTCACATCATTGTCGTATCATTCTTCTGGCAAAAGTTTATGTACAAAAAATTCAGTAAGAATAATTTTTTTTGCCTTGCAAATATGATTAGTTAACTAATGCATACTTCATTTTTATTCAAAAGTCATAACTAGAATAATATGACAATACTTTCCTTCGTTTTATTTTTTTATTAAAAAGGTGAAATTGGCCCAAGTAGATTAATTTTTGTTTTTGTTTTTTACTTGAAAATGAGAGGATCTCAATGAGCTATAGAAATTTTGTAGGGCTGTGCAAAAATCCGAATAACCCGCATATCTAACCCGACCGGCGTGACTTGTTCATGATATGGGCGGTTTCGCCCAGCTTCATGGTCGGCCATGGTTGGAAGTCCCTACTTTTTTTTATTTTCGATTAGAAATCGGATTTAATTAAAAAAATCAACGACGACCGAAATATTACCTTATATATAGGTCTCTTTTGACTTTTAACCTATTTTGAGTCATACCATATTTTTACCTTTTTACATATTATTCAAAAAAAATCAAAAAAATAACTTTTAACTAATTTCTCAAAATAAGATTTAACTATTATGGAATTTACTTGCTTAGAAAAACCAAACAGCAGCAAACCATCATTACTTTTTGTTTCCAAGAAACTTATAGCTGTGTTTAGTTTGCCTTTGTAATCATGATTCTAAATGTAAAATTTTTAAATCACTTTTCAAAATTAATAAATAAACATACAATTCAAAATTACTCAAAATTACTCAAAATTCAATTTTAAAATTAATTTCAAAACTCATAACTAAACACAACTCAAATCTCAATTCAATTTTTTTTTTCAAAAACTCAAAACTAAACTCTATTTTAAAAGAAAAAATTCAAAAAAATATTTTTTTATTTTATTTTTTAAAATCATGATTTGAGTGTAGAGTCGTGTTTTGAGTTATGAGTTTTGAAAAGAGAAAATTTGTTTGGTTTTGAGTTTTGAAAAGAGTTTTAAATTGTAATTTGAAATTTTTTGGATTTATTTTTTTAAATATTTAAAAATTTTCTTAATTTTATTTTTTGGGTAAATATTTATTTATTTATTTTATGTGCACTATATTTCATATATTTATGTGCTGTATTTTTTTAATATTAAAAAAGTTTACAAAAATTATTTTTTATTTTAAATATATAATTTTTATTTAAATGTTTTATTTTATTTTATAATAAATATTTTAATTTTTTTTTGTTATGTTTTGGTTATTATTTGAGTGTAGAATTTTGAAAGTAGTGTGCAGTTTTGAGTTATCTGTTTGGTTATAAGTTTTAAAAATAATTTTTAAATTAAGTTTTGAATTATGTGTTTGATTACGATTTGAGTGTGGAGTTATGTTTTGAGTTTAAAATATTAAGGCCAAGTTTGGCGTCTACTAAATCATACAAAAAGTAAAAAAGTCACTATCATATTTAAGTCACATCATCTTATTTAAATCACATCACCTCTCTAACACATCACATCAAACCCAACCCAAACCCAACCCATATAAGTCAATAAGTCAAAAAGTGCACTTTTTTAGAACATCCCAAACCAACCCTAAAATTAAAAATTAAAATATTTAAAAAATAAAATAAAATGTTTAAAATAAAAATATTTAAATAAAAATTATATATTTAAAATAAAAATAATAAAAAATTTCTCAAACATTTTAATATTTAAAAATAAATAAATCTAAAAAAAATCAAAATACAACTTAAAATTCAAAAACTCAAAAATCAAAATACAATTCAAAACTCTTTTAAAAACTTAAAACTCTTTTCAAAACTAATAACTAAACAAATTTTCTCTTTTCAAAACTCAACTTATAATTTCACACTCAAATCACAATTTCAAAACTAAACCAAACGCAACCTATATCTTTTCAATACAAGTTTATCATCTTCCCAAGTCACAGATATTTGACTTCCCTACTATTGTTTTGTGTCTCTACATTAATCCTTGCGTTTTCATCTTTTCATCTCTCTCATTTCCCATCAACCCTTTCGGCTTCTATGTCTTTCTCTCTCTCTTTCTCTCTCTCTCTCTCTAGGAGATAAACACATCTATCTTCTTTATTTCTGCCACTTCTTTTTATTTTTCTTTTCCTCTCCCTTTTGTTTATTTCTTTGTCTCCCCATTTTCAAAGAGAAACCCATTTATGTTTTTCTAATCTCTATTTTCTTTTTTTTCCCTCCATTTTTGACTCTCTCTCTATTTTGATAAACAACTCATCTCTCACTTTCTTCTTCATCTTAGTAACAACGGTGTAGATGTAACAACCCTGACGCATGATTAACGTATAATCCATGATTAAGCATGCCTAATAAGTAATTAGGATGAAATCCTGAGTTGATTACATGTGCATTGCATTATTTGAGTTTCTATCTGTCCCTCGTAGGAATATCTATTTGCATTTCTGTTTTTGTTTTGTAAATTAAAAGCCTTATCGGCATCTGATCGCGACATTGATTCGGTATATGTGTTATTTGGAATTTTTATAACATTTTGATAGGTTTAATTGAAATCTGATTCGGTGCGAATTAAATTAAATTAATTAATGCTTATTTGCTTAGTTTAATTAATTAGCCACTGCTAATGAAGCCTACATAAGGCTCCTTATGAGACACCACTCATTCATTTCCTCATTTCATCACATCTTTGAGCTTATACACACACCAAACGTGAGAGAGGGAGAAAAAGGAAAAGATTGAGCTCAATTAATGGATTTGCTAGAAAAAAGAAGAATTGAACTTAAATATTCAAAAATTAAGTCTCTAGCTCTCATCTTGGGAAGTCTAGGTAAGAATTCAACCCTTAGATTGTATAATATGGATGCTTAAACCATTAATTCAAGAGAATTGAGTGGATTACATAAAAATTAAGCTAGAATTAGAGAAATGAACTCAAACCATGCATGCATGCATATTTCATAGCATTTTAAAGTTGCTTTCCCAAGAATTTCCTCATGCATGTTACTAATTCACCTTAGTTTTGGGAATTCATCAAGTTTCATGTCATTTTGTATCATTAGATCATGTTTTGGAAGTTTTGAAGTCAAGGCAATACATGCATGTTATGTTTTCTAAGAATTGAGTTTTGTTTTGCACAATTGGTAAGTTTTTGGGCTTTGATTTTGTGAAATGATTTAGAATTCCCAATGTTTTCCAAGTTCACATATGATTCATATGATTCCTTAAGTATTTTGGCCCAAAAGGATGAGTTTTTGAGTTTTTTATTTGAGTTTAGAAGCTTAGAGGTGAATCTAGAAATTCCAGAATTCGATCTCTCTGCTTGAGCGACAAATCCTGTGCTCGAGCAGTCACCTTTGTTTTTACATCTCCTCTTGAGCGACCAGAATTCTGCTTGAGCGTGAAATGCAAGCTCCCAAAAGATCACATGTTTTGCAGACCTCTCGAGCGACAAGAGTTGTGCTTGAGCGAGGACTTAAGTCTCATGCTCGAGCGATCGTCGAGCGTGAAAATCACACAACCAGTACTTTTGCAGACCACTCGAGCGAAAAAATGTGTGCTCGAGCAACCACTCACATTTTGCATGTTCGCTCGAGCGAAGGAAGTTACGCTTGAGCGGGACCCCTATTTTCTGCAAGTTTTGTTAAATATTTTCAAGTACATTTTAGCATTCTCATTGCATCATAGGCATTCCTAGGCTAAGATTAAGACATAATAATGAGGATAAAGGCTAGAAACACACTAAGAACAAAATGAGATAAGTCATGTGCGATCCAAACGTATGTTTTAGTGTATGTATCTGTTATGTTTATGTAGGCCATGCGCCGTAAGCTGTTGATCCATTGGTTGACTTGCGAGCTGTACAACAATCTGTGAGTAATAACTTAGTAAAGCTATATTCAACTTTATTTATTTTCTATATATGGAATAAGACCTGTTTTATGAAATGTTATGTTCTGTACAATAAATGATTGTCCAGTTTTTGAGAAGTATTCATGGCAACAATTCCATGGCTCAAGTTTGTTATCCGTTCCTAGTACTAAATGTTCCTTTATAGAACTGACAAGTTATATGTTCCCAGTATTGGAGGTTCCTTTATGGAACTGACAAGTTATCCATTCCTAGTACCGGAGGTTTCTTTATGGAATTGACAAGTATGACCCGTAATGTTCTATATATGATCTGTTAACACTATTGAATGTACCAAGTTTACTCAAGCATGAAGAATATGAATATGAATTCGTGTTTGATCTGATTTCTGCTATGCTTTGTACAAGAATATAAAATGTGAACCTGTTTTTCTGAATCTGGTAAAGGATATCATTCATTTAAACCCTTTACTCTATTATTATCCACTAGACTTTTCGCTCACTATTTATATTATGTATGTAGATGAGCAAGCGCGTGACCAGGCCTAAGCTGCTGCCTGGAGAGTTTAGAGTCAGCCAACCACCATGCCTCTCGGGAAGGTTCCCTTTTTGTTATGTCAAGTTGTGAATCTTGGAAAAAATATTTTTGTTTGTTTTTGTTTATCTGCACATTGGGCTAAATCCCTTTTTTGGCTTTATCTGTGTAAATAGGTGACGTAAGACTAATGTATTTATAACGTCATATGTATATATATAAGTTTGTTTTGAAGATTTCTGTCTCATATACGTCAACACAGCTCTATGGACAATGTATATTTCTATATTTGCTTCCGCAGCCCCTTATTATATGATATTATGGTCAGAGATCTTTGGTAATCCCTGGATTACTGGCTGGTTAAGACATTAAACCTATAGAGACAGGTTTGGGTCGTGACAGTAGGGCAGCGATGAGCGATGATTGTATGGCCTGGACAATCAAAGAGGGTATAATGAGTCTTCCCTATCTCTTTTTTCCCCATATCCTTTCTTTTATTCTATGTCTCATAGTTCTGTACATATATGTGTATGGCCTATTTTGGGGGTGTTTGGTATGGATTATAGGGGTGATTATAACTTATTTTAATTTGGAAATTTGTGTCAGACTGTTTGGTGCAACTTCTACTTACAGCTTTCTAATTATCCGCTTTTAGTTTATAATAATTTACACCAAACATCCCTGTAACAACCTCGACCCATGCTTAACGTGAATCCATGCTTAATTATGTCTAATAAGTAATTAAGTGAAATTTTGTATCATGTGTTGCCTTAATTGTGTGTATATATATATATATATGTATCTGTTTAACGTAGAAAAATCTGTTCGTGTTTCCGTTTCGGTCTGCAAATTGAAGGCCTTATCGGCATCCGATTCACAAATTGACTTGGTATACGTGTTATTTGGAATTTTTAGAACATTATGGTAGGTTCAATTGAAATTCGATTCGGAACGAATTAAATTATAATAAATTAATATCCAATTGATTAGTTGATTAACAAATTAAACAAGCCATTAGCCAAGCCTATATCAGGCATTAGTGAACCATCATTCACACTTTACACTCTCATATCTACATCCTTGGTAGCAAAAATGTGAGAGAGAGTGAGAGGCCAAGAACTTGAGATCAAGCTTGAGGTAGAAAAGGACATTGTTTGGAGACTTAAAGGATTGCTCAAGATCACCTTTAAATCTTAAGAAATTGATAAGCTAAGGTGAGAACTCAAGCCTTTAGTCTTGCTTTTGAGTTGGTAAATTTATGAATTTAAGAAAATTAAGTGGATTAACATGAATTTTGAGCTAGAATTAAAGAAAGTTAAGTCATTTCATACATGCATGCATATTACTTAGCAATTGAAAGTTGTTTTCAAATATTTCCTCACATGCATGTTGTAATTCTAGCATGGTTTGAAGAATTCATAACATTTCTCATCATTGGACCTCATTTGATCATATTTTGGGAGCTATGAACTCAAATGAATACATGCATGTCATGTTCATATCATATTCTTATATCTCAAATTGAATTTTTGCACAATTGACATATTTTTGGGCCTTGATTTCATGAAATGATCTTTAACTCTTAATGTTTTCAAGTTTAAGCTAACTTTCTCAAGTTTTGGGGCCCAAAGGTTAAGTTAAATGGCTTTGAATTCAAGTTTGGAGCTTGAAAGTACAATATGGAAATCCTAGATTCTGTACTTCCGCTCGAGTGGCAGAATCTGCGCTCGAGCAACCACCATGTGATTTTAGACTCCTGCTTGAGCGACTTGAAGTCCGCTCGAGTGTGAAATAGAAGTTTGCATGTTTTACAAACTGCTTGAGCAGCGAAAGTTGCGCTCGAGCGAGGGCATAAGTCTTAGACTTGAGTGAAATTCGAACGGCCATCGAGTGGAGATTTCACTTGATCAATACTTTTGCAAGGTGTAGACACCCCATTTTTGACTGTCCTCAAGACTTGGATGTCACCGTTTGAACACTCGGTGATTATCCGTGTTTGTATTCGTCTCGAGTTCCCGGAGGTCTTGGCAGCGCGCCTCGTCTCAGGACCTCCTGACTCGACTGCTTCGTGTATGATTTTGGCACCAAACATCTGTGTTTTTGCCTTGAAGGGCAGGGAATGGCTTGTTGGCCATCCCCACACCCCATCGGCCCTCCCCTACCATCACCGGCTGCATATGTGTACCACCGGCCATGGTTTCTTAAAAACAATGGCCGGTCGACACTATGTTTAGCCGACCGGCACTTTATTGTGCCGGTGACCTATTTGGTTGGCCGATGACCCTTCTGCACCCCTTAGAGCATGGTGTATGCCACTGCGGTGGAATGCACCAAGCCCCCCATGCACGGGATGACCCCTTTGCACCTTTGAACCCCCAAACCTTCTAGAAGGTTGAACCCTTTGACCAAGCTTCTTGGAGAAGCTTAGCCAGCTGTCTTAGTTTCTTCAAGAAGCCAAGACCCCTTTGCACTTCTTGACCCTTTCTCCTTTGCTTAGCCACTAAGCTTCTTGGCTTTATTTTGCCTATATAAGCATCATATCTCTCCCTTTGTTTGGGGGTTGGCCATTCTTGAACAAAAAACCAGAGCTTTGTATCTATATATCTGTCATATATCTCCTCTCTCTAGATTTTCCCTCTATCTCCTCTTGTGTGTGTGTTTTTAGGCTTAAAAGTGTAGTTTTACCTTACTTTTGCACTAACACACACACTATCACACCTTAGCTCGAGATTGGGAGGCTTGGAGGGTTGATTCTTGAGCTTTTGGACTAGTTTTGATCAATAGAGAATGGCTGGATCATCTGTTCTTCAAGGTTTCTTCAAGGGTGAGCACTTTACTTTAGTTTCCCCATTTTTGCAACAAGTTTCTACCTGCCTTGTATACTGATTTGGGTCTTGTGTATAACATGAAAAAGTCTTATATTTTCTTGCTTTAGAACTTTCATTAAGGTCACTTTGTGGTTTGAGTGCAAACTCACCCTCTTAGGCCTTATTTTGGCCTCTTTGGTGCCTTTTCTTGAGGCTTTGTTTGCCTTGGTGTTTTGGTCTTCTCACCACTGAAAACCAGTGGGTTTTTAGTGGTGAGGAAGGTGGTTTGAAGTCTTGTATAGGGGAGGGACACCCCTCTCCCCTTTGTCCCTCTTTTGCCTTTGTTTTTGGCTCATAAGGGAGCATGCATACTTGGTTTGTTTTGGCTTCATTTCAGAGCTTATTTGGTGTTCATATGATATGTTATATCTCTGTTTTTGGTTGGATTTGTAGCCCTTAGCATGCATCTTATACTTGCTTTGAAATGCTCTACTTTGCCTAGAAATGTGCCATGTGTTTAGCCTTGTATATCCTCATGTTTTAGCTTGGCTTATTGAAGCTTTTGGTCATGATTTGTCATGTTTTAGGTCTGTTGGCCACTGATTTTGCCATGTGTGGCATGTTTGATGTAGTTGCTTTGCATTGTGGCTTGTGAGCCTTAAGGATGTGATCTATTCATATGCATTGGTTAGGTTATTTAGGTGATTTGGAATCATTCAACATGCTATTTCAGTCCACATGCCATGCCTATATGCCTCCATTTATCATTTATTTCATGTTTTGAAATGTTGGTCTCTTATGCCTTGAAATAGGCCTTGTGCATGCTTGTATGTTTAAGGTATTTGGGCTACCATATCATGTGTTTTTATGGCCTTTTTTTTGCATGCTAAACATATGTTTTTGGTCGCTTGGTTCATGCCATGAGTGGTCTTGTTAGTGGTGGTGGAGTACCCTCTTTTGTGCCTTAGCTTTAGGCTCATAAACTTGCATGCTTGTATAGCATTTTGTCCATGATTTTGAGCACTTTTGGCCACTGTTTTGGGGTGGATTGAAGTCTGCCCCTTTATGGTTTAAGTCCACTATTACATGCTTATCTCATGTTTGTTGCATGTTTGTTTAATAAGGTCTTGTCACATGCTAATCTTTTGTATGATTATCCATGTCTAGCATTGCATATTCAACATGATAGATTGCATTACATGTGACATGTTTGCACTTTAGTATTAGGTTGCATTGTGGAGCCATGTTTGCACAACATGCATTGCATTACTTGGTTTGGGGTGTCAAGCCAAGTGTGAGGGTTGAGAAGAGTTCATACCACAAGTGATGCAACTTGTCTCAACTCTCGGTCACCGAGGCCCTTGACCTTGACATGATAGGGTCTTGGTCTTCATTTACGTGTTGCATGCATATTCATTGAAATGCAATCTTGGTCCCTTAGGCCATCATGCATCAAAATGCATAGTTGGTGGCCCAAGGACCAAGGGCCATGCTTCTTTGAGTCCCATACATGATAGGAAACATGGCCATGCTTACATGTGCCCAAAATTCCATGCCATACACTGTCTGTCCTTGTTGCTGTCAAAAACCAGATTCTGCAGGAATTGTTTGCCGACCTGCAGTAAAGAGTGCCGACTAGTAATGTATTGGTGGCCGACAACCTCATAAGCAGTCGACAGACATTGTACATGGCCGGTGGCCATTTCATCCAGCCGATGGTGTGAAGCAGTGTGCATAGAAGGTATTATGGGACTTTGGCAGTCTTTAGAAAGGCATGACAGTGAAAACAGAGGCAGCAGTGGTACGGTGCGAGTTTTCCGGGCAAGACGGATCGAGCATGCATCATTTGCGCACCCCGAGGCAGGGCTGAGGCCCCCCTTCTTTTTACATTCGATTTAATTTGATAATTAGAATTTTTGTAATAATTTATTCTGTATTTGGACTGTACTATTTGGGACTGTATATTCTTTTGGTCCCTCCGTGTGAGGGCACATTTGTAATAAGTGTATGTGAGTGGTGTGTATGTCTTCCAACCTCCACTTCTTTCTCCCTTTTATTTACCTACTTATGATGGTAGATTATGGCATATTTAAATTAGCATAACAGTATGATAGCATGCGTGCATCCATACATTCGTTTACATGCACTGCCCACAAGATCATACTAGCTGCATCGTATTTTCAATTCCAAATTGAATACATGCTACCTGTGTATTTCACATGCCATGTTTAGGATAGTCGAGCCTGTCTAGATTGCATCTTTGCCTGTGTTGCATTAGCCACTTAACATGAACTAGGATCATGCATTTGATTACTAACTGGTTTCTGTTTTAGCTTGGAGTACTAGGTGAGCTGTTATGCTTTAGCATACCGCATGCGTGTGAGTGTTGCCATAATAGCATGATTACGATGAGGCTAGCTACTTATGTAATATAACTGCTTAAATGCTTGTGGATGAAGGTCGAATTGCTTAAATTGGGATAATGCATTAAAACTGTGAGTTTTAAACCCACTAGTTAGTGGCAAAAACATCTTTTCTAAAAGCCCATTTGAGGGTGGCAAAACCTGCATTTTAGCCTACTTGCGAGTAGCAAACCATTTTCAAAACAAACATTAAATATTTTGTTCCAATTTAGCGATTTGGTCTATACTTGTTTGCTGTGCGCATAACATAGCAAATCTAGGCTAATAACCGGAATAAGAACACATAACGTTTTCAAAACAAGATATTACGGTTAGTAGAGGCCGGTCTTCGGACGAGGCGAAAAGGGGTGCTCATAGCTGACCTTCTCCGATCGTACCCAAACTCCCAAGCCAAGACAACTTTGGTGATGACAGACACGTGGCCTTTGGCACCGAGTCAGGGTTTCCTAAATTTCCCCATTAAAAAATATTTAGGTGGCGACTCTGTATCTGGCAAAGCAGTCCATGTTTGGCACTTCTTTTCAAAATCTGTTTTTTTCTCAAAACGATTTGCTAGAGTTGGACTTTTTGGTTCAGATTAAGAACCGCAACAAACAAAAATGGAGTCTGAACTGTAGCATGAGGCCCACAGGCGCGTCTACACAAGGTTTATAGAGCGCTCGAGCGAGGGAAGTCGCGCTCGAGCATCTCCTTACATGTTTGCATGTTTGCTCGAGCAGGACCCTTATTTCCAGCATTTTTGACCAAGTGTTTTCAAATGCATTTTTGCATCTTCATTACATCCTAGGCATTCCTAGGCCAAGATTAAGACACTATAATAAGGATAAAGAAGTTAAAACACACCAATATAAGAGAGGATTAAGTTAATATTTCCGGCTGTGTAATTCAGTATGTATTCGTTCTGTAATTGTGTAGGTCACACGCCACAAGACGTCTGATTTGCCCATTTTGTCTGTTTGCCTTGGAGCCATCTATTAATTGTGAGTAATAACTTAGTAAAGTTATGTTCAAATTTACTTATTTTTTGTATATGAAATAAGATCTGTTCTATGAAATGTTATGTTTTTACTATGAATGATTGTCCAATTTTGATAAGTATTCGAGGCTCAAGTAAATTATTTGTTCCCGGTCCGAAGGTTCCTTATGGAACTGACAAGCTTTCTATACCTAGCCGGAGGTTCCTTTATGGAACTGATAAGTTATTCGTATCCGGTCTGGAGGTTCCTTTATGGAACTGACAAGTTATTTCTACCAAGCCGGAGGTTTCTTTATGGAATTGACAAGTATGATTTTCGATGCCCTATATGTGATCTGTTAGCACTAACGGATATAAGATTAAGTATGTATTCTGATTTTTATTATTAACTTGTAAAAAAATGTGAATGTCAATCTATTTCTGAAATGAATTCTAATTTCTGACTCTGTGATGGACATCATTCATTAAAACTCTTTACTCCGTTATTATTCACTGGGCGCCCGCTCACTATGAAATAAGATCTGTTCTATGAAATGTTATGTTTTTACTATGAATGATTGTCCAATTTTGATAAGTATTCGGGGCTCAAGTAAATTATTTGTTCCCGGTCCAAAGGTTCCTTATGGAACTGACAAGTTTTCTATACCCAGCCGGAGGTTCCTTTATGGAACTGACAAGTTATTCGTATCCGGTCTAGGGGTTCCTTTATGGAACTGACAAGTTATCTCTACCCAGCCGGAGATTTCTTTATGGAATTGACAAGTATGATTTTCAATGCCCTGTATGTGATCTGTTAGCACTAATGGATATAAGATTAAGTATGTATTCTGATTTTTGTTATTGACTTGTAAAAAAATGTGAATGTCAATCTATTTCTGAAATGAATTCTAATTTCTGACTCTGTGATGGACATCATTCATTAAAACTCTTTACTCTGTTATTATTCACTGGGCGCCCGCTCACTATTTATTTTTATGTATGTAGGTGAGCAGGCACTAAGTTACTACCTGGCAAATTTTGGAGTCAACCAGCTGCCGTGCCTCCCGTGGAGGTTCTCTTTTGAGATCTTACCAAGTTTTGAGTCTTTGGGATTTTTGTACTTTCTGATGTTTATGTTTAATCTGAACATGTTTGGGAAGTTCTGTATATGTGGCTCTGATGACGTATGACTAATACATTTTTGACGTCACATCTATATATAAATATAAGTTTATTTCGAAAATTTCTGTCCCATGTATGTCTGCACAGTTCTATGGACTATGTATATTTTATATATTTGCTTCCACAGTCCCTAATTATGTTATTCTATTAAGAGGCCTTTGATAATTTAAGAATTACTGATCGGTTACGAAAAAAAACCTATAGGGGTGGGTTAGGTCGTGACAATTCCCTTTGTCAAGCGGGTTAAAATCAATTTTTTAGTTTTTCGCTTTTTTGGGCATATCACATTTTTGCTTTTTTACACGTTTTTAAAAAAAAATAAAAAATCAAATTTTAACTAATTTTTTAAAACAATCCTTTATATATACAAGTTTAAATTTGTTATTTTACAATTTTATTTTATTTTTCATAAGTTTAATTTTTTTATATTATATTTCAATAAATTATATAGGTGATATAATTATCAAAATGTTCCTAATAATAATATTTACATTAATCGTGTGAATATTTTGTGATGTGAATATTTACACTGTTAATATAAATGTTCACATCACAAAATTATTAAGCATTCAAAAAATATTTTTAAGTGTAAATTATTTATATATTATTTTAAATATAAGAATTAAGATTTAATAAAATGTCTAAATAATAAGATTTATAGAAATATTAAATAGATCAAATATCTAAATAATAAGACTTATTAAAATACAAAAATATTATATAAATTAATTGGAATATAAATATGTAAAAAAAAATTCATAATAAAGAGAACAAAAATAATTTTAAAATAGTCTTTTAATATTAGTTTTAAAAAAATAAATTCTAAAAATATTTTTAAAAAATCAAACCGTCTGTCGCTAAATTAGAACTTGTACAGCAATCGAGTCTATCTCTCTCACGCCACCACACGACGGTGCTCATTCTTTCACAGAAACCTTTCGAACTGTCGAATTGAATTCGATTCGATTCGATTCGATTCGGAACTTGTGTTTTTTGGTTCTAGGGTTTTGCTTTGACAGTGAAGTAGTAGATGAAGCCAATCAAGCTTCCCGAACCTCCCAGCAGCGGCCCCATGGGCGTGCCGGACATCTTCGAAGGCGGCGTTTATGGCGTTATCCGGCGAGCCCTCGTCATCGGAAATGGTTTTCCGGCCTCCGAGAACCAAAGCATCGGACTGGTTCGAGCCCTCGGTCTTTCCGAGAAGCAAACTTTATATGTGAGTTCCAATACAAAAAGTTATGTTATGTTTTCTTGCATTTTCTCAGTAACCAAACGGAATTGGCAAGTCTTTGGTGAGTTGGGTATTTTTTAAAATTCAATAATTCAGTAATTTTTAATCTGTTGTTGTTCGAATTCGTAGATAGTGTGAGTCATTTGATTTATGTATGACTGAGTGGACACAATAGTGCTCTTTCTAGACTGGTAAATGTTTAGGGCTTAAGTTACAGTTATTAGATCAAATGAAATATTTATCTGCCTTCATTTTGTGGTCTCAAAACACTAAAATTGTACTTGCAAATTTAGGGTCCGTTTGGATGGATGTGGATTTCAAATAAGGGATTTGTTGGAAAAAATATTGGAGAGTTAGCTATAGGTGGAGAGAAAAACTATATAATAAGATAAGTTGAGATAAAAGAGATGTATGTGGTAGGGTTCTTGTAGCTAGAAGATGATTGTCACGTCCCGATTCTCAAGAGGTTAATTATGTGGAATATAAATTGACCTTTAATTTATTAAGTCAAAACTCATTCATCATCTTTAATATTCTTCATTTTATTATGAGAGTCTGACTACAAGATTTCACTTAAATTCTTATCCATGGATTAAACATGATCCAACTACTAACCAACTAGTCCCAAGTTCCCAACAAAATTGACCTTATGTCATGGGTTAGATATTCAATGTCCAACACAAAATTGAAACTCTGAAACCTACACATTCTGCTATAATAGTTAATAGAGCACCAACCAGTCTATGAATTTTATAAAATCAACTCATCATCCGTTCACTCTCAAAAGTTTACCCAATATACTAGACTCATATAGGAACATGTAAAAATTTAATAATTTTTTTGAGTTGAGAAACTATATTTAAAAATTCGTAGAAGTAGGGTCTTTCAATCAAAATTTACAAATTAGTTAAGTTAGAAACTTTATAGCTGAAAAGAAAGGGGCCTCATGGCCTTACATTAATAGAAATGTTCAAAAGCTACAAGGGTCACAAAAAGCTATATCTCCTTAGAAACTAAACTACTACTCATTGCTCTACACCTTAACTTGATATTTGTTAACAACTACATAAGCCGAAGCTCGGCTAGGAATAGGCTAACAACAATAATATGGGGATGTATGAGATTAATAGGACGGGGAGGGACTATTATATATATATCAGCAAGCATGCGTCTACTCAATTTGGTAATTTATTCAAGAATAGTTTCAAGCAAACTAACCACATAATCAATCCAATAAACTACACCGCCTAGTTCAACTAACAAAAGATACTATAACTAATACCAAGCACTAATCCATTATTAACCTCAATAACTCCTAGGGGTTCTATTACCCAAAACTCAATCTCAGGGACTCAATCTCTTAAGAAGTACATACTATAACTAATACCAAGCATACGTCTACTCAATTTGGTAATTTATTCAAGAATAGTTTCAAGCAAACTAACCACATAATCAATCCAATAAACTACACTGCCTAGTTCAACTAACAAAAGATACTATAACTAATACCAAGCACTAATCCATTATTAACCTCAATAACTCCTAGGGGTTCTATTACCCAAAACTCAATCTTAGGGGCTTAATCTTAAGAAGTACATACCCCACTATCTGAAGCTCACAAAACCAGAGTCATCCTAGATCAACTACAACCAATATTTCACACATCCCACCCTATTCCAAATTTCCACAACTAAACATAATCACATCCTCAACCTCAAGCATAAGGAAAACTACCCAATCAAGAGTTATAGTTTTCCTCTCTAGTGTACATAACACCAACCATCACGCTCCTGAGCATAGCCCACATAGAGGAACATGGCGCATGATGTAACCAAACAAACATATATTGATTTACACAAACTCACCTAGCCTCAAAAGAGGGAACACATGTGTAACCATTATTCTAGGTACAAAGCCGACTTCAATGTACAAGCCATTCTAATCCCACAAGGACTAACCATTTTTGCCCAATCACCAACATTATCATACGAGGCTAAACAACCCACCTAGCTCACAACCAAACACTCTGGAATCTTTTAACTCCAAATGTCCATTCCAAGACACATTCAACTCAACAATTACCCAAAATGCTATTTGTCAAGTATCCGAGTCTAAGCAACTCAACACCTTACGCCATTGAGCTCCACTAGAGTTCTACCTTCGGTAGATACTTAGTTAATAAGAGATATTACACACTCGAAATCAAAGGGTCAAACTCATCACCTAGACATCTCACTAGGATTTACCTCTCTTAGGTGCATAGCCAACACACTCTATACAACAATGACCTCAACAACTAATTTATACCCAATGTCCCATTTCTAGACACTTAGTCAATGCTAGGCACTCCAACAAATACCCTAAACATAACCTTAGACATAACATCTAAATTGTGTGCAATAACTCAAGTCCAACCAACACAAATTCTCCAAGGCATTTCATTAAACACCTACAATGCACCATACACTTAGCTATCAAGTTTGCATTCACGTGACCCAAAATCAACAAAACACCTTATCTAGGCATTTACTCAAACACTTGGCATGCACGATTTAAACTTAAATCAATTCATGCAATTTCTTTCAATCTGAAGCAATAGATAATTAATCTACACATGGGTTCTTCTAATACATCAAGTATTTCTACTCCAAGCATCAATATACACCTCATATAAACTAGATTTGAACAAAAGTTTAACATTTAACAAGCATGGTTATTAAAATCACGATCCAGATCATAGGATCGTACGATCCTACGATCCTACATTGCTAAAACGATCCAGATTGTTGTAGGATAGATGTTGTAACAGGATCACAAGTAGGATCGTGCAGGATCGTAGGTAGGATCATAAGTAGGATAGTAAATTTTGTGATTTTTCACCTTATTTTTAGTATGTATCATTCTAATTTGTATTTTTATCTTTTTTTAATAGAAAATAGGATCTTACAATTCTTGATCTGATCCACGTGACCCTCTCACCAATCCTACTTAGGATCCCGATTTTAACAACCTTGGTAACAAGTAGTTTCCAAATCTCAAAAGCATGGTTTGATTTTCCTCAAGAACATATCATTTTTTTTTATATGAAATCAAACTAAAAATCACATATAAACACATATTAAGACGTGCTAGTCAAGATTCCTACCACAAGGTGCTCCAATCTTGAATCCGTTTGCATGTCTAGATAGCCCTTGTTGAGTAGATCAAAAGTCCCTTCTTCGACGTCGAGAGATTCAAACTTGAAATGCCCCGTATATGAGCTTACATGTAATGTGTGTATATATATATATATATAGAGAGAGAGAGAGAGAGAGAGAGAGAGAGAGAGAGCTCTGCTGGAACAGCATAAATGAGCGAGAAAAAGAGAGGAAGAGAGGTTTTAAGTCAACGGGTGGGTTCCCCATTTCACTTAGATGAAGTATTAAGGCTTCATTTGGCTTCGAAGTCCAAATAAAGTCCTGAGATAGTTAAAATTTACCATTTTAAAACCCGAATATTAAAAATGGTTAAAACATTTATTCATAGTCCAAAAATTAAAGTTGGGTTCATTTAGTCACATGGTTTGATAGCATTGACTCAGCCAAAAACTCGTTGTTTGTCAATACCGATTAAATTGCACCCAAAGGTTCCTATGATCAATTGGACATTATTAAATATCTAAAAAAAAATTATTTGAGTCATCCAAGCTGAACTGCCAATGGTCAGACTAAGTCAATGGTATGCCACATAGGCATGTATAGTCATTAAACTAAAGAAAAAAAATTAATTTGGGTTTTCGGGTCTCTACAAGAATCCTTAGCATGATTTCAAATAATACTTTCATATACTTCTTTCAAATCCATCACAATAAAGTTGTTTAATTCAATCTTGAAATTTAGAGGTAAACCATCAAACTTAAATTTGAGTTATTCTACTTGAATAATTAATGTCAAATCCATGCATTTCAAATCTACATCGATCCAAACAGATCCTTAGTGTATTGAGAACTAAAATTTTAGTTTAAAGCCTAACATAGTGGATAACTTCATTAATTGTGATTTTGAATTTTCTTCTTTGGCCTTGCCTTGCTACCGCTAGCCTAGCATGCCATTTATTGGTTTTTTTTCCGCTGTCTGATCTATAGTCTTTGTTGGGCATGAACATTTGTCTCGCACTATCTAACCTCTAACCTAAGAAGTACGGACATTTCTAAGAAGGTGCCGTATTCTTGTCGTGTCCATGTCGTACACCGGCACTCTTGGGATACTTCCCCGATTCGTGTCCGACACTCTTAAAAACATTTCCTATTTTTTAATTTTTTTTAAAGACCCAAACACTCTTTAGACAGTTGGAGGACACACGTGTTTATTGCTTAGACACATGTGTTTATTGCTTAAACACACGTGCCTATCAATTAGATACGGTGAAACTAATTATAAGTTTGAACAAAACGACTTAAGATACAATAATAAAACAAAAATCATATAAATTTATAGAAATTAGTGTCATATTACATTTTTTATTATCTTTGAATGATATATTCATATATATAACATATAATAAATATATAAAATTATATATTTTATGCGTGTCCCCCACGTGTCGCGTTCTGCATTTTTTTTAAATTGGTGTGTCAACGTGTCCATGTCGTGTCGCGTCGTGTTGCATCGCGTTTTTGTGTCCATGCTTCTTCGCCTAACATATTTGTTTTAGCATATTCTGTCAGATTTCAAATAAAACAATGCATGAGTATAACTTAGATTTGGAATTAATTGGTTAGATCTAGATTTCAGCCAGATACATTAAGAGCATTGAGAGCCTTGTATGGAAATAACAATGGGGGAGGAGGGGTTATTTGAAATCCTTCCAAAGAAGAATTTAGTTGCACAAGGATCCTAATAACAATATCATCTATCCTATTCTCCTATATCCTCCCACTCGATCTCTAACTCCAACTCCTACAACAGAGATGCACCCTTCCCCCATCTTTCATATGAATAGTTTAACATTATAATACATTTTTTGATAGGTAAATAGATCAACATAAAATTATGGTTTTTTTAATAAGTAATTTTTGAATGTCAAGTGGCTATTGGATTTAAAAGCAGCCACAATATGTGCACATTTAATTTCTCTCACCTCGTCTTAGCCAATATGCACCAAGGAACCTTTTGTAAAATATAATGTGTTGTTTATCTTCTAGTCTGGTAGCTTCATGTTGCACTATGGTTATTGAACTATAATAGTGGATGGGTTCATCAGTTGAAGCTTGTCTGGACTGTGCAATTTGTTGTATATATTCACAACTACTATTTCTGGAATTGGATATGCACTTCAATCAGGAAAAAAGTTGACAATTATTTGACTAAAATGCATTTAAGGATTTTAAGTGTGAAGGCAATGAAACATTCTCTTTTGTGTTCTGGTTGCAGTCTATGTATATGTACTTGAATCCTTTGCCTTTGGACACAAAAGAAAGAATAACAACCAAACATTCTCTACTCTCTCTCTCTCTCTCTCTCTCTCTCTCTCTCTCTCTCTGTGTGCACATCTGTGTATGTGTGTTAAAACATGTTCACAATTTCTGGAATGTTTTCTTTTTCTTCTTCTTTTGTGGTGGGAATTGATGTTGAAAGAGAAAATACTACTTAAATATTATGAACACACTGTACTAATCTGTATGTTTGGCGATGATGTATAACACATTTCTGTGTTACAAGACAATGTGTTCCTACATGATACATGGAAACTTCCTTTTGAGAGCTGTAATCGTAGATTTTGTTGTATGTTGATTTATGTATGCTTGTTTCACATAGTCTGTATTCACATGCAGCGGGTTACAAGGCCAAGGGGAGGAGTCAATGAATGGCTTCACTGGCTCCCAGTTTCTCTCCACAAAAAGTTAGATTACATCCTCAGGCAGATTTATGGTTACACGCAAATTCTAGGTAGAGGGAAGAAACTTATATCTCTGCGTACAGAAAATGGTGGCAGTACAGGCTTATCCTCCATTTTAGAAGCAGACGTAAAGAAGATTGTTGCCATGGCTCGTGAGACATATGAGAAGTATATTTTTCTCTCCCCAGCATATACCATGACTGAGCTGTTATTTGATTTATGTATATTGTAGATGTAATTTTTTATAATGCTTTCTGCTCTGGCAGATAACATTATGTTCACTTGCTTATGTAAGTAGACCCATCTGATGAAGGTAAGTACTATGGTTTATGTTTAATGGAAACAATGGAAATCAAATGTGATTGCTGTCAAAATTTGAAATGCATGTAAACCTTGTTAAACAAAAATAGACGTATTAAGATGTAATGGTTATTACTCCATTTATTTTGGTAGAAACTATTGTGGAACATGGAGAGCTGATGATGCTGCAAACAAGAATTTGTTTAAATTACTAACATTTTTGAATAATCATATCATTAAAATTAAAACCAAAATCTTAGGAATCAAAAGTATTCATTGTTGAATAGTTAATTGAAGTATTAGTGATGCTCCAGGTTTGTTTTGTTTTTTTATTTATTATAAAGATCAGGCCAGTATTGCTAAATATATTGGTTAATGTGTTTGCTTATTCACATCAAACTGATGGATGGAGTAATAATTGTATCAATTCTTTAGACTATAATTTCTTAGTAAGCTGAGTGTTACACTCAATTATATGCTTAGTAATTATATTTGGGCGCCAAGGAAGTTTGGGTTTGTAGTTTAGTTCACTTAATTAAAGAAGGGATGATAACTTCATCGATTTGATTCCAATTTAATTTCTGTAAATCAAAAGTGATTTGTGGGTTCCAGCCTGTATAAACAGGTTTCTGGGTATGATAATTGGCCAAAATTTTGTAAGAAAAGACAATTGGTGAAATTGATTGGAGGTTAGGGGTGCATGATTGGCCTTGGAAATATTTGACGTGTGAATCCTCCATATGATGGTGTGCCATCAGCCAGATCAATGGCGTCACTATCTTCGTGATTCACCTGAAGCTTAGTTATCAAACCAGTAAATTAGATAGGGACGGATGGACTGTGGGCTTGCAAGGCCATAGCTAATTTTTTAATGTCCTTCTAGTTACCAAGCTTACTTTTCTTTTGCAGCTCAATGTTTTTTTATCACATAAGTTATAAAGGGACCACCAGGAAGACAAAAAAGGAGGGACACACACTCGCACACACATTTAATCGATTCTGTTTGGGAAGATTCTCGATGTAAACACTTTCATAATGGAGCAGCTTCTTTTTCGATTTGCTTTTTAATTAACAGAATACAACACTTCTACCTTATAATTTGAAATGCATTTATAGCAGTATAGCTGAAGATTGAAGATATGATGTTTTTTTCCTTTCATAGATTTATTTGGCTCTCTGATAAATGATCATGTAATTTCTTTCAGGGATGGCCCTTTACTGGTGGTTGCATCTGGCAGAGACACAGTATCAGTTGCAAGTGACATAAAGAGATTAGCATCTGACAACGTGTTTGTTGTTCAGGTTTGTGACTGGAACCTTGTCTTTTTACAGATGGCAATGCTGGTGCCTTTTTGCAAATACTGGACGTTGAAACAAGATTGTTTTTTTGGGTGATTAAGGGCAATTATTGATCCTTTTGTAAAGAACTTGGTCTAACAACTTTTTTTTGTTGTGTTAAAAATAAGTAGTGTTGCTCTTAGAAAATGTGTTGTCCTTGTGTTGTGCAGTATGTTATGGCCTTGCTGTATACTTCCCTTTGTATTTAAATGCTGATATGACTTTTTTTTAGAAATGTCTTTGCCACTTGATGTTACATCATAGCATGGAGCTAGAGGCATTTTCATTGTCTGCCAATTTTTTTATTTTATTATTATCTTTTAAATTTTAATGTTTCAAATGCTTTATAAATTAATTATTACATGTCATAAACATCCTGTAGGGAAACCATAATTTATAATTTCATGTTGATTGGATAATTTTAATATGAAATATGTACAGATTGGAAACTGAATGTAGGTTAGTAGCCTGCCGTTAATTGAACATTATGTCTCTATGCCAGCTGCTGTGACACGGTTTGTTAAAAAACAAAAAAAAAACTTCTGTGACACGGTCTATGCTTTGACTTCTAGAGTTTGTTTTTGTTTAATGTCTAAATATCAAATACCTGACTTTCTGCTCTTTTTTTTTTTTTTTTTTGCAAAATTTGGTTTCAGATTCAGCACCCAAGGATCCATTTGAATAGGTTTGACATGGTCATCACTCCTCATCATGATTATTATCCTTTAACTCCTCATGCACAGGAGCAGGTTCCTGTGTTTCTCCGTCGGTGGATTACTCCACGCGAACCTCCTGATAGGCATGTGGTACATGCTTTGACCATTAATTAATTTCTAGAAGTAGTTTCTTTTTTTTCTTTTTTTCCCTCTTCATATGAGAAGCTTTTCCTTTAAATGAGCTTTGGTTCTGTTCACTGCTGAATGCTTTAAGTTGTTCAGGTCCTCACCGTAGGAGCTCCTCATCAAGTTGATTCTGCTGCATTACGGAATGCAGCTAGTGCCTGGCATGATGAGTTTGCACCTTTGCCAAAGCCCTTACTCGTGGTTAACATTGGAGGGCCTACAAGTAATTTTTTTTCTTCTATTTATGTTAGATTTACCCCATGGGGATTTTGATTTTAGATGTCAACATTTTCATTTTGATTTCAATGTACATTTTTGTATTGGTTTTCTTGTCGGAAGGCTAGTTTGTTGGATGCCTGATTGCTTTAACTTCCTTTTTCCGTGGCATTGCTATTAAAATATGGGTCAGGGCATAAATAATCTCGTAGTTGTGATAGCATCATTAGTGCGTAATGGTGTTGGTAAAGGCCTAAGAAGCGTGAACACAGGACACGGTGATTTCAAAAAAATAAAATAAATAACACACATGGTGGGAACATGGAAAAAAAAAAAAAATTTGTTTGCTATGTATATTTATAAATATTACATCCACAAACAATCATAAATAATAATAAAAATTTAATACTAATTCAATATAAAAAAACCCACTAAATGTAAATAATTCATAGATCATCCGTAGAAAAAGCATAAACAATTAGAGTTAAGACAAAGAAGTTATCATCCAATGCATCATTACAATCCAAGCAAAAACCGGTAAACATTCAACTTCTAACATCCAAAATCCATCAAAAGCACCAAAAAGAGTGGATCCAACTTCTACCAAGTCATCATCACCACCACCATTTCCTTGCCCTGCACCTACATCATCTGTAAATACACAACCTCCATCTCGTGCTCATCAAGTGAGAGGTTTGCAAACTCAAGCATCCTAACATCACCAAATGAGTCAAATTTGTTACTCGTAATATCCCACAACTTAAGTCTCTCCATCATGGTATTCTGTGCTTCTCCTTGATAAAAGATGGAGGTTGTCATGAAAAAAAACCAACTCCTCTGCTCATTGGGGTGCCATATTGTCCTCTGCATTTTGTATCTTGAAGAAAGTTGGCCTGCCTTCAAGAAGTATTTAGGGATTAGTTCTTAAAGTAAGAAAGGAGTCTGATCTGGGTATCATTTGGTCCCAGTTGAATTGAAAATAAGATCCTGAAATTGAACATTTTTAACCACAATTAACATTTTAGTCTGAAATTTATGCTGATACTGTTAAAAGGTCTGAGTTTTTTTAAAAGACACTTGTTACTAACTTTTTTGCCTTGTTATTATATACAGAACTCTGACTTCCGAGAAGCAGAAATAAGGCTTCTAGTTTCGAATTTTAATGTTTCACTGTGCTTCTTTGTAATTAAAAGTTATGCATGTTTGATATCTTCTTTAAAACTTGTTGTAGGACGCTGTCGGTATGGTGTGGACTTAGCAAAGCAATTAATAGCCTCACTGGACAACGTACTACTGAGTTGTGGAACTGTGAGAATATCTTTCTCAAGGAGAACCCCTGAGAAGGTATTGTAACATCGTTCAGTTTTCTTACATTTCCGATGTGTGCTCGGTTCAATATTCTTATTTTATTTTTATTTTTTTTCTGGATTTGTTTTCAACAGGTTTCCAACATCATACTGAAAGAACTCGGAAATCATCCTAAAATTTACATGTGTGATGGTGAAGGTAATTTCTGATTATTTCAATTTAAAACAATGAAGATATATAATTAAATCTGGAAAGTCACCCATTGAGAATTTTACGCTATCATTGACAGAGCCAAATCCACACATGGGGCATCTAGCTTGGGCTGATGCTTTTGTCATTACGGCTGATTCTGTCAGTATGTTGAGTGTAGCTTGCAGTACCGGGTATCCTCATATTTAGAGCGTGTTGGTGTTTTTCATTTTGATTTACTGTGTTCTCATTATTTATTTTAACTTTGTTTTTACAGTAAGCCTGTGTATGTCATAGGAGCTGAGCGTTGTACATGGAAGTTTGTGGAGTTCCATAAATCTCTGAGGGAAAGAGGTTTGGTTCGTCCATTTACTGGTCTTGAGGATGTGAGTTAAACTTCTACTTATTTTTGTCCTGATTTTTAGATTAAGAAATGGTGGAAGGATATTATATTAATGGGTAAGACACCTCTCGAGGTTTATATTTATTACAGTTTCTTCTCTCACCTTTTGAAAATTACATCTCCCTGCCTGAAGTTTAAAGTTTTATTACAGATTCCTTCTTTATCAATTTAATTTTTTTAAATATCAATTTTGCCATCATTGGGTAAATTACATTGACATCCCTCACATTTTAGAAATTACAATCCCCTCCCTAAGGTTTAAAGTAGTATTATCAATTGTCCCTCGGTTAGTATTAGTTGGAAAAAAAATTCATTGAAAAAAAAATTAATTTGAAAAAAAAAAATTAATTGAAAATTTTTTTTATTAGTGAAGTTTTTAAATTTCTGTTTAAAAGCCAACGTAAGCTCATTTTTTGAATTTACGTTTTTTCCTCAAATTTACAAAAATGACAACTATTTATAAACCAAAAAAATAATCAAACAAGTTTTTGTGACAGTTTTTAAAATTTTTGTAAATATAAATTGAAAATTGAAAATGAAATGATTACCAAATAAGCTTGATGGTAAAAATGTCGTAAAATTAATAAATAATTAAATAAGTTACCAATGTAAAAAATGACTTATCACAAGATTCTTAAGCTATGTATGGTTTGATTTTTAGAAAAAAATTTTAAAAATTTAAAATTAATTTGGTTAAGAAATAAAAAATAAAAAATAATTATTATTTTTATATAATTTTTTTTCTTTCGAGTGGTTAGAAATAATTTTTTACAAATTAAATTAAAGCAGTTATATGTATGTATATAATCTGTCCAAAGGTTAAAGTGATAATTATTTTTTACCTTAAATAATAATAATTTTTTATTTTTTATTCTTAACCAAATTAATTTTTAATTTTTAAAAAAAAATTTTAAAAATCAAATCATACATAGCCTAAGAATCTTTTGATAAGTCATTTCTTACGTTGGTAACTTATTTAATTATTTGTTAATTTTACGACATTTTTACCATCAAGCCTGTTCGGTAACCATTTCGTTTTCAGTTTATATTTACAAAAATAAAAAAAAAACTATCATAAAAACTTGTTTGATAATTTTTTTGGCTTATGAATAGTTGTCTCAGTTTGTAAATTTGAGGAAAAAACGTAAATTCAAAAAATGAGCTTACGTTGGTTTTTAAACAGAAATTTAAAAACTTCACTAACAAAATTTTTTTTCAATTAATTTTTTTTCTATGAATTTTTTTTTTTCCCAACTAATACTAACCGAGGGTGCAATTGGTAATACTACTTTAAACCTTAGGGAGGGGATTGTAATTTCTAAAATGTGAGGGGTGCCAATGTAAGCTACCCAATGAGGGCAAAATTGGTATTTAAAAAAATTAAATTGCTGAAGGGGGAATCTGTAATGAAATTTTAAACCTCAGGGGGGAGATGTAATTTCCAAAAGGTGAGGGAGGAACTGTAATAAATATAAACCTTAGGGGATGTTAGTGTAATTTACCCTATATTAATAAAAACATACCTGAATATTCTTTTTGTTCCAACTTAGGACATGTGTAAACCCTTTTTTCTTTTATTTTTTATTTTCCGTGGCCGGAGGAAGAAATTTTATTCATCATTAGACCCAACGGTCTGTACAAACGGATGACTGAGAACACCAAAAACCTTTGAGAAAATAGCTTATTTTGCAACTATCATGTGCAGCTTCATTACACCTGTTAAATGTGTGAAAAAATGAAAGGTTGTGAAGAATGAGCATAAATTTAGAAGATGTTGAGGAAACCCCCTTGGGAAACAACAGTAATTGTATAATTATTTTCCCTTACCATGAATTGCTCGTCAGTTATTGTGTATATTTTTTTACTAGACAATGATTGGAATGGTTTTGTTGGTTCCTTGACCATGGCTTACGGAAGAACACCATAACCATTTTGAAGTAGCTCTCCCCATCCACCATTGGTCAAGATGTAATGGTTTTATGTTTTTTTTTCCATCTATTTATAATTAACATTTTTATTTTCCATGTAAAATATTCAGATGTCAGAAAGCTGGAGTTACCCTCCACTAAATGATGCTACTGAAGCAGCCAATCGTGTGCATCAAGCACTTGCGGAGCGTGGATGGAGATTGCGGCCATAGGGAAACTATTCTATTTATTGTTACAGTGAGCTTAATGTTTAGACTGTTATATTGTTTGTTCAAAATCATGTCTGGTAAGGCAAATTACACAACTAATTGATAACATATGGGTCGACCATAGTTGTTCATTCTTTTCCCCTTGGGAGATTTTGACATATGTAGAATAAATGTCGAGCGGCATGATTGTGGCTTGTAAGATAGAAAAGCGGCAGGCATGTATGTATTCAACAGTGTAAAAAACATTGGTGGTTACTGGAAAGGAGTTTTTCTCTTATGAAACTCAATACTATGAAATACAGGGCAAATTCATCTTTTCTTGTTACTCAGTCATTCATTCATTTTGGTTTTTCTCTCCAATCCCTACATAAACTCCGAGCCAATCTGGGCACTTCCTTTCTTATTCAAGCAGTTCTTCCCATTCCAAGTTAGTTATGATGACCTTCCAACTTTTTCATACATTATATCATTGTCAGTTTTGTAACGTTTGTAGTTTTTTTATTATTTATAAAGAAAAATATTAAATATGTATATGTTTATTTTTAGTATAAAAAAAAAAAAGATAAAAAAACGGTGTTGATTCAGACCCCCACTGTTTTTTCAACCCCACTACCCCCACACACACGTGGGGGTTGGTCATTGAAAGAAAAAAGAAAAATGGGTCAATCAACTCCCACTGGGGGGGTCTCCTCCACTGGGGTTACAAATCATTTTCTTAAAAAAAAATCTTGCTTGGGATCAAATGTAGGTAGGGATGTAATCGGTTCGATACGGTCGGTATTTTGGTAAAAAATTACACCAAATTGATAATGTCGGTTTTATTATTTTGAATACCAATATAGATCGCTTCTCATATCAAACCATACCGAACCGAACCAATTGAAACGGTTCGGTTTGATGGGGTTTAATAGGTTTAAAATTTTTCAAACTTGAGCCATTTTTAAGTATAATCATTATTCTATATAAAAATATTAAATTAGTTACTTGTCTATCATTTTAAATATATCAAATCCATCCATTTAATACATTCTTTTTAATTCCTAAATTAACAAAAATAAAAAAAGTTTAAAAATACTAAAGTTTCAAGAATAATGAGTTAGAGTTAAGATTATATATAATAAGAGTTTACAAACTTAAGTTATAAAGATGATAAGGTTAATTAATTAAGGTTAATAATTTATTATACTTATTAATATCATTAGATTATTAGATTATATATATTACAAATACAATATATGTTGAAGTGGTTGGTTTCGGTTTAGATCGGTGTATAAGGTGTTTAAACTGATACCAAAACGAAAATCGAAAATCGAAAAAATTCAAATTTAAAAATCGCACAAACTAATTTTTGTTAAAAAAAGACCAAATATAATCGATTTGGTCTGGTACAATCAATTTGGTCAATTTTTTTTTTTATTTTTTTACATCCCTAAATGTAGGGACTCCTCGTGCTATGTACTTGGGATATTTTCGTCTTTATGTGTATGTATGAGAATATTCTTGTCCTAAAAGGGTTTTATACCTGTTCACAAATTTACAAGACTAGTGGAACATCTAGGTGCAAAGACAGAGTGCTAGTAGTGCATGACACACGTCTACGTGGCTTTGATGCCGTATATGCATCTTGTCATATAATATCTTCACAAAAAGAGCTTTGGGATTAATAAAAAATTGAAAAAATAAAATAAAATAAAAAAAAGGATAAAAAGTGTATCGTGAATACTAAGAAATTAGCAGTCTCAAAAAGATTGAAGGGCCTAACCGAAAGGAAATCTAGTAATGGGCTGGTAATAAAATTTCTTTTTATTCTTTATGCCGATAAAATTTCGAACATATAGTCCTATCAGATCTAATCTTGTACAGTAAATCTTAAATGCTTGCAATTATTTGTAAATTATTAGCATCAATTAAACTTACAAAATAATAGCAAAAAGTCAAATTCAAAATGTCTAAGTTTATTATTTATCTCATAATTATAGCAATCTCATGTCTGTGTTTATTGTCTATCCCATAACGAAGCTTTTCAAGGTTGCCTATTCTGATTGGCCATTAATGATTTTTACACAAGTATCAATTAATCTACAAAATACTAAGCATCTTAATTACTAAATTGCTTGTTTAATTGATCATTAATGATTTTGACACAAATATCAATTAAACATACAAAATACTAACGTGTGTCAAATACAAGATGTCTGAATTTATGATTTATCCCATAATAAAACCTCTCAACTATTAAGTTATCTATTTTGATTGGCCTCTAATGATTTTGACACAAATTTTAATTAAATATACGAAATACTAAGCATATCAACGGTTGGATTACTTACAAAATAGTCAAATTAAAGATATTCCAATGCATAATTTATCCATGATCAAGCCTCTCAACTGCCAAATTACCTGTTCTCATTGCCTGCTAATGATTTTGACTAGCAAACAATCAAAATTCTACAAAGCTAGATGTAGAACCACATACATGATAGACCACACAACATTAGTAAATATATTTTTTTATAAAATTAATTAATTAATGTTTATATAAACATTTTCACTATCCAAAAATACCCAACGGTTGACGCACGTGTGGCCGTCTCTCCCTCCTTAAAACCCAGCCTCCCATTTTTCCCACAAACGCCAATTCCCATCTCTCTCTCTCTCTCTCTACACTGCTATTGTGTTTGGCTCTCTCAAAAACCCTAGACAATCATCATCTTCATTCTCTCTTTCTTCGCTCTCTCAACAACAAATTCAGATACATCTCAGTTATTGTAGACCTCAGATACGAACTCGAGAGGTCACTCAGGTGAGTCTCTGAACTCGAACTGTCTCAACTCTAGTTTTTTTTTTTTTTGGGACTTGTAGTCCGATTTTTATTGATATTCTTTGTTTAATTAGCCAATCAATGTCCGATTGTGTTTGATTTTGAAAATTTCCGACTTTTATTATTACTATTATTATTTTTTATTTTTTTTGTGTGTGTTGAATTAGGAATTTTTTGGGTTTATTTCGATGGGATGTGTTTTTTTTTTTTTTTTTTATTGCAGTTGGTTCCTGTAGGAGTTGATTTATCGAAAAAATTTCGGGTAAATTGGACTACTTTAGAAGGTTTTGTTGTTTAAAAGTTGGAGGTCAAGCTCTCATGAGAATTGTTAGGGGAATGCAGAGATCGATTCGCGAGGAGCAGAGGGCACTGGGCTGGAGCAAATCGTTCAGCCGTGGGATTGGCGTGACTTTGCCTAAGGTGAGGACGCGAGGCAAATTGAAAATTAGGGTTTTGTATCTCTAATTTTGGGTTATTTTGGGAAATTGGTACGGGCTTGGGTTCAGGTTGACGAGAAGACAAGATGACTCGGATTTTGGTTCAGCGTGGTTCAACTAGTTCGTCGCCGAACACGAATAAGCTATCGTCATTGCCCGGTTCTTCTTCTTCAGCTCCTCCCCAGCTTCAGATTACTACTCCTCAAGTTGCTTCTGCTGTGAAAGATGATGAAATTGGAGAAGAAGTGCAAGAACAGGTTGTTGTGGATGATTTTGTGGAATGTTTTGATAGTGGTGATAATAAGGCAGCTAAAAGTGATGATCTTTTGCCAGAGAGATTCCAAGGTGATCAGGATGATGATGATGAAGCTATTGACAGTGAGAAAGTTGGGAATGATGATGTGGGTTCTGGTGATTTGACAAAAGGTGTAGGTGTGTTGAGGATTATGGACAATGAAAATGATGGTTCCAGTGGTAAACCTTTGCAGACAGTTACCGGGTGCTCATATCCACCTCCCCCTCCAGTCCCACCTCCTAAACCTTCTTCAACAAACTCATTTCCTAGGAGGTCTGTATCGGGTAGTTCAAATTCTCTGCGTAGTGGATCGTCTAGAAGAGCCGCTGCATGGCCTATTGTTTCAACTAGGACTTTACCAACCGGGTCTAGGCCTTCTTCACCCAGGTCTCATTGTGAAAGTGAGGGTTACAATAGCTCCGATGAGCAGAGCCCTTCATTTGGATCCTCCTACGGAGATGCAGTAAGATCTGTTCTGTTTTTCCTTTTTTCTCTTTTCATTTCTATTTTTAATTTATTTACAAGTAAATTGTTCATCCACATGCCCTTGCTGGTTATTGATTATTCATGCACTTAGCAATCAACATGATGATATGTGGAGGCTTTTCTTTCGTTACTACTACGGATTATGTCAAGATTGTTGTACTAAATGTAATTGCTCATTATTTTCGTATGAGCCAAAATCTCCTCTTCTTCTTTTTTGCCTTTTGACATTTATATTTTTTTGGATTGTAACTACTTTTTCCAATCAGTTACTTCCGCAAGCAGATGTTCCTTAATTACTAATGTTATAGACTTGAGTTATCCTTCTCCAGTAGAACATTTATATATATATATATGGCATATATATTGCCTCTGAAATTCAAACATCCTGACTTTTTCTAAGTAAAATGATTAAATGAATTTTACAAGTCATGATAAGATTAAAAAGCTGTTCTGCTTCCCTGCTGCATCTAGGCATCATAGGTAAATAAAGGTTTATAACTTGCTAATGCTCATGATGTTCTACTTTATGATTGGAATTCTGATCCTAACTCAATCTTAGCCATTTACCTAGTCCATGGTTTTCATCAAATTCAGTATTATAAAATTGGCCTGTTGCTTTTATTTCAGGAGAGAGAACGCCAGTTTGAGATTGATATAAGAAGAGCAGAAGGGTTAGAAGTCAAACGAATGCTGGAGGATGGGAACTGCCTCTTTCGTGCTGTTGCAGATCAGGTGTATGGGGACTCTGATGCATATGATTTGGTTAGACAAATGTGCATTGATTATATGGTATGACTATTCTTATGTGAATTCCTATCCTTGAAAGCTAAAGTATACATCTTTCATTTTTGCATCTTTATGTGAATTCCTGTCTTTCATCTTGCAATTGTTGTTATTGTTTGTTTGTTCCCCGACACCACAAGAGAGAGAGAGAGAGAAATTCGAAGCAGACTGACTTTGATTTATCTTCAGGGTATATCTGGAAATTTCCTTATGAGACAACGTTCTAGGGTGATATATATTGGGTAAACTACCAATAGGTCCTAATAGTTAGACTTAATTCCCATCAAGTCCTATTGAAAATAAGCCTTGATAAAATTGTTGCTAAAAATAATTTTTTTGTGACAATTCTTTATATATGTCGCTAAAAATTAATAATTGGTGACTTTTTTATGTCATGATTTTTATAAATTGTCGCTAAAACTTACAATTAGTGACGCTTTTTTATGACAAATTTTTTGCATAGGACCTATTATACAATAAGTCCACTTATTAGGATTTACATGTAAGTACCCCATATTTATTGTGACCAGAGATGATGATGAGTTGTTTTATTGAATTTTTTGATTGGTTGATTGAGCTGTATTGTATCAGTTGTTAATGCTCTTGACTAGTATGCATTCTAAGCAATTTGGATGGCAAGAATCTTAAGCGGGAATAGTAATGTGATTCTAGGTTCCCATGATTACATCACTTGGCTCCGATTGGAATGAGGAAGTGATTTCTAATTACCTACTCAACCTGGAAGGAATCACATATGGCAGGGATCTTGAGGGGAAGAAGAATGTGATTTGGGTTCCCATGATTCTACCATTTGGGATGGATCGGAACCTTGACTAATAATGATAACCCATTTTTTGAATAGCGAGATTTCAATTTATTTTTGTATGACTGCTAACTACTAAGAAAGGGGGTTGGGGGATTTTAGAAATCCTTAATAAACTTTTAGTATCTCTCTTTTTTCTCTTCCTACTAGTCCTCATTTCCTTTGTACTTGTGTTCATTTTTTATTCCAATACCACGGTGAAATATGCATACATGATATATTCATAATTACCCTCTAAGTATTCACCCCCGTTTATCCACCTAGCCATGACCTTTGATAATTAAAACCCAATGCTATTTTGTATAAAATCTCTTGAGGCTTTTCTCCCTTTTTTTAATTTATCTGTATTACTTAATCAACCAATTAACCTTTATTCCATCCTAGATCTAAGCTCACCTTACTATCCATAAATCCTTTATAATTTGATGCTCTAGTTATCCTTGATTAATTGTAGGTAGCCTTAATTTTCTTAGTAAATGCTTTGTCCAACATAGTTTTGGTTTCAAACCCAAAACTCTTGGCTTGGAATTGCATGAAGCCAACTTGATAATACAATGGAACTTTTAAGAAATGATTGAGAAAAGCAAGATTGATCAAAGACCCAAAACAATTTTGCTCTAGTTACCCAATACAAAATGATATTCCAAAATTTCATTTTTGGAATGCCTACTAAAAGAGGGACGTTAAAACTTGGCCTATTAAAGTTGAGGTTGTGGGTTCGACAATGATGGCAACCTCTTTGTGCAAATTATGCTAAAGGTTAAGTTTGTGCCTAATCTACCTCTCCCAAACCGCCATCTAATGGAGACTGGATGTACTTTTGTACTATCATTTTGGAAAGGGTATGCGTTGAAGTTGATGTGTTATAGTAATCTTATGATATTTCTTGCCTACATCCATGGAAAAAAATTTGGCTGCTTGTTTGTGCACGAGAAAAAAGTTCACAACGCATAGGCAAAAGCAAGGGTGATAAGTCTATTATGGTGGCCCAAAATTGAGGATCATCTTTGTAGTACCAATTAACCATTTTAATATAGAAACATGTTTTATCTCTTTAAAATTTGGTATTATTTGTAACCCTATGATATTCTTTATTTAAAAAAGGTACTAAATAGGTGTTTGCAGTCAACACTATGCAAGTTTCTAAAGTTGCTAGAAGAAATGCTTGTGAAGGCAAAGCACTTATAAGGCAAATAATCCTTTCGTTTTTGTCCTTGTAGGAGCGGGAGAGAGACCACTTTTCTCAATTTATAACTGAAGGTTTCACATCCTATTGCATGAGGAAGAGAAGGGATAAGGTATGTGATATTAGTTGGATTTCTGCTCATTCCTTCTAGATGACATTTTCAAAAAGCAAAGTTGAACTTGAATTTACTTCTGTTTTACTTTGTGATCTTTTAGTTCTGTGTTAAGGAAAAAACAAAGCTTCCACAAATTTAAATTTTAGTGGAAGAATTTACTTGATTATCTTTCTTTTTTGGGTGGTTCAAAGGCAATGATGGGCACCATTGGGGGAAAAAAAAGGGGGGGCAATGGTGAGTTGTACTGCATTGTGGTGGTGGCCTGCAGCCCCCAAACAATCAAGATGGGAGGGAGCATGATATTTGATGACATTTATGATACAGCTATCGTGAGGCCTTACTAGATAGAACAGCTGGCATCATCTATTTTGATGAATGAGCTAATTAAGTTTTACATCAATCCTCAATTTTTTCCCTATCCATAGACATTATTTGTTTTGTTTGCAATTAGCAATTGAAATTTAGCACCTTAATTTCCTGTGTTGGAATTCACCAAAGTATTTCATTTGAATGGTTGATATATTATTTTAGTGTTTGGGTATATCTTTATCAAATGGCATTAGTCCTTCCTAGTTCCTACTCCTCTCTCTTTCTCTCAAATTTGTTCTTATATTAGCAAGGATTAATAGCGAAGGGATTAACAATCAAGGGGATTAGTGTAGGATTAGTTATCCAGTTGGATTGCTGAGATACATAATTTCTTCGTATCCAAGTTTATTTTGCAATAGATATGAAATTTATAATCCCAATTATATGTATGGTTTGTGTTATTAGTTGTAAGATTACAAAAATTATCAATTTTGTTGGATAGAATGACTATTGGAATTTAATCTGAATAATAAAATTTGCAATCAAACGATGGAATGTGAGCCCTATGGATTAATAATCTCAATCCTATGCTATAGTCCACCTAATCAAACAAGCCCATAAGTTATAAAGTTGATTCGTGCGATTCTTCAAGTTTGGAACTTAATCAGATATCTTAGGTGAAAACCAAGACAATGTAATCAGGCTGCTGTAAAATTGTCTATATGGTTTCAAAATGTGTTTTTTTGTTTGTTTATTTTTTATATAAAGATTATTGGGTAGTTAAATCATGTTTGTCAATCTGGCTCCACTGAGTAGGGACATGTGAAGCACGGACACTTCAAATTAGTAGCTGCACCTCCGACACTCTAGGACACATGTCAGACGTGCCACATGGCATGTCTATTTTTATTTGACTTTGGTCAGTGGACACATTGGGGACAAATCACAGACACCCTATGGCACATTCAGCTTGTGATTATTTATTTTGATGGATGATCTATGCATTATTAAATTAAATTGTTTCTACACTTGTGACATAATGATTTATGATTGACAAAATAGTATTTACTTGTGATTATTTATTTTTGATGGATGATCAATTCATTAATAAGTTATATGTTTTCAACACTTGTGATGTATAATGGTTTATGATTGACAAAATAGTACATTTGTATAGCAAATCTTAAACTAAGATGTCTTGCCCCAGATTCACATTGTATTAATTATGCATTCTTTCCATATTATTCAGATTAGTAGCTCATCAATTTTCTGATCTAGTTTGTGTTTGAGAGCACAGTTCCTTCTGTTTCAGTTCTTACAATTATATGTACATCTCCTGGTTTTGCAGGTTTATGGAAACAATATGGAGATCCAAGCATTGGCTGAGATGTACAATCGGCCTATCCATATTTATGCCTATAGCACAGGTGCTGGCCTATTTTAAATTCTAGATGATTGTGATATTCATTATGAAGAATATTTGGTTTTTCACCATTAAAGCCATTTCATTCCTGGATTGTACAAATGCAGAACCTATCAACATATTTCATGGAAGCTATAGTACTGACACACCTCCTGTACGACTAAGTTATCATCATGGGAATCATTACAACTCACTTGTTGATCCAGGGCGGTTGACAATTGGTGCAGGGCTTGGATTCAGCTGTCTGCAGGGGGTGAGTTCTAAGCAATATTTTACAAATTTGGATTCATTCGACTGGTTTTCCTGAACTACCCTAAGGTCTGAAATGTCATCAATTAGCAGATGGCTATAAGTTTAAAGTATGCCTAGCCTTGCTAGTTTTGTTGCTTGTATCAACATTGTACATGATGGTTGGTTCACTGACAATATGTTTGTTATGTTCTCTACAGAGAAATGTTGACAAGGATCAAATCAAGGCTGTGATCAAAGCTCAACAAGACCAACAGATAAACAATGTAAATGTCTTTTTTCATGATTATAGGGCATGTCCAAATGAATCACGACTTAACAAGATGTACTAACACAATTTTGACTCCTTTCAAAACTTTTTTTTATTGAAAGGCACTCCTAGCGGAGGGACGATTTTACTCGGATCTTGAGCTAACTGAGAAGGAAATTGAACGCATGGTGATGGAAACTTCTCGGGCTGAGTTCAATCAACAACTGGGTTGGCAAGAATCTTCAACTGCTGGTGCTGAACCATCATCTTCTGGAGCTAGTGAGTTTTTTTTACTATGTCAAATCACAATAGCTTTTATTACTTTCACTCTGCTTGGGAACCTAGCAAGGAAAAGAAAAGAAATTATCATACAAATTTGGAGAGAGAATAAAATAAGGGAAAAGATTGGATAAATAGGAGAGAAAATAGGAGAATAAGAATGATTTCTATCCTATCTTGTTTGGTTTGGTTAAACTACGTAAAAGAAAAGAAAAGAAATTGTTTCATGTTATATTATCAATATGACCTTTTATAGGTGTCAGTATTTCAGTTTCTTCTATATCTAAAGGGGCAGTTTTGGTATTATGAAAAAATAGTAATTTGTTGGTTTCTTTTCTCCAAATCTCTGTACTTTTGGAAAGATTCAAAATGAGGGTGTTATAAGAGAAATGAGTTCCTATCTATTTCGTCCCATTTCACTCCATTTCTCTCTCCTTACTAATCCAAACAAAGGATATGAAGCAAGTGAAATGTATTTTTTTTACTCAATCGAAACAGATTGAAGTTTACTGTTTCTTGTCTTGATATGAAAAAGGGTTTGGTTTTTTTTTTTTTTGCATTATGCTTTTGTTCCAATGTTTGACCTAATGTTTTGAATGCGGAAAACAGGATCTTCAGGAAGTGAAACCCAGGTGGATGGTGGGAGGGAGCGTGGTTTGTCGGATACTGTCCTTAGCAGCAGCATGCAGATAGTGCTGTCGATGGGATTCAGCTATCTGCAGGTGATTGAGGCATACAACATATTTGGGGATGATGTCGATTCTGTGGTTTGTTACCTTTTGGAGACCGGAGGAAGTAGTAGCAGACGCAAAGGCAAAGCAGCTGAATGAGCAAAATCCCTATAATAGGCTCTGATAATGTGGATTTGATCATATTGCCTCTGCTGGTTGAGGTTTTTAGCCTTGTTGAAGATAATTATGGATGCTTTTGGGACTACTAACGTATTTGAATAAATTTAATAAGATGGACTTGCAAGTTTATATTTTCAAATGCATTGATATTGAGTTAAATTAAATGAGCTAGATGTTTTGTTTAGAGTGTTTGATTATATAAATTCAGTGAACCGGGTGCTCTGTTGGAACTTTTATATTTTCTGGCCAAATTTTGGACCGTTGTAAGGATAACATTATAGAGAGCTTAAGCTTAAATGGAACTAATGGAGCTTGAAGTCTGTTTATATATAAGCGTGTGTTTGGGAAGGGGTCATCAGGCTATATGAGTCACATGCGACAAAACAGTCTCATTTAGCCACATGAGGCCAAAAACGCTTGTTAGGGTTGGAGAAGAACCCTTCTACGGGTAAATTGACCAAATTACCCTCACATCTCCTTTCCTTTGTTCATTTCGTCCAACGCCTCACCACATACACACAACACAACTCAACGGTCCTAGGGTACGGAAGAAGCGAACGAGGCGATCTCTCCCAACCAGTGGCGATGACATCAAAATACGGCTTTGCAGAGGCGATTGGCATCGGAGTAGGCTTCTGGCGGCGGAGAACAAGAACGTACCCTGTCCGATACGCCACCGATTAAGTGGTAATTCTTCCAAACCCATTCTGATTTCGTAGATCTTAATGCCCAATGCTTTATAAATGGAATGATTTTATTTTTTTCTATTTTTTTCCTTCCGCCACTCCAGATCGCACTGTATTTTGGGCTGTATTGATGGTATTTCGTTGTAGAATTGCCGATCTGGCTATATTCACATTTTTTTCTTGTTAATTTTTAAGCCACAGTTCGAAATTTGTTGTTTTAGTTGTTATGAGACTCCAGATTTGGGCAAAACAAACCCATATATAGAATATCCCTCAAACATGGTTGATTCTTCCATTTTTTTCCTCCCCCAAAATCTGTTCGTCATTTATAAACATGGTCGAAATCTGTTCGTCATTTATAAATATTATAAAATTATGTTTACATTTTCACCAAGTAAATAAATACTTACAATTTAATACTTTTCTGATAAGTACAAAAATTAATTAACGAACAAAAAAAAATTAAAATTAATATACATTTTTCTGTAAATTAACAAAAAAATTTAATGAATAAATATTAACAAAAAAATTTACATTTTTTTGTTACATATTATCTTCGTATAAATAAATATTTGTTCTTTATTAATTAACATTTTTCTGTAAGTAAATATTTTTTTTTTTTGTTAATTTATGTTCTTAATGAATAAATATTCACATTGTATTTTACATTTTTTTAATTATATTCAGATACAGTAATAAATTTGTTAATATTTTTAAAAAATATTAAATATACTCATTCATAAATTTTTATACGAAGATAATGTTTACCAACAATGTTCAGACAAAATTACTCAATAAAATTAGTACTTCAGTTATTCAAGTTTACTCCCCAAGTGAATATGTTTCTCATTTTATTATTAATTCTGAATGAGCACTGTGAATGCACTTACGGTATTGTCAATGCATTTCCGATTATGGTAAAACACTCTGATGAAACACTCTGATTCTTGTCAAGGCATTTCTGATTATGTTAAAACACTATGATAAAACACTCTGATTCTTGTCAATGCATTTCGAATGTTACGAATTCAATACCTGAATGAATTCTGAGTTATCAAATTAATGTATACATAAATTCAGCAGCTAGTCTCTACCCAGTTGCTATTGGTATTGTGAATGACCACTGCAAATGCATGTCTGATTCTATGAAATACCTATTGACTTGTAATGAAATCACGAGTTCAGGTTACGAAATATTTTTACCAAACAAGTATGTCCATTTTTCATGTGCATGTCAAGTGTGTTATACTTTCATCTCCAATGTTAAAAATAAGTACAATCTTGCATGTTATATATATTTTTTTAGTACTGTCAAACACTTGAGTCAAACAAGTGAAAATAATTTTACATATTTTACTAGTCTAGTAATAATAATGTGCATAATTACAATAAAATATGTATGTGGTTACAACATAACTCTATGCAAGTGCACATGGGTCGGTAACTACTCCTACCAATGTACTACTGATTGAAGATGCACAATACCCTTATCATAATTAAGTGTCCATGATCAAAATCAAAAACTTTTATTTTGTTTCTCTTTGTACGTTTTGTTGTTCATTCATGTACATTTTAAAAAAAAATGCCTATTGTTTGTAAAGCGTAGCATGGCTTCGTTTACCTCTACTGCAACTTTCAGTACATGGCCACGAATGTGTGCCTGTGGACATGGCCCCTGTGTTGTTAAGATTTCCAAGTCCACCAAAAATCTAGAGCATCCCTACTTTGCATGTCCCCGCCCTTTGGTGAGTGACCCATTCTTTTAGGTCATAACTGTCCTTCTTTAACAATCCATGAAACTAATAGTTCCATAATTTGCACTCATCAGCCCTGTGTCAGTTGGATTGGTTGGTGCGATGAACTCAGGCGAGATAACCAAGACTATGCGTCACCCAGGGATGAATTTGTCATGCAATTGCGGGCTGATGTCATAGTCATTCAACAATCCTTGCGTGTCCTTAAGACCATCGTATATATGCTATGCATTGTCGTTGTCGTTTTGTTGTTCCGTATGTAAGCAACGTTACGATGTTTCAGTATGTACAAACACGTTACTATTTTGGTCGTTTATTGTTAGTATGTACAATAGTATGTACAAACACGTTACTATGTTGGTAGTTTCGAAATGGTAGACGTATTAATGACTATCATAACTATGTGCAATACTAACTTCTATGAAACCTGTGGTAGTATAAAATTAATGTGCAATGGTTATATGCTGGGTAATTTAGCATCCTATCTCTCTGTTTATTTGTTATTAATGTGTAATGGCTTATGAGTTTGTATATAACAACTGTTTGTGTGATGGTAATCTTTTGTAACCGAACATTAGTAATGGCTTCTATACGTACTTCTCCGCGTACCCAATCCAAAAGCAAAGGCGTTGTCACTGACAAGTCAAGCAGTCTTGAAGATACACACAATCATTTAAGCCACAAGGCCACATGGGACAGTGCCTCAATCTGAGTTTTCTTGCAGTTGATTGCGAATGAGATAACTAAAGGCAATCGCCCATTCCTAGTCCTCAGCCAAGCAGGGTACAAGTCCTTGGCAAGAAAATTTGAGAGAAAAACAAGAAGAAAACATGGACTCAAACAGTTGAAGAATAAGTACATGCGTCTGAAAAAAGAGTGGCAAGCGTGGACAAAGTTGATGGATTCAAGCAAAGGAGTGTCAGGGATAGGGTTTGACTGTGACACCAGTATGTTTGAGCACTGAGGTGGTGGGACAAAATGGAATCGGTAAGTACATGTACTCTTATATTTCATATGTGTCATTTACCAGTATATTTTTAACTTTTGTAGTTAAATTTTAAGTAATTATATGGAATGTAACATCATTCTCTTTCATATATCTCTATTTGAACAGATAAATAAGGTGTGTGCCAAGTTTAGAAAAAAAAACCTTGGAACATCGTGAGTTGATGGAGACCGTCTTCATGGGGGCATCAGTTACTGGGAAGCACCATTGGACCCCGAGCGAGGAACTTCCTGAAGCAGCTGCTGATGACTCATCTGATTTAGTGCACAGTTTGGGGGCCCAGCCATTTGCTGATTCGATACCCGCAGGAGTACAGGACGTGAATTCAGATTATTCACTGGAGCATGTTCTGATTGAAAAGGGGAAAAAGAGAAAGACGCCATCAAGCAGTGTTTCAAAGTCCAAGAAGGCAACAAGTGAAGCGTCAGTTATTGCGGAAAGCATGAACACTCTGACATATGTGGTGTGTCTGAAGAATCGGCGAGTTACGGTGAGGCACCTCACAGAACAGCGAATCATTGTTTACTATTTGAGTGCATGCATCGCGCGGTATTACATCACTAGTTGATGCGCCGTTATTCCACTTCGCCACATCACTTATGGATAACGCCGATTTGTGGGAGGTGATGATGTGCGGCTGATGACGACTCGATCATAGCGTGGCTTACCCAGAAGTAGCTCTAGTGTGCTGCGTTGCCGGCTTTTGCAAATCTGTTCGGGGCTCGCCGGATGTGGTGTTGCGGTGTTACAAGTGTTGAATATGCCTTTCCTTCTCTTGCATTCTAAAACTTTTACTTATGTTTTTGTTGGCCTTTGTATTAAAACAAGATGGTTGTCTGTGCATGTTTTTTTTTTCCTTCGTTTTTGTGTTTTCTTGCTACCTATGGTTTCCAACACTTTTAGTTCAGTGCATGGGTTGACACAATGGAAGCATTGTTGTGCACACTTTCTGAGACATGAATGGGATGCTTCTATTGAAATTAAATGTATGCATATTTTGTAGAATTGGGTACAACGGATTTGCTTGCTAGCTTTGTGTATGTTTATATTTTCCAAAGTGCGATGTTAGTTTCATATTAGACGTCAACTTTTGTGGTTGTCACCATAATGGTCCCCCTGTATGACAAAAGTTTAGCAGGTTCAAGTTTTTCCCATTTTGCATATCATTATGCGTTAAAAAATACATTGGTGGCGACAATCCTTAAATTGGGTTGTCAACATTTCGAATTTGTAATTGCAAATTTTGAAATTAATTGACTCGATGAAGGGGAAGCAAACTGATTGAAACAGTGCCACTTTTGTAGGTTTCGCATCAACGAAGACGTAATGAATCCTCGGGATGGAAGCTACAACGACAGAATAACGGAAATGCTTAATCAAATGGTAGTCCAGGTGCAACAAGAACACAACTGCACATTTCTACAAGCATGCCAGTATACGACAGAGTGGTACCAAAAACACATGGCTAAAACACCATGTCACACTTCTATAATGACCGGGAATGCATGGATATCCGAACTATATGCTGGCCATATGGGCCGATTTGAAGAAAACGTGTCCATGCCGAAGGAAGTTTTTCTCGCCCTGTGTGAAATATTAGTAAATGATTTTGGATTACAAGTCTCGCAATGTCCACATGGTTTAGTTGTTGAAGAAAGCGTTGCAATATTTATCCATGTGTTGAAAGGGAAGCAAAATCGGGAAATCCAAGAACGGTTCCAACATTCGGGGGAGACTGTATCTCGGCACGTGCATAACATATTAACTTCCATGAAGCAGTTCACTGTTGTTCATTGCCAGCCCACATACAATCAGCATCGTATACATCCATACGTGCGGTCTAGACGGAAATACCTACCGTTCAAGGTACTACCGAAATACATTATTCACATATATATAAAGAGTGTCTGTTATTTTGTTTTTATTACTAAGTGGACGTGACGTATGGAAAAAACAAAACATCGTATATTTTTTTAAACAACAAAAGAATTGGGTTGTTTGCAGGACTGCATTGGCGCAATAGACGGAACACATGTAAGTGCATGGGTTACGGGGCCAGATGCAGCAACATATTTCGGTAGGAAATACTGTCACACGCAAAATATCATGGCCGCAGTCGATTTTGACATGTGTTTCATATTCATTTCGTGCGGATGGGAATGAAGTATGCATGATAGTCGCATATTCAACGAGATACTAACTAATGACAATGTCCCATTCCCACATCCTGACGAAGGTAACACAGGCCGATGTTTGTGGATTTAGGGGGTTCTCTGTACAAATTTTAAGTGTCATACATTGTTGTCATGTCTGCAGGCAAATATTATCTTGTCGATTCTGGTTATCCAAACCAGACAGGGTACTTAGCACCATTCAAAGGCCACCATTACCACCAACAAGAATTTCGACGTATTGCACGGAACAGGACGGCAAACACGCCAAGGGAATTATTTAACAAAGTGCACTCGTCCTTACGCAGTGTGGTGGAACGCACCTTCAGTGCCTGAAAAAATCGATGGGGGTTTATTCGAGACATGCCTCGGTATGACTTTGCAAATGTGCAAGTTCAGTTAGTAGGTGCGTCAATGGCATTACATAATTATATACGGCGCAACATAGGTAACCCAACAACTGTTCACCCAATCTGTGACGAGGAAGAGACTATGACAATAGTAAATGCCATACCAGAAGTTGAACATGACGAGGATGGTTTAATGGTTAGGGATGAGGACCCACATATGGCATTGGTGCGCCTTCACATATGCGACAAATTATGTTACATGCGTAATAACGGAATGTTAGGAAATATATAATAGTCGACCTAATTTCTGTAGGGTTGTAACATTACTAATGACACACGTGGAATAGGCTATATTGAAATATATTATCATGTACAATATGTATGTGTTTACACGAGGATATACCCCCTTCCAGTTGGTGACGTGCCGCACTCTGAAAAACCAAAATTCACAAGATCGAAAATGCTTAATCCATTTTTTTAAAATTTTAAAATAAAAAGTTAATTTGAGTGAATAAGAAAATGACAAAATCGTAATTTTTTTTTAAAAAAAAAAACAAAAAAAATACGCCTCATTCAAAAACATTTTAAAAAAAAAACATGAAAACATAAATCATCATTCGCCACGTAATTTACAAATAAATGAAACACATAAATAACAAAAACAACTGCTTCTATACCAATAAAAATAAAGAAAAAGAACTAATTCATGTAAAAAGAAAAAAACAAAGACAAAAACATAAATTTAAAAAAATAAAAAAAATTTAGCAAAATATGCCAAATCCAAACCCAAAATAAAAAAATTAAAACAAAAAAAAAAATATGAAAGCAAAAAACGCCAAATCCACTTCCAAAATAAATAAAAAAAAATGTTCGAAAAATATGCCAAATCCAAACCCAAAAAAAAAAAAAATTAAAAAAAGCAAAATATGGCAAATCGAAACCCAAAATAAAAAAAAATAAAAAAAAACAATTAAGCAAAAAACACCACATCCAAACCCAAAATTAAAATAAATAAATTAATTAAGCAAATTATGGGAAATCCAAACCCAAAATAAAAAATAAAAAAAAAAAAGCCAAAAAGGGCAGTTTGGTAATTTAACAGGATGATACCTCACCAAAAGTCAAAAGTCATACCAAACCAGGACTTTTTGAGCCCTGGCTCATATAGCCAAAAAAGTCAAAAAGCCAATCCACTTCCCAAACGGAGGCTAAGTTGACTGGCTGCTATTGGACTAGTTTATTGTGTTTATGTTTAGGCTGTGTTTGGGTTGAAAATTTGAGAAGTGAGAATTACCGGGCACATACAATCACAAGTTGCATTTTAGAAGCGAGAAGTGAGAATTACTGTGTTTGGATCATTTCAATCTTTTTCTCTGTAAACTCTCTTTTCCCCTCTGTAAATTTTTCCTCAAATCTTTGATCCAAATACAATCACAAGTTGAATTTTAGGCTGTGTCTAGATTAGTGATTTTGTGAATAGAATGAAAAAAGTAAAGGAAAAGTGAATCAAATAGAGACCAATGTGTTTAGATCAGTGATTTGTGAATAGAAAGAAAAATGTAAAGGAAAAGTGAATCAAATAGAGACCAAAAAAGAAAAAAAAATCACTCTTTTTCTTTTATGATCCATTTTTTTTTTAAAACAAATTATATTTGTATCTTTAATCCAAAGATAAGAGGCTTAAAAGAGTAATATTAGAGATTTTAAAAATTTTTTTTATAATTTTTATCAAATATTTCATATGAATGTGAAATTCACATAATGTGAGTTTCATGAGTCTTGTACTCATATAAAAATTTTATCAAATGTCTATCATTTTTTAATTTAAAAAAGTGATGGGCGCCTTATTAGCAGCAATTCCCAAGCAAGCAAACATGAGACATGAATGAATGGCTAATCAGTATGATATAAGGACAGGATGAATATGTACTGTAAAAATATGATTAACCATTTAGAAAGTCCAGCAAAATAAATAAAGCAAAATTATTTTTTATGAAGGTTCATCACAAGTCTCGTTTCGAAAATCTAAATCATTTAATATGTAGAACTCGTTAAATACTATATGTCTGTAAAAAATTATATTGATCGGATATCGATAGTTATGTGCTTAAATCAGTTTTGTATAAAAAAATAGACGATAAAAAAATAAACAGTTGACAGAAATCTGATATGATAAAATAACTATCGATATCCGATCAACGTGATTTTTTACAAGCATATAGTACTCGATAGGTTCTACATATTTAACGGTTCAGATTATTAAAACGAGACTCGTGATGGGCTCTCCACTTAATCGGTGATCCGATTGGAGGAAATAACCCTTTTTATAAAAGGAATCCCGATGTGGAGGTCATCTTGTCATAAAAGGAATATGTTTTGGAAAATCCTATAGATCCAAATTTTTTACTAAATTAATAATTAAATGTCTCATATGGGTGTAAGGTCTACAAAATTGTAGACCCCACACTATATTTGTTTGGTATAAAATTTGATATTCCTAACATTACTCATATATTTTTATCTTTATGAGGTCGTCTTCCATCATTTATTAATGTTTCATTAAATTTAAATTTAATAAAAAATTAATTAAAATAATGCTCTAACTATTTTATTAAATTCATGTCAAATAAAGGAAGATATATATATATATATTTTTTTTTATCAAAGAAATTTTCATTCAAGTAAAGATTGCCAAATGACATTTACAAAGAAATCATTAACAAGCTTACACCAAACTAAAAAACAACCTTGTTAAAAACAAAGGAAAATCCCCAAAAGAGGCACATAAAATAAGCTACGGATATATTAAGACATAACATTCATACTGCAAAGCATATGTCGATCATAAGAGCTCAATGCTAAAATAAGTCAAAGATCCATTCACAGGTTATATCTAAACTGTGTGAGTAAGCTATGAACACACCAACAAACAAAAACAAAAAAAAACAAAAACACAAAACCCTCAAACTCATAACTGCCTGGCAGTGGCTACAACAATTGACGGTGGAAGGCTGTAGATTTAGGGGAGGAAGGCTGCAGATTCGATAGAAAAATGAGGCGAACAAGAGGTGATAGTGGCTGAACAGGAGTGCAAAACATAGAGGCAATGCTAGAGTGGAGCGGAGAGGAGGAGAGACGGCAGATTCGATAAAGGCCATGGCCGGAGTTGAGGTAAAAGCGGAGAAAAACACCTTACAAAAGGAGGAAGAATGGTGGAAAGCCAAGAACTTCCAAGTTATTGAATAAAAAGCATGGAAAAGAAAGAGAGAAGAGGGGTAGAAGGAGGAGAAAGGAGGCCAAAGGCTGTCGGAAACCCCCTCCCCTACCCCAACCGCCACTTACACTTGAAACCCTAGGAAGAGAAAAGTGTAGAGAGAGAAACTCTCAAAGTTAGAGAGAGAAAGTTCTGTTCAGGGGACTTTACTAAAGGGAGAGATCAAATTTTCATCAAATCAATAGAGTTTTTATTCTTTCATTAAATTCTCAACGATAATATTTTTTATAAAATTGAAATACCTTTTATGTCCTCATCTGTCATTTTGACCTTGAACTTCAATACTGAAATCTCGAATTTGAGCTCCCATGAGTTTTATGAAATGTTAGGGTTTTTCAAGTTAAGTGATACAATACTCATTGTGAGTAAGTGAGAGAGAACAGGATGAAGGGAAAGAGTCATTGATAGTCATAGTGTGAAGGGTGCAAGTATATCCTGTGTGGAGTGTAACTTTATCTTCTGTAGGGTGCAACTTCATATTGTGAAGGTTTTGGGGATGAATTAGGAATTTTGTAAAAAGAGTTGATACAAATTTTAAATTACCAATAGAGAGTATCATATTAGATCAAAATTTTCAGCAAATTTGATGAAACATTAGAGATACTCAATGGTAATCATATTTTTTAAAGTAGAACCCACCCTATCACGTAAACATCACATATAAAAATAAATAAATAATTCAATGAAATAATTAGGTGACATATAAGAGCATTTAACTACAAATATAAGCAATGTTAGATATCAACAAATCTATCCACAAAGATAATGATGTGATTAGGGAGTTTGGTTATATATCATTGAGTGTGTTACAAATAAAAAATGGGGTTTTATTGATAAATTTTATTTAGGAGTGTTTTTCACCCAAGATGTCCATGAAGGAAATTTATATTCCACTTAGTCTAATGGATTTATAGTTTTATTCCATAAAGTCCTTTTTCTTATTTTACACTACTTTTTGAGATTATTATACCCTTATATTTAATATTGTTATATATTACCTGAAAAAAAATAAACACTATTATTATGTTTTGGTAGTTCCCCATGTTGGTTGTTATCGGTTTCATTATCGTTGTGAATTGATGTGTTGTGTGATTCTTGGTTGTGTTAGGGTTTCTCTTATATTTGAAGAAGAAGCGATTAATGCTCTGTTTGTTTACATTATTGTGAAGTCAAACATTGATCAGACAAGAGAATGAGTAGTGCTCTGTTTGAAGAAGATGAATATTGTGCTTTGTTTGATTACATTGTCTTAAGGTTAGTATGTAATGGATGCATGCCATTTGTGATTGGATTTATATGAAGGATTGTATGCTCTGTTTTTTGCTTCCAACTTCATTTTCTAGTATTGGTGGACATGCAACTTTATTATCTTAAGGTTTTGGCTAGTCATGTGTTTGAGTTATGTTCCTGTTTTTTGAATGTGGTGAATATTCACATTGCATGAACAATGTGAATGCTCATAAAGTGTTCGATTTTGGGATTAGCTGTGCAAATTATAGACTTAACGATTTTTTTTTTGGTATGATGTCAATGTTCATATACAGTTGTTATAAACCTTTTTTGTGGTGTTTGTGTGTTCATAATGTGGTTGTTCACTTCTTTATTTTTATGTCTGTGCAACAGATGGATACCTTTACGTTGTTGGTGTGCTCATATGTGGGCAATACTATTGTAATAAATGTGGTGCGAGTACTGTCTTATACACGTTTCGTGGAGTGCATGTGTGTGTGAAAAATGGAGCGAATTATCTGTTGATTGTGTTTCATTGTTCTATCGGCTACCTGAGATTAATAGGTGTAATTTGGACAATGATGATGAGTTTCAAAGTATGTTATTACTTGCCAAAACAATGGGGGTTCAACACATAGAGGTTGTCGTTGAGTTGAAAAGTGAAGTTGGTCAGTCTACTAACTCTGGTTCACTGCGTGTGGGGGGTAGGGATGAAATAGATGCACTCCAGCGATTTTGCCACCATAAGGAGAAAAAATTGTTGTCAGCCCCTTGGGCCGGTGCTGAAAAATTTTGTAATGTTTTATACAAGTATGCAATCCAATGTGGGTTCTAATTTAAGTATGTCAAGAATAAGAGAGTGAGGGTTACTATGGTATGTGCGATGCGTGAGGATAGGGGTTGCCTTTGGGCTATACATTGTAGAGCACAACCAGCAAATGGACTTTTCTATATTAAGAGGTTGAGTAACGTACATAGCTATGGTAGGGATGTCCGGACGTCGAAAAATTCGAGAGTCAGTTCTGATTTGGCATCGACTATTATCTTTGAAATTGTTAGAGATAAGCCATTAACTCGCCCGTGTGAGGTGGTCAGTATTTTGAAGCGGGACTATGGGTTGGATGTAAGCCACCATGTTATGTGGTTGGGCTTGGAGAAAACAAGGGGAGTCATTCAGGGGGATCACTCATTATCTTTTGACAAGTTGCGATGGTATTTGGATGTCGTGATGCGTTACAATCCGGGAAGTTATGTTAATACTGACTACAACTCGAGCACTCAAAAATTTAGCCCTTTTTTTATATCATTCGCTGCGTGTATTTCGGGGTTCAATTTTTGTCGACCGTTGTTATTCCTTGATGGGACGTTTTTGAAAGGAAGGTATAAAGATTAACTACTTGCATAGCGGTGAAAAATAGGAACAATGGTTAGTATTTATTGGTTTTCAAGTGATGTAAATATTTACATTACATTTCATTCATGTCGAGAATCACGAATATTGACACTAACAAGTAAAATAATAAGATGTTATTATTTACAACATGCCAACAAAATTCACATGTAAGCAAAATAGAGTAATAGAATATTGACATATGTAGATGTTCCTGACTGTTTGATTCGTGTTTTTAATTTAACACTTTGTTGTTAATATTCACATTGGAATATTGTGTTCATGTGTTCGATGTTGTTGTGTTGTATTTGTCGTAGGTTTATTTCCTGTAGCATTTGTGATTGTTGATTCAAAGAGTCAGGCCAATTGGACATGGTTCTTGCACAAGCTTGGGAAGGTTGTTGATACTAGGTGACAAATTACGTTCATTTCTGATCATAATATTGGGCTATTAGAAGCGATGCCGAAGGTATTCCCATTAGCTCACCATGGTTATTACTTACAACACTTGAAGAACAATTTAAGAGACCGGACGAAGGGTGTTGATAATCAATTTAGGGACCACTTGGTTAGTAGTTTGGGTGATCGTGCATATGAGCCAACTGTGGTGGGTTTTCATAAAAAACTTAAGAAATTAAAGGAGGAGGGTAAGCAATGAACACATAGTTTCTTGAAGGAGTTGCTTTTTGAGCCTTTGGGCAAATTCATATTTCAAGTAGGTTTATATGTAATGTATATTTTATGTGAAATGTCATATTGGTCGAGAAAATTCATTTCAATTATTGTGTAATGTTGTTATATTTTGTAGGGGCATGCGTTATGAAAGATGACATCAATGCGGTAATCGTTTAATAATTGGATCAAAAAATCACGTAATCTTCCTATCACTCGAACGGTGGATATTATTCGTACTCAGTTGATGCGAAAAATGTCAGCGCGGCAGGACCAAGAGAACAAGTGGAATGAGGCTATTTGTCCTACATTTGAAACCATGTTTCTCGATTCATTCAATGACAGCAGGTCTTGGTAGGTTAGCAAGGCCAATGAGGATGTATTCGAGGTTCATTCGATACCATCTGTCACGGTTGATATTGCGAGGCGTACCTGTTTTTGTTTTCAATGGTAGATCAACGGCTTCCCATGGGACCATGCTGTTATTGCAATTCAGAAGAATCGGTATAATCTCAACGATTGTGTTAAACATTATTTTCATGTCGAGACATATTATGCAGCATACTCAGGTGCCATATTCCATATACCATTGGTGGAGAAGCCACCCTTCGATCCCACGGACCTCACCATATACCCACCAACTGTAAAAAGACCATCCGGCAGGCCGAAGAAGAATAAGATTCCATCAAGGAGGGAGAAATTGAAGCAAATAAGGTGCGGGAGATATGATAAGTTGGGAAGCCACAATCAGAAATCATGCAAGGAGCCGATAAAGGATATGCAAAGTTCATTTCAACATTGTATGTGTGGGGTTTTTATTCTTGTTTGGAATAAGATTACGTTTTGTGTGACAACGGGCATAAAGTGTGTTGGAATCAAGTTTGTGTATTTGCCAAACATAATACTGTGTTTTTTCTAATTTCCTTAGTATTGATTTGTTTATCTTTTTTGTTGTTGTACCTAAAACAGTGGCATTATGAGTGGTTTTGTTTAGCAAAATAAGATTTTGTTATGTATATTGTGATGCATGTATGTGTGTGGTGTGAATATTCACATTTTTGTTACCACTAACATTAAAGTAGTTAACATGAATATTTATATCCGTAACCATTCACATTACCAAATCATTTGATGTGAATATTGATTTGTATTATTATCATTGTGAGTGTTTTTGCTAGCAAAAGCGAATATTGTTGTATATATTATGATGCATGCATGGTAGCGTGCGAATATTGACATGCTTGTTACCATTTACAACATCAAAACATATGATGTAAATATTTACATCATTTGTAACCATTCACATCATCAAATTATTTCTTTGCGAATATTCACTTATGTGTTAAGAAATATGATATTCACACCTGTGACATTGTGTTACAATAATACTTTAAGCAATATTCACATCCATGGAGTGAGGCTTTAAGCATATAAGAATGTGTTTGATCGTTTCATGTTGTGGAAATTCACATCATGTCGTGTTTGGCAAAAAATAAATACAATCTTAATGCGAACGATCAACACAAAATAAGCCTCAAAATGCATATACATATATTGAATGAAAAATTGGAGTACAAGCAATGATAGAGAATTGATTTACACTTAAGCTAGTCTGCTCCAATATGTCAAAACTATTGATACTAAACTGTCTTAAATGTAGATACTTGATTATAGGTGGACACCCCTCATCTATAGGTTTTTATATTACATTGTCTTTGTGTGATTCAGGAAAAGATGTATTAATGAGTCTCTTATGTGACACCATTCAAAGCGATTAAGGCTGTCAACAATTTCTTCACAATATACTACGCCTTGATAATGTAACTCACTGTGGGCCCTCAATCCACCCTGAAAATGCAAAGTTGTTATTATTAGAATTTGAAATTTAGGTGTGTATAATGTTTGTGGAAGATGTGTACAAATTGATGTGAGGCTTCTGATTGAGATGCTTCTTGAGAATGAGCGTCTACTAATATGATTTATTGTCTTTGGATCTTGGCACAGTAACTTGGTCTATAAGCGGTGATGATGGTCTAATAGTGCGCTGCTTGCCTCGATGTAGTCCTCTGTCATGGGGAAAGAATGAAATTTCATATTAGGCACAAAGCAACATAGTGCATACATTCAAGTTCCAATATTACACATCATGACAATTATGATATGTATCGCCACATCACGACTATTTGTGCTTGGTCAATAAATAGGTCATGTATCACGGGTCTTGGTCGTAATGAGTTATAATGCCTCCGTAGATTGTCTTTGACGTCGTAGACAACAATCATCTAGTGGAAGTCGTGGTGTATTGGGAAGATGAAATATCTCTGACCTTGATAGTTATGATATGTACATCAATCAGTTTACTTCTCTTGTGGAGGAGGTACTCTTGTATGACTTTCTGCACACGATGGACATAAAATTATGTACCAAGTATTTATATCAATGTTCACTGTTAAAGATGTGGATGTTCATATCTTTAATTTGTCAATCAATCATATAATGTATTATGGTTATGAATGTTCACATTTGTTAACTTCTCAATCAGTTATATAATATTGATGTAAGTCAATAATATAATCACACAATGTTGAGGTGAGCATTCACATCTATTCAACATGCAAATCAAATACTGTTCATGTGAACATTCACATAAACATTGTACATAAACAAACCAATAGTCTAGTTATTACCAAACATGTGCTTATGAAGATGAATGTCAAATCCTCCAAAGTTTGGTTGACTAGCTTTTGTAGTTCGTGTAGAATTTCGCTATATACATCTATCACCTGTACAAAGCGAGAGGGTGGCGATACATTATTTCTAGTGTCTATCTGATTGTTATGTGTGTAGATATGTATTCTATAACTTTGCGAGTGACATATGTTGTGGTGTATTGGATCTACCGTGCTGATGTGTATGATATCATCAAAATACCGTTTTAGATTTTGAGTCCCTCTCCACACAAGCAACTTTGTGCATTGTGATACCAAAAATGTGAATGTTAACATTGCATAATTATAAAATGATCTAATCCATTACATACAGATGTGAAGCTTTACATCATCATTAAAATAAATACAATCTCAATGTGTATAATCACTTACTCATTCTTAGTCATTCTTGTGTAAATTTTGAACCTTTTGCCCATTGAGTTTGCTAATGTTGGTCCAAACCTTCATTTTGTTGGTGAATGTTAACTTCTTAGATTTCGTTGGGTGCTTTGTTTGTGGTTGTTTGGCCACATCTTGTACAATGTGGACTGTTTGGGATTGGTCTTTAGCTCTCTTTTTTTCTTTCTTTTGGCCAGACAGGTCGGGGTATTGAAAGTTAGCTAAGCGGTGCTCTCTCTGTACCTTCTGCTTGATATGTTTCTCTCTAGATGGTGGGTTGAGAATGTCTTTTAGTGGTGCAATGGGCTAGTGGTGCAATGGGATACTTCTTAAGTATGTCATGAACCTTTTGTTAACTTAAACTACGTGATAATATGGACGGAATGATCATTGTAAAGGTATTGAAGAATCGTTTTTTCGCATTCTAGGTTGATGACCAATTTTTTCCACTGCTCAATTTCTGCATCTTTCCACTCTATGCAATTCTTGATCTCCATGTCCACATTGGATAGGCCCGATTAATTGAATAATTTGGTTTCAAGTCTGACAATCACCCTTGCCCTCAACTATCATGATTCTTCTAAGTGTTTGTATTTTGCTTCCATTCTTGTCTGAGACCCCAAGCTTTTGGTTTTCTTCTATAAGCATATCTCGATATCAGGTTCACTTGGTTGTGCTACGATGATACCTCTCTCAGCATTGGCGTTGTTCAAGCTGGTATTAATGTCATCATTAACATCATTTAGGTCAACTACATCCTCAGAAATTCCATCACAATTGTCACTACCGTCATTGTCTTTGCTTTCATCTTGTTTGCTTTCATCTGGTTTGGATGTTGCACTCGACGAATCCTCATGTTTGGGATCCACCATCAAATTGGTATGATGGTACATCTTTGCTTCTATTGGAGATGCCATTAGCTCGCCGCCATATACTTGGAATTGGAAACATTATGTTAGTTACATAATTCATTATGTTAGTTACATAATTCATTATGTCAGTATGTGAATATTCACAACATTTTGAGGTGTACTTTTACCTCATTTAAACCAAGCTTCGGCAAAGATATGGACTTCATGTTGGTATGTAAAGCTGTGAGGTTTCACTTCACACACCGAAGAATGACATTGGGTTTGCGGGGTTATAAGATGGTTGTGTGCTCACACAACCAGTACTGAAACAAATAACAAACATCAATGTTGATTTCAAAAAAATTAACACTTGCATGTTCATATCAATAAACACTAGTGTCAATGTTTGCGTCAGCAGCACATTGATGTGAATGTTCACACTAGTGTCTACTTAGGGGTTGTTTGGGGTATCCTAAATAAGTGCACTTTTTGTCTTTTTGGACTAAAAAGTTGAGGAAAAAAATATAGATATTTGGGTTAACTTTTTGACTTTTTATGAAAAATGTGTATTAAAATATTATATAAATTTGCAAAATTACAATTTTACCCATATAAATCTGCGTGTATGTCGGTCTGAGACATGTGTCTTGAAAAAGTTGATATATATTTTTTCCGTTCTTTTCCACCGTGGTCCAATACAATATTGAAAATTTGTTTGTTTTTTTATTTGTTAGGGCGTGTGTGGCGATGCAGATGTCAACATCAATCATAGAAAAATTGGTTTTTAATTTTTTTGCTTTGGACCCTTGATGCATACGGTTTTGATATAATATTTTTGTTTTTGTTTTTACCATTAAAATATTGTGAATAGTGTTAACTTTTGGCTTTTTGAGTAACTTTTGACTTTTTGACTTTTGTAGTGTATGCAAACCAAGTCTTATGTGAATTTTTACATCGATTACATCTTGTTGTGAATGTTCCTATTATTACTGCTTGATGTGGATATTCACACGGTATCCATTGAAATGAATGGTTGTGTCAATACACATTGATGTGCATGTTTACATCATTGATGTCAACCTTGACATCGTTGCCTACCAATGTGTGTGCTACATTTGTCTTGGTGCCAACATGAGCAAAACACTAGTGTCAATATTTACATTAAAACATTTTATTGTGAACGTTCACACCATTGCATATTGTTGTGAATATTCACATCAGTTTGTAATGATGCCAAATTGATATGTGTGCAACATTTGTACATTTGTTTGCTACATTTGAATGTAATGATGCCAAATTGGTGTCAATGTTTACATTAAATCATATTGTTGTGTGTGTTACATTTGTACATTTGTTTGTACACACTGATGTGAATGTTCACTCCAGTGTCTACTTATGTGAATTTTTACATCAGTACACACTATTATGAATGTTCCTATCATTGCACATTGATGTGAATGTTCACACCAGTGTCCACTAAAATGAATGGTTGTGTCAATACACATTGATATGCATGTTTACATCATTGATGTCAACCTTGACATCGTTGCCTACCAATGTGTGTGCTACATTTGTCTTGGTGCCAACATGAGCAAAACACTAGCGTCAATGTTTACATTAGAACATTTTATTATTAATGTTCCCACTATTGCATACTGTTGTGAACATTCACATCAGTTTGTAATGATACCAAACTGATGTGTGTGCAACATTTGTACATTTTTTTGCTACATTTGAATGTAATGATGCCAAATTGGTATCAATGTTCACATTAGATCATATTGTTGCGTGTGCTACATTTGTACATTTGTTTGTACACACTGATGTGAATTTTCACTCCAGTGTCTACCTGTCACGATCCAAATCCGCCCCTATAGGTTTAGCGTCGTAACCGGTCAATAATCCGTGATTACCAAAGGCCTACTTAACAATAATGATAATAACACAATAAAAGGGGCTAGCGGAACCGAATCCAATAATAGAAAATAACGTCCAACGAGCTGTGAGGACTTAAATGTACAAACCCACTTTCAAAGATTTATGTATCCACAACACTTAAGTCCATAAACACTTATATACAAAATGAAACACAAGTTAGGGAATTAAATCCCATAATCAAAACAATACAAACAAAAGTCATACACCACTCATGCCACTAGACTGATTTCAAAAGGGTGAATCTAAACCATCAAAAAGCCTTGACCGTGTTGGCTTGGAACCTCATGGTGGTATAATAGTTGGATTGACAAAGGAGAGTTGGTGGCTACTAACTCGATCGATGCCCAATCACCTACATACGTATATTAAGCAGTGAGGTAGAGCTCGATGAATAATCCCAATGTAAAGATTCACTTATATAAGCAAAACAATGTTCAAAATATTTTTGAATACTTGTACTAATGAATAAAGTTCCATAAACCTTGATAAACTTTTCATAGATCAACACCTGCAGTAATGCGTTGTCAAAAGCGTTACTAGACCTTTAGCAAAATATTGTACAAAATGTTCATGACCATAAGTCATAAAGTTCTTCATACCATTTAGTATCACTTTCATTTAGTGATATGATCCAATATCTTGGTTAGCAAATTAGTAGAATGTCACAATGGAGCGAGAACATAGGCATAATGATTGCAGCGAATGCGATATATACATAACGATACATAGCGGATCGACTTAGACATAACAACCGCGGGTCAACAAAGACATAACAACCACTAGGGATCGACAAAAACATAACGGAAGTTAAAACTTGTCATTTATAACAAAATATTTACAACGGTCTAATAACTTATACAAAAGCGTCATTTACGGATCATAGACAAAAGCAGTGGTTACTAAATGATCAAAACATATTTTCTTATTAGTTGTTCAAGGGAATCCATTCACTCCTTAGCAAATTTCCTTTTCAAAAGCGAGATCACATTGTACACAATTCGATATTTCAAAGCATAACTTTTAGTTTTAAAGGATTTGTTGTAAACTTTGTCATATTTCATAACTCTTCCTCTAGCGAAACTAATTTCAAAGTAATTCATACAAAAATACCGTTATAAAGAGATTACTCACCTCGAGTAGGTTGGTGTCTTTGCACAATGTTCAAACCTACATATCACATTTACCAAACACATTGAACCACATTGTTCTAATCTCATATTTTATCTTCTCATTCTAATTCAATTATACATGTTGTTTCTTTACATATCAGTATCTTAATGAGTCATAATTCATGCTTAGAAATACTTAGAAGAAGACAGAAGCAAAGATATAAACATAGAACAACATATCAAAATATCTTTGAAAAGGCTTGGCGCTCAGCGGATAATGTGCAAAATCTGAACTCAATTATCTCAATTCTTCACTTTTATGCTGATATGAATTCTTAACATTAATTTAACCCAAAACTCTCAATTAAACATGATTTGCTATACTATGCATGTCATGTTTATGAACTCTATTCAAATCCAACCATACAAACTCATGTAGGTGTCCTATTTCAATTTACATCACAATATATTCTTAATCATGCATGATTCTTCCTCAATTAAGCTTACTTTCAAGAAGATATGAATGTAGATGTCTTAAATTCAAATTTAAGAAATTCCTACCTTAACTTGTTGAATTATGAAGCTTTAAGCTTGTTCTTCAATGTCTTCCTTAAGCTCTCTAAAAAAAAACTCTCTTCCTCAAGTTGTATATCTCTCTCTCTCTCTACAAAGCCCACTAATTCCCTCATATTTTGAGCTCAAGAATATAAGCTATTATATATATATAGGCTCAATCAGTTTATTTAATTAATCAAAGCTTAAGGGCAATAATTATAACTTAAGTTAATTGAATTTAATCTACTTAATTTGTCCTGAATCAATTTTTTAATTAAATTTCACAATTGACTCTAAAAATTACACTGATCACAATAAAGTAATTAATTTCGGTTTACAGCCTTTATGACCCATAATTTACAACAATCCATTTCAAATTACTTCATTCCTTCCTAATTTTTGGGTTTTTCCAAAACTAGGTTCAAGCTTCAAAAATGGAGTTTGCCTTGCATTAATCCATGAAAACACTTTCATAAATTTGTAAATACTTCAGAAAATTCAAATACATAATTATTCTCAAGTCTCTTGCACAAATCTCATGATTCTTTCATAAATGGGTCTCAAATGTTCATGCATGTATAGATTAGTTTCAAACTCACAACAATGGCTTTCAAAACATGAGGTTAGACTTTAAAACTCTTTAAATCAAGGATACATATAAGAGTAAATTCTAAAATTCAACATAGATTATATATTCATGCTTACAAATGTTGATTCAACACACATACACACACATACATATATATATATATACATATATGCATATATATATACAAAACTTCTATATTCATTATCTTCAAGCTAGTTCATGCAATTACTCCTAAAATCCTTTTTAATTCCATGGATTAGATGATACAAAATGTAAAGATAAATACATACCAAGAGTTTAATTTTAGATTAGGAGATGAATCTCCTAGCTCTCTTTTCTTCTACCCAAGCTTCTCTCTATCTTTCTCTCACTACTAAATTATACATAAAAATCTGGTTACTCAGTACACCCGCAATTCTTGAGCACACATAAATCCACCAGATTTCTCCACACACACATTCTCAACACACCCACGGAAAATAATCTCCCACACTCAACATCATTAAATGTCCCAATACATACCACACTTAATTAAATCATTAATTATAAATAGGATACTTCTACTTTTTATTTTATTTTATTCACTAATTAATTTGTCTAAGGCTTTAATTAATTCTTAATTTTCTTTAAATTAAATTAAATTATATTCACTCAAATTAAATTACTCCTCATCAAATTATGATCTCAATTATACTAAATTTAATTATATAAGTGTGAATTAGGCTCTAATTGCCTATCCAATAATTTAATTCTAGCCTGTTAAAATTTACGAATCAGACAAATTTATTTCTCATTCTAACTTATCTGTTCTCAATAACACAATTCAATAAATCACATGACAATCAATAACACTTACCAATACATAATCGCATAACTAAAATTAAACACGTAATATGTAATCAATATATAATTAATTTACTTAATTAAGGTGGTGGTCGTCACACTACTTATGTGAATTTTTACATCAGTACACACTGTTTTGAATGTTCCTATCATTTGCTGCTTGATGTGGATGTTCACACCGATGTCCTTGAAATGAATGGTTGTGTCAATACACCTTGATGTGCATGTTCACATTATTGATGTCAACCTTGACATCATTGTCTACCAATATGTGTAATACATTTGTCTTCGTGCCAACATAAACAAAACACTTTGGTGTCAATGTTTATATTAGATCATTTATTGTGAATGTTCATATCATTGCATCTTGTTGTGAACATTCACATCGGTTTATAATGATGCCAACATTTACACTAGTGTCTACCGATGTGTGTGTCACATTTGTTTTGTTATAATGAGGTGAACATACCTGTGAATGTTCTTATTACATATATAATAAGATTTATGGGATTTACCATTAACAACATAACACATCCGATGACTCCGGTTTTCCCTAATTTTATTGACCCCATGAGAGTTACCGGATGCTCAACCCAGTCATGTGATCATCTTGTCCAATGGGTCCATGTATGAATAGAATGTCCATCAAATGTTTCTCCGGATGTGGAAAAGAATAGTTTCATGTATGCATACATGCAAACTAATCTTGCAACCTCTTTGTTCTCTTGTTTCTTTGTGCCATTAAATGCTTCATTGAAATTTCACATATTTTTCTGCACTTAACCGTGATATCCTTACATACTTCGATTGTATGATGCCGATTGTTGGTTTCGTACCATAAGAGAGGTCCATTGGCTTGGTGTCGCAGTCCACTCCAAAAATAAGTGATATATCACTTCTAAAAATCTGAATATTTTTCTCCCCAATGTAAAAGCTCCCACTGGATGGCTTGAATGTTTGCACAATATGTACAATGACATCATCATATTTCATGCAATGATTGAGGTCAATTTCATTATTAATCAAACAATCAAATAAAGGCCAAAATGGTGTTTTCCTAGAGCATTTTAATTGACCATTTGTAAATTTTATACCTTTCAATAGTTTCACCAATCCAATTATATTAGACCGATAGTTGACCTTTTCATGGTCACTTGTTCGGGACTAGTTGTTTGATCGGATTTGCCTATGACACAAGCTTTCTTTTTCTTTCTTTTGCCTTGAAATTTACGGGGACACCTGTTTGTTCAAATACAAACAAATTTAATGTTACTGTTCATAAATGAATAGTGATAATAACTATAAATTATATGTCATGTGAATAATGGGATGATCATGGTGAAATATTATGTGAGTAGCTGGTGTACATGTTCACATGAATATGTTATAGCACATGATAACCCAATATGATACAATAACAAACCCAAAAAACAAACATGATGTAAATATGCGATGAGTGCAGTCTTGTGTTGTTAATGTTGCCATTGGTTTGTAGTCATTACCAATATCCTAACAATCGATGTAAATATTCACATTATGTACAATGGAATTCAGATTGAATCAAAAAAGGGTTGACAACCATCCAAGATTAGGGGCTCTATATCAACAAGCAACAATACTAACAATTTTGTCAATATCTCTATAATATTCCATTTATATCATAAGGTAAATATTGACATTGATGTCAGAATGTGAATATTGGCATTATATTCAGAATATACTAACATTGACATAAGGGAGGAGACAGGGAGTGTATTACAAAACAATAACACATGAAAATTGAGGGTTCTATGGATATCAACAATCAGCAATACCAACATTGACAAAGGGAAAAAAACAAAGTTCATTACCAAATCACAACCACAAACAACATTAATAACAAAGGAATGTAAATTATACATTTGTTTGTTAATGTTATTCATATTCAATAAAAAATCAACATCACCAACATGGATAGAGTGAAAATAGGGAGTTCATTACAAGATGAAATCCAAAAACAACAATAATAACAGGGGCAATGTAAACATATGCATTTGTGTTTAGATTATATTATCATTGTTTGAAAACTAGAGGGTGGAAAGATGGTGCTTACCTTTGGTCCTCATTGTGGGTGAGATATGTAAATAAATGACGGCGAGAACCAAGGAAAAGCGAACCTCAATCCTTTTGATGTAAACCTTGATGGTGCATTGATGTGGAATAACAATGGTCGTGATGGTTGGTGGTGGAGGCGAGAATGGAGTATGCAGAGAGAAATAGAATGAGGGTATTTTGGTCTTACTACACTGAATGGGACCTAATGGAATAATAAAAAATGATTTGGGTTTTATGATATAAAAGTCTTAGAAATGGGATTTATGAATAAAGCTCCCATAAAAAATTGGCACATAATACCACATTATTGTAAGTATAATTGTGAGAATTTTATATTTTTATTATTATTATTTTGTAGGGTTTAAACATATAACATTTTAATTTGAAAATTATTTTATATTTTTTTAAATGAAAAATATTTATCATCAAAATAAACTTATATTTCGTTTAGTCACGGAATTTATCTTCGTTAAAAATAGGGTGATTCTCCTTACAATACCTGTTGGAAAATTTGAATTTAAATTTACTCCAATGGTTGTGTCTCTTGAGATGGAAAAGGTGTGTCCTTTTGAAGGGTCATAACCTTTCTAAAGAGTCACATAGAAGTTTATAAATTCCATCTCCCTCACTTCCAATTTGGATAAAATTGTCATTTTCTTCTTCACTTTGTATTTATTCTTCATATTTCACGAGTCTAATTTTCCTATAAAGAGAGTACATACACGAAATTAAGCTAGGTTGCAATAGTAGTCTTTGCTAGTACAAGACATTGATCGTTGTATCTTGGGAGATAGGCGTCCATTGAATCCTAACGCGGTGAGAGAATGAATATGTCTTAAGGAAAGAGTGTCACACTTTCGACTCGATCGAGTTTATCTGTTTATGTCTTGTAAGTTTTATCACGTTATTATGTCGATTTATTTTAATTTTTGGTTTTGCCCAAAAATCGTTTGCATAATTTTAAATTATATTTTCCATATATAGTTAGGTATTATTTTCCTAACAATCTTAAGACAAACACTTTGAAAAAGATGGAATTATATATATTTTGGAGATTAAAAAAAAAGATTCAATTTCAATTTGATTGATTGCATGGCAATCAAAGGGTCTATCACACAACAATTGTAGTAATTTAGAAAAGAATAGGAAATTTTTCCTCTAGACAATTCATTTGTTGTCTATGGTCATGAATCTGGTTTGGTTATGGGTATTAGAAAAAATGAAACATGATTTTGATTATTTATTATATGGGTTCAAAACATATATACATTTGGTTTTTTTAAACCATAAAATGTAGTAACTTTGCCATGGAGTGCAGTTAGTGCGGAGTAGGCAGTGCGAATCATCACTATGTTTCATCAAATGAACAAGGAGAAATTTGAAATTTGAATTCAAATTTTAGTTTTTAATAAGAGGGCGTAACGGTTTGTTTTTGTAACTATTAGTGGTGAGGGTTTGACTTGGTGATTTAATATAAAAGTATTAAATTTTTAATCAACATGAAACAAGATATATATGTATGCATTTGCTGAAAGTCAAATTGTCAAATATTAGTATTTCATGTTTTGAAATTATTTTGTTATTGATCAATTTAAATTTATGCCATAAAAGAAACTGTTATACCCTTTAAGTTTTGCTTTCTCTATTGCATAATAGAAATAATTTTTGTTGGTATATGTTTACAATCAATGAGTAATTCATAAAGTAGAATCTTTGCGACTTTCAGCGTTTGGTGACTGAACTTGGGTCAACCTTTATTTCTGCAACATTTTACATGTTATTTGTGAAACAAATGATTATGTTATTTTATTTACATATTATCAATTTACATGAAACTTTTAAGTTCTGTAGAATATTGTTAATATGATTTGTTTGAAAGTTTTATTAAATTGGTTATATAGTTAATCTCTATGTTTGTGTATATATATCTAACTTGATTTGCATGATCTTTTCTTAATATGACTTTGAAGTTAGAACAGAAAATTAAGGAAATTTTCTTATTTTGAAAATCTGAATCTTATTTTTATATGACTCCCATGAGTTTTGATTGCTGTTGAATTGAAATCTCTAATTTTAGTTGTCATTATTAGTAATTTCAATCAACTATTTGTTGTGCATGGTCTTGTTTGGGCGCTTGTGCTATTAAAGACCAGCGTATTGTTTTAGCAATAATGTTAACTTGGCAGGCAACTAGATTTCATTTAAAAACTTAACTGCAAATGGGCCCAAATATATGCCTTGTTATATCTATGGGCCAACTTATAGTTAAGTTGGTACAATTTAATTTTTGGTCCAACTATGACTTTTGGTTTAATTTTTTGAATCTAAATTTTTTGGTTTAATTTTTCCCCGGTTTGTAGCCTTATGGGTTGGCCCCACTGTTTTGTTTATTTAATTTAAAATCCTTATTTTGCATTTAAGAAAAGACCCACAAGAGTTAGCATCTATTATTTGGGAAAGTTTCAAGAATGTATTTTAAAATCAAATTATAAAAGTCAAGATATTATTTTTGGTTTGTGATCTCTTGAAGTTGAGAAAATATAGAGTATATGTTATATACTTGGTAAATTTTCTGAATAAATAAATTAGAATTTCTAATTTATGTAATTTGTATTTGAATGAAAATTTTATATTGATTGGTCAATTTATGATTCAAAACAAATACAATCACAATTTAATTGGAAGTAGTTTGAGGCATCTTTTGTGTTGATTATTATTTTTTAATAATCAATTGAAAGTTATTTTTAAAGTAACTTTAAATTTTGTGAGATAGGATGTCTTCAATCTTTATTTCATTTGTGTGGTAGACTTGGTTTAACCATGGATCATGTTCTTAATGTGGGAGTTTATCTTTTAAATTAAAAGAGATAATTTCATTTTTGTCGCATATATATATATATATATTATGAGTTATTATTTACGATTGTGTCACTTGTGTGGAAATTAATGATGTTTTTGGTGCTAATTTTTGTATTAGCCCAAATGTGGTGGAGAGAGATTAATGGGAAAATTATGCAGTATGATTGACTTGTTAACCTTGTCCATATCTACATATGTTGTAGAGTTGACAATTAATATCAATTTGATATGTAGTGTATTATAAATGGATGTCAATTATTTATCAAAGTCTTGATAAAATGTGAACCTATGTGTTTTGACATAAGAAGAATTCTAACTATTCTTTGGAATAATGACTAAAATTGGTGTGGTGGTGATCCAAGTAATGAAATATTATATGAATTAAAATATTTCATGGATAAAGACACTTATTAATTGTCGGCGTAGCCACCAATACTGGAAAAGACAAATAAGATGTAAATGTATTTATACAGTGATATTTATATTCCATATTGAGATTGGAATTAAGGATTGCAGTAAACAAAAAAAAATTAATCATGGCTAAAGAAATGTTATTTGACAAAGTGTTGTGGTCTGTGATATTAGTCATTTCTTCTTTGTCTTGCAAAAAGCAAGTTATGAAGTCTAATTGTATTTTAGATAAATTCGCATTGTGATTGTTAGCTACATATTTTGTACAAGCCAAATCACAATTCAACACGTGAGGATGAGGTATCTGGAAGACAATTCAAATCTTCAATCATAATCACACACAGGCGATTAGTATTGGTTATTGTAGATGCATAGCTTTGGATCAACAAGGAGATGCAAGATAGCGTGGCTTTAGCGATTATACATATATTTAAATTCAAAATCGGGAGGAAGCCTAGCTTTGCAAATATGGCATAGTGGAGCTAGCGCAAGAAACATCGGCGATCATGGAAGGATGGTTCGACGGTTAGAAGTTCATTTCGGCGATTGTCATTGAGAAGTATAAATAGCGAAGGCAGAAAGAGCCCCCAAACTCATATCCAAAAACAGTTTATTTACTTTATTTTCCTTTCGTTTTTACATTTCTTATTCTTTACATACGTATTTTAAATTCCTACCGCACTTAGTTCATAGGAGTAGTTTCAAGTAGTTTGTTGTTGTAAACCTCTCTGGTGATTTGGATCGTTGTAAGTATTTCATTTTACTTAATGAAATGCTACAATAGTTCTTCATTTAATCGTTGTTTGCTTAATTCTCTAAACAAAGCCACCCGTAAAAGTCCTCTTCATTGAAATTTGAAGAACTAAAACACAATAAATGCGATAATTGGTTAGCAATTAATATTACTAATGGTTGATTGATCTTTGTTGGCACATAAAATTACAATAATAACCTTGAAAGCCAAAAAGCCAACATATATTTTCGGCATGCCCGGTGGGACTAATTAAAATGGCTAGACGTAGGATACAAGGAAAAAATGAACACCTAGAAGAAGGTGTGGAAGGAGAGGTAGAAATACGTAATCTAGAGGATAATGTGATAATACATCCTGTGGAAGTACCTGTTTTATTAGAACCTAAGGTCGAACAGACCAGCACTTCGGAACAAGTACCACATGTTCAAAATATTGGACGAAGCCAAGGAATTGGACCATCCGCATTCTATCTACTTAGCCAATAGATCCTTGAGGAGGCTTAGTAGATGCCATGGGAACATTGACGATTAATAGACACAATGGAAAGATGGGCAACATCCTTTTTTTGGATCAAATGAATATAAATATCAACCCCAACTAATGCAGAGAGGCACATGAGGAAGAATTTTAAATGTCTACCGACAAAGATTGGATGTAGAGATAAAGCGACCCTTTTTATCACCTTGAGTAATGGACATCTTAATAAGTCAGACTAGTAACAAAACATATGAAAAACCATCTACCTCGGTCTTGGTATGAGCCTCTTTCGAGCTTGTGACAAATCAAAATGCCTCATTACTTAACCAATGAAACCATGCAAATTGGTGGATCTGGCACAGCGGCAAGAAAATGGCATAAGGATGCTTCCAAATCCCATGTTGAAAGCCATACAGCACAAGGGCCTTCATTAATCCTTTGTTGAATTTGCACAGGGGTTGGAAGGGTTTCTACGTTGATTGGAAGAGACACAACACTTGTTCCGGCCTGCACCTTTTCACAAGAGGCGGTGGCTCCGGGCAGGTCACCCACTTATCCTCAACCCGGCTGACCCGGCGCCACAAGGACAACCAATCCCAAATAAACCGCCCCTACATGGACCAAAGGACCTCGAGCACGGGTTATCCACCAAATCCTGTGTTTGTTCCTCCGATAGTGGTTCAACAAGCACAAAATATGGTTCTAGGGACCAAATTCGCTTGATATTGTTAGAGAGATGTGTGTGGACCAGCCAATGGCACAGAGGTTCCATTCAACTCTGACTGTCTGAAACCATATCGAGAATGGGTAGATAGGGTATATGAGTACCCAAGAGGGTTTAGGATACAGAGACTTTGCTCTTTTTTCATGGGAATGGAAACTAGTTAACAATGGAGCATATTGCTGGGTTAGTTGTTCAATGTGGTAGAATTGGTCACCAATAATGATTACATGAAGTTAAGGCATTTGTTCCCAAATTCTTTAACTACGTGACCTTTGTATCGTATATTAACCTTACACGACTCTATCAAACTTGGCAACAAATGAAGGCATTTCATGCCCAATTCTTCCAAAGCAGGCGAAGAGGTTTCCATGGCAGACTTGGCAAGATTGGAGGTCAAAAGGCACGATAAGAAGGCTACTCGGTTTATTGCGGTTAAAACCGCGAAATAAATGTAGGATCATCTTACGAGCTGAATTTGTGAGATTGACCTTAAAATGGTTTAGAGTTTAGGCCGAAAGAAGTTTGACTCAGGCGAGATTTAGAGACTTAGTGGAATTAACTTTATAAAAGGTGTCTGAGGTATGAAGCATTACTTTAGAAAGAAGAACAAGATCGGAAGTAATGCATAAATGCAAGGCGACGTATTATAGAGATCCACAATTATGAGATTGATCGCGGCGAGAAGTTGGTAGGGAAAGAACACATGATCTGTGAGGCATTGAATTCATAAAAGATAACAATTGATCGGCGGTTTAAAAAAAAAAAGACTATTTCATAAAAACCACAATAATAGACGGCATTTAAAAAGAAAAGACAGCCATAGGAAATACTCTTTCGATTTAACAAAAGCCGAATGACATTTTTTGATCATTTGCTTGCGAGCAGAAACTTCACGAAGTTACCAAAAAGAAGTCAGAAATTCCATCTCTAGATAAACTTAAAGGAAAAGTGTATTATAAATGGCATAATTCTTAGTCTCAGCTCCAACTAAGCGTATTATTTTTTAGGAATGGGGATCCAAACGATTCGAGAAAGGGAGTTTAAAAATTCGATTAAAAGCGAGAAAAAGGAAGCTAAGGATTGACACTAATAATCCATTCCCGAGAACAGAAGAAATTAAGTAGCTTAATGTTATTGTGCTAGACTTCGAGAAATTATCATGAAGAAGAAGATTGGAAGAGTCAATGTGCAAATGCATGTTATTGCTGGCCGAGACTACTATCAAGAAAGATGCTTGAAGTTCACCAAGCTGTTGGATAGAGGCTTTCCAGGACCCGAGAGGAAGACTTACGATGAAGAGGCACCGAGATGATGATTCTTTAGAGGCCATTTGTTATGCAAGAATGTATCCCTAGGTCGCCTTGAGTTGAGCTACAAGTGGTTGAAAAGGGCTTCCAATTGATGGGAAGCTTAATATTACAAGAGATGTGCAAAAGGCATCTAAACCGTACCCGATGCCTGTAACAAAAGAGCCATATCCGGTGGCCCTAAGCGTGACCATTAAATGGGCTGGAGTCAACAACCACTAGAGTGCACTCTAAGGGCAAGACCTCTTCACATGAATTCAAACTACCCAACTTCAATCACTGAAATTGAGGGCAATCATCGCTAAAGAGACTTGAAGGAGTTGAGTTATGGGATCAAAGCTACGGAAGATTGGCCACTGGAACCCGGTCTCATAGGATGGAAAGTGGCCACCTTCATGGAAGGCCTTATTAATTGGGCCCCAAAGCAGTGAGGGCTAAGCAATGACTTTCACAAGTGGCGACTTGAAAGTGGCTTAGGAAGGAGGAAAGACGAGCAGTTCAACAAGCCCGAATCGGTGGGCCTCATGTGGTGTCTCTGAGTTCCCAGATTGGTTTGTTATACTGTGAGAACAAACCTAAGGGAAATACCTACTCAAAGAAATGTTGTTGGAGACCCAGGAGTAGAGGATAGTCAAACCTCCCTTGATAGCTCCCAAATAATTGGGTATTACTAAAGCATCCAAAAACAAAGGAACCAGAGAATATGAATGGTCGATGATTTATAGGTCCGAAAGAGGAAGATCGGCAACAATTACACTTTCGGTGCAGAAGGACCTAAAAAGAAAGTGGAGAAAAGCTTTTATTGATCGAGCAAAGGGCCAAATAGAGGAAAAAAAAAAGTCCAAAGTTAGATCATAGTCAAAATCGACTCTTCAAGAAACCAAAATGAATTGGAGGCGGAGGCGGTTGGCCAAAGTTCAACTTCGCTAAAGAAGCCAAAAAAGATCGGTTTAGCGAGGAGTTGGAAAGGGCTTTGATGGAAAGTGATAGTGAGATAAAAAAGGGAAGAAGTTGGCTGAGCCAAAGGAAAGAAATGGTTGAGGAGGAAATGTTGA